>OY757931.1:67733029-67972575 GCA_963585895.1 Sepioteuthis lessoniana | reverse complement strand
CCAATCTAAAAATGTCAAAATGGATAACATTTTGTCTTCTAGAGAGAAATAAAATTGTACCCAAAGTCATAAACGTAAACATGATAAATAACACACAAAGTAAGTATTTAAAAAAAAAAATCCCCAGAGGATTTTGATATAGGGTTAAAAGGAAATAATCTAAACAAAACAAAAAAAAAAAAAACCCTACTTAAACTATTACCCCAAAATTTAAATAAAAACGTACAATGTACACGATTCCCTAATCCCAAGGCTTAAAATAACCCCTGACGGATAAAATTAATTAATAAAATAAAATCAAACACAAATTGATGACGTTCTAAAGGATGATGTAAGGTTCAAAAACTTGACATTAGGAATTTAAAATACCGTAGCTATTACAAAGATCAAAACGACAGAGAAATAAAAATGATAACCTATCTGTATCTATATATATTAATCACAGGCTTATTGCATCTCTCTCTCGTGTAAACAACAAATCATTTATTCTTTACTCAACTACGAGGCCTATAAAGGTAGTCTTGTACTAAACTTAGTAATCAACTAAATATAATTTACCCCTACCCACCTTTTTATATCTCTGAGACACATACACACGTATTTAACCCTTAAAACACCAATATATTTTAGTACTCTATAAAACAGCAGGTATATGGCCACTTACTTCCCATCTCACAAACCATCCAAGTAAGACAAACAAGATATGCTGGGCATTGCTGTAGATGTAAGGACGAACTCATAAGCGACGTTCTCCTGTGGACTCCTATACATGGACACACCAGTGTGGACCGACCAGCAAAACCTTGTTCTACAGCTCTGTGCGGCTACTGGATGCCGTCTAGAGGACTTACTAAGAGCGATGACAGACAGGGACGGATGACGAGTGAGAGTTAAGGGAGATCAGTGTATTGATGATGATTATTATTTACTAGAGCCAAATCAGTTTTTGGCCAGAGAGCTTTTTCAATATTTAAGATAATGATTGAAAAAATTAATTTTTAAATTGTCTAACGAAAATGTGCAACATATGAAAAGTTGTGCTAGATTCTCAGATTAAAACTAAGAAATTACGGTTGGTAAACAGATCTGTAAATTTAAATTCGTTTAGTCGTTCTTGTATGAGTATTCTTTGATGTTTTTTTAAAAATCTTCTATACTAACAATTATAGTGTGTGAATGATACCTTTTGCAATTCTTTAATATCATAAACGTTTTGAACCCTCGACGCATACTCAAAATATTTGTTTAGGACTACCTCTAGGTGTTGGCAAGAAAAAACAGCGTGAGCAATGTGGAAGTTCCGGGGAAAAATCCAATTTTTGAATAACTTGTATCAATGTACTGAAGTTGTCCAATCAGGAAGTCTATATGATTGCCGAAAAGCGCCTGCGGTGTTTTTAGCTGTAAAGTGGCGATCAAATTCGTTCATATAGGCCCAAGTTATATCCAATGGATTTTACAAGCGCTCAAATGTAGTAGATTTTGTGAACCAAAAAGCACAGAAGAGCAGGTCCCCCAAATTGTTTTAACAGGCATTTAGCAAGAGAAGGCCAAACGGAATTATCACTTTTCTCTTTTCATATTAAACTTAAAAACTCCAGAGAGCCGTCTTCATTAGGTTACACATCTACCGTAATGGGGCTGGATCAACCCCTGACGGCTGGGACGTTTTTGTTTTTGTTCCTCGCTATAGGATACCAACGATTTTTGTCGTATTTCACCCTCGTGGAAAGGTGGACAAACACACCCCTTATCCATACGGTTACAAACCCAAGAAACGACAAACAAACTAAAAACATTGTATTCCATTTAAACAAAACATACACACCTGATCGCTCGTGCATTTGTAGACGTTTACTAGAGTATAAAGCAATTTAATATAAACATTGATGTAATCCTAAATATTCGTAAACTTGTAATAATAAAAAGTAACGTTTACTTTTAATAAACCAGAGTATTGAAATGAGGCTTGCAAGAATATTCTTTATTTTAAGAGTACTTCTTTTTTAAATTTTTAGCAAAGCAGTGTAGGTTCAAATATGAGAGTAATAATTCCAATTGACTATATAAGTACTTATATGAAAAAAAAAAAAAAATATATATATATATATATAACCGTATATATTTGTGATAGTTGTTTCTATAGACTTTCGCAGTTTTCTTTTGCTTTTTTTTTTTTTTTTTTTGCAAGTTCTCGTGAATGAACTAACCGCCACGGCGTAGTTGGGGGCATAAGTGCATACCAAAAAGCTTTGGTGTCGTCCGCTAGATTCAAACTCAAATAATTTAACGTGGTTAGTAGAATAATATATAATAAAAAAAAAAATCATACGTCTGAGTCAAGCCAAAAGATTAATAATGATAATGATTCTGTCGATGCTAATGATATCGACGTGGATTTCAATAATAATAATAATAATAATAATAATAATAATAATAATAAAAAAACAAAAATAATAATAGTAATTATGTGTAAAATAATAATAAAATTACTAGGAGAATGTTTAATATAATAGCAAAAGTGATTGTAATATTGTAACGGGTTTAATATATATATATATATATATATATATATATATATATATATATATATATATATATATATATATATATATATTTCTGTGTTTCTGTTTAACTTATTATATAATTCAACATAATAATAATAATAATAATAATAATAATAATAATAATAATAATAATAATAAAAATAGACTTGCTGTCACTTGATCTCCAGTGAAAGCCACCAGTTCCCACTGGAGCGAAAGCTAAATACGTACAAATAATAATAATGACATGTTGTTTGCCAAAATTATTTATACTCTGTCTGAGGGACATCTTTTTTTGCGCAGGTGTTCATATATATATATATATATATATATATATATATATATATATATATATATGTGTGTGTGTGTGTGTGTGTGTGTGTGTGTGTGTGTGTGTGTGTGTGTGTGTGTGTGCTTCGAATTTAGTGTTTTTTTTACGTTATTACTATTTTTTTAAAGGATTCAGAAAGCCCTCAGGGCAATTTTGCGCATTAAAAAACAACCCATTTTAGTAGACAATTTTAACTCTCAAAACATTAGTTGAGAGACTTTTTGATTATCTTTTTTTGTTGTGTTGATTGTTATCTGACAAAAGGTGTACATATTATTATTATCCTTATCATTATTATTATTATTATTTAGCCCCTAATGACCACCTATAATAATCAACATCGTCACTGTCTCTTTAAGAGCCGAAAAACGATCATTAGTATTACCAGTTTAAAATCAGTAATATCCAGCCAGTCAGATGAAAACCATGTGTGAGGTAATCTAAAAAAAGGAAGTCGCGGAGGGCTATACACAATTTTTTCCTTCTTTTTTTTTTTTTTTTTTTTTTTAAAGAAATTCATTCTTGTTGATCAGAAATCAATGTTTGTTTATCTTCCATTTATTCTTCAAAACTCTGGGCGGACTTGTTTCTTTCTTTCTTTCTTTCTTTCTTTCTTTCTTGTCCGTATATTTTTATGTTAATCTTTTTCTGTCGTCTGATTAACATTCATTATTTATTTTTCAGCGTTTCGTTTCTTTTTTTTTTTTAGCAATCAATTTTTAAAAAAATTTTATTTTTATTTTGTTTTAAAGTTTTGTTTTCTTTTTCTCTCCAGACAGCTTTCTCTGAAAATTTAAAAAATTGTACACCTCTTCTCTGTACGTTTGTACCTCATTGGTATCCATTTTTACTTCTTTTTTTTTTTTTTGTTGGTTTGCTTATTTTTTAAATTTTTTTTGGTGGGGTGGTATTTTTTTTTCTCTCCACTCATATACTGAAAAAAAAGAAAATTCATTGATTTGTGCCTTCGAAATGTTTTCATTATTAACTCTGGTTTAAATCTACACATTTCTTATTTTACACATTCTTTTAAATTTCATATGTGTTTTATAGCATCGGTGGTTGTTGCAATGACGTAAAAGGTGGTTTATATTTGCTTTCTTTTTTGCAATTAATTCAAATAATTGATCAATTATTATAACTTTTTTTTTTTAGTTTTCGTGAATACGTTGAAATTTTTCATATATATGTACATACATATGTATATATATATATATATATATATATATATATATATATATATATATATATGTATGTGTATATATATATATGTATGCATATATATATACATATATATATACATATACATACATACATATATATATATATATATATATATATATATATATATATATATATATAGTGTTTTTCGGTATGTTTTTCGTTTTCTTTTTTGCTCTTAAATATTATTATTATTATTATTTTTGCTTGTTGGTTTTTATATTAGATCTCCGCGCAAAATTATTGGAAGTTTTCCTTCATTCTTGCATGTAAAGTACCCAGTAAAGAGTAATGAAAGTGAAGAAACAGGCTGGGAAGACAACACGTGATATGACGTCTATCCGTTTCGCTTTCAACTTTGACTTGGGGTCCGAGGTTCGAACGTCAACAGGTACACCATCACTCGTTCCGTTGCTCCAAGTAATCTGATTTAAAAGATACAAGTGAATGTAAAAAAAAAAAAAAATGAAAAAAAAAAAAAAAAAAAGAAAAAAAAAAGAAAAAAAAAGAAAAGAAAAGAGAGACAGAAAGAAAGAAGGAACACACAAAAGTAAGCATGTTATTGATTTAAAAGACAACAGTGTCAAACAACGTTTCGGTATTATATTCATTGCAAAGTTAAGTTAAAGAAAATTCTAAAGAAAAATCTTTGGACACTGCCCCGCTCAAAAAAAGAAAAAAAAAAAAAAAAAAAGAAAAAAAAATCTGGATACCTCCCCACTCAAAAAAAAATCTTTGGATACTACCCTATTAAAAAAAAAACTTTGGGTACTACCCCGCTCAAAAACATCTTTGGGTACTACCCCGCTCAAAAAAAAATCTTTGGATACTAACCCGCTCAAAAAAAAAAAAAAAAAAATCTTTGCAAACCACCCTGCTCAAAAAAAAAAAATCTTTGCATACCACTCCGCTAAAAAAAAAAATCTTTGCATTACACTCCGCTCAAAAAAAAAAAATTCTTTGCATACCACTCCGCTAAAAAAAAAATCTTTGCATACCACTCCGCTAAGAAAAAATCTTTGCATTACACTCCGCTAAAAAAAAATCTTTGCATTACACTCCGCTCAAAAAAAAAAAAAATTCTTTGCATACCACTCCGCTAAAAAAAAAATCTTTGCATACCACTCCGCTCAAAAAAAAATTCTTTGCATAACACTCCGCTCCAAAAAATTCTTTACATACCACTCCGCTCAAAAAAAAAAAAAATTCTTTGCATACCACTCCGCTCAAAAAAAAATTCTTTGCATACCACTCCGCTAAGAAAAAATCTTTGCATACCACTCCGCTCAAAAAAAAATTCTTTGCATAACACTCCGCTCAAAAAAATTCTTTACATACCACTCCGCTAAAAAAAAAAAAAAATCTTTGCATACCACTCCACTCAAAATAAAATCTTTGGATTCTACCCCGCTCAAAAAAATAAAATCTTTGGATACTACCCCGCTCAAAAAAAATCTTAGGATACTGCCCCGCTCAAAAAAAAAAAAAAAAAAAAAAAATCCCACCCTGAGAATTTTAAACTGATTGATAAAAAAAACTTTGGATACTGCCCCACTCAAAAAAAGACAAACAAAAAAACTTTGGATACTACCCCGCTCAAAAAAAAATATCTTAGGATACTACCCCGCTCAAAAACATCTTTGGGTACTACCCCGCTCAAAAAAAAAAAAAACATCTTTGGATACTGCCCCGCTCAAAAAAAAAAAAAAAGAAGAAAAACAAGAAAAAAAAATCTTTGGATACTACCCCACTCAAAAAAAAAAGTCTTCGGATACATTCCCGCTCAAAAAAAAAAAAAAAAAATCCCACTCTGAGAGTTTTAAACTGTGATTGATAAAAAAAGAACAATTTTCAATACACTTTTTAAAGAAATACTTTTTAGTAAAAGAACAAAATGATTAAAAAGTGAAATGCTTATAAAGCGTAACAAAGAAATGTTTAAAAAGGGAAAATAATTGTTTAAAAAAGAAATACTTAATAAGAAAAGATCAACATACTTTAAAAAATAGATTCTTAAAAAGAAATACTTAAAGAAAAAGGAAATGGTATAAAAGAGAAGAAAAGGTTATAAAGAGATTCTTAAAATTCTTAAAAGAAATGCGTGTAAAGAAATGTTTAAAAAATTCCGAAAAAGGTTTTAAAAAGAAAACGCTTTAAAAAATGCTTAAAAAAGAAATACACACACAAAAAAGAAATGTTTAAAAAAGAAATGCTTAAAAAGGTTTAAGAAGTGTTTAAAATGCTTTTTTTGACCATCAAATTCGATATCAAATCACATCCTATCAATACAATTCATATTTATAATTACTAAATACCCTTAAAAACAGAAGTTATTTGAAAAAAAAATACTTAAAAGGAAACATGAAAAAGAAATGCATAACATTTCTTAAAAAAGAAACGACCAAAAATATTCATAAGAAATGTTTAAAAATAAATACTTAAGATATTAGAAAAAGAAATACATAAAAACGGTTTCAAAAAGAAATATTTCAAAAAGAAATGTTTAAGAATTGCTTAAAAATAAAAGCTTAGAAAGAAATAGTTTTTAAAGACTCATAAATTCTGTCATTTTCCATTAAGGTGTACATCGAATCACATTTTTATATAAAATGTTTTTAAAAAGAAAGGCTTAAAATGCTCGAAAAAGAAAAATACTTAAAAAAGAAATGCATAAAATTATTAAAAAAAATAAACGCTTAAAAATTCTTAAATATAGAAATGTATAAAAAAAATGCTTAAAATGCTTTCAAAAAGTTTTAAAAGATGCTTAAAATTCTTTAATATTCTATTTAAAAATGTTTAAAAGCTGTCCTCGATTATGGTGTTCGATATCGCTGCACGTCATATTTATAAAATACTTTAAAAAAAGAAATGCTTAAAAAAAGAGAAGTGCTTATAAAAAAAGAAATGCTATAAAAAAGAAGAAATGCTTAAAAAGGAAAATGTTAATAAAAAGAAGTGCTTGACATGCTTAAATGAGAAATGTTTAAAAATGATTAGAAATAGAAATGCTTAAAATTCTTAAAAAAGAATGCTGAAAAGGTTTAAAAAACGAAACGCTAAAAAATACTAAAGAAATGCTTAAAAAAGAAATGTTAAAAAATGTTTTTAAGAAGCGAAGAAGTTGTCTTCCTTCTATCTTAAATCATATCGTAGGGAATACTCTATAATTAGCATTCAATTGTCTTTTCCCTTGAGAAATTATAATGATTAGCGTGAACGCGAACGAAAACCTGATTTTATTTTTAATTAGTTGCCAAATGTATTAGAAATTCCTTCTCGATATTTTGAAAGTAGCATCTAGTGATATTTTATGACATGGGCCGATCGTTTACTTATTTGGTCTAGTAAATGAAAACCTTTACTGTAGATTTTATTATATTTAATTAAGGAAGGTGATATTAAAAGGAAATGATGGCTTATTTTACATTAAAATACATGCAGGTAGCATCAAATTGTTTAGAATTTAAATGTATATAATAAAATCGGCCATTTTTTCTTCCCAAACAATCAAATGTAACAATTCTACGAAAATATTCGACGTTTACAGTTGTATCTTTTTATGTATTAAATAATCTTAAAAAAAAAACTTGCTATTTAATAAATGCATGCCCTTAATTAAGCAACACTTATTTAAAGTCATTGATACGTGCAAGCAAATGCGTCTAAAAGGAATTTTATAAACCCTTTTCATTCAACATATGCAAAATACTTGGTTAATAGCAACAATAGCTGTTAAATGAAACTCATCCAAGCATATTCAGAAAAAATATGAAGTTTAAAAATAATAAGCTGTTAATAAAGATATATTTACCCAACCCCTCCGTTACGAGAAGGATGTGACGTAAGTCAATTTTTTAAGCAGAGTATAGTTAATCTTAATTATAAGTTTTTTCTTCTCCAATTCCAAAACTAAAGAACTTTGTCTGCTCTACTATTTACCAATAGTCGGGAACATAAGGCAGATGGATTCATGCCTTTCTCGAAAGCATTAGCGCGACATAAAACGCAGGATTTGAACTCTGGTCGCATATATTATTTTTTTACAATGATAACCGTTACGCTAAGCGCGTCTTCTAAAAGCTGTTCTGGAGTATTGATTTTTTTTCTTTTTCTTTTTTTCAAAATATCTAGAAAAAATTCTTGTAAGAAACGAAATCCTGAGAGTTATTGTGATGTAGTCAAACATCGTTGTCTCCTCATTCTAAATACTGAAGAATCTTTATCTTAACTGAATCACAGTCAAGGGATATTGAATAAAGCTTAAGTATCTATTTACTCAACCCTTCCGCACGAGCAGAATTTGACACAAGGTCAGTTTTTTTGCAGAGTTCTCTTTGACTAGTTGCCATACCAAGGTTAAAAAGCTTCTGCCCTACTAGTTACTCATATCTGGAGGGAGAATAATTGAATTCATACTTTTTTCAAAGGTATTATCGCTATGTGAAAAGCAAACAGTCTAGTTCAGGATTTAAACTCGGGTCACCGTATCCATTTCTTACGGCGATAACCATTGCACTACAAGCGTTTCCTTAAGTGAAGAAATTACCGTATTTGACGGCATATAAGACACCCTTTTTTTAAATTAAAACGTCTTTTGAAATTTCACTGCGTCTCATATACCATATGTAGGTTTAAAATTCGCAATAGTCAGATGAAATTAGCTAGATGGAAACTCCAATTAGCTTAGACTTTAGAGTAACTTTCATATACCTATTGTTATTATTTAAAAGGCTATTATGCAGATTAAAAGTGTTATCCTTGATAATATTCATTACATTAATTTCATTAAAATTAATATTTTAATTTTTTCTAGATTTGCCTAGCTGAAATTAGGGTGCGTCTTATACATCCGTGCGTCTTATATGCCATCAAATACAGTACTTTGTTTGTCGTTTATTACTAAAATTCTACTTCCTATATTTTTTACTCGAAGATACTTATTGTAAATTTACGAAATATGAGTTAGCTGTGACGCCCAAAAAGTTTCTGATATGTTGCAAAAAGTTCCTTTTTAACATACTTTTACAGCTTCGAATTTTATGAAATTTGGAATAAATACAAGGAAATGACACCATCTTTTCGAACCATATTTATGGCAGTAGAAATCGAAATTTAGAATAAACGCCCAGATCGAGGTAACCATTACGCTGAATGATATGATTTCCATCGTTGAATCACGTCTCTTGCAGTAGAAATAAGGACATTTACTTGAATAGAAATGTTTCTATATCCCCACCCGTCACGATGTAGCGAGATGATAAATTCTCGAATCTCTTGTGTCAGTTTCTTTTGTTCTGGGTATCGTGATACTTCCGATACCTGCTGGCACCCTCTCTTGGGAGGAATTAGATTCCTCCGACTAGATCTCCTGTAGAGATCCTTCCCAAAATAGGTGTCCTGGGTATGACATTATACGGTATCTGTTGATGAGGCTCCTGCTCTGGAGCACTTGGGAGTATGGAGTACCTTTCGGTGCCATTATTCACGGGTCCACTCTGACCTTGAGTTCCAGTTAGAGTCCCATCTATTGATCAAATAAACCTGTTTGAAAATTAGTAGTAAAAATTGAAATACTTGATGACATATAACGGTAAACAAAGAAATGATTGTAGTTAAATAGAAATCGTTACTTGAAACCATAAACTTGTGTATAAATTATTAGTACAAATAGGAAAAAATGAAACCATATAATTACGTACAAATTATTTGTATTAGATGGGAATACTTGAAACCATACAACTGTGTGCAATGAAGGGATTATTATTAAATAGGGGTTGTTGCTTTAAACCATAAAATTGTCTACAAATTATTAGTATGAGAGAGGAATACTTGAGACCATAAAATTGTGGATACCGTATATTCTCGCGTATCATGTGACTTTTATTGGCTTAAATTTTAGCCTATTAGGAGGTCACATCATAGGCGAGATTCAGATTTTGTTTGTGTAAATAGTTGGCTAAGGCTGTTTTTACAATTTTCAGCTTCAAAGGTCAGCAAACGGCCCCGGATTATTTTGGATAATACTCGAACATACACGATAAATTATTTGTATAAAGAATTGTTTCTTAAATCCATATAATTGTATGCTTTCACTTAAAGGAGAAAAAACTGACTTCGGCATTAACTGACTCGAAAAAAGTCGATGTGCCTTAAAACCAACCAACCAACCAACCAACTTACTGATA
Source organism: Sepioteuthis lessoniana (assembly GCA_963585895.1). Lineage (NCBI taxonomy): Eukaryota > Metazoa > Mollusca > Cephalopoda > Myopsida > Loliginidae > Sepioteuthis > Sepioteuthis lessoniana. The sequence goes on along the minus strand of OY757931.1, from coordinate 67,962,289 downwards.
AATTCTGAGATGATAAATTCTCGAATGTCATGTGACAAATCTCAGGCATTGTGGCACTTCCGGTATCCTGATCTGATACAATTGTTTGTTTGTTTGTTTGTTTGTTTAGTTGGGTTTTATGGCATATCAACCTTTGTTGGTTATTTAATGCCAAATCCATTTTAATACAATAAACAGTTCTATTTCAAACAATTCAGTTTAGCATAAGTACACAATTTAATTGTCAAAAAAATTTCTATTTCAAGCTATTCAGTTTTGTCAAACAGTTCTAATTCAAACAATTCCCTTTAGTATAAGTATAGTTTTTGTCAAAACAGTTCTATTTCAAACAATTCAGTTCAGCGTAGGTACAGTTTCAATGTCAAAAACAGTACTATTTCAAACAATTTAGTTTGGCATACAAAAGCAGTTCCGTTTCAAAAAATTCAATTTAGCATAAGTACGTACTTTGTATGTAAAAACAGTTCTATTTCAAGCAAATCAGTCTAGCATAAGTACGCATTTTAGTTCTATTTGACTCTATCAGGTGATACCGCACCGGGCCAGAGTGGAGCGATGGCAATCAAGAGGTACTGGACATTACCCAAAGCTCCAGCATCACTGGAATCTCACCATCAGATTGTTTAGTGTCACTCGTTGGGGGGGGGCTTACCCCTCTGCAGAGCCCCAGATACAATTCCACTGAAAATGATGAATATACCAGTGGCAGCATTTAAGAAATTTTCTGCCTCTCAAAGTAATTTGGCACAAGGTCAGAAGTATGGAGCTCTCAGTGAGAATCCAACTCACTAGCAATGGTCAGCGAGCCTAGTATGCTAATCGTTACACCGGGCAAGACGGACATTTTTGACCATATTGTAAATTAATTTCATTTTTTAGAAGTACATCAAAAATATTTCTTAGCCGAATTTCTCGGATATTTAGTATCCCTGTGATTTCTTAATTCTACCATGAACTTTTGGAGATCAGTCTTGTGTCAGATATTATTTGATTTCGGTATTTCTATATACAAGGATCATTCAATAAGTTTCCAGACTTTTTTCGTATGGGCACTTTTATTGATAGTACACACATGAAACTCTAGTCCCCTTCGAAGTAATCTCCTCCGGCTGCAATGCACTTGTTGTACCGTTCTAACAACTTCTGGAAGACCCCATGCAAGTCCTCTTGTGTGAGCGTGTCAATGACCTTCGTCACACCCTCTTTCATCTCCTCAATTGTCTCATAACGACAGCCTCTGAGCTTAGGGAATATCCAAAAGTCACAGGGAGCAAGGTCTGGACTTGAGGGAGGCTGAGGAACTGTGTTGATGCCCATCTTGGTCAAATAGTCTGTGACAAGGATGTAGTTGTGGACTGGTGCGTTGTCCTGGTGGAAATGCCACTGACCCGATTTGAAGAGTGCTAGCCTTTTCTAACGGAATCTCTTCCTGAACTCCCTTAAAACCTCAACATAGTAACCCTAACCCTTTGGCCAATCAACTCTTGTGTATTGACTTCCTTACTCCTCCCACACCTCTCATCATCCCTCACAGACTCCCTGCCTTCCTTGAATCTCTTATGCCACCCAAAAACTGATGCTCGATTCATGCAAGATGGTCGAAAAGCAGTCGGAAGTATTCCATACGTTTCTGTGGCATTTTTTCCAAGTTTAAAACAGAAATTTATTGCATATCGTTCCTCTAAAGTGTCCTCACGTCCTGATTGCATTTTTGAAATTAACCAACTGCGACAATAAGGATTTAGTACGGTGTATTCCAATTGCTGCTGTAGCTGTTCATTTGAACGTGAAATCATAAAAATTGATCAGTCATCTCATAAGATGTATAGAATTAACATAGTGAATTTTCAAGAGTCTACAACAAATTTAAATGCCTGAACAAAAAAGGCTGGAAACTTATTGAATGTACCACGTATATTTTGGGAGTCTTCGTGGCTAAACTGTTGGGTTGTGGTCCCGAAATAAGTGAGTTCGAATTCAAGTCTCGCTTTTACGTTCACTTTCGGACAAATATCCTGGGAAAAAGCCATGGACCTCCTTATTCCACCATCTATCGGTTAAATGGTATCACAGCTGTTCTTCTACCAGGATGTCTTTGGCATTAAATAACCCACGAAGGTTGATATGCCATTAAACAAAGAAAGCTAGTATGTATTTACCAAACCTCTTACTCCACAAATGGGAAGTGATACAAGGTGATTTCTTTTAAAAGCTGATTTGAATTCAGAGTTTTCTTTCTTTTAAAATGGCTGGGTAACCAATGAAAAACACCTAGTCTGCCCTACTATTTAGGCATAGAAAAAAGTTGGTCCAAAGGTTCTCTTTACATTACTTACTATCCTGAGGTGTAGAGGAGGGCGTTGATTCTTTCCTTGGATTACCCCACTTTACCCTTGGTCCGTAACTTATAATACTGAGTGTTAAGCAAGACGGCATCAAGTACCATTTTTGAATCTTTGGTATGAATCAACCTGGGATTGAACGTCGGTCGCCCGGGCCATTGACGAACACTCTACCAACTAGAACATAGCTGGGGGCAATAGATGGGTTCATGCCTTTCCTAAGGAGACAAGCGTGAAGGTAAACAAATAAACCATATCAGAGTTTTCCTTCTCCAAGACCGGTTGACCGTCTGCCCTACTATTTATTAGATACACACTTTTCCAAAAGGTGTTACTTTATTTATAAGGTGTCCACTTGCGTAAAAGACTTTATCAAAATTTGAAAATACGCGCTGTTACACGTACTAGGATTTAAACTTTTTGTAGACTGATTGCCTTATCAAGCTAAAGAGCACAGTCTGTCCTACAATTTAACCATATCTGGTGATTGTAGGCGAATGTTGAGGGGAGAAGAGGCATTAACGCATCTAGGAATTGAACTTGACAAACAGAATTCATTTTCATTTGGAAATAACAAGAACTGTAGGCGTTCCTGGGATTGCTTGTATATTTGATCCAAATTTCGTAATTCTTAAACCTGTAGAAGTGCATTCATGTTTACTATACTTTTTGCACGATATATATATATATATATATATATATATATATTCACCCAACACTTCAGCTCGAGCAGAATATGATACAAGGATATTTTTAGCGGAGTTTAACAGGTTGGAATTCAGAGTTTTCCTTCTCCAAGACTGGTTGACAGTCTTCCCTCCTATTTCTAAAAAGTGTTACTTTATTTATAAGGTGTCCACTTGCGTAAAAGACTTTATCAAAATTTGAAAATACGCGCTGACATATTAGTTAGAAGTCGTATTTTTCTTTTATAGTCCTTAACCTCTACATCTAGTCTATTGGGGTTTATTTTTCTGTCTGTTAGGGTTGCAAAGTCTCAGAGAATAGCAGTTTCTGTTATTGATTCTGGTTGTTATCTATATCATAGTTATATTACGCATTGCGAATTTTTCACATCAGCGATAGCTGATGGTTTTCCACAAGAGTCTGAGTGACAGCAAGTCTCCTCACGTCTCCAGGACTCTTCTCAGTATTCTAGCCAATATTAACACTTATACTATTATTTTACTTCTTTGAGAGTTTTTCAAACCAGCGATAGCTGATGGTTTTCCACAAGAGTCTGAATGACAGCAAGTCTCTTCACGTCTCCAGGACTCTTCTCAGTATTCTAGCCAATATTAACACTTATCATTATCTTACTTCTTTGAGAGTCTTTCAAACCAGCGATAGCTGATGGTTTTTCACGGGAGTCAAAATGACAGCAAGTCTCTTCAAGTCCCCAGGACTCTTCTCAGTATTTTAGCCGTCTCACTAATGCTATAGCTCAGATAGTGTGGACCTGTTATAGTAGCCGTCCATCATTATATTGGTACTTTTATCTAAGAAGGAGTGAATGATTTATAACTATGTGTGTATGTATATACATGTATTTGCACAACTAGACCACCTGGCACAAGGTCATTATAAATATGTACATGTCTATTTGTTGAAATGTACATATATATAACATTGTGTATCATTCTATGTAACATTATACTCATTCAAACACACGCTCTCTCTCTCTCTCACTCCCTCTCCCTCTCATACACACACACACGCACACTCACACAAAATGTATGTGTATATATATAATGTGGAAGTAAATAATAGAGCAAATTCCGACAATTTAGAGAAAAAATTGATAACAAGGTAATCCAAGCTGAAGGAGAGATTCATTGAGAAGCAAAGTCGGCACTATAGCGTTTCGGTTCTTACGAACCATCATCAGGACTGGGAGGGATGATATTTAGTGCTGTTAAATCAACGATGGATTTTTAAAAATACAAAAGCACAGCGAAAAACTATATATTGAGAAAGAGGTAGCGTTGCGAGCGATATTGAGCGGGTTCTGGCGGCAACACCCCACAAGGCACCAACTATACGGCCACCTGCCTCCCATCACGAAAACTATCCAAATTGGACGAACCAGACATGCAGGACACTGCTGGAGAAGCAGGGACGAGCTCATAAGTGATGTACTCCTATGGACCCCCACATATGGCCGAGCAAAAGCAGAACGACCAGCCCGAACATACACACAGCAGCTATGTGAGGATACGGGATGTAGCCCTGAAGACCTGAACGATAGGGAGAAGTGGCGAGAGAGGGTCAGGGATATCCGTGCTAGTGGCACGACATGGTGATGATGATGAAACATTCATTGTTGATTTAACATCACTAAATATCATCCCTCCCAGTCTTGATGATAGTTCATTCGAACCGAAACGCTATAGTGTCGACTTTGTTTCTCAATAAACCTCTCTTTATGGTTGGATTACCTTGTAATCAATTTTTTCTCTTCTATATCATGTTCACAATTTGATCGAAATCTGCAAAGATATTTGAGAAAAGGACTGCCGAGATGGACGCTCATTAGTTGATATAATAAATATATAATTCTTTTTCTTTTTTTCGGATAGTTCTTGAGATTATAGTTAAGATACATGCAAACTAAAGAAATTATAATGAAAGAGATTAAACAAAAAGGGTACATCATACTTACCTTATTCCTTTTTAAAAAGGGGCATAAGTATTCAACACACAATTATCTCAGAGATTAATACACCGCGCAGAGGCTTATAACTATTTAGATTATCTACAGTAAGCGAGAAGCCAGACAGTTGCAATATAGCGTCTGATTGATGCGATATGGTATGGTAGAAAAAAAAGGCTATTTGGTTTCTTAGACAATAATTATAGAATGTTTGTAAATTTTCCAGTGACCAATTTCAATATTCCCACTGATCAAAAAAAAAAAAAAAAAAAAATTACCAGTCTACGCATTTTTTTTTTGATAGATAGTAATTAATTATGTAGGAATCGACGCTTCTTTTTCGGATCAGAGTGTAGTTGCTGTGTTGTCTACGTGGAACTAAAGTCTCGTTCCCCGGCATGTCTGTCTAGGATCAGTGTGTCGTATTTCTTTCCTCAGCCAAGGATCAAAGCGTGGTCCACTGATATATATATATATATATATATATATATATATATATATATATATATATATATATATATCAGTGAGCCACACATACTTACTCACACGCACGTACGCACGCATAAATATACATATATCTATATATACACTGGTCATCAATGAACGACATATGAGCACACACACATATGGCTTGCTGAGGTATATACACACATACACACGCACATTTATATATATATATATATATATATGAATATACACTAGTCATTAGTGAGAGGCAAGCGTGCACACACACCCATATATACTGCGCACTGATATACGTATATATATAAGCAAACACACACACACACAGACACATGTATATATATGTGTGTATATATATATATATATATATATATATACGCTGCTCATCAGTGAGAGACACGCATACACACACACACATATATATATACATGGCTCATTGATGTACACACAAGCACACACACACACACACACATATATATGTCCCACGAGAATTATAAAGACGGGCTCAAAACGCTACATCCAGGTCTTCCCAGTTACCAGAGTCGGCCATTGGTGACTGATTATTATATATGGAGGACTTACAATTCTGATGATTGTCTCTCTGTCTTGTACAAGACAAGGTCGAAACAACATCTTGCCTTTTTCAGAGACTATTGCTATTTCGCTATATTGCACTACCTGGTGTAGGCAGAGAAGACAATTTGACGTTCTCTGTCTGGTTAGGGAATTGGTTGGGACTCGTAGGAGTAGAGTTTTTAAAAATTTTAAATCGAGCCCCCTACTGTGATTTAATATTCTTAGCTTTTCAACGATTCAGGTGTATTTTGTTGAAAACGCACCGGACGAAAAACTCTCTCCAATTTGTTTTTTAGTATTCTAATAATCAATAAAGATGATTCTGTTTTTTTCGTCATGTTAAAATTTCCCAGTACCAAAAATTCGTTTTATATATATATTAGAAAAGAGATTATGACTGCAAGCAAACAGATAACGGAACATCGAACAGTTTGGGGAAAAAAAAGTGATCTATGATGTTTGTAAAGCATTTTAAATTTGGTGATACTGACATGAATCGAGCACTCCCGTAAAAGGACTCGACCTCGGTCCCCGATATTTTTTCAGTCTGGCCATGTTTGCAATATCTTCAGTGGGGTCTGTTTGTCCAAAGCCAAACTTGCCAGTCATATGACAGCCCTATGGCAGCAATTAATCTCAGTCTGATATTACACAGGTCCTTCCTCAGCAACCTTCTGATAACTCTTGTTGATAAATTTGAGACAATCTATGTGGGTTTGCACCAGATTTTAAAAGGCATGCAAGAGCGCACTTGGTTAATGTCAACGCCTAAGGCAGGTTCTTTGCCTGTCACACATGCGGCAGGGCTTGATTCACACGATGAATCGCATGCGTGCTTTTCGCGGAAATGAGATGACCCTTTACTATGATAAAAGTGCACATCACTATATATATGTATATATAGTAGGGATGTGGGTATATAATGTGTATATACTTATTTACCTAATCTCTCCACCAACACAAAGCCAAATTTTTCAGTAGAGTAAAGCTAGTTTGAGATCAGTTTTCCTTCTAATTGATTCGTCGCTTAACCAAAGCTAAAGGATTTAGTCTTCTTTACAATTTTTTCACGGCTGAAGGGTAAAGGTAGATTGGATTCATGCCTTTCCCACGAGAATTAGCGTAAACTGAAACGCAAACGAGCTCGTCCAAGATTTGAATTCGGATCACTGATTCCATTTCCTCGGACGATATATATATATATATATAGTTGTTGGCGACCGGTGCACAGGTACTACGTTCCCATTCGAGCAGACATTTGCGACTAATAAACAAAGAAACTAACAGAAAAAGTGATATTCCATTATGCAGATATATATATATATATATATATATACGTGAAATACGAAATTCACCGTGCGAACGGGATGTGACACCAGGTCAATTTTAAGCGGAGTTTAACAGGTTTGAGTTTTCCTTCTCATAGACTGGTTGCCATAATATCTACCTGTGAGCTGGTAGGAGAATAATTGGATTTATACCTTTCCCACGGGTATTAGCTCTGTGTGAAATACAAACAGCCTCGTTCAGGATGTGAACTCGGGTCATCGTGTCTATTTCCAGAATGGTAACCATTACACTATGACCGTCTCCATTATATAGATATATCTTTCGAATCTTTCATCTTTATTTCCGCTTCTTTTTATCAGCGTGTTATTTCCAGTCTCCACTATTTACTAATAGTGTTCTGGGAGTAACTTTAAGAAACCATAGGGGATGTCCTCGTGGTGTAATGGTTAAAGCGATGGACTGCGGAATCGTAGTACGCGAGTTCGTACTCCAGTCGCGCTATTATGTTCACTTTCGGGCAAATACCCTTGGGAAAGGTATGAACCCCCTTATCCTCCCAACTATGGGTTAAATAGTACCTCTACTGTTCTTCTAGGAGAATGGCTTTGGCATTAAATAACCTAAAAAGAGTTGATATGCCATTAAACAAAGAAACCAAACCAAACCAAACCTTTAAGAAACCATAGAAATTAAGATGAAAGAAATACTAACAGAAAATGACTAATGATAATTGATAAAATGTTCTGTTGGACTTATGAAGTAAAAGTAATGTTGGCGACTACAGTCAAGGTTAACCCGAAGGCTCCCTTTTCAATAGCTACTACACCGAGGTGTAAGGAAGTGCGTTACTCTATTCCTTGGATTGCTTCACTTTACCCTCGATCCCTATCTTATAATACCGAGTGTTAAGCAAGGTGGTATCAAGTACCATTTTTGAGTCTTTGGTATGACACGACCTGGGATTGAACCCTGGTCTCCCGGGCTATTGGCGAACACTCTACTAGGCCAATAGCCCGGTAAATGACGCAATCCGCTTTTCTTAGCCGCTTAAAAGAAAAAAAAAGCCTGATCCTTGAATTTAAATAAAGACTGGTAAGTTTTTATACCATTTGGTCGTTGGGAATAAGAAAGCAAAACAAAACAAGACAATTACAAAAAAAAAAAAAAAAATAGAAAAAACAATCTATCAAATTTCCTAGCTGTTTTAAAACATTGCATTTGTAGAATTTATTAATCCTCGCATTAAAGTTTTTTTTACCCCAATGAAAACATATCGACAGAGTAAAAAAATGCGCATATAGAAATGCATTCCAAGTGATTTTACTATAGAAATGCACAGTATATCATTTTACTATAGAAATGCACTGCGAATCATTTTATTATAGAAATGCACTGAAAATCATTTCACTATAGAAATGCACTGCAAATCATTTTACAATAGAAATGTACTGCAAGTCATTTTACTATAGAAATGCTTTGAATATTATTTTACTGTAGAAATGCACTGCAAGTCATTTTACTATAAAATGCACCACAAATCATTTTACTAAAGAAATGCACAGTAAATTATTTTACTATAGGAATGCACTACAAATCATTTCACTATAGAAATGCTCTGCAAATCATTTTACGATAGAAATGGACTGCAAATCAATTTTATTTAGGAAAATGTTTTTTTCTATAGAAAAGCATTACAAATTACTTTGCTATAGAAATGCAATGTGAATAATTTTCCTATAAAAATGCTTTGCGTAAAATTTTACTACTGAAATATATTGCAGTTGACTTTGATGTAGGAATACTCTAGAAATTATTTTATAATAGTGCTTTTACAATGGGTCGAATGTTGTCTTAATGTAGAAGTGAATTGCCAGTTATTTTGCTATAAAAATGCATTGCAAGGTTTTCACTTTGCATTGCGTTCCTATCCTGAAATAGTATATTATTTTTACCACTAAATGCAGTGAAAATCATTTTTACTATAGAAGTATATTGGAAATTATTTTACTATAGATATGAGTTTCAATTTTCTTTTACTACTGAAATGTATTAGAAATTATTTAACGATAGGATTTCATTGCATTTCTACTGGAAAATGCTCGATAATTCATACCTCATTCATTAAATAGAATTATTTTTCTAGAGGAATGCATTGTAGTTTATTTTACTGTAGAATTGTACTGCACATTATTTTACTATAGAACTGCATTGCCTATTATTTCACTGTAGAAAGATATTGCAAATCATTTTACTATAAAAATACACTGTAAAATAATTTATCAAAGACAGGCATTATACATTATTTTTCTATACGAATGTAGTGGAAATACTTTTACTAGAGGAAGGTATTGCAAGTTATTTTACTCTAGAAAAGCACAGCGAATCATCTTACTATAAAAATGCATTCAAAATACTTATCCTGTGGAAATGTATTGCAAATCATTTTCTCATAGGCATACATTGGAAATGGTTTTACAAGAGGAATGCATTGCAAATTATTTTACTCTAGAAATGCACTGCGAATCATCTTACTATAAGAATGCATTCGAAATACTTTCATAATGGGAATATAAATCATCTCATTATAGAAATATATTGCAAATCATGTTTTTATAGGCATTGATTGGAAATGCTTTTATTAGAGGAAGGTATTGCAAGTTATTTTACTATAGAAATGCACTGCGAATCCTCTTACTATATGAATGCATTTGAAATGCTTTTATTCTAGAAATACTTGTACATTGCAAATCATTTTCTCATAGGCATGCATTGGACATGGTTTTACTAGATTGATGGATTGCAACTTATTTTACAATACAAATGCGCTGCGAATTATTTTACAATAAGAATGCATCAGAAACGCTTTCATGAGAGGAATGAGTTGCAAACCACTTTATTATAGACATGCATTGGAAATGCTTTTATTGCAGGAATGCATTGCAAGTTATTTTACTATAGAAATGCGCTGCAAAGCATCTTATTATATGAATGCATTGAAATCGCTTTTGTGAATGGAATGTATTGCAAATCACTTTATTATAGACATGCATGGGAAATGCTTTTATTAGAATATAGTATAGCAAGTTATTTTTCTGTAGAAATGCGCTGCGAATCATTTCATGAATGCAGTGGAAAGGCTTTCATAATAGAAATGCGTTGCAAATTATTTCATTATAAGCATGCATCGGAAATGCTTTTATTGTTGATATGCGTTGCAAGTTATTTTACTATAGAAATGCATAGCAAAAATCTTACAATCGAAATGCAAATAATATAACCATAGGAATGCATTGGAAATCGTTTTCTATTGCAATGCATTGATAAGGATTTTTCCAAAAGAATTTATTGGAAATGATTTTACTGTAAGAATGCATTGGAAACGATTTCTTTATTGGAATGCGTTGCAAATACTTTTATTACAGGCATGCATTGGAAATGTTGGTTTTTTTATTGCAGGAATACATTGCAAGTTATTTTACTATAGAAATGCGATGCAAAGCATCTTATTATATGAATGCATTGGAATGGCTTTTTTGAAAGGAATATATTGCAAATCAGTTTTGATACAGAAAAGCTATGTAAATATATTGCTTATAGTTTTAATATAGAAAATCAATATCAGATTTTTACTAGAGAAATTCATAAGAATCGATCTTTCAAAGAGAAACACCTTGCCAATTATATTCATATTATTTGTCATTCTAATGTCATATCAATGATCTATGAGGCCAATATATCAAAACTGTCATTGTTTCGATTGATTATTACATGTCGTTGGGGGGGGGTGTCCTCAAACTGACGTTGGCGGGCCTCTCGTCTTTCTTTGATTTCTGTTCTTCATCTCTTGGAAAATTCAACACTTTTCATTGGATGGATCACCCTCTTGACTGATTTATTCAGTGCAGTTAGTTATATCAGCCAGATTTGAAACGACTTAAAGCCAATATGGCGATCTGAAAAATTACTACTTGCATTTATTAACGTCTTTTATATTGATAGGCTGATATTTGTTGTGTTGTACAAAGATAATTTTTGTAAGATGGAAGTTTGATAAAAATATCTCAAACTTTAAGAATTATTTAATGTTTTTTATTTACATGAGATTGCAAAAAGTATGACGACAGTTTTAAAACTGCAAACGCGAAGGAATACCATTTCATTTGATATCAATATTCTTTTATAAAAAAGATTGTCGCTAAATATTGATGTGGGTATCAACTTCTTGAAATTAAAACGAAATTATTTTTGTCTAGAAATACTTTGGCAATCAGCATTTTAAGAAATTCATTTTCTTTCAAACAATTCTCGAATGAAACGTAGCTGGACTGTTTTCCTATAGAAGTGCATTCCAAATTATAGCAATAACTGTTGTTTATAGAACAAGTTATATTACTAGCAGAATAGAGCTTTCATATGCATAATGTAAATACATTGCTTATATTTTTACTATAGAAAAGCAATGTAAATACATTGCTTATAGTTTTACTTTAACAAAACAATGTAAATACGCTGCTCAAAGTTTTGATATAGAAAAGCAATGTAAATTGCTTATAATTTTACTATAGAAAAGAAATGTGAATACGGTGCTTACAGTTTTGATACAGAAAACCAATGTAAATGCATTGCTTTTAATTTTGATATAGAAAAGCAATGTAAATACGTTGCTTATTGTTTTGATATATCAAATAAATGCTATTACAATGCTCAGATTTTTACTATAGAAATAAAATGTAAATGCATTGCTTATAGTTTTGATATAGAAGAGCAATGAAAATTCATTGTTTATGGATTTACTATAAATTTTACAAGAGAAATGCAATGAAAAATCACTAAAGAAGGGATTGGAACTATTGTATTTAGTATGAATATGAATTGCAAATGATTTTGTTATAGAAATCCACTGAAAATCACCAAGCAAGATATTATCAGTGGTTAGGAATTAATACAAGCCTTGCTGATCGAGCAGAGCTATTATATGGAAAATATAAATGCATTGTTAATGATCTTTCTATAGAAATCCATTACAAAGAATTTTACAATAGAAATGCATTGCAAAATCACCAAAGAAAGGATTGCCAGTGGTTAGGAATTGATGCAAACATTGCAGATCGAACTGAGCTATTTATGGAAGATGTAAATCCATTGTTAACGGCTTTATTATAGAAATGCATTACTAAGAATTTTACAATAGAAATGCATTGCAAAATTACCAAAGAAAGGATTGCCAGTGGTTAGGAATTGATGCAAACATTGCTGATCGAACAGAGCTATTTATGGAAGATGTAAATCCATTGTTAATGGCTTTATTATAGAAATCCATTACAAAGAATTTTACAATAGAAATGCATTGCAAAATCACTAAAGAAAAGATTGCCAGTGGTTAGGAATTGATGCATTCATTGCTGATCGAACAGAGTTATTTATGGAAGATGTAAATCCATTGTTAACGGCTTTATTATAGAAATGCATTACTAAGAATTTTACAATAGAAATGCATTGCAAAATCACCAAAGAAAGGATTGCCAGTGGTTAGGAATTGAAGTAAACATTGCTGATCGAACAGAGCTATTTATGGAAGATGTAAATCCATTGTTAACGACTTTATTATAGAAATGCATCACTAAGAATTTTACAATAGAAATGCATTGCAAAATCACCAAAGAAAGGATTGCCAGTGGTTAGGAATTGAAGTAAACATTTCTGATCGAACAGAGCTATTTATGGAAGATGTAAATCCATTGTTAACGACTTTATTATAGAAATGCATCACTAAGAATTTTACAATAGAAATGCATTGCAAAATCACCAAAGAAAGGATTGCCAGTGGTTAGGATTTGATGCAAACATTGCTGATCGAACAGAGCTATTCAAGGAAGGTGTATATGCGTCGCTAATGATTTTACTATAGAAATGCATGACTGATGATTTTACTGTAGAAATGCATGACTGATGATTTTACAATAGAAATGCATTGCAAAATCACTACGGAAAGGGTTGCTATTTGTGAGGTTTTAACGCACGTTTGCGGAAAATATAGCTCTATCATATCTGAATAATTACGTGAATTTTATTAAACTCCTAAATAATGATAATAATAATAATAATAATAAAACAAAAAAAAAACTGGGTACTATGTTTGGGTACCATACCGTACCGCACCGTGTGGTTGCAACTCACCTGTTTAGATTTGATGAAACTGCCTTTCCCCTCTTTAGAAGGAACCAGTTTTATCATAACCCGTTTTACTTCTCTTCTTGAGTAAATGTTCACCAGTGCATATTCTAACAGTGCGGCAAAAACAAATACTAGACACGACACTGTCCAAACGTCTATAGCCTTGATATAGCTGACAGGGGGGAGGGATATGGCAGTACTTTGCCGTTGAGTGATCATGGTCAACACGGTCGTGCTTCCGAGGGCAATTCGGGCCGGCACAGCATCAATTGGCAGCCAAAAGGATACCCAAGAAATTACCACAATCAAAGTGCTCGGAATGAAGACGTGCAGCAGAAAAAACTCAAATTTCCGATTAAGGTATATATCCGCTCGAATACACGTAAAGTTATTTTCTGAAAAAAAAAAGAAGATTTATATGCAGTTATATACATACTAGCATTCAGGGTTTTCAGACGATTGTTTTTACAACGTTTTGGCCTTCTTCAGGGCGGAATCGTATTAAGCGAGTTCGTACTCCAGTCGCGCTATTACGTTCACTTTCGGGCAATTGCCCTTGGGAAAGGCATGAACCCCATTATCCTCCCCGCTATGGGTTAAATAGTACCACTACTGTTCTTCTAGGAGAATGGATTTGGCATTAAATAGCCTACAAAGGCTGATATGCCATTAAACTAAAAAAACAAACCAAACCAACCTTATTTAGGTGTTTCGGGTCGAACTTGGTAGCCTACACGGAACTTTGGACCCCGTCCTTTATTTAGCCCACGGTAGTCACTTGCTCTGATTCCGTTAACCATAACAGGGTACAAACGCTAAGTATTCCTACATTATTATTCGCCTGCTGTTAAGATTGAACTTGCAATCTCTCGATGATTGTAACTTATATACTTAGAGAACCAATGCCCATAACCGTTACGCTATCCGTCCTGGTTGACTGTCCGGAGCGAATTTTTGGGACTTATAAAACTTAATGTTCTTACATCACAATGAATTACTTCTACTATGTATGATTTTTTACCTATTCTCATATTACAAATTTTAAAAATTTAATCTTTTTGATTATTGGTTCCCATTTTGTATTCATCTCTATACTTGGTCTACTCAAGAAGGCCGGAGAACACATCGACCGAAACGTTGTGAATATAACAATAAAGATGACAATAGTTCGAAAACACTGAATATTAAAAATCATCAAGCTTCGTCTAAGAAATTCAGACAACTAATATATATATATACTAGTTTCGGTACCTGGCTTTGCTCGGATAAAAGAAGAGAAAAAAAATTATGAAAATTTAAATGTTTATGGCATATCAACCTTCGTGGATCATTTAAAGCCCAATCCATCCTTCTAGAAAAACAGTAGTGGTACTATTTAACACACTGTCGGGAGGATAAGCGGGGTTCATACCCTTCGCAAGGGTATTTGTCCGAAAGTGAACGTAATAGCGCGACTGGAGTTCGAACTCGCTAACTACGATTCCGTACTCCAGCGCTTTAACCATTACACCATGAGAAAAATCAAACAAACATGCACAAACATATATATGTATATACATATCATAACCAAGATGTGCTGATAACACGAAGTCTCCTGAATCACTCTTCCCATCCCATCATTCATCGCTTCCGGCAGGTCCTCTAGACAGCAGCCGGTATCTGCACCGACCTGATGTATGTAAGTCCTTGCTGGTCGGACAATCTGGTGTGTTCAGTGGAAGAAGAACGTTGCTGATGACATGGATAATTTGTGAGATTGGAGGAAAGTGGCCGTACAGCTTTGTGGGATGCTGTTTTTCAGGATTTGTTCAAAATAGCTCGTAGCATTCTTCTGTAATTCCTATTTTCTTCATGCGTTAATTTAGACGGTTCGTTGGTTGCATTTTAAGGCATAGCAACCCTTGTTGGTTATTTAGTACTAAATCCAGTCTGTACTCACCCATACCCCCCCCCCCACATATATATATATAATTTGCAAATGAATAGTTTGTTATTAAATCATTTTTAAACGAGACAGCACATTTGTTCACCGTTAAATAGTCTCAAGTATTGCCATCTAAAATCAGTACCGTATTTGACGGCATATAAGACGCTCATATTTTTATCAAAAATATCTTTTAAAATTTCTCTGCGTCTTATATGCCATATGTAGGTTCAAACATCGTGATTGTCTGTCGAAATTAGCAACCGGGCAACTCCAATTAATCTGAGAATTAATTTTTTATTTATTTATTGCGGACTTTTTGTCCCCATCTTGGTAGGTTTTTTTTGTGGTTTCTTCTCACTACGTTTCGGCCAAATTTCACCTCTGTCCTTCTTCAGGTGATTAACCGCAACCTCGGATAGGAATGCTGAGTCTTGTAACCGTATCCCAAGTAATTACTGCTTTCCATTGAAAGGATTCCCAATAAAGACAATTACAAATTCGGTCCGGACCCGACTATGGAAGACCAGATAAGGAGAACAAATAATTGGATTTATAAGACCAAAAAATCCAACCTTGATCGCCCTTCGGATAGAGGCGTTGAGTCTCTACAGTTCCAGGTTTAGCATTGTCAGAAGATAGCGGTTTCAATTCCTACCCAAACCAGCCAGGGGTTTTCTTGGTCAAAAACGTGGTGCGATAGACAACTACGGAAGGCAGTAATTACTGGGGATACGGTTACAAGACTCAGCATTCTTATCCAAAGTCGTGGTTAATCTCCTAAAGAAGGTCAGAGGTGAAATTTGGCCGAAACGTTGTGAGAAGAAACAACAACAACAACAACAAAAAAAAAAACTACCAATAAATAAAAAAAATTAATTCTCAGATTAAGAAGCCTCATCTCAAAAAGGATCCTCAATAAAGACAACTTGGACTTTCAGTAACTTTCATATACTTATTGTCGTTATTTGAAAGGCTATTATACAGATTAAAAGTGATTGATTATATTTGATTATATTTATCATAATAAATTCATCACGTTTAATATTTGTCTTTTTTTTTCTTGATTTGCGCTGCTGAAATTGGGATGCGTCTTATACACCCATGCGTCTTATATGCTGTCAAATACGCTAATCCTTTTTTTTGTAAGCACTCTAATCCCGTACGAACAACTAGTTGGTTGGTTGGTTGGGTTTCATGGCATTTCAACCTTTGTATTTTATTTAATAAAATCCACGCATAAAATCCATTTTTATGTTAATAGTTCTATTTCAACCAATTCAGTTTGGGATAAGTACGCAGTTTAAATGTAAGTACAGTTTAAGAGTGAAAAACATTTCTATGTCAAGCTACTCAGTTTAGTCAAGCAGTTATAATTCAGCTAATTCAGTTTAATATAAGTTCAGAATTTGTTTACTCACAGTTAAATGTCAAAACAGTTCTATATAAAACAAATCAGTTTAGTGTAAGTACAGTTTCAATGTAACAAAAAGTTCCATTTCAAATAATTCAGTTTAGCATAAGTACGCAGTTTAAATGTAAGTACAGTTTAATTGTCAAAAACATTTCTATTTCAAGCTATTCAGTTTAGTCAAACAGTTCTAATTAAAACAATTTAGTTTAGCATAAGTATGCAGTTAGTTCTATTTAACCCAGAGATAGGGCCCTATCAGGTGCTACCACTCTGAGCCAGAGTGGACCTGGGAGCAATGACAATGAAGGGGTACTCTGCATTCTCCAAGGCTCCAGCATAACTGGAACCTTACCATCAGATTGTTTAATGTCATATCCAGGACACTTGTTGAGGGGTGGTCTTACCCCTCTGCAGAGGTACAGTTGATGAATTCTACAGCTCCAGCCGACTGGGCAAGAACAACTTGTACACAACAATATGCCCGTGGTGTAATGGTTATCGTTGTTGGAAATGGCGATACGAGTTCAAATCCTGGACGAGACTGATTGCATTTCACATAGAACTAATACTCTTGGGAAAGGTACGAATCCAATTATTCTCCCTCCAGCTATGGGTAAATAGTAGGACAGACTGGGTTCTTCAGCCTTGGTGAGACAAGTCTAGGAGAAGGAATACTCTGAATTCAAATCTGTTAAACTCCGCTTAAAAATTGACCTTGTGTCATATCCTGCCCGAGCGGAGGGGTTGGTAAATATGGTATGCTTTCAAATAACTAATTATAATAATTCTTTGTAAATTCATAGCAAATAATTTTACCATAGGAATGGATTGAGAAAGTTTTTTTTCAGTAGGAATGCATTGAGAAAGGATTTTTCTTTAAGTAAATGATTGAGCAGTTCTATTTAGCTAAGACATGGAACCCTCACAGGTACTTCCACTCCAGGTCAGTGTAAACCTGGGAGTAATGGTAATGAAAGAGTCCTCCACATTCCCCAAACTCCAAGACAGGCGCTTCACCATCAAATTCAGTTTAGTGTCATATCCAGGACAGTAAATGCTTTCAATTATTGCTATCAAATACTAGTAATTCTATTCAACATTATTCATTCATATGCACACAGTTAAATGGTTTCAAGTATCATTATCTGATACTAATAATTCTATTTCATATTAAACATTTGTTTGCACACAGTTAAATGGTTTCAAATCTAGTAAATGATTAAACAATATTATTGGACCAATAGATGGGATCCTAAATAGTACAACTACTCTGAGTCAGGGTGGACCAGAGAGTAATGGCAATGAAGGGGTTCTTCACATTTCTTAACCCCCCGAACTGGATCTTCACCATCAGTTGCACTTTAAAGTCATACCCAGGACACACGTTGGTGGGTGAGTACGCCCCCTGCATAGATGCAATCAGGGTATTCAACAACCCCAGCTAAAAGGGTGGTTCAAGTTTGGTTTGGCTATCTTTTGTGGCATATCAAATCGAGTGGTTTATTTAATGCCAAATCATGTTCATATATCTATATTATATTAATGATTTGTAGCAAATAATTTGTAGGTAACGTTATTTTTAAACGAGCCAGTGCTTATTTGTTTGCACAAAGTTAAATGGTTTCAAATACTGCCGTCTAAGACTGATATTTCTATTTGCATTTTATCTAATTATAATAATGTCAAGTAAGAGATTGAACAGTTCTATTTGACCCATAGATGGGACCCTAAAAAGTACTCCCACTTCGGGTGGAGTGGACCTGGAAGTAATGGCAATGAAGAAGTACTCCACATTCCCCAAACCCCCAAGGGGGTGTCCTCGTGGTGTATGGTTAAAACGATGGACTGCGGAATCGTAGTACGCGAGTTCGTACTCCAGTCACGCTATTACGTTCACTTTCTGGCAAATACCCTTGGGAAAGGTACGAACCCCCTCATCCTCCCAACTATGGGTTAAATATTACCACTACTTTTCATCGAGGAGAATGGCTTTAGCATTAAATAACCTACAAAGGTTGATATGCCATTAAACAAAGAAACCAAACCAAACTCCCAAACTGGAGCCTCATTATCAGATTCAGTTTAATTTCATACCCAAGACACTAAATGGTGTCAGGTATTGCTGTGTAAAAATGATTCAATGGCACGTCAATCATTTGAAATCCCATTTTATTTTATGAGTTTTATTTTATCAGAGCCTTTCAATAGCAGTCCACTAGGTGTACGTTGACATCACTTTCTGTAGATGAGATAGCGCTACCGAAGTATGTGAACGGGTCAAGTGATTTCAAAGGCTCGCTATTCAAAGTTAAGGAGGCTCCTTCTAGTTTTGCCTTCACGTAGAGAACAATGCCCCCGGTTGCTTATTTCCGGCTATGTTAGCGGGATTCAGCTTGGGCAGGTGTATTTGCGAAAAGTGGTAGATCATTTGCGTAATCTACGTCTGTCATAGTTTCTGTAAGATATCGTTTATATATATATATATATATATATATATTGTCATCCACAGACAGACCTGTTTCGTTCTATATATATATATATATATATATATATACATACATATAACTGAATATGTTTTAAAAACGTATTTCAAAAAGTGTTCAATAGACGACATTAAAGCACTGTAAAACCGAAAATAGATGTTCACTTACACTTCTTTGTCAATTCCATTGCCACCAGTTTCACCAAATATTTTTGAGGGAGTAAAAAAAGTTATCATCTAAAGATTGCAATTTTTTTCTTGTGAAAACCCATGCATGATTTGAAAGCCGGACAGATGAACTAGCAACTGTTGCAGATAACTTCTAGCCGGACAACCAATACTTGCTTGTCTGGGTAAAGTTCACAGGAGAACATCGCTTATGAGCTCGCCTTTACTTCTCCAGCAGTAGTCTTGTTCTTCGGATTTGAATAGTTTTTTGAGATGGGAGTTAGTTGGCCGTACAGCAGGTGTTTTGTGGGATGTTGCTTCAAGCGATTTGTTCAATATAGCTGGTAGCATTTTTGTGCAATTTCCGTCAAGCTTTTTTCTCTCTGTGTTTTGTTAGCATCGATGTGGTGCATCCATATAGTAGTATGGACACGACCGCTGCTAAGAAAAAATTGCGTTTTATTCTATCGGATTGGTCTGACTTCCATATGACCGATAAACTATCGATAGCTAACCAGGTCTTCGTTAGTCGCGCATTGATGACATTTTCAGTAGATGAGATGCTGCTTCCAAGGTAGGTGAATTTGTCCACTAGTTTCAAGGAACCACCTGTAAGGGTGGAGATGTCTCTTGTTTGATTTTGATTAAAGCACATGTACTCTGTTTAGTCCGCATTGACATGGAGGCCTATACCACCCGTTTCATCTGATGCTAGGCGGATGAACCCCACATGTCAACGGCCAGGAAATTACTGCTACTCATCTTTAAGAGCGGCGTCTATTGATGAGGTAAAAGTATAGGCATCGAAAGATTACCAGCATATATATATATATCGTGTACAAAAGAAAAGTATATATATATATATATATATAGAGCGGCGTCTATTGATGAGGTAAAAACATTTGAAAATTTCAAAAATGCGTAACAGGATGGAAATAAATTTATAATCCTTTGTGATTGGTTTCGTTGTTTTTTCTTAAAGAAATATATATATATATATATATATATATATATATATATATATATATATATATATATATCGTGTACAAAAGAAAAGTACATATATATATATATATATAGTGAGAGAAAAAGACACATATTTATAGATGAAATCATATATTTACATATAAGAAGTATGCAAAATTTTCTGGCGTTTAAGAAACAACAATGTTTTATTTAGTTCGAGGTTTCCAAAAAAGATGATGCTGGAAACTTTTGCACACAATTAATATAATTATGTATAATGTATATCTATAATTATATAGTTAACTTTTTGTCGTGTATAAACGGGAGACCCTAACTAAGATTTCAGCTGAAAATAGCCCAACAAGGGTTGACATGCTGTAAAACCAGCCAACCAGCCAGCCAGTCAACCAGCCACAATAGAACAGAAAAAGCTGCGTCATCGATCGTTTTTTTTATGGCGTTATTTATTTGATAACACGGAGGAAATGGCTTCCTTTATGTTTATCTCTGCACAGAGGAAGAGAATTACACGTCCTCAAAGCTAGATTTAAATCGAGGCTCAAAGCGAGATTTAAATCGAGACTCAAAGCGAGATTTGAAGTGAGACTCCGATTGAGATATAAAGTGACACGCAAAACGAGGCTCACAGAGTCTGAATTATGAGATATTGAAAAAAAAAAAGTAAGCGAAAAAAGGTCTTACCTTCAAAATCTCCCGTACAGTCTTTATGCTCAATATGGCCAATTTTGAACTGGGCCATTTCCATTTCACTATTGTATGTTACAGCATTATCCTCTTCCCATTTGAAGACCACGTTGTCTGGTGTGTACACAACTGCAAAAAAAAAAAAGTGATATATATATATATGTGTGTGTGTGTGTGGATGTATAATTCGGCAGCATTCCGTCGTTCAAACGAGTTTTGTGAGATGATATAGACACATGATGTCTGTAGAATTTTATCAAGATCTTTTCTAACTTCCTGACTAATTTCTGATTTCAGCTTTGAATTGGTAAATAAATTCACCAAATTTTCCTTCCCGATTGCTTTTGAATCCTTCATAGGCCATCATCATCATGGTGGGGATCACAAATACAAAGAATAGTTTTTAAATTGCTAAAACGGGATGGAATCATTTTTAAAAACTAGTCGCACGGGCTGAAATTCTGTGTGTATGTAGTTTCGTAAAAACAAATTTTGAAAAAGACATATATATATATAGTGCAATTAGAAGGAAACTCAAACCTGGTTAAGTTGACACTATAAAGTTATTTCGCCGGAGATTATTATTATACTCTCCGTTTCATCAGATATGATATTCCTCATATATTCTATACAAGAATAATCCACACCCACTGTCTTCGAACGCTGACTGGATATTACTAATTATATATATATATATATATATATATATATATATATATATAATTAGTAATATCCATATATATATATATATATATATATATTCTGTGGTACGTGCAGAATTTAAACGGTGCTTTTAAAAGCGTATGCATTTTAAAACAAATAAAGTATTTAAAATCGATTACGGTGTTTAAAAAAAAAAAAATGAACCCTTCGTTTCAGTCACGTCTCTTCAGATAATTAAAAACCGTGACATATAAGTTTATATATAAGGAATTAGACTTGGGATAATGATCGTCGAAAAAGCATGAAGAGGAAAAAGAAAGCAGATCAAAAGAATATATATATATATATATATATATATATATATATATATATATATATATATATATTATAAGAGTGTTGGTTGTCACTAAATCACTTTGTGGGTATGTGTCTAACCAAGTGGAATATAATATGGAGAGTGCTTAATATCTAGAATAGAGCTATGATATAATAATAAATGAAAAAATATATATTAGATATATATATATATATTTGATTCATGGAATATAGACTGCGACCCTGGGTTTCATGGATTTTTTTGCAAAACAACAATCATCTGGCAGTTAAGTAGATGGAACCACCTTCTTAACTGCCTGATGATTGTTGCACCCCGCAAAAACAATTACCGACGCCGACTACACCGATGACATAGTGATACTGGCAAATACACCCGACCAAGCCGAAACACTACTGCATAGTTTGGAACGAGCAGCCGCAGGCATAGGCCTCTATGTTAATGCACACAAAACGGAATATATGTGCTATAATCAAACGGGGGACATCTCCACTCTAGACGGAACCCCTCTTAAACTAGTAGACAAATTCACTTACCTAGGGAGCAGCGTCTCATCAACCGAAAATGACATCGACACGAGGTTAACGAAAGCATGGACAGCTATCAATTGGCTATCGATTATATGGAAATCAGACCTAACCGATAAAATGAAACGCAGTTTCTTCCAGGCAGCGGTCACATCGATACTGCTATATGGCTGCACTACATGGACGCTAACAAAACGGCTGGAGAAGAAGCTAGACGGCAATTACACAAGAATGCTGCGTGCAATCTTGAACAAGTCCTGGCGGCAACACCCAGCAAGACACCAACTGTACGGCCACCTGCCTCCTATCACGAAAACTATTCAAGTTAGACGAACCAGACATGCAGGACACTGCTGGAGAAGCAGGGACGAACTCATAAGAGATGTACTCTTATGGACCCCCACACATGGCCGTGCAAAAGCAGGACGACCAGCACGAACATACATTCAGCAGCTATGTGAGGATACGGGATGTTGTCCTGAAGACCTGCCTAGGGCGATGAACGATAGGGAGGAGTGGCAAGAGAGGGTCAGGGATATCCGTGCTACCAGCGTGACATGATGATGATGATGATGATATATCGGATAAAAAGGTGAAAATTAATAAATGAAAATCAGATATACAAGTTTATAATTTTTATTTTAAATTGAGTGGAAAGTTTATTGAAAAACGAAAGTACAAAATCTTTTCTTGTAAACAAAGACCATGTTAGTTGGGGTGTTGATATTAATGAAATATAGGAGTAATTTTTAGTGTTAGATAAAGGGACATATTTTGTGAACTGCTGCTAATTGTCCGAGGGGATGTAAATAAAGCCTCCTTTAATCTTTTTAAAATTTCAACGACTTGAAATTAAATACATTCTTGAAAGAAAAAAAAAATGTAGATTTTTACTCAAAAGAAACTTACCGAAAGGTATTTAAATAAATAATAAATCGATACATTCTATTATTTCAGTAAGCATGGAAAAATCCATACTTACTGAAGAAATAGATATTTCTTCGTTTATTTATACAATTTAGTTGGGCTCGAAATTAGCTAAATTTATTGATAATTTATCAATAAGATCTAATTGGCTTCGAAATTGCATTTTTTATATTTTGAATGTTAAAAGATTTCTAAAACTATTTTGGGTTTTAATCCTTTAAAATTTTCTTTGCAAGTCAAATATTATCGTCTGCGAAATATCTCAAAATTTAATAACTAGCGCGGGTGTACCGATTGGTTGACAAGTACACATACAAAAATGAAAGGTTCTCGGGTTTATTTTTTGCGCAAAAATTTAACACTTTTTCGAATATGAAAATAACTAATTTCTACTCTCTCTCTCTCTCTCTCTCTCTCTCTCTCTCTCTCTCTCACACACACACACACACTCACAGACACAGACACAGACATACTTTAACACACACACACACACACACACACACACATACATACATATATATATATATATATGTATATATATATATATATAAATTGTTGTTGGTCCAATGTGAGAAAAATATATATTTCAAAATGAAATTGGTCCGCAAGTGAATCTAAATTTGGTAATTAGGTTTTTTTCATTCAATATAATTTTGTTCTGCACGTGTTTCAAACTTTAAGGTCTTCTTTAGGAAGGTAGTCCTTGGTCCCAGTTTTTATGGCGAAGGTTGTTTCGATAGGGGTGTGATCTTTTTTAATTCCAGGATTTGTATCTGTAAATGTCCGATTGGAGTTAATTCTCCATGAAAGCCTCGAGCCGCCGCAAATGTTTTTTTTTGTGTATGTATATACAAGTACGTCATGTGTGTGCGTGTGTATGTATGTCTATATTTACATTCATGTTCGTGTATTCACACATACACACACATGCACATACATACACATACACACACACACACACACACATACACATACACAAATGGCATAATCGCTTGAGTGTTCGCTAATGGTCGGGGAGATCGGGGTCCGATCCCAAGACGAGTCATACCATAGATTAAAAAAATGGTACTTGATGGCTCCTTGCTTAACACTCATTAAGAGGTAGGAATTAAGGGTAAGTGGAGCACTCCAGGGAAAAGAGTAGCGCCGTCACCTACACCTCGGTGTAGTAGCTATTGAAGAGGGAACCTTCTGGTTACCCTCGACAAAGGTCGGCCAACTTATTCATACATATATATATATATATATATATGAGAGAGAGAGACTTTAGTGGTATAATGTTTATCGTCGTAGGAAATGGACATAGCGTACCTAGTTCAAATCCTGGATGAGGTTTTTATCATTTCACATTGCTTTAATACTCTTGCATAAGGCATGAATCCAACTATTCTCTTTCCAGCTATGAGTAAATAGTCACGTGAACTGGGATATATATATATATATATATATATATATATATATATATATATATATATTAGAAAACATTGCAAATGAAGGGATACTATGACTTATCGATTCTGGTTAAATTGAAGATCGGCAACGTGAAACTCATAGTTTTATCTTATTTTTTTATTGTTAATATTTTTTTTAATTTAAAAATATAGTAATATTTTTCTGTATTGTTGAGCATAGAGCACAATTGGGGTTTTAAATATCGAAAACGCTTTTAGGCCTAAATTTCAATCTGATATATATATATATATATATAAAATGAAATGAAATGAATCTGTCAAAATATATGTAGAAAAAATAAACGGACGAAAGGTATATATTTGGTGTAGTCGATGATTTTCTTATATATTCATTTATTTATTAGATTTTGCTAACAAGTGTTTCGACTTGAAATTTGCCAGCATATAAAATATTCTATAAGAAATTATTTTAAGTATGAAAATAAAATAACAATAATTGAAACATTTTTCATACAAGCCAAAGGTCATTATCAGGGCTGAATGCTTTGGTTTTACGAAAATGAATAACACAAGAAAAATATATCCAAAACTGATTACGTCATGAGAATCTTTTTCGAAAAAAAAGACGACGTCGTTTTACAGCTTGAGAAAATTTTTTTAACAGTTTATAAAATAAATGACGAGAAAAAGGCTAATTTTATAAGAGGATGTTGAAATCTATTAGCATCATTTTTGCTGGAGAAAATGATATTTTATTAAAATCTCGTCTTTGTATGATTGAATCAAAATGAGTTATAGAACAGACTTCGATTATTCTACGTTTATCTCTGTAGTGGATGAAAGCAAATATAGTAGAGTTTTGAAATTGTATTCTTTTTCTTAAACCCACGGATTTTACCACAACTCTTACATGGATATAAATATAAAATGAAGATAAAATAAAAAAAAAATCAAAAGGACATGTTTCGCTATAAGCATAGCTTCTTCAGTAAGCATTTTATCTGTAAAAACAATATCTACCGGGAAAAGGGAGAAAGAAAAACCTATAGAATGATATAATATCCATCTATAAATATATATAATTATTAGCAATATTTCATTAAAAGTCGTGCAGAATTAATGCGGTAATTATTAACCATACGATATTTTCGCTCATGCAATGGCAATGATTCATCGGTAAATTGCAGAAGGCCGGAGAACAGATCGGCTTAAATTAGAAGCTTAGATTATCAGAGGGAAAAAGAAGTTCAGATACCTGAGAAGGGAAATGGATGCTAGGCACGAGAAACAGTGACTCTTTACTGTGAGAAAGTTCCGATTACTAAGCTTAGCTTAGATGTGGGTCAAGGGCATTGAGGGGCGCTTAGCGTAACGGTTATCGTCGTAGAAAGTGAAATCGGTTTCCCAAGCTCAAATCCTGGACGTGTTTGCATTTTAATTTTCGCTTATTCCCTTAGGAAAATCTTGAATCCATCAGTTTCAGCCCCCCCCCTAGATATGGAAAAATAATAGGGCATATATAGGTGAGATTTGTAATAAAATCTGACAGCTTCTTGCATTTCACATTGCACAAATATTCTTGGAAAAGGTGTGCATTCAACTATTCTCTTTCAATCTATGGGTAAATAGTAGGGCAGACAAGTCTCTTTAAGCTTGCTGTGTCAACTTATCTAGGAGAAAGAAAAATCTAAATTCAAACCTCTTAAACCCCGCTAAAAATTGATCTGGTGTCACATCCTGCGAGTGCAGAAGGGTTGGATATATATATATATATATATATATATATATATATTTGAGTGTTTTCCCTTTATGTTTTTTTTAGATTTGGTTAAGCAACCAGTCTTGGAGAAGGAAAACCTTGAATTTAAACACGCTTTATCTCCCTAAAAAGATAACCTTGTGTTATACCCTGATGATGGCATAGTTGGGCAAATGTGTAGACTCTAAGAAGACCGGAGACTTAAAAACGACCAGATCGTTTGCGACACAAACATTTAATTATCAGCCCTAAACATTAGTGGAAACTTGTTTGGACGCACAATAAATAATGATGCGTTAATTTTTTTTTAAAAAGCAACCCTTTGTAAATTGTCAGGTAAATGCTATTTTAGGCCTGGAGCAAAAAAGGCTAATTTCAACTGGTCTAAATAAAAAGAGATTCATTTTTCGTGCGCAAAATGAAAAGATTTTTTGAGCTAAGCTTCCAAGGTATGTCTATGTGTGTGTGTGTGTGTGTGTGTGTGTGTGTGTGTGAGAGAGAGAGAGAGAGAGAGAGAGAGAGAGAGCGAGAGAGAGAGAGAGAGAGATCTTTCTGGAAATCAGTTGATGCAAAAGAGATTCATTACCAAAAACAGATCCCTCTTTGTAAGATTTGGGAGACCAACATAGACGAGAAGTCTTCTTTTTCTCCTGCGTTTACACGAGTATGATTCTAATCTGATCCGATGAAAACAAAATTGGTTTTTATATATTAAAGGAGATAGCGCCCGAATAGCGACTCCCAGTAACTTAACCGTATGTCAAGAAAAAGGCATAGGATTGTTTTGAATTATAGCCGGTATATATATATATATATATATATATATATATATATATATATATATATATATATATTCGCAAACATATATTCACGCACACACAGATATATATTGCCTAGTCAGCTGGGACTATAGAATACACCGACTGTTTCTCTGCAGAGGGGTAAAATTCCCCTTGCGAGTGTCCTTGATACTAAACAACCTGACGGCGAGGTTCCAGTCATGCTGGAACTTTGGGGAATGCATTACACTTGAGGGGGGATTATTTCTGGGAGAAATTTTGCTGTCGTTTGGATTTGAAATAAATTGTTTGAGCCATGAGTCCTGTTACTTTCCACACACACACACACACACACACACACACACACACACACACACACACACACACACACATATATATATATATATATATATATATATATATATATAAAGTAGATAAATGTCTACTCATCTCTTCATGGCAGTCTCATCAGAAGAGTGTATTTTTAAAAAATAAAATACATGAAATTGTTATGAAACATCCATGAGATGGAGAGTAGACATTCATGTATTTTAGGATTTATCGTGCTTCACTAGCTAGTATTCGAGCACTTCTCTGATTAATGAAAAATCGTTTTTAGAACTTATTTTTATTTTACTCTCTCTCTCTCTCTCTATATATATATATATATATATATATATATATATAGTGCCTCAATATACATGGGACCCATGTGACTACTAATAACTCTATTAATAATAATGTTGAATTTTTCGTTTCAGATTTGAAAATAGTATTCGTTTTTAGAACTTATTTTTATTTTACTCTCTCTCTCTCTCTCTCTCTATATATATATATATATATATATAGTGCCTCAATATACATGGGACCCATGTGACTACTAATAACTCTATTAATAATAATGTTGAATTTTTCGTTTCAGATTTGAAAATAGTATTCGTTTTTAGAACTTATTTTTATTTTACTCTCTCTCTCTCTCTCTATATATATATATATATATATATATATAGTGCCTCAATATACATGGGACCCATGTGACTACTAATAACTCTATTAATAATAATGTTGAATTTTTCGTTTCAGATTTGAAAATAGTATTCGTTTTTAGAACTTATTTTTATTTTACTCTCTCTCTCTCTCTCTCTCTCTCTCTCTCTCTCTCTCTCAAAGGATGCATTTTTAACGGGGCGTGTTCCAAATAACCACGATTGGTCTTGTCTCAGTAATAAATCATTATTATATTAATGGGTAGCATCTATTTTGAGACACCATATATATGTATATATATATATATATATATATTTGTATTTTTCAGTCCAGTCAATCCGGAGTCGGAAATAATTCAGTCAGGACAATCAAAATATTCAAATTTCGAATATTTAAATATTCCTGGTAAAGAGCTCAATGTAACTGATATCAGCAGCAATTCCTTAAAAAAACAAAACAAAATCCGGTCACTTTAGGATCATAAATTTATTTCCATCCTGCTATAAGTATTGATATGAATCAATAACACCAAATTTAACAGGAATTCTTCAGATCCTAATTATATCCATTAGGATCTGAAGAAGTCCCGTTAAATTTGGAGTTATTCATTCATATCAATACTCATAGCAGGATGGAAATAAATTTATGATCCTAAATTGACCGGATTTTGTTTTAAAGGTATATATATATATATATATATATATATATATATATATATATCTATATCTGTGTGATGTATATATATATATATACGTATATGTGTGTGCGTTTGTTTTTTCGCATATATATATATATATATATATATATATGTATGTATATATGTATATTTTAAATGAAAGAATAGACACACAGATTTTGGTTAAAAATTATATATATATATATATCTGTGTGTATATATATATATATATATATGTGTGTGTGTGTGGGTTTGTTTTTGCGCATATATATATATATATATATGTATGTATATATGTATATTTTGAATGAAAGAATAGAAACACTGATTTTGGTTAAAAATTATATATATATATATATATATATATATGTCCCAACGTCAGAGGAAGTGGTTTATCAATTATATACATTTCAAGACTGAAAGGCTTAGAAATGCCTCAGAATTGGCTTCACATACGAACGAAAGTTAAATTTTTAAAAGTAATGATTTAAATATTTGACTTTTTATGTATTTATAGATAGTGTCTAACGCTTTTTACTTTACTTTGTTGTTAAATGGTAGGATCTGTTTAAAAAGTGACGGCTTTTTGAAAAATGATTTTAAAAGAATTTAATATGTATGTGATGTTGTTCAAATGTTGTTGAGTCCATTTGCTGTAAAGACATAAAACCCATTTATCTTCTAGAATAGATGTAGTGATTTGTAAATCATATATATATATATATATATATATATATATATATATATATATATAAGTTGCTGCTGTAGTCAAGGGCGACCAGAAGGCTCCCTTTTCAATAGCTACAATACCGAGGTGTAGGCGAGGGCGATACTCCTTTACTCTTGATATGTACCTTATAATGCTGAGTGTTTAGCAAGGGGTTATCAAGTGTCATTTTTCGAGTCTTTGCTATGACTCGACCTGAGATTGAACCTCGGTTTCTTGGGCCATTTGGTGAATACTCTACCCACTAGACCAATGGGTCGGTAGTATGAACGAAAAATAGATATATAAACGTCTATAAATAAATTTTATAATATTGGTAATACCGACTGGTTTTAGTCTTAGGATATCATCCAGACATCTTTATTTCAAGGTTGTTAACGTTTCAATATATATATATATATATATATATATGTGTGAGAAAAAATTATTCAAAGAGAAAAATTGATTGCTGTGAACGCATTTCGAATTCTCATTTTCTCGGGCGGACATATCGGTACAAAAGTCTCGCTGATAGAACATCATTTGCAATGGACTCCATTTTGAATTTCTTTCCAAAAGGCGGGAAACTGATTTGTCAAAAGTAAGGTAAGTGAAATATACTTATCGCTTAAATGATCGCTTTCTCCTCAAAGAAAAAAAAAGTACAATGAAATTATGTAGAAATAAAAAGAAAAGCCGATTACTTACAACTTTTTATCACAACCGAACACATTTGTGTGTCCAGTGGGAACTTTTCAAGAGTCATAGGGCACGCTGACGTCATCGTCAACCTAAAAAAAGCAAAACAAAACAACAACAACAACAACAATCTCTGTCGGAACAGAAGACAGTTATAAGCAGAGATAAATGAATAAGTATATGGATATATCAAAAGTATATGGATATTGCATATTTTACAAGCATTTTTATTGGTGGTACTTTAAAATCATGGGTTATTTATCGGGACAAAATTTTAAGAACTTAGTGCCTCTAACTTTAATTCAAAAATCAATATTAAAACACCAAAGATAAAACACGTTTAATAAAACACGTCAAAATAAAAACCTACACTTAATTTATTTTCACATTAAAAGAAAGAAAAACTGTAAAAGATCAAAGTATTCCCTGATGTCTTTAGAGGATATCCCAATTTATATAATACCTAGACATGGATAATAATAAAAAGATAACACTCCTTACTAGAATAAAAAAAGGTCTATGAATGACCAGGGTATTCCCTGATGTCTTCATTTTTTTTGTAATTTCCTGGGATCTGATTGAATTGGAGGCATTTCCGTGCGTAAAATCATAATGTCGTAAATAGTGAATAATTTCTCATGATTAAAAAAAAGGCATAGAAATTCTTGGAATACCCAGTTGTCATTTAATATAATTCTAATTCATATTAGATAACAAGAAATAATAGTATTTCCTGATGTCTGCAGTCGGCACCCTAATATTTTACATACCGTAATATGA
Organism: Sepioteuthis lessoniana; assembly: GCA_963585895.1. Lineage (NCBI taxonomy): Eukaryota > Metazoa > Mollusca > Cephalopoda > Myopsida > Loliginidae > Sepioteuthis > Sepioteuthis lessoniana. The sequence goes on along the minus strand of OY757931.1, from coordinate 67,930,884 downwards.
GTGATAGTAAAACAGTATACGGAACACTTGGCTAAAATAAAAATGAATGAATAAAAATCATAAAAATTCGTGGCGTTTCCTAATGTCTGTAGTTAATAGCAACTTTATAGGAATTTCAAGAAAACTAAACCGGGAAAAAAACATCAAATGGGCTCACCTTGCTCTGTAGACAACTGTTCCATTCTGATGAAGGTGCATCATTTTATTCGGTACTGTCACTTCATGGAACGATGCCTTTTTTTCATTTGCAAAATACAAATCAGGAACCCAAATACTTTTCATAAATTTTGTATCAAGCTCCAATATCTCTGCAGTGCTCATTTCAGTATAGTTCAACCTTGGATCTGTCCATTTTTGGGTAATGATAAAATTCATGGTGTAATCCTGCCAAAGACAAAGAATGCAATAAAATTCTTGCATATATTCAAAGAATCATTCATGTGACGGTAGGTTATTTGGTTTAATGACATATCAACCCGTTTTAATGCCAAATCCTATATATATATATATATATATATATATATATATATATAGGGAAGTAAATAATAGAAAAGAATCCAACAATGTGGAGAAAAATTGAAAAATAAGTAAAGTGAATAATTTTTTGTGAAACAAAGTTGACGTTAAAACGTTTCGGTTTTAATAAACCATCATCAGGGCATAAAAAGATGATTTCGAGTGTCGTTAGAACACCGATAGAAGTTTAATGATATACAAAATAAAAGAGGACATTATGTATACAGGAAAGAGGGTTTACCGTTTCCTTTTCTTTTCCTTTCTCTTTTCAATCCCTTATATCTCTTGAATGTTCCATTTGTTTTACATCATTGCCTAACACAGTTGCATGATTTTTTAAAAATATGAGTGCTGGTTTATTAATTAAATAGTAAACCCCCTTTCTCAGTAAATATAATTTCCTCCCTTGTTTTGTATTTCCTCAAACATTCATAGATGATCTATAATGGTTCATAAAAGCCGAAACAGATTCTGGTTTGTGTCTGTACCATTTAGTAGCTATATTTTACTCTTTTGAGAGTTTTTCACACCAGTGTTAGCTGATGGTTTTCCATTGGAGTCTGAGTGACAGTAAGTCTCCTCAAGTCTCCGGGACTCTTAGTCTCCACTCGTCCTCTTATTTCAAAACCCTCTAGTCCCTGTACCAATCCTTTGGTTACTGTACCGAGCACACCAATTAAAATTTCTATCACTGTCACTTTGATATTCTATTATTTTTTTGGTTCTCTTAGTCTTAGTACTTATCTCCCTTCGTTTTCTTTCAGGTTTATTCTGTGGTCTGCCGGAACAGTAAAGGCGACTATTCAGCAGGTTCTTTTTTGTTGTTGACTATCACTAAGGTCTGGTCGTCTGGCCGAGATTAGGTGATCGTTTGTATCTCAAAATCCTAGAGAATTTTAAGCGTCTCATTATTCAGGACGGATTCCAGGTTGTACATATACCACTTATTCGTTTAGTCGAATTCAAATTTCTTGCACAATTCTCAGTGGATCACCTTCTCCACCCAATTGTTTCTAGTCTTATATTCTTTCCGCGCTTCATTCGCTTATTATATGATCGATCGTTTCGTTTCCATCACCACATAACCCACAATTGTTATTTTGTTGCATCTTATCTATTATTATTATTATTATTATTAAAATGTACGGTTAAATTTAAAGATTTTGCCTTTATAGTCTAAGAAGCAGTAATAAAAAATCCTTAAAGGACAGGGGAGTGTCGAGAGGTTAAAGCAGCGTTAAGAGCTTATAGAATATTGTTTGAAGAAAAAAATAATGGAAAAATTTTATGGGCTCTCATGCATCTACTATATCAAAAGGTAGAGATGAAAAACGTTTGTAGTTTCCCTATTGATATATTTTGGTAAAAGGAGATACAAGTTTAGATCTGAGTCGACAAACATGAGATATGAGGCGAAATAAGGAGATAATGAAATGACTCGGAAAATATATATATATATATATATATATGTGTGTGTGTGTGTGTGTGTGTATTAGTGGCTTTGTTTCTCACTTCCCACGGTACCATATAAACACCCTTCAGCGAAAAGGAAAGGACCCAATTATTTGTATAAAGGAAACGTGAGAAATGCGTTAGAGACTATTAACTATGGTCTGTATCTGGTGGTGAGGCTCCTCTTCTGAAAATAGAGGGAGTGTGAACTACCCCTTTTTTCCATTACTCCCAGGTCCACTCTAACTCGGAGTGGTCGAATTTGTTAAGGTTTCATTTATGTATTTGATAGATCTTTTCGGGAATTATTAGTATAAAGACAGTTTTCTTCGGTTTCTTTGTTTAATGACATGTCAACCTTCGTGGGTTATTTAATCCCTTGTTGAAGAACAGTTATCATCCTCATCATCATCAAGTCACGCTGACTGCACGAATTTCCCTGTCTTTCTCTCTCCACCTGTCTCAATCATCCATCGCTCACAGCAGGTCTTCCAAACTGCATCCAGTGTTCGCACAGTGCTTATATAAGTCTTTGTTGATCAGCCAACACTGGCATGTCCATGTGTAGGGGTCCATGGGAGAACGTCAATCATGAGTTCGTTCTTGTTTCTCCAGCCGTGCTCCACATGTCTTGTTTGTCTTATTTGGAGGGTTTTAGAGATGGGAGGTACGTGGCTATACAGCTGTTGTTTCATGGGATGTTGCTTCCAGGATTTGTTAAAATAAAAGATAGCATCCTTTTGTGGTTCCAATCTGTCTTTTTCTTTCGGTATTTCTCTAAAACCCAAGTGGTGCAACCATACAGTAGTTCTGAAACGGCTACACTTGTAAAGAATTTCCGTTTTATTTTATCAGAGGGCTCAGATCTCCATATGGTCGCTAACCTGTCAATGTCCCTTTCAGTAGATGGTTGGTTGGTTGTTGTTTTTGTTTTACAGCGTATCAAACCTTTTCGATCATTTAAAGCCGAATTAAGTAATTTTGATAAAACAGTTCTATTTCGAACAATTCAATTTAGCATGAGCACACAGTTTTTTGTTTACATTGTTAAATGGAAAAGATTTCCATTTCAAACAATTCAGTTTAGCGTAATTACAGTTTAGTTCTATTTGACCCATAAGATAGGACACCATTAGATGCTACCACTCTGGGTCAGAATGGACCTGGTAGCGATAGCAATGAAGGAGTACTCCGTATTCCCTAAAGCTCCAGCATTACTGAAGCCTCACTATCAGATTGTTTTGTGTCATATCTTTGGCATCCGTTTGGCGAGTCGTACCACTCTGCAGAGAAGTAGTCATTGTACTCTACAGCCACATCCGACTGGGCTAACTTTTAGTAGATAAGATATTGCTACCGAGGTATTTGAACTAGTCAAATCCACTATCTTTTTCAAGGTAAAAGAAGATGCCCTATTCTTGACTAGGTCTTTCGGGAAAGACGGGGTTCTGAAAAATATAGCTACATCATTCTTCATCAAATTCTGCTGGCGTAGTTCCATACTAGCTTTTTCTGCATGTGTTTTGTGAAGGTTCATATGGTGCATCCATACAGTTGTACTGACATAGCCACAGCTTGCAAGAAATACCATTTATTTTGTCGGAAAGACTATATTTTCATATGATCGATAACGAGTTGATAGCAGTCCACGCCTTCGCCAGGCGTATGTATATCACTTTCAGTAGATGAGATGCAGCTACCGAGGTGAACATAAGGGATTTCCTAGCTTTTCCAAGGGTATTAGTCCAAAAGTAAACACAGTCCAAACTCGTTTACTAAAATGTCGCAGTTCAGCACGTTTGACACGGAGACTTCTACAATTACATCGGTATAGTTCAAACCATAAAAGAGTAAACACAGGAGTGGAGAACCATCGGCCTAAAGGCCGCATGAGGATTTCTAATTTATCATATGTGGCCTTCTACAGCCTCGAACGCATTAAGAATGTTAGTAAAGTTCTTAATTTCTTTTAAGTGCTCATACCGATATAATTATATAGCTGCACCACTTGCACAGCGATTGGATGAAAAGCTAAGTGGGAACTACTTAAGGATGTGGGGTGCAGTTTTCAACAAATCCTAGAAGCAGTATCTCGCAAAACAGAAGCTGTCCGGCCACTTACATCCAATCTCACAAACTCTCCAAGAAAGACAAGCACGATATGCCAGTGAAGCAGGGATAAACTCATAAGCAAAGTTCTCCAATACATTTTGTTGTATTTTATGGTATATCAAACATTGAAGTTTATTTAATGCCAAATCATATATATATATGATTTGTAAGCGAATTATTTGTCGGGTGCTTTATTTTTAAGCGTGCCCGAGCTCATTCGTTTGCACACAATTGAGTTGTTTAAGGTGTTGCTAACACAAACAGTTTTATATGCGCACAGTTAAATAGTTTCAAGTATTGCTATCTAACACTAATAGTTCTATTTGCAACAGTTAAATAGTTTCCAGTCAAGTAAATGATTAAACAGTTCTTTTTGACCCATGGATGGTTTTTCTTAGGTACTACCACTCTGGATCAGAGTAGACCAAGTGGCAATGGCAATGAAAGGGCATTCCACGTTTCCCAAAGTCCCATGACTAGATGGTTTTGTGTCATATCCAAGATGTTGTATATCGGGGAGAAAAGGACAACAGCTCTTGTTTACAAAAATATAAACGCTAATGTTTATTTTGTTGACTATCTCTAGGTCTGGTTGTCTGGCCGAGATTAGATGATCCGTCTGTATCTCACAATCCCAAAGAATTTTGTGCGTCTCTTTTCTAGAACGGATACCGGGTTGTGCATATACCATTTGTTCGTATGGTCAAATTTAAATTTCTTGTACAATTCCCAGTGGACCACCTTCTCCACCAAGTTGTGTCTGGTCTTTGGACATTTACTTAATATGAGATTGACCGTTTCGTCTTCATCGCCACATAATATTTCGTTGCGACTTGTCTATTCTTGCTTTGACAGAATTAGTCCTTATGGCGTTGTTTTGTGCACCTATCAGAAGAGATTCAGTTTCTCCCTTCAGGTTTCCCTGTTTTATCCATGTCCAAGTTACGCAAAGTGCAAGTTTTTTTTTGTGTTTCATGTAGGCTAGGACTTCCTGGTATCTTATTCATGTGTTTATGCGTCCCTTTCTTGATTATATATCCGAAACTCTCAATTAAACTCACACGGTGGTGGTTCTAAGGTGACACATTATTTTTCAAGTTCTATTCCCCGTTCTTTGTTTTTAGTAATTTTATTTCATTTTTTGACTGATACGTGATTGTCCATATCCATATTTACCAACCCCTCCTGTTGTATATTGACCTTCGACCCGGCCAAACATGCTATTCTAAAAACGGTGGAAGTGCATATTCCATTGGCGTGGGCGACCTTGACTGACAATATGGGACAGGGTTAAAATCCCACGTTACGGCCACAAACTGATGCACCGGAAGAGAGTGACATGTGAACTGCATGACAGTTATTTCCGCTCAATGACGATCAAATATGCCCTTCCAAAGACGGCGGAAGTAACACATTCCGATGGCCAGTTATGGGGAGATATTGAGTGGGCGATTGAACTATTATATAGCTCGGTGAAGACAGGAAGTCAGTTAGTTTTTGGAGATCGGAGAGTTTGGAGACAAGATGTGGTAGAGAAAGCAAGCACCCAGCAGAAGGGGCCTTCGGGACCCCCGATTGAGTTTGGAAATCGGAGAGTTGGAGACAAGATATGGTAGAGAAAGCCAGCACCAGGCAGATGGGGCCCTCGGGACCCCCGATTGAGCAGTTTGGAGATCGGAGTTTTTGGACACAAGATGCGGTAGAGAAAGCCAGGATCCAGCAGAGAGCTGGGCCCCCGGGCCCTCCAGTTGAGCAACCCTGGAGAACGGGAAAGGGACGCTGATGGCCATAAGAGTAGAGGTCAATATGTTACAGTTCTGTTCGGTCTCCAACTCCCTCTCACACACAACCCTTTCAATAAAATGAGAGGTATATTTTTCTAAAAGACTGTATCGCTCGTCTATTATAGTGTCGTCTTTATCCTTGCGTCTTTATTGTGTCTCGTTATGATTCTGCATGCATATGTAGATGTATATGTATATGTAGATGTATTATGTGTATGTATTATGTGTATGTAGATGTATATGTATTATGTGTATGTATTATGTGTATGTAGATGTATATGTATTATGTGTATGTATTATGTGTATGTAGATGTATATGTATTATGTGTATGTATTATGTGTATGTATATATAGATGTATATATAGATGTATATGTATATGTAGATGTATATATAGATGTATATATAGATGTAGATGTATATATAGATGTATATGTAGATGTATATATAGATGTATATGTAGATGTATATGTATTATGTGTTTGTATAGTTAATCATAGTCTTGGCTATACAACACTCCGCTCGGGCAGGATATCATACAAGATCAATTTTTAAGCGGAATTTAACGGGTTTGAATTCGGAGTTTTCCTTCTCTTAGACTAGTTGCCTCGCCAAGACTGAAGACATCAGTCTGCCTTACTATTCACCCATAGCTGGAGGGATAATAATTGGATTTATACCTTTCCGAAAGGTATTAGTGCTATGTGAAATGCAATCAGCGTCATCTAGGATTTGAACTCGTATCACCGTGTCCATTTCCTACGACGATAACCATTACATCACAGGCACCTCCATATTATCTGTTGGCACTAACGTATCAATTAGAAGGAATGTTATTTTTTCATAGTCCTTAAGCACAATATCTGGTCTATTGTTTTTTTTTTTTTTTTTATCAGTTTGGATTTCATAGTAGCAGAGAACCTTTTGTCTTCTATTAAACATTCTTCTTGTTGATTTTTCATATTGCCCGTCAGATTTACATTTTACTTATTTCTTTACTTTTTTTTTTACATATAACTGGATCCTCACCACTCAATGGAGTTAAGTATTATACTCAGGACATCACTTTTGTATAAGGGGAGTGGGCCTTACCTATAAATAGAAGATACTGTTGATATATGCTAAACCTCGTCGACGCCGCCTGAGAGTTCTGGAAGTATCAGGCTGTATTACGAGGTGCGTACAAGTTTCCTGACTTTTTTCGTATGGGCACTTTTATTGATAGTTCACACATGAAACTCTAGTCCCCTTCGAAGTAATCTCCGGCTGCAATGCTCTTCTTGTACCGTTCCAACAACTTCTGGAAGGCCCCATAGAAGTCCTCTTGTGTGAGCGTGTCAATGACCTTCGCCAGAGCCTCTTTCATCTCCTCAATTATCTCATAACGGCAGCTTTTGAGCTTAGGGAATAACCAAAAGTCACAGGGAGCAAGGTCTGGAATATAGGGAGGCTGAGGAACTGTCTTGATGCCCATCTTGGACAAATAGTCTGTGACAAGGATGTAGTTATGGACCGGTGTATTGTCCTAGTGGAAATGCCACTGACCCGATTTGAAGAGTGCTAGCCTCTTCCGACAGAATCTATTCATGAACTCCTTTTAAACCTCAACATAGTAACCCTTTGGCCAATCAACTGTGGTGTATTGACTTCCTTACTCCTCCCACATCTCTCATCATCCCCCACAGACTTCCTACCTTCCTTGAATCTCTTATGCCACTAAAAAATAATGCTCGATTCATGCAAGATGGTCCAAAAGCAGTCTGAAGTATTCCATACGTTTCTATGACATTTTTTCCAGGTTTAAAACAGAATTTTATTGTATATCGTTCTTCTAAAGTGTCAGATTGCATTTTTGAAATTCACCAGCTGTGACAATCAGGCTTTTGTAGGGTGTATTCCAATTGCTGCTGTAGCTATTCATTTGAACCTGAAATCATAAAAATTGGTCAGTCATCTCATAAGATGTATAGCAATAACAGTGAATTTTGAAGAGTCTACGACAATTTTAAATGCCTGTACGAAAAAAGTCTGGAAACTTATCGTATGCACCTCGTAAAACATTCTTTGAATGACGTGAATACATAACGAAAGACCTATCGATTAAATATGACAAGCAAATACCAGGACAGTCAGCATATCGACGTGGGTACAGTTAAACAAATCGATCAACTGACATATCGAACGATCGATAGTTAGATGTAGACTCTGATACGAATAGACTCTAAATTGTAACCAAAAACAAGTTGGGTTAGTTTTATATTGGCAACTATTGGGTTTTGTTTTGTTTTGTTTTGTGGCATATCAACGTTTCGGAATTATTTAATGCCAAAGCCATTCTTGTTGAAGCAGTGACATTATTTAAGCAAATGGTAGAAGGATATGGAGGTTTAGATTTTTTTCTAATTGTATTAGTCCGAAAGTGAAGGGGGTGTCCTCGTGATGTAATGGTTAAAGCAATGGACTGCGGAATGGTAGTAATCGAGTTCATACTCCAGTTGCGCTATTACGTTCACTTTCGGATAAATACCCTTAGGAAAGGTATGAACCCCCTCATCCTCCCAGCTATGGGTTAAATAGTACCACTACTGTTCTTCTAGGAGAATGGCTTTTGCATTAAATAACCTACAAAGGTTGATATGCCATTAAATAAATAAACCAAACCAAACCAACCGAAAGTGAACAAAATAACACGACTGGAGTTCAAACTTCCAGTCTCTGTAACGTTGCTTCACCGACACGACACTATTTCGAAGGTGTTTCACTTCTCAAATACAAGACTGGCCCGTTGTTTCCAAAGCGAAAGGTTTATTTCTGACTGCAACATTTCATAGCAGTCAGCCATCGGAACACAAGAGAAAGATAGAAGGATTTAGTTCTTACATAGAAATGCTATCAGATTCATGAGTAGTAGACAAAAGAAAATACCGACTATGCTTTTCTCCTCTGACCGCGGCCTTACCCACAAAAGAGCCGCTCGAAAATGCCCGGACTAATTCATCGACTGTCTCCGAACTCCGAACTCTAAATTTCCCCAAGTAAATAACTCTGTTTATATATTATCTTAATTACTTCATCGACTAATGATATAAGAAGACGTATCTTTAACTCCCCTGTGTGATGTCACCACAGAAACCTTCCAGCCATGCCCATTACTCAATCCACAGCTGTCGAAGTGTTTATTTTTCAACATCCTGTCTAGAACCCCGTGTTTAAAACAAAATCTTATTTTGTCATGAGCTGACATCCTGGTTGTTGTATGTGCACGCATACAAGCTTTTCAATGCGACCTACACTTCAATTCAAAGTTTTCTAGCCAACTTACAATTTATCACCACAAAAAAATTGATTAATCAATATAATTGATTATCATCCTTTAATTATGTTACAGTCGCAGTTCTGCACTCTAGTTATTACACAATAGTGACTACTCCTAGTTAATTTTTAGTTCTTTTAGTCGAGACTTGTTCTATACAGTAGTACTGGTAACAAGCTTAAAATACACTGACTGTATTTCCTGTATAGAGAAAAGAGCCCCTCCCCTATCAACAAAAAATAAAGGAGTATCTGAGTATGACACTAAACTGAATTTAATGATGAAACACCAGTTTGGGAGCAATGGGAAGTGTGAAGTACCTTTTCATTGGCATTAGTCCCGGGTCCACAGTTACCCGGGGGGTTGTACTTTTAGGGTCTGCTTTATGAGTTGAATAGGTATATGATGATGATAATTGATTGTTCTATACTAGGTATGTTAAAAAAGTATAGAGGCAAAAGATGTATTAGGCATGAAATTAAAGATTAATATACATTAACTTTCTTGTCTTTCATACTTTCGAAATCAAATCACGACTGAAACAAGTAAGAAGTACACCAATGTTGAAGTTAAAAGGATGATAAATCAGGCAGAAAAAATGAGTATAAAATAAAAGACGATTATTATTGTTCCTGTTTTTTATATTCTATTTTCTTTGCTTAAATTGTTTTAATTGATTGATTTTAACAGCTTGTTAACATGTCTAGGGTTATCTTATACATAGAGGTGAGGGAATCACATTCATTGTACGTTCATATTAACATTTTTTGTGGAATTATTTTTAGGAGATTTTCTTTGCATACATTTCTATTGAATACGAACAATTTTTAAAGAGATCAGCTGGACCTATATATGTGGGTCTAACAAGTATTACTATTCAGGGTTAGAAAGGATCTGGGTGTAATGGCAATGAAGGTATACCCTACATTTCCCAGATCTCTTGGGATGTGTGGAGTATGGTGGGTATCCCCTTATATATATATATATACGAGGATCGAACAAAAAGTTCTAGGCCTAACCAGAAAGCATAGCTAGACATTTTTGTTGTGGCAACACACGACCACTTTTGATAAGACTTGAAAATCTGCATTAATTTTTCTGATTTTATAAGACGTGGTAGTGTGATGTCACATAAAAATATTCACTTTTGGCTCCTTCTCGGCAAGGCTGAGAACTTTTTGTATGACCCTCGTATATACATATTTTTTAATGACCCTCGTATATATATATATATATATATATATATAAGAAACTTGGACGACCGTAGTCGTGGGTGACCCAAAAGCTCCATTTATAGTAGCTACTACACCGAGGTGGAATTGAGGATGGTACTCCTTTCTCCTGAGTGTTCCATTTACCCTTGATCCTTACCTTATAATACTGAGTGTTAAGCAAGGCGGCATCAGGTATCATTTTTTGAGTCTTTGGTATGACTCGACCTAGGATTGAACTCTGATCTCCCGTGCCATTGGCGAACACTAACCATTATGTCAATGGGCCGGTTATATGTATATATTCATATATATATGTGTGTGTGTGTGTATTATTGACAAAATCTTGTTCAAAAAGTACCGCGACTGGATTCATAATTTATTTCTAATTGGCACTTATTCGTTTACACAGCAATCTAGACGTGTAGACATCATCACTTTGTAATACAAGTTGATTAGCTGCCCAACGTTCTCATTTCCTCGTTATCATATTTACCAACCCCTCCGCTCGGGCAGGATATGACACAAGGTCAGTTTTTAAGCGGAGTTTAACAGGTTTGAATTCAGAGTTTTCCTTCTCCTAGACTAGTTGCTTCACCAAGGCTGAAGAACCTAGTCTGCCCTACTACTTACCTCTCATTTCCTCGTTATCAGTGTTTAGAATCCAGCCCAGGACAATACATTTTAATGTTGGCAACTTTTGGAGATGGTTGGGAGGTTTCTTATCTCTCTGTAATAGCTGTAACTACACTTGATTAACATAGTCAGAGGGGAGTGATTGAATTACTGTTAGCGCTCTTTTTACAGGACAGCTTGTTATAAAAGTGTCCTAGTGGAGAAAGAAGCAAATCGATTATTATTACTTACCATAGCCGATTCTCGAATTGAATCAAAACTGCTGATATAAATATGTACACGTACATCTGTTGGGACATCTGCAAAGAAAAAATGATAATAAAGTTGAAGTTAATTTTATTTTCTTCAATGTGTTATATAATTGCGGAAGGATTTTTTTAATATTATCATTTTTCATTTTGTATATCTTACCTTTCGGTTTAGTTAGGCTGAGAACCTTTCGGCTTAGTGCATGGGTTAGTTAGGTGCACGCATTGAGTGCAGGTGTTCACGCGCGCGCAGGGTGGATGTGACAATCACAGATGTCACAATGAAAACCCCATATTGGAAATGCGCCCGGGGACGTTAATGACGTCATGCCCGTAAGCGATGGGCTGAGGATTTTGAAATTTGAAAAAAACAGGGAGTTGAGTTTTTGACTTAGACGGGGGTAGTTGATTTTTGGAGCTCGCCGAGGCTAGACCAGTAGTTTGCGGCGGGGTGCCGCACGTGGTGGGGTCAGATGGAAAAGTCAGCATAGAAAGAAATTGTGTCTCTCTCTCCTCATATCGGAAAACCTTAAACCCAAAAAGGTAAATAAAAAGTTTCGTACCTGAACCAAAAAAGAGAGTCGTAAGTGTTTCGTGTTTTTCGGATTCCTATGTTTATGAACATTACTGAACGTTTTCCGTATCCGTATGAATATGTCTATTTCACGTGTTCGTATCTTGGTCGTATATTTTTGGACGTGACTATATTACAAATGACATATGAACCCTTGATAGTTATTTAATGCCAAATCCTATATATATATATATATATATATATATATATATATGTTGTGTAAAGAAAACAGAAAGAAAAAATGCATATAAAAGGATGGAAAAAGATTAATTAATTTATTAATTCCAACTAAAGTCATTCCACCGACGCGTTTCTACAGGATTGTTTAAGTCATGAAATTACAAAAATTTCAGGTTGAAAGTGTTTTTGTCATCTTCAGGGTGGGAATTATGAATTTAAAATCGCGATTTGAAATGACTACAGAAAAATATTCGAAAAATATTAAAAAAATGTTACTTCATGAAACGTATTTTTTAAAAAACAAGTCAAGGAGAAACATAACGTCTATGAAAAGTGTGTTTGTATATGTGGATAATGGAGAATGAAAGAAAGAATGCGGGAAAAGAAAAAAGAAAGAAGGAAAGAAAAGAAAGGATAAAGCGTGTATTCGTTTCAAATTGCTATTTTAAATTCCCACCCTGGAGATGACAAAAACATTTTGTACCTGAAATTTTCGTAATTTCATGTCTTAGACAATTTTCTCGAAACGGGTCGATGGAACCAATTAAGGTGGAATTAATTATTAAATCTGTTTCCATCCATTTACATGTATTTTTCTTTCCGTTTCCTTTTTTCAACATATCTGTCGGATTAAACCTCATACCTTCCTCATATATATATATATATATATATTGCACTTGGTTCGACACAAACCCACAAAGTGATTTAGTGACAAGCAACACTGTTGCAGTGGTTATCATTGTAGGAAAATACATGGCAAAGTGAAATATAATCTTGGACCTGGCTGTTTGAATTTTCCATAGCGCTAATACTTTTGGGAAAGGTATTCATCCAACTATTCTTTCTTCAGGTATAGGTGAATTGTAAGACAGAATGGGCTCTTTCACGTTGGAATGGCAACCGGTCTACGAGAAGTAAAACTCTGAATTCAAACCTGTTAAATTCTTCCTAAATATTGACCTTGTACTGCAACCGGTTCGCGCGGCGGATTTGGTTAATACACACACACACACACACACACACACACACACACACACACGTATTGTATGGTTTATGAGTGAATAGGTTGTCTGTAACTTTATTTTTAAACGAATCAGAGCTCATAAGTTTGCCCATAGTTAAATAGTTTTAAGTATTGTTATTTAACACTAATAATTCAACTTAGATTTAATGATTTATTTGCACACAGTTAAATAGTTTCAAGCATTGCTATCTAACACAAATGGTTCACTTCAAAAAATCATTTGTTTGCACACATTTAAATGGTTTTAAGTAGAGCAAATGATCAAAGAGTCTTATTTGATCCATAAATGGGACCTCAGTGGGTGCTACCGCTCCGAGTCAGAGTGGACCTAGGAGTAATGCCAATAAAACGATACGCCATGTTACCCAGTCCTCCAAAACGGGAGTCTTACCATCAGATCCAGTTTAGTGTTATATCCCGGAGACTTGTTTGGGTGGGGGTTTTACCAGTTGTCGTATTCTACATCTCCATGTTTAATAAGTAATTGTATATGATAGTTTGGCAAAAGGCTAGAGATACAGAGCCTCAGAAAACTAAGCAAACCTTAAGTTTTCCACGAGGCAAAACCATATATTGCCCCAAAAGATCAGTTTCAGGCAGGCCAGTAGGTTGTGGAGAGGGGCTGTAGAATACACTGATTGCATCTCTGCCGTGGGGTAAGACCCCCACCACAACGGGTGTTCTGTTTATGACAATAAACAATTTGGTAGTGAGGCTCTAGTAATGCTGGAGCTTTGGCGAATTGCCATTGCTCCAAGGTCCACTCTGGTCCGGAGTGATAGCACCAGATAGGATCCAATCATTTGGTCAAACAGAACTGTTTGGCATTTAAACTTGTTGCGAAAAAAATACTCACGCTAAATTGAATTGTTTGAAATAGAACTGTGTTATCATTAAACTGTGTGCAAACAAATAACTGATGTTTAATTGAATTCTTAGTGATGCGTTGTAATACTTGGAACAATCTGTGTGTAAACGAATGAGTAATGTCGAATAGAATTATTAATTCTAAAAAGCAATACCTGAAACACTTTAACTGTTTGCCCAAATTTAATTATTGGCTTTACGTAAAGATACTTGATAACATTTGACTGTGTGCAAATCAAAGAATAGTGTTGAATTGAATAATTAGTGTCAAATAGTAATACTTGTAACCAATTTTCTATCTGCTAACAGATGATTAATACTGAAAGGAATTAGCGCAAGACACCAATAATTGAAACCATTTAACGGTGCAGAAACAATAGCAATAATAGTCTGTGAAGAAATTTCCGACAAACTTATCTCTTACATATCATATACATCTTTTGAAATGTGTGCAAACAAATGACTGATGCTAAATTTTTTCTGTTACATAGAAATACTTGAAACCATTTAACTGTGTGCTAAAATAAATGAGCTCAGACTCAATATATTCAATATATATATATAAAGAGTATTTGGCATGAAAAAACCTAGAAGGGTTGATATGTCATAAAACCCGACCAAACCAATCAGTTTCAAGGGACTGTCCACCAGCTAGTACTTGGGTTTATTGCCAAGTGCTTGTGGGATCAATAAAATGCCGATAAAGGGGGCTATTTTTGACCCCACTTGCTAGACGAGCTTACTAAATATTAACCGCGATTCGGTAATACTGTGCTCAGCCACACGGAGTAGCTTCTTAAAATTTTAAAGAAAGAAACCAGAAAGGATAGTACTCATTTTCCGTCTCTAGGCAGATAAAGCGCTAACAATTTCTCAATAGATTTTCGGGCGGATTCATGCCCCCCCACACGGACACACATACACACACGAACCTCAGGTGGTGTAATGGTTAGCAAGCTATACTAGCAAACCTTCATGAGTGAGTTCGAGTCCCATAGGGTGCCCTATTTATTTGGCCTTGTGCAATATCGAAACAAAAAAGCCTCGTAAATCATCACACACACACACACACACACATATATATATATATATATATATATATATATATATATTGTCATCTAAAGACAGACTGTTTCGTTGTATCACAACTCTTCAGTGTGGCTAGACACGTAGGATGCTTGAAGCTGGGATCGAAACCCGGCCAACTTTACGTTAGACTTAGTATCAGACCCCTCGGCAACAAGCGTACCACGTCAGCTAGGGAATTATATGGTGTCAAGTAGTAGGATTCGTTTGTATACATTTCATACCTTACCGTATACCAAAGTGCTCAATTCGTTCGGAATAGAGAGTTGAAAAGTTTTGACAAGAATATTCATAATACTCGCTCTCTTTCTCTCTAACACACACTCACTTCCTCTCTCTCTCCCGCTCACACACAGACACAGACACATATATATATGTATATATATATATATATATATATATATATATATATATATATTGATGGACAGTTTACTTTTATCATTTCTTGATATATCTGTTACTCTTTACATGTATATATATAACAGAGAGTTACAGATTGATTGGTTGGTTTTACGGCATATCAACCCTTGTTGGGATATTCAATGTCCGAGTCAGATATTCTTAAAGGAATTATATGGCTTCAAGTAACTACTCTTAATTGATAATAGTAATCATTTTCTTACAACTGTTTTAGGTAGACTTACGCACACACATACAAACTAATATATACTAGGGTCATTCAATAAATAAAGAAAAAATAGTGAAGGATCCTTTCATGTCCCAAAAGAAAGTCAGCTTGACCTTCTTTACTGACCGCTGCGCCGGAAACTTTTTCTTTACCCGTGAGTCAGTGTGTTTCTACTCCATGGAGTGTCTTTTCGCTCCAGCTGACTGTGGCAAACATTGATCGGACTAAAACACACTTCTCTGAACATATGACAGATTCTCCAGAAAATTGCACATGGTTTGCACTTTTTGCCACCAAAATTTGATGACAGACCTCTGTTCAAGCATGTACCTTATAATTTTTGCTACAAACCAATTCCAAACAATGCAGAATTTATATTTAAAAGAATCCTGAAAAATATATTTATTTTGCTTTAAAAAAAAATTCCTCTTATTTATTGAATAACTCTTTAATCAGTACTTCTGGTTTGAAATAAGAGTTTTCTTTTCTTAGATTGGTTACCTAACCAAAGCTAATGAACCCAACCTGCCACGAGGGGAACAGATGGATTCATGCCTTTTCCAAGTGTATGTGAAATGCAATCAGTCTCATCAAGGATTTGAAACCGCGTTTATATTTCATTACCTTCGAGGATAAGCATGACACTAAGCGCGGTACCCTACTATAAGTTACCTAAGTCCTGTGTGGCAGATTAAGAAAAGGTTGGGAAATAACAAGAACACTCCCAGTGAACAAAATAAGAAAAAAAAATAAAAAGAAAAGAAAAAAAGAAAACAATGAAACAAAAAGCTTGCGTGAAGCCGTAACACAGAAATAGTTTTATATTCTCGCCTCTCAAACATTTCCAGAAAGAAAATAGTTTTTTGGTAGAATAAAACACTTTCAGGATAAATCTAGCCGGCAATTCTGAGCAGTTACCAATGCCAAGTCTGTGCAGAAAGTACACATTATCGCCTGTAAAGTCATTTAATAGACAAATACGAACCATCTGACACGTTTGCCAAAAGACATATTCACTTGTTTTAACAGCTGCATTAAGAATTATTTACCAGATAGAGATCTCAAAAGAGTAGCCCACTGGTGAGATTGACAGTGATTCGGGCCCCTGGGCAAAAAGAGTTAATGTATCCTATCCTACTTTTCATTCCTTACTGATATTTGCAATCTTAATCAAACAATTGTTTCTGAGTCTCTATGTCTTTATATATATATATATATATATAAGTAAATCATCATCATCATCATCATCATGACGTGCCGCCAGCACGGATATCCCTGACCCTCTCTCGCCACTTCTCACTATCATTCATCGCCTCCGGCAGGTCTTCAGGATTACATCCTGTGTCCTCACATAGTTCCTGTATGTAAGTTCGAGCTGGTCGTCCTGCTTTTGCACGGCCATATGTGGGGGTCCATAGGAGTACATCACTTATGAGCTCGTCCTTGCTTCTCTAGCAGTGTCCTGCGTGTCTGGTTCGTCTAACTTGTATAGTTTTCGTGATGGGGGGCAAGTGTCCGTATACTTGGTGTCTCGTGGAGTGTTGTCGCCAGGACTTGTTCAATACTGCTCTCAACATTCTTGTGTAATTTCCGTCTAGTTTCTTCTCCAGCCGTTTAGTTAGCGTCCATGTAGTGCATCCATATAGCAGTATCGACACAACCGCTGCCTGGAAGAAACTGCGTTTCATTTTATCGGTTAGGTCTGATTTCCATATGATCGAGAGCCTATCGATAGCCGTCCATGCCTTCGTCAGTCGTGTGTCGTCTTTTTCGGTTGAAGAGACGCTACTTCCTAGGTAGGTGAATTTGTCTACTAGTTTCAGAGAGATATATGTAAATAATGGAGTAAAATCCAACAATGTAGAGAAGAAATTAATAGCAAGGTAATCCAAGTATTAGAAGTGATTTATTGGGAAACAAAGTTGACACTATAGCGTTTCGGTTCTGATTAACCATCATCAAGACTGGGAGGGATGATGTTAGTGATGTTAAATCAACGATGGATGTTTAGAAAATTATACAAAAACCTAAGGAGAATCTACATATCGGGAAAAAAGTTAGCCGTTTGATCAGTAAACCAGCATTTTTTTTAAATAATTACGTCATGTGATTTATTGGGAATATTATATAGAAAGTATACGTTCCATTTGTTCATCGAGAAAAATTTCGAATACAAAAAAAGAAAAAGGAAAAGAACAAGAGAAAGTAAAAAAAAAAAAAAAGAAAGAGAAAGAAAGAAGAATGATGGTCCTCCTTTTCCTGAAGTTTTTGCATAACTTTTTAAACATCTATCGTTGATTTAGCATCACTATTATCATCCCTCATAGACCTGATGATGGTTCATTAGAACCGAAATGTTATTCTGTCAATTTTGTCTCTCAAAAAATTTCTCCTGTTTGGATTAATTTGTAATTAATTTTTTTCTCTATATTGTCGGATTTTACTCCATTATTCGCTTCCATATATAAATATATATAGTGCAGTTAGAAGGAAACTCAAACCAGGTTAAATCATCATTATAAGTTTATTTCGCCGGAGAATATTATTACATTCTACGTCTCATGAGATGACATTACATGTTAGACTAGAAGTTGCAAAACAGCTGTTTATTATTATTATTATTATTATTATTATTATTATTATTATTTCTTACATTGTTTTTTTTTTTTTGCTCCGGTTTATTCTTTTACCTCAGTTTATTTTTTAATTTTTCATTTTGATTTATTATTTACCTTGGTTTATTTTGATTTTTCACCTTGGTTTATTTTGATTTTTTACCTTGGTTTATTTTGATTTTTTACCTTGGTTTATTTTGATTTTTTACCTTGGTTTATTTTGATTTTTTACCTTGGTTTATTTTGATTTTTTACCTTGGTTTATTTTGATTTTTTACCTTGGTTTATTTTGATTTTTTACCTTGGTTTATTTTGATTTTTTACCTTGGTTTATTTTGATTTTTTACCTTGGTTTATTTTGATTTTTTACCTTGGTTTATTTTGATTTTTTACCTTGGTTTATTTTGATTTTTTACCTTGGTTTATTTTGATTTTTTACCTTGGTTTATTTTGATTTTTTACCTTGGTTTATTTTTTGCCTCGGTTTATTTATCTATTTTTACCAAGGTTTTTTTTTTTTACCAACTCCTTTTTCTTTCTTTACCCTTCTTTATCTTTATCTTTTTTTTTTACCTCGGTTTATTATTATTTCTTACCTCAGGTAATTTTTTGCCACGATTCATTTTTGTTTTTCCTTTTGATTTATTTTTTTACCTGAGTTCATCATTATTTTTAGCTTGGTTTATTCTTTTTTGCCTTGTTTTATTATTTTAACAAAGGCTTTTTTTCTGCCTACTTCTTTTTCTTTCTTTACCCTTGTTTAATATAATTTCTTTTACACCGGATAATTATTATTTATAACCTATAGTAATTTGTATTACCTCAATATATTCTTATTTTTCCTTTTGATTTATCTATTTTTTACCAGCGTTTTATTAATTTTTTTGACCTTGGTTTAATTTATTTTTTACCTAGGTATAATTCATTAATTTTTTACCTTCGTTTATTCTTTTTGAGCCCTTTTATCTTTTTTTTTTTACATCGGTTTATTCATTTATTTATTTTTTACCAAGGTTTGTTTTCTACCAACTATTTTTTTTTACCCTTCTTCATTATTAATTCTTTTTACCCTGGTTTATTTATTCCTGTCTTACCCTGGGTTATTTTATTCATTTATTTATTTACCTCAGTTCATTTTTTCTTCGTGGGTTATTTTCCCTTGGAGATTTTTCCCGCGTCTCCTTTTTCAAGGTCATTTGTGTAAAAAAGAATTCTGTGGTTGCAATTTGAATCCTGTTCAGGGACTTCCAGTTCTCAAGTTTATACTAACTGCTCAGAGTCAAGTATCTGTATATACGGCACATTTTGAAACCCTTTTATACCTAAAAAAAACTTACAATATACCATAGATTCTTTCAACGCGTTTTTACACAATCACCACTTTTCTATCTTCTGATCTTTAAGATATTAGTGGGGGGGGGAGAATCCTCGTGGTGTAATGGTTAAAGCGATGGATTGCGGAATCGTAGTAAGCGAGTTCGTACTCCAGTCGCGCTATTACGTTTACTTTCGGGAAAATACCCTTGGGAAAGGTATAAACCCCTTTATCCCCCCGGCTATGGGTTAAATAGTACCACTACTGTTCTTCTAGGAGAATGGCTTTGGCACTAAAAAACCTACAAAGGTTGATATGCCATTAAACAAAGAAACCAAACCAAACTATATATTAATAATATTGAAAGACTCTATTGGCAAGTCATAAGCAAAATAAATAAATAAAGATACATGCACACTTATACATACAACATACTCTTTTACTGCCCCCACCCTAAAAAAAAAACAGCAAAAAACAAAAAAAAACCCAACAAATCTCTAAACAAAATCAAACACCTTTGAGCGTGGATTGTGAGTGACGTCATTTACAAAAGATGGCGTTTTTTTTATTAATATATCCGTCAAAGATGTGACCCACGGATCAATCCCGAAAGGCTTTCTTCGTTTAATGAATGAAATGATGGCAGGAGAAATGACCGGTCACTTGAGAAAACTATAAAGTTAAACTCACTTGAAAGAGATCGTGTTTGAACAATAATTCTTCTCGACACTGTCAAAAAGAATTTATTAACTGTAGGTCGATAAAAAACAACAAAAACTACAAAAACAAATGATCCCCCAGTATATACTCAAAGGTTGCAGTGTCGCCGAAGCAAAAGGTTCTTTCTTTCTTTCTTTCTTTCTTTCTTTCTTTTTTGCATGCCCAGAGGCTTGATTTAGGGTAACGTTTATCAGTGCAGAATAGTGAAGTATTTTTGTCGGAATTTATGGGAGGAGGGAAAACGAGGTCGATCTATAAAGTAACGTGACAGATTATCTATTTTTCAGGTTGGCAACCCTAACTAAAAATTAGTTGGACTGGAATTCACAACCCCACCATTCCTGAGGCTTTTTGTGAATTGTTGTACTTAATTGGTTTGATTGATCAAAGGCTTACATGCATGTGCTTTGTGCGAACACTGGATGACGTCTAGAGGACTAACTTAGAGAGATGGCCATTGGGGGTGGATGGAGAGAGAGAGAGAGAGAGAGAGAGAGAGAGAGAGAGAGAAGGGAATACCATGATAATGAGTTTCTGTCTGAAGATGACGGCAAACGGACAGTAACCGAAATAGGGATATTAACTTGACGTTAGGCTCAGACATGAATCATACGTCATTAGCGCTCAGTGATGCTGGATGATGAGTTATTTATCAGATAGCAGAGTATGACATTTCTTACTGATTGGTTTGATTGTTTTTATGGCATATCAACACTTGTAGGTTATTTAATGCCAAATACTATTTATATATATTTATTAGATACATAGGATTTGGTTTGGTTGGGTTTTATGACATATCCATATTTACCAACCCCTCTGCTCGGACAGGATATGACACAAGGTCAATTTTTTAAAGCAGAGTTTAACAGGTTTGAATACAGAGTTTTCCTTCTCCTTGACTGAAGAACCCAGTCTGCTCTACTATTTACCCATAGCTGGAGGGAGAATAATTGGATTCATACCTTTCCCAAGGGTATTAGTGCTATGTGAAACGCAATCAGTCTCGTCCAGGATTTGAATTCGTGAACTCGGGTTTTATGACATATCAACCTTTGCAGGTTATTTAATGCCAAATCCTCCTTATACATATATTAAATATATATGATTTGCAAACACATTATCTTGATAGCATTTTTAAACGTGCCTGAGCTCATTTTATTTTGTTCACAGTTACTAGTTTCAAGTATTGCTATGTGTCACTAATCGTTCAATTAAACATCCTTCATTTGTTTGTACACATTTTAAATAGATATATATGATATGTAAGAGATTAGATTGTCAGTAATTTCATTTTTAGAAGAGTTAGAACTAATTTGTTTGCACACTATTATTGCTATTGATTCTATGCAGTTCAATGGTTTCAATTATTGCTGTCAAACACTTATAATTCTATTCAATATTATCATCTATTTGCACATTGTGAAATGGTTACAAGTATTGCTATTCAACACTAATTATTTTATTCACCATTACTCATTCGTTTGTGCAGTTAAATAGTTCCAAGTATTGGTATGTATCACAAACAATTCAATTAAACAATAGTCATTTGTTTACACACAGTTAAATTATCAAACAGTTCTATTTCAAACAATTCAATTTAGCGTGAGTGATTAGTTTGCACTTAATCTAAATGTCAAACAGTTCTATTTGACCCATAGATAGGACCCTATCAAGTGCTACCACACTGGGACCGAGTGAACCTGGGATCGATGGCAATGAAGAGGGTACTTCGCAATCCCCAAAGCTCCAGCATTACTGGAACCTTACCATTAGATTGTTTAGTCAGATATCCAGGACACTCATTGGAGCGGGAGGAGTCTTATCCCTCTGCAGAGATTCAATCGATGTATTCCGATGCTATTTCTGTCCAAATCGAGTTGACTGGTTGGTTCGTGGAGTTTTATGGCGTTAGCTGATGGTTTTTCACTGGAGTTTGAGTGACAGCAAGTCCCCTCAAATCTCCCGGACTTTTCTCAGTATTCTAGCCGATCTCAACCATGCTGTTGTTTGGATGGTCCTCATTCGTCTTCTTATTTCCAAATCCTCCACTCCTGATACCAATCTTTTGGTGATTGTACCAAGAGCACCAATTACAATTAGTATAATTGACACTTTCATGTTCCTCGGATTTTCAATTCCCCTATAAGGTCGTTGATTGTAATTCTCCCTTTTTTAGCATTCTTTCAAAATTTACTCTGTGATCTGCTGGGACAGAAAGGTTCACAATTCTGCAAGTTCTCTCTTTTTTGTTGATTATTATGAGGTCTGGTCGTCTGGCTGAGATTAGGTGATCCATTTGTATGCCAAAATTCCAGATGAGTTTGTGTGTCTCATTCTCCAGGATAGATTCTTGGTTGTGTAAATATCATTTGTTTGTATGGTCAAACTTCAATTTCTTGCATAATTCCCAGTAGATCACTTTGCTCACCCAGTCGTGTCTACTCTTATACTCTTTCTGTGTTAATTTGCTGCATTCGCTTATTATGTGATTGATCGTTTCGTCTCTATCACCACATAACCTGCATCTGCTGTTTTGTTGCGTCTTATCTATTCTCGCTTTGACATAACTGGATCTTATGGCGTTGTTTTGTGCTGCTATTAGAAGGGATTCAGTTTCTCTCAAAGGGTTTCCTTTTCTGAACCACGTCCCCGTTTTGTCGTGTGAGATGTCGCTTAAAACGTCTATTGAATCGCTTTTCTTTCCACTTTTGTTTTCTTATTATTGTCGTTCTGCTGATCTTCGTGTCTTTAGTATTGCGGGGGGGGGCTGTAATTAGCGTTCCTCCGCGTTTTTCTATGTAGTCTTCGAGTCGTCAAAGCAGTCTTCAATGCGGGTAAGTCCTCTTCCCCCACCTCTTTTCTTGACACAGATAGTCAGTCAATATCTTCCCTGGGATGCAAAGCTTCACGCATGGTCATTAGTTTTCTTGTTCTCTGATCCATTTGTTTAAGTTCTTCTCTGGTCCACCTCAAGAATGGTCTTAGGTATCTTACTTGGGGGACAGCCCTGGTATTTTTCCTTTTGACAAGGTTCCTACTATAAAAAGGTTTTGAAGATATACCATTATTAGTAAGTTGATTACTTTTAACAAAGAATTTCTATGAGAAACTATGTAATTGCTTGAAGAAAGAAATATAAAAAAATCCCACTTTAGCACCAAATAACCTAACAAAAGCGGACATGTTGTAAAACTGACTAACCAGCTCTCTTTGCTATGTTACAAAGTATAAGTTTTTTTTACAAGGATTTGTGGGCTTCTTGGCAATACCAGGTATCCTTGCTTGCAACTATGTATATCTTATTATTAACTTATCTTGGCTTTGTCTGGCACACAAGTCTTATGTTTCTTACAGTATCGGCTGTTAATAAGTGGTCTCTAATCTCTGAACTGAACCATCTCCTCTCTTTCTCTCTCTATCTCTCTCTCTCTCTCACTTTTATAATGTTTTTGTTCAGGGCGTAATCTTCACCAACCCTTTATAATGTTTTTACTCTCATACAACACCAAGTACTTCACTGCACCAGACTTCTGTTTGAATAATTTACATATTTACTGTTCCTAGTCATGGGACCCCAGTAGCACAATCCATTTCAACTGTTCTGTTTGTGGCCTGGAGATCCATGTTCGACAATACGAGTCAGTATTGGCATATTCTTACGTAACACACACTATTATATATATATATATATATATTGAAAAAGATATAAACATGGTGTAATGATTATCGTCGTAGGAAATGGACATGGCGACACGAGTTCAAATCCAGGACGAGACTGATTGCATTTCACATAGCACTAATACCCTTGGGAAAGGTATGAATCCAATTATTCTCCCTCCAGCTATGGGTAAATAGTAGGACAGACTAGGTTCTTCAGCTTTGGTGAGGCAACTAGTCTAGGAGAAGGAAAAACTCTGAATTCAAACCTGTTAAACCCCGCTTAAAAATTGTCATATCCTGCCCGAGCGGAGGGGTTGGTAAATATGATAAACATAAAATCAATCATCTGAAAACAATAAAAATGAATTAGATATCTTTGAACACATGTGCCATTTGGATTTGATATGAAACTTAATTACCCTGCCTTGAAATCAAATTTTGCAGTTACAAACATCTATATAAATAAATAAATGAACCAATTCGTCATCCACTGTTAAACCTTATTAAAAAAATCATTATCCTGGTGCCTTTACCACATACACCGATACAATCACACACACACACACACACACACACACACACACACATATATATATATATATATATATATATATATATCTCAAAGATCAATTGAAGAGGTTTGAACCAAAATATAGTTTTTATTTAACACCTGGATATGCTGCTTCATTTGTAAATTTTTGTCATTTCTCTTGTGACAAATAAATTCCTTTGAAAACATTTTAATAACTCTCTGAAAAAATTTTTTCCCCAAATTCTTTTTTCCTGACAATAACCTAAAGTTGAAACTAGTTGAGAACAAAGAAAATAGCATAAAAGAAATATTCCTATTTCTCTTATTGCTTATAAGATATGTATAAGTGTGTTAAGATTATTGGCCTAATGAGTTGGGTGTTATAGTATGGAAGGCTGGTGTTCAATCCCAAATCAAGTCATACCAAAGACTCAAAAAATGGTACTTGATACCGCTTTGGTTAAAACTCAGCATTATTATACGGAACAAGGGTAATGTAGAACAATCTAGGAAAAGGTCTAGCGCCCTCCCCTACACCGAGGTGTAGTAGCTCTTGAAAAGGGAGCCTTTGGGTTATCCTCAACTGCGGTCGCCAACTTTATTTACTTATGTGTGTAATTTACTTATTTACTTATGTGTGTAATGGACTCCATCCAGAGGGAAGATGGAGCAAATATTTCTAGCCTATCATCGAGCCTGGATGAATGTCGCAGCCATAGTGATGATCTATAAAATCTCGAAAGTAAAAGTTTGCTCACTTCTTTGACATTTGTTGCAGGTGTGCTGCAAGGGGACACATTAGCACCCTAACTGTTCATAATCTGCCTAGACTATGTACTACGGACGTCGATAGATTTAATGAAAGAAAATGGCTTTACACTGGAAAAGGCAAGAAGCAGATGATATCCCACACAAACTATTACAGATGTGGATTACGCTGTTGACATAGCACTTCTGGCAAATACACCCGCCCAGGCCAAATCCCTACTGCATAGTCTGGAGTAGGCATCTGGTGGCATAGTCCTCGATGTGAAATCCTGATAAAATGAAATACATATGCTTTAATCAAAGATGAGACATCTCCACACTAAATAGTGGTTCTCTGAAACTAGTGGACAAATTTAACTACTTCGAAAGCAGCGTCTCATTTACCGAAAATGACATCAGTACACGACTAGCGAAGGCATAGACAACTATCAATAGGCTATGGGTCATATGGAAGTCAGACCTATCAGATAAAATAAAACGCAATTTTTTCCAAACAGCAGATATGTCCACACTACTGCATGGATGCACCACTTGGATGCTGACTAACTGTACTGAGAAAATGCTTGACAGCAATTTTACAATGATGCTACAAGCTATATTAAACAAATTCTTGAAGCAACATCCAACGAAGCTGCAGCTGTATGGCCACCAACTACCCATCTCGGAGACCATCCAAATTAGACTAATAAGACTGCTGGAGGAGCAAGGACGAACTCATGAGAGATGTTCTCCTATGGACCCCCTTCACACGGACTTAGAACATATCTACAACAGCTCTGTACGGACACTTGGTGCATTCTGGAAGACCTGCCGGAAGCGATAGATGATAGGGACAAATAACAAGAGAGATTTAGGGAAATCCATGTTAGCGTGATATATATATATATATATATATATATATTAGGTAGTTGCAGGTGTATATATATGTATGTATGTATGTATGTGTTTATATGTAATATTGGTGTTGTCTCTGTGTATGTGTATATATATATAATGTAGGTAGATGTGTGTGTGTGTATGTATATCTATATATAATGTCTGTGTATGTGTGTATATATATGTATGTACAATGTGTGCGTATATATGTATATATAATGTATGTGTATGTGCTTGTGTGTATATATATGTATATATAATGTATGTGTGTATATATTTCATGTGTTTGTGTGTGTGTGTATATATATATATATATATATAATGTGTGTGTATATGTATATAATGTGTGTGTATATATATATATATCTATAATATATATATATATATATATATATATATATATATATATATTGTCATCCACAGACAGACCGTTTCGTTGTATCACAACTCTTCAGTGTCTCTAGACACGCAGGAAGCTTCAAGTTGGAATCGAAACTCGTCTAACTAGACATGGTATCTAACCACTCAGCCATTTCGGTGACATACGTCGGGTCAGTAATTATAACGCATATGTATAAGCTTTCGCTTGTTTACATTTTGCGCAATCGGATACCAGAGTGCTCAATTCTTTAGAAGAGCTTTGCATTACGTGGGTGGTAGCCATTAATTTTTTTACTCAAGCCCTAGAGACAAAACCCTAAAGCTCAGCACAACGCAAGTGATCTTAATATTTCTGTAGTAATAGACTATTTAATTGCTTTTTCTTCCTCCTTTTATTGTCGTTCTTCTTCTTACTCTATCTCTGTCATACCTTCTTCTTCTTCTTCTTCTTCTTCTTCTTCTTCTTCTTCTTCTTCTTCTTCTTCTTCTTCTTCTTCTTCTCTCTCTATTCTGGAATTATTTCACCGTTATATTTTAAGACAGTGAGGGTCCAGTAAAAGTTATTATATCTGAGTTGGGTTATAAATATTTGGGTACATAAAGTCTTTAGTATCAGAATTTGAAAGTAAAGAGTCTGGTTGGTGTATTAAAACTTAGAGTTTATGGCTTTTAGATCAGGAGAAAGGCGCTTTCTCGCATTGAAAGCGGTCAGATAAGCTGGTTGATTGGTCAAGAAAGATATGGCTCGTAGCGTGACAAGACCTCTAAAATGTGTGACAATCTCAGTTGGCTAAAAATCAAAATCAAAATCAAAGTTGAACGGTGTTGTGCATGTATACTATAAGTTGCTGTGGAATGTACGAAATTAAGAGAGAGAGAGAGAGAGAGAAGAAGAAGAAGGTATGAGAGAGAGAGAGAGAGAGAGAGAGAAGAAGAAGAAGAAGAAGAAGAAGAAGGTATGAGAGAGAGAGAGAGAGAGAGAGAGTAAGAAGAAGAATGACAATAAAAGGAGGAAGAAAAAGCAATCAAAATATCAAAGAATATAAAGGAAAAAGAGACAGAAAGACAGAGAGAGAACAGAGACACAGAGACACAGAGAGAGAGAGAGAGAGAGAGAAAGAGAGAAGAGAAAGAGATAGACTGAGAGACAGAGTGAGAGAACAATAAAAATATTGAGGCATATAAAAGAAATAGAGAGAGTGAAGAAATTTAAGGAAATAGAGAGATAGAGAGAGAGACAGAAAAAAGAGAAAGGATCAGAGAGAGAGAGAGAGAGAGAGAGAGAGAGAGAGAGAGAGAGAGAGAAAAGAGAAAGGACGAGAGAGAGCAATAAAGGGACAAGGTACGGAGTACAAATGAAAGTAATCTTAGAAAAAAATACCCAGAAAAAAATGTAAGGAATATTGAAAGAGGAAAGTCATAGAAAAAGGAGACTGAAGAAAAGAAGGAAAGAGAAAAGGATAAGTGAGAGAGAGAGAGAGAGAGAGAGAGAGGGGGAGGGAGAGGAAGAGGGGGAAGAGATAATATGAGAGGGTGCGAAAAAAAGAATGAAGAAAAAGGGGAAGAAAGGACAATAGAATTTTTTACAAAAACTGAAAGAAATTGAGAGAGAGAGAAAGAGAGAGAAAGAAGAAGAAGAAGAAGAAGAAGAAGAAGAAGAAGAAGAAGAAGCTTGATAAGAGCAGAAAGAATGGCAGAAAAGAACAGTTACAAAGAGAGGATAAAATAAGAGAGAGAGAGAGAGAGAGAGAGAGTAACGAAAAAAAGAAGATGAAATGTAAATAAAAATCATATTTATATGTATGGGGTCTTTGTTTTAATGTGGGTTATTTAATGCCAAAGACATCTTCGTGGAAGAAGAGCAGTGATAGTATTTAACTCATAGCTGCAGAGGATAAGAGGGTTCATGCCTTTCGTGCATATGTGTATTTACCAACCCCATGAGCAAGTTGTGACATAAGATCATTTTTTGATGCTGAGTTTAAAAGGTTTGAATTCAGAGTTTTCATTCTCCTAGACTGGTTGCCATACCAAAGTTAAAGAGCCCAGTTTATTATTTTCGCATCGACTAGAGGGAAAATATTTGGATGCACACCTTTTTGAAGGGTAGTAGCGCTATGTGAAATTCAAACAGACGAGTCGATGGTTTGAACTCGTTTCGCCATGGCTATTTCCAACGACGATAACTGTACACCATGAACGCTTCTAATAAAAATCGTATATCTGTCTATGAGATCGAGCGTTTGTATCTCAAAGAAAGAAAGAAAGATAAATATTGCTGGTCCTATCAAATGATCTGAGTAAAATAGCGTTCTTATCAGATGACTAGCGTCATCTATACTCTAATAAGGTTACCGGAGTTATCTCCCTGGTATTGCGGTCGTCTGTTTTTCATCTTTTGGTCTCGTGAATGGAGCCATTGCAAATTCAACCTTAGCGAACGCATGAGATCTTTGACCAATAAAGTGTGGAGACCTCTTGTAGGCGGTAGCCATTTAAGAAAGAAGGCTTATTGATTGAATGGAAATTTTTCATGTCTTTTTTAGATATCAGTTTTTGCTGGGCTTCTGTAGAATAGATGTGGTCGTTGTAATTGGTTGAAGTTTGAGTAATAGTTTCATTCGTATCATTTCCGAAAATGCAGTGAGTTCAGCATTTACACAATTTGGAACGTGAAAATGGTATAGTCAAGAGAAGAACTAATGGGTCAATATGGCAGTCTGTATTCGTCTCTCTCTGTCTCCGTCTTCGTCTGTCTCTCTCACACCACAGATTTGACCACTTTCAAGAAAAAGAAAGACAGTCATATTTTAATAACCAAGTGTTATCATATTTACCAACCCCTCCGCTCGGGCAGGATATGACACAAGATCAATTTTTAAGCGGAGTTTAACAGGTTTGAATTCAGAGTTTTCCTTTTCCTAGACTAGTGTTATGGCCATTCTTCCTCCATGTATATTCATTCCTTTATGACATGGGTATCTGTGTATATATGATTTTATAACGTCAAAGCATTCCGGTTGTCTACCCACGGGACCTACTTCCGGCTGTCAACACACATGAGGTGTCCTCTTGTTTACACAGTTGAAACATCCTGTTTTAGAAATCTTTGGTTGGCGGTTCTATCAAAGGTCAATAGGCAACAGTACTAGTATCTCACTTTTAGATATAGTTTAGCTATTTTTTTCATTTGTCTTTTCAGGTCACTTCAATATGTTGTATAGCCGGAATACAAATACAAGTGGAAACATAATTAATGATAATGAACGAATGAAACGTACTTGTTTATAAAAATGTATCTCTCACACTTTATTCTCGAAAAGGTTGATGTTTCTGTGGTGTGTGAGAGATGGGTGGAGACAGGGACAGACTGCTATATTGACCCAACTTCTTCTCTTGACCATAGCACGCTGTATTATCTTCAAGAACCCACTTAGCACTTCTTCTGCATCTTGGCTGGGGTTGCTCAACCGGAGGCCGCTGAGAGCAACAGCTCTCGGAGGCGTTCTCAGTCTACAAGATGGCTCTCCTCTGTCCTTCCTGTCACCAACTAACTCAACTGCCGCCGGCATCTGCCTATATTATTTCATAACGTCCACTTGCTTCCGCTTCTTCTTCCGCTTATCTACACAGGTGCATCTCTGATTGACGGTTCGGTCAAGGGTTAATGTGTAACAAATAGATGACTAGATATTCTTATCGCAATTCATCTTTTTATATCCTATGTTGATCAGCTGAGATATCTATATATAAAGTAACTTATCATATACTTTCTATCTAAATACTTTCATGGCTTGTAGAGAACTGCTAATCCAGTTTTGGAGCCTTGGTGAATGTTAAGTACCCCTTCATTGTCAGTACTTCCAGGTCCAATCTGACTCAGAGTGGTAGTACCTGTTAGGGTCCCATCTATCGGTCAAATAAAAAATATCTAATACTTGAAATCATATATTTGATTTATTTATTGTGTGACACGATGTTGGGCATTCATTTCTGTGGGTGTGGGTAAGTGCCGGTCAGAAGATTCCTTTGTTTTGGCGCGAAACCCACACAAAGGGTTTGCGCGCGAGATTTCCCGCGAGACTGGAAGAGGAGGAGGAAAGGAAGGTCCCAGAATTAAGAGAAAGAGTATGTCAGCAGAAGGGGGCAGTTAAGAAATGTGGACAGAACTGAGCAGTGTACATAAGAGAACAGGGCACTCAGCAGAAGAGAGCCGGTGCTAGACTTTTGGTCTCAGGCCGGGTTGGCCAACGTTAGAAGATGAGTCAGCATTCCTCGTGGCTTTGTGGGAATTTCGCTCGAGTACACGCTCACATCAGCTCACAGAAGCACAGAATGCTAGGAAAGTGTCACCGACTTCTCCCTTCTTGCACTTGGAGCTAGCCCAAGCCCGTGATTGTTTGTTCTTCTTTTCTTCAACCCTCTCGGTTGTGTATGTTGTGGGTTGTGTGTCGGTAAAGAATTGTGAAATACCTCTGGCCGGAGATGAGAGAAATGATTAGACAATCGGATGGCCATGAGTAGTTTGGATGTTTGAGATAGTGGGGGTCGGCCGGTGGTGTATTGTCGCAATTCATTTTCACACCTTGTTGAAACCAGATTATATGCCAGACCCTCTGTTCTTACTGCTACATAGACAGATATACGGTTGTGTGAAATGGACATAGTGTGTTCGTAACGCACATGTATATAACATAGAACATAGGAATCCCGAAACACGGAAAACACTTACGACTTCTTAGTTCAGGTACGAAACTTTTTTTATGACCTCTGAGTTAAAAGGTTTTTCGACATAAGGAGAGAGATACCATCTTTTTATACTGACTTTTCCATCTCCCCCAAACCACGTGCGAGACCTACCACAAGGCCACGGCGGGCAAGCGAAAGTCAACGTTCTTCCTCCGAAGCAGAACTCAACTAACTGACTTTTCAAATCTCAACCCACGCTTCCGGTGCGTGACGTCACTCACGTCCCTGGTCAGATCCTCTATCTGGGATTCTTATTGTGACATCTCTGAATGACACGTCCGCTCCATGAACACCTACGTTCATGTTTGGACCTAACTAACCTATGCACTGAGCCGAAAGGTTCTCAGCCTAATTAAACCCAAAAGCAAGATATATAAAACGAAATCCCTCGGCCATTATATTACATTACTAATATCTAGGAGGAGCATTTGAAAACATTCCTTGCATTTTCTTAGTTTCCTTAGATATGAAAGTGAATCAAACCAATCCTGTATAATCTTTAATGTCATATAAAGCATTACAACAATAATGTCCTTTTAACAAGTTTTATTATTTAAAAAATGAAATTTAGGGGCAACCAATCTAGGAAAAGAAATATTCTGAATTTAAAATTAGGAGTTACTAAGGCAGACCAACATTGTGTCATAAAGAGAGGAGACCTTCTATATGAGCAACTGCCAGTCTTCTATACAAACTTACCGACACCTGTGCCAAAATCCAGGTGCAGAATGCTTGTCTATAACTTTATATTATTTTTTAAAAAGCACCTGTCATAAATGACTGGTTTATTGATACTTCTTCTTGTCTCTGGGTTTTAGATGTTGGCATTACTTATGTTGGTGAATAGAGAATGCAGGAGCATTGGTCAACTGATATCATTTTAAATTTAATCAATTAAACAGAAGAAAGAAAGCATAAAAATTTAAGATAGTCGAGGGTGACCTAAAGGCTCCCTTTTAAATAGCTACTACACCAAGGTGTAGGGGAGGGCGCTACATCTCAGTCGGGAATACAGCTAGCGTATTCTAAGAACACATGACGGAACGCGTTTATTGATTTGGACCAAGATAGAAAACATGAATTTCAACCAGGAATTAGAAATAATGGATAAAGAGTTGTGTTCCATGATTTGTCCGTCAGTGTCTGGTAAAAACATGCTAAGGTTTCGTTAAGTTGTTTAGTTGTGTTTTATGGCATATCAAGGTTATTTAATGCCGAATCGTATTTATTCATATTTACCAAATACAGGGTGGATCGATAAAATTGTAACCCTAGAAAAGACGACATGATTCCATTTCCGTTTAATGAAAACCGGTTTTCTTTTTTGTTGTTGCAGACCATCTACTTGTTAGCCAGTTGTGTACAAATCCCAAAAGTGATAGGAGCCTTCTATCAAGTCTGAAAGTGACACAATGTTCAACGAGCGAAATGGGAGATGCGCCGCTGTACAACGCATGCTCTCTACCGATCCAAGTTATGACAACAGGACCATTGCCAGCACCCTCAAAATGCAAATCTGGATAGCCACGAATAGCAGGGACGTGTCCAGGGTGATGAAAACAAAGTTTCCGGCTATGGTTATGGTCTTTGGTGTGGTTTCAAGTGAGGGCCACATCATGCCATCTCGTCTTCGAAGTTAGCTTGAAAGTCAACACCAAAGTGTACCCGGATGTGCTGAAGAGTGTGGTGATCCCCTGGGGCAATCAGGTGGCCGGTGGCAGACCCTGGGTGTGGCAGCAGGATTCAGCGCCGGCCCACAAGTCCAAAGAGAGCCAGGCTTGGCTTCAGAAAGAGTGCTACGACTTTGTACCCTTCTCTCACTGGCCCCCTCCTCCCCCGACCTGAACCCGCTGGAGTACTTCGTTTGGTCATACGTCGAGAACATCAACAACATGACCTCCCACAACACCACCGAGTACTCGCCGATCTCCCGCCGGCGTTTGTGAAAAAGTCATGCTCCCAGTTCCGGATCCGTATCGAGGCGGTGATTGAACCTGAAGGCGGCTACATTGAATAGACGTCAGCTCTACTACATAATCAAGTTAGCTGAATTGATTTTTTCAATAAAAGTTTTAAAATAAAGCTGTACTGTTGTTTTCTTTAAGACGACAATTTTATCGTTCCACCCTGTATACGATTTGCAAATTGATAGATTGTACGAAACAAGTCTTAACTTATTTATTTCCACTAAGTTAAATAGTTAAATGGTTTTCTTTGACCCCGAAATGGGACCATTACAGGTACTACCACTTGGGTCAGAGTGGGCTTGGGAGTAATGACAACAAAGATGTGCTCCAAATTCCCCAAAGTACCAGTACTGGAACAATACCTTAACCTGTAGTTTTGTGTCATGTCCAATATAATAGTTCTGTTTGAACCATAGATATTATCCTAACAGATACTACCACTAAAGGCCAGAATGAACCTGGGAGCTAATGTAAACAAGCGGGTACTTCGCATTCCCCAAAGCTTCTACATTACTGGAGTCTCAACATCAGATTATTTCGTGTCATATCCGGTACATTCGTTGAGTGGGTCTCTTCTGTTGAGATGCAGTCGGCGTATACTTCAGCTTTAGCCGATTGGGCTTTAGTTTAGTTCGAATAAAAAGAAATACATTCTTTTAATAGGTGAGTGGAAATTTGAGTCAGTCTGTTATATTACAATAATGAAAAAACAAAAAACAAACCTCAAAGCAACTCTCTCCAGAAACCTCCCCCTATAATCTCCCCTCCCCCCAAAAAAAGAGAAACAAAGAAGAACAAAACGTAACAAAGGATCCTCCGTTTATGAAGTGTAATGAATTCCAACATAATTGTTTTGTAAGCGAGAAGCTAGCTGATTTGTACACAGAAGTGAGCCCCCTAATCAAACTGACACTTTCAATTCGTTTTCTATGTTTAATGAATGAAGAAAAAAATCCACGCCGCTACTACAGGGGGTTTGATATTTAACGCATGCGCACTTAGAGCAATAAAATGGTCGACAATTGTGAATTTTAACTACTTCATTTATTTTTGTTTGCGCCTTCGAAGGAGGAAATAAAATGATTTAACTAACAAGGGAAAAGAAAAGCCAATAGAAGAAGAAGAAGAAGAAGAAGAAGAAGAAGAAGAAGAAGAAGAAGAAGAAGAAGAAGAAGAAGAAGAAGTCGTTCAATCATGAATTACCCCACAGCACAGATCAAGAATTATTATCTAAATCATCATCTTCATCATCATCATGTCGCTTCGCCAGCGCAGATCTCCCTAACCCTCTCCCGCCACACTTCTCTATCGTCCATCGCTCCTGATAGGTCTTCAAGGCTGTTGTATGTAGGTTCTATCTGGTTGTCCTGCCTTTGCTCCTCCATGTGAAGGGGTTCACTGGAGTATGTCGTTTATGAGTTCGATTATCTAAATACAATCATTTAAAATGTTGCAATGTCGACCACACAAGTCCTACATTAGGAATAAATAAATAATTTGTAATTTCTCCTCATTACCAGAGACCTCGTTAAGTGTGAGGACGTTTGATAGAGAGATGCGAGGTGAGAAGTCACTTCAACCGACTCAAGCGGTTTTGAGTTTTACGAGTCAACTACTTAGAATATTTGCATTTTTTTGTTTGTTTTGGCTTTAATTTTTTTTGAAGACCCTACAGAGAGTTTCGATATAAATTTTATAAGATGCAAACATTTTCCTCGCAGCTATGACGGACGGTTTGGAGACTCACTGAGATGGCAGGCCCGAATTAATAAAACATCAATAAACCTAAGAATTGAATTATAAATGCGTATGTGTTCCCTTCTTTTATCATTGGGATCAAGTGACAACTTTTCCATTGACACACAACGTTACATAGATGAATGAATTATTAACTTTGTCTTTCTCTGAGGTTTTAAATAAGTAACGGGAAAGTTTGCGTTTTTAGTTTTATTAGTTCCAGTTAAGCCTTATTTTTGTGTTTTAATGTTTTAGAAATCTCTAAAAGGGGTTCCGACATGAACTTTTAAAGGTGCAAACTATTTCTTTCACTCAAAGAGGGACGGTTCGGAAACTCACTGAGATGGCCGGCCCAAATTATTTAACTATTAATTAACATTGATAATAAACTCTAAATGTGCGTGTGTTCACTTTTTTTATCATTGGGATAGGTAATAACTTTCCAAGTGACACACAACATTAATTAGATGAATAAATGAATTTGCTTTGGACAAACAACGAAAAACTCGTAGATATATAAAAATAATTTATATTTTTATTCTTCGACGGTGACGATTGTATGTAGTAGGAATGCAGTCAGAGAGAGAGTTCGTACACGTCTTTCTCCTGTGGCAGGGACCCTTTTTGTGAAGTTGTGCGGCAGCCGGAGAACACACACGAGGAGCTGAGAGGTCTGCTTGAATGACCAGCGAGTCTCTCCCTTCGCTTGAGCGAGCAGCGGATTTCTGCCTTTAGTCCAAATTTACAGACCTTATATTGTCTTTTCAAGTCCCCGGCCTAATGTATTTTTTTGTGTATGGCTGGTTATCGGAACTGAAATACTTCGTTTTTTTCCCGGTAATTTGTTGATCTTATCTGCGAACGGAAATATCTGTCACTTTATCCATAGGTAATAAATTATATTCTCTTTCCTGTGAAACCACTTTGTTGATGTTATCTTGCGACCACATTGAATCTACTGAGTTCATCATCGCCAGCTAAGCTAGTATATTACAGCTTCTTTTTGTTGTTTTACAAGATTTCAGAGGTCTTAAGTTTTGAGGGTGAGAAAAAGTAATGCCTTTTTCTTTTGTGCAGGAATAATTACCTGTATCGCACATCAAAATGAAGCTGCTCCTCTGTGAATCCCATCCCTACTTCGCAACATAGTCACCGTTTCTCTCAGTACCAATGTTCTTCCTTCGAATGAGAGCATATATCCCTGCCTCGTAAAATTCTTTTGACTGTTCTTTGAACCACTTCATATCTGCAATTTTCACTTCCCTATCACTGGCATAAATTAGCCTCTCAAACCCTCTTTCATGGGGCCGAAGACATAATAGTCTGAAGGTACAAAGTTTGGTGAGTATGGAGGATGCAGTAAAGTTGTCCACCCGAATGAAGTGATTGTCTACCTGATCTTGATGGTTGTGTGTGGTCGAACATTTTCCTGCAGAAAGAGGACATTATCGACTGACAATTTTTAGAACATTGTTATTGAGAGAAACGGTGACTAGGTTTAGAAGTAGGGATATGATCCACAGAGGATTGACTCCATTTTGATGTACGGTACGTGGTACTGTGTAATTAATCCTGTATTAAAGGAAAAGGCTCACCGTCGTAAAATTAGTTTAAGGTACATACTAACTGCAATCAGTGCATCTTCATAAATTTCAAACATCTCAAAAACTAATCATTAAAAATTGCAAGAAATTGTGTTTGATATTTTCTTAGGATAGAAACTGACGAATTTGAATTTGAAAAAAATATTCGTTCAGAAATGTTTGAATTAGTGACGTTTAATTAATTAGCATAATAATTTCTGTTAGGCTGCTGATAGACAGGAATTCGAATAGGGGATGCACTAAGATAGATATAAACAAACAGGCAATAATAGGCACGAACTGAATGAGACTGGTTGAAAGATGTATGTCATTAGATCAAAGATAGAAATATCAACATAGACAGATATATAGATTGATTGATGAGAAAATTTTCTTTTTGAGTTTTATCAGTCCCATTCAGACCAGGTTTTTGTGTTTTAATGTTTTAGAAACCCCTGAAAAAGGGTTTCAATATGAACTTTGAAAGGTGTAAACTGTTTCCTTCACTCTATGAGGGACGGTTTGGAAACTCACTGAGATGGCCAGCTCGAATTATTTAACTATTAATGAATATAGGCAACAAACTCTAAATGCGTGTTTGGTTGGATTTTATGGCATATAAACCTTTGTAGATTATTTAATACCAAATTCTGTTTTTACATATATTAAACCTAAGATTTCTAAACGAATACTTTCTAGATAATATTTTAGACAAACAAGATCTCATTTGCTTGTACACGATTAAATAGTTTCAATTCATCATGTTCTTTGGTACAGCCCTATTTTTCTCAAGAGGGACAGAACGTCATAAATGTTGACGTTCTCGAACAACTCGCCCAAATTATTTACCTTGAAGAATCGCTTTCTGACGATAGAGAAAGCTTTACATTCTATGAAAACGTGTTTAACGGCACAAGGCGTTTGACGTTCGCGTATTTTATCACAAGGATCAAGTGACATATTCTATGCCTCATCGACAGGGCGAAATAAACAAATGAATAAATTTCCCACTGTTTTTTTCTCGATTGAAGAAAAATTAAACCGTTTAAACTCACCTGATTTGTACGAGAAGGCATATCAACATTCGTGGGTTATTTAATGCCAAAGACTTCCTTGTAGAAGACCAGTAGTGGTACTTTTTAACCCATAGCTGAGGGGATCTGAGAGTTCATGCTTTCGAAAGAGTATTGGCCAGAAAATGAACGTAATAGAGCGACTGGAGTTCGAACTCGTTTCGTACGTTGTCGTAGCGCTGTCCGTTAGCCACCATGTCACAGGGTCTTCCCCTCTTGTATGGAAAGGAGAACAAATATATCTTTTCTTACTTAATGTAAAAAAAATAAAACAAGATTGACTTACCGAAATCAAAATGTGGTGAAATTCGGTTATCATGTCACGGGGCGTTCCCCTCTTGTATGGAAAGGAGAACAAATATATTTTTTCTTGCGTAATGTAAAAAACAAAAAAACAAAACAAGATTGACTTACCGAAATCAAAATGTGGTGAAATTCGGTTATCATAGCCCTGTGTCAAATTTTGTATAACCTGTGACCTGTAAATAAAACAGGAGAATGTAGACAAAATTAGAGAAGATATAGCTGAATTGTTTATTTGTTTCAGACTCAAACAAACGCTAATAGGCCTTAAAAAAAGTAAAAAGGTGAATTTAATGTGAACAGAGTCAAAATAAAAAGTTTGATTTTTGGTAATTTTTTTTCTGGTTAGATGTACGTACTTTACAATTCTTAGTGTTATATAATTGCGGAAGGATTTTTTATATCATCATTTTTCGTTGGTTATATCTTATCAATCGGTTTGGTTAGGCTTAGAACTATTCGGCTTAGTGCACGGGTAGGGGCATACATTGAGCGCAGGTGTTCACGCACCCGCGGGGAGGATGGGACAATCACAGATATCATAATAAAAACCCCGGATAGGAAATGACACTGGGGATGTGAATGTCGTCATGCCAGGAAGCGATGGGCTGAGGATTTTGGGTGATTTTTGAAAAAAGCAGTTAGTTGAGATTTGAACCTTGACGAAGTGAGTTGATTTTCGAATCTGAGCGAGGCCAGGCCAGGCCAGGTCAGTTGGGTCTACGAGATGCGCTGCGCGTGGTGGGGTCAGATGGAACAGTCAGCATAGTAAAAATTGTGTCTCTCTCTCCTCGTGTTAAAAACCTAAAAGTCAAGAAGGTAATAAAAGTTTCGTACCTGAACTAAAGGAAAGTCGTCAGTATTTCGGGATTCCTATGCATACGAACGTTTTACAGATCTGCATATTCGTATATTTTATGTATTCGTATCTTTGGATAAAAAGTTAATTTTCTTCTATAACAGATATACCAGGATTTTATTATTTCAAGTGAAACATTATACAATCCAAATTTATTTATTATTTGTAATTGGTTGTATTTTACCGAAAATCAAACCCTATAGGTTATTTTGTGCCAAAACCTGTTTATACATCTATACTGAATATAATATAATTTGTAAACGAATAGTTTGTTGCAACAATTTTTACAAACGCCAGAGCTCATTTGTTTGCATTCAGTTAAATTGTTCCAAGTATTTCTATCTAACACTAATAGCTTTATTTATTGTATACTACAGCCGTGTCTTGATGAAGAACAAGGAACCCGTATATATAAAAATATAAGATTATATTTTTATTCTTGACGATAATACTTGTGTAGAGCAGAAGAGCAATCCAGAGAGTTCGCACACACGAAGGGGTCATCGGGAATCGGAAGAGCCAGTGAAAAACTGACTTTACCCAAAATTATAGCCTACAACTCCTACGTGACCTGCAGCAACTCTCTTTTTCATTGGTTATGGTTACGCCCACTTCTCACTTCTTTGTTTTCCATTGGTTACAGTTCACGTCCATGTGTTGCTTGTTCCCCATTGGCTACTTTCCCAAGCCCACTTCTATGGGCGGACGTATCTGCCACCATTCGCCGAGTTCAACCAAGTCCATAGGTCAAGGTGATATTCCGATAATCACCTTGTTGATAGTATCTTCGGTCGGATGAAGCTGTCAACATCCATCGCGTTCAACACCTGCAGGTCACGTTAATATATTACAAATTAGCACCGGGTTAAATGGTTTCAAGTATTGATTTCTAACACAAATAGTTTTACTTTCACACAGTTAAATGGTTTCCAGTATAGTAAATGATTAAACAGTTCTATCTGATCCATGGATGGGACCTTAACAGGTACTACCACTCCAGGTAAGAGTGGGCCTGGGAGTAATGACAGTCAAAGAATACTCCACGTTCCTAAACGATCCAGGACTTTATTCCCACCAAAAAATGATTTAATGTCATATCTAGGACAACCATGAGAGGTGAGGTGAGGTTTTATTCCTCTGCAGAGACGCAGTATGGGTATTCTTCAGCTCCATCCCCATGAGCTGTTTATTATTCTTGATGATGGGGCTGCAGAATACATCAACTGCATCTCTGCAAAGGGATAAAACTCCCCCAAGGAATGTCCTGAACTGACTCAAAACAATCTAATGGTGAGGCTCCAGTAATGCTGGAGGTTTGATAAATGCAGAGTATCTCTTCATTGCCATCACTCTCAGCTCCACTCTGACTCAGAGTGGTAGCACCTGATAGGGTACAATTTATGGGTTGAATGGAACTAAACAGTGAACTTAAGATAAACTGAATTGTTTGATTGGCCTAGTGGTTAGAGTGTTCGCCAAAGGTCCGGGAGACCTGTGTTCAATCCCAGGTCGCGTCATACCAAAGACTTTAAAAATGGTACTTGTTTAATACTCAGCAATATAAGGTACGCATCAAAGGAAAAGTGGAGCAATCCAGGGAAAGGAGCAGCGCCCTCCCCTATACCTCGGTGTAGTAGCTATTAAAAAGAAGCCTTCTGGTCGCCCTCGATTACGGTCGCCAACTTTACAACATGTATAAAAATGGATTTGGCATTAAATAACCTACAATGGTTGATATGCCATAAAACCAAAGCAAACCAAACCCTATATATTTGGTGAATATGTATAAAGTGGATTTGGCATTAAATAACCTACAATGGTTGATATGCCATAAAACCAAAGCAAACCAAACCCTATATATTTGGTGAATATGTATAAAGTGGATTTGGCATTAAATAACCTACAATGGTTGATATGCCATAAAACCAAAGCAAACCAATTCTTGAGGAATATTGAAAAAAAATAATCAAAAACAGATATCAATACGAATTACAGCATTGCTCATTAAGACGTTCACCCCTTAAAATCTTCTGATAAAAAGCTCATTTTCTTTCAAACCAACGTAATTGCCTCGGAGATAGTAAATCGCGATAATTTATTACCCTCTAAGGAGCCCACTCAGCTATTATAAAATCCAGTTTGGTTTGGTTTGGTTTTAAGGCAGATCAATCATTGTTGGTTATTTAATGTCAAATCCTGTTTTTGCATATATATTTAACATATGATGTGTAAACATTCTGTTGATGCATTTTAAATGAACCTGAGCTCATTTCTTTTGCACACAGTTAAATGATTTCAAGTATAGCAATGTAATAGTAATAATTCAACATCAGTCATTTGTTTGCACACGTTTGAATATATATATATATATATATATATATATATATATATATATATATGTTAGAGATTCGTTTGTCGGTTATTTCATTTTTAAATGATTTAGAAGTAATTTGTTTGGACACTCGTATTCTTATTGTTTCCCCACTGTTAAATGGTTTCAATTATTACTATCTATCACTTATAATTCTTTTCAACATTAATCATTTGTTTACACACAGTGAAGTGGTTACAAGTATTGCTATTTAACACTAATTATTCAAATCATCATTGCTCATTCATTTGCACGCAGTTAAATGGTTCCAAGTATAGAAACGTATCATTAACAATTTGATTAAACATCAGTAATTTGTTTACAAACTGTAAAATGATCAAACAGTTCTATTTCTAGCAATTCAATTGAGCGTAAATCAATTTTGTTAAATGGTTCCAAATATTGCTCGTATCACTGATAATTAAACTAAACAGTTATTTAAAACTTAAAAGGATCAAACAGTTCTATTTCTATCAATTCAATTGAGCATAAGTCAATTTTGTTAAATGGTTCCAAGTATTGCTCGTATCACTGATAATTCAACTAAAAAGTGATTTAAATCGTAAAAGGATCAAACAGTTCTATTTGTAGCAATTCAATTGAGCATAAGTCAATTTTGTTAAATAGTTCCAAGTATTGCTCTGTATCACTGACAATTCAACTAAACAGTCATTTACACCGTAAAATGATCAAACAGTTCTATTTCTATCAATTCGATTGAGCATAAGTTAATTTTGTTAAATGGTTCCAAGTATTGCTCTGTATCACTGACAATTCAACTAAATAGTCATTTAAACTGTAAAATGATCAAACAGTTCTATTTGTAGCAATTCAATTGAGCATAAGTCAATTTTGTTAAATGGTTCCAAGTATTGCTCTGTATCACTGACAATTCAACTAAACAGTCATTTAAACCGTAAAATGATCAAACAGTTCTATTTCTATCAATTCAACTGAGCATAAGTCAATATTGTTAAATGGTTCCAAGTATTGCTCTGTATCACTGACAATTCAACTAAACAGTCATTTATTTACGCACAGTTAAATGATCAAACAGTTCTATTTCAAGCAATTCAATTTAGCATGAGTTATTTGTTTGCACTCACTTTAAATGTCACTCTTTTCTATTTGAACCATTGATAGAACCCCATCAGGTACTACCACTCCAGGTCGGAGTGGACTTGGGACCATTGGCAATGAAGAGGTACTCCGCATTCCCCAAAGCTCCTGCATTACTGAAGTATCACCATCCGATTGTTTAGTGTCATATCTTGGACACTCGATGTGAAAGGAGTCTTACTCCTCTTCAGAGATGCAGTCGGTGTATTCTACAGCCCAAGCCGACTGGGTTACGGTGTCTCAAGAGAAGTCGAGTCGTTGATTTTAGCGCATATAAAAGTGCTTGTTGATTATAATTTTGTTAAAGCATGTCTGTTAATGTAAGAGTTTGCGTTTTAACCGGTATAGTTTTTTAGATTGAACTTTGCCTCCTGCACCGGTCACTTCCGGGTGGAAGGTGCGGGAGGAACTTCCGGCCAGAACACCGGCTGGCGCGATTTCGGTCTTTTTCAAATTGACCCGTACGCAAAACTGATGTTTTTCTTTGTGGGTCAATAGCAAGGTAAAAAGAGGTAAGCACGTGAATTCTCTTGAATTGATTAGATTTAAAACCATCACTTTCGTGGTGTGTTTCCTCTTTTGGAACATTTACGAGTGCATTCATTTTGTTTCAGTTTTCACGTTGAAGAGTGTATAGTTGGACAACATACGCATTTTACGACGAACACGTGCGCAAATAAAGATATTCAACTTCATCAGTACAAAACTCGTGTCTTTGATTTTTGATCCCAGTTTCTGCTGTAAAACATGTCTATAAGCAGGCAAGTAATAAATTTAGCTTATATGACTGATTGATTGCTTTTAACGGTAGGTCAATCCCTTTGAGGTTAATTTATGCCTAGAGGTTAGGGAATCACAATATTACAGAGCTTTAAGCGCAGATTCTTTGGGATACAGCTGTTACACATTGAAGTTTGACAGACCCGTCTGTAATGATTTCTAAACAGGATGTTCCTGCTGTATAAATAAGAGGACAGCGGAAATAGATCACGTGAGTTAAGATCCGGAAGGAGTATCGGAAGGAATGCTTACTTGTTATGAATATGATATATATACAGATACCCATAGAACAGGCAGAATCGGATAGGCAAGACATTCAGAGAGCAGTCAGCGAATGCCCAAAATAGGCAGGTGGCCCTCGGCTAAGAACCTTCCGTCAAAGAAGTAGAGACGTAAGTCCCTGGTAATAGAATTACAACGTGGGTTAAGAAAAGTGTCAATATAGCAGTCTTAGTGTCTGTGATTCTCTCTCATACTTACGGCCAATTTTGACTC
Source organism: Sepioteuthis lessoniana (assembly GCA_963585895.1). NCBI lineage: Eukaryota > Metazoa > Mollusca > Cephalopoda > Myopsida > Loliginidae > Sepioteuthis > Sepioteuthis lessoniana. The sequence continues at coordinate 67,887,351 of OY757931.1, read as the reverse complement.
TTTCGAGTAATAAAGAAGGGGGTATATATTTTTTAAGGAAATATTTTATGGTTTCTGCATTCCTTCACTGGTATAGGACTCAGTGGTATAAAACTGTTTGTTTCACATTTTTTAGTTCAGACTCGATATTATTCATTTTGGTTATGCCGTATCGAATATGGCCACGTACATGACCAAAAAAAGATAATATTTCGATCTCGTGTATAATACGCAGGCTTAACTTTTGAGCTGAAAAATCAGGGGAAAAGTCTGTGTTATACACAAATAATTACGATATAAGTACACAGTTTAAATGTTAAAACAGTTCTATTTCAATATATTCAGTTTAGTCAAACAGTTCTTTTTCAATCAATTCATTTTAGTCAAACAGTTCTATTTCAAATAAGTCAGTTTATTATAAGTACAGTTTTTTTGTTCACAGACAGTTTCAATGTCAAAAACAGTTCTATTTCAAACAATTCAGTTGACCATACAAAACACTTCTATTTTAAATAATTCAATTTAGAATATGACAAAGTTTAGTTCTATTTGACCCTTACATAGGACCCTATCAGACGCTACCAATCCGAGCTAGATTGGACCTGGAAACGATGGCAATGAAGGGGTACTCCGCATTCCCCAAAGCTCCAGCATTACTGGAACTTCACCATCAGATTGTTTAGTGTCATATCCAGGACATTAGTTGGGGGAGTCTTATCCCCCTGCAGAGAAGTAGTCGGTGTATATGGTGTATACTAAATAGCCGATGGGGCTCTACGGTATTAGATAGGAATACTTGAAACCATACAACTGTGTATTTGTATAGGAATACTTGAAACCATACAACTGTGTATTTGTATTAGATATATAATTGTGTGCAAAAACAACTGCATAAAAATTTTAATCTGGACGTACAATGAATACGATTCCCTAAATTCTTGGCATGAATAACATTAAACGGGTCGACATGCCGTTAAAATTAACCAATTAATCTATTCATGTTTGGCAAAAGTGGGGATCTGGGATCGATAAATTACCGTAGTTTAACGATACAGGTATTATCAGACAACCCTTGAACCCAAAGGATTTATTTTGTAACACCAGTCCATGATTATAAAGGTGCTTCTTTTTAGAAAGAAATGAACGATTATAATTAGTATTTTATAGTTATCTTAGTTATTTCGATTAAAAAAAAGAAGACTCTGAACGCGTGTAAAAACCCCATAAAAATAATCAGTTGAAACCTTTCTACGATGTGCGGTTTCTCCTGGGCCACACACACACATACACCCACATCTCTGTCTCTGTCTCTGTCTGTCTGTCTGTCTCTCTCTCTCTCTCTATATATATATATATATATTGACAGATAGATAGATAGATAGATAGATAGGTATTAATAAACATTAAGAAAATTTTCGTAACATGTCGATATTTAACCTGTATATTACATACTGAATCTACGGTGTGTTGTAAGTTCCACAAAATATTTTGTTAATTCTATTTGGCGTTTGTTTGAATCTGAAACAGAAAAACCTAAAATTACCATGAAGTAAGATATTGATGAAGCAAAATATGTAGAAATAGAATGACAACCACATCCCCAAACAACAACAACAACAAAATCGAAAAAGTTAAACAAAAGCTTAAACATTCAAATCAAGCAATTTAATATTTGTTCATTAAGAAAGTTATAAATTCTATTCTTATTAAATGTTGTGTAATTTTGTTTCATGACAAATACAATACGATTTTTGAAACTAAAATTGCGTATTAAAATCAAAACATTCGATTTCATTATTAAATTTAAAAAAGAAGAAACGAAAAAAGAAATGAAGAAAATATCTTCATGCTTCTTATTAAAATTGGAATAATTAATACGGTAAATTATGAATTACAATTTAAAATAGATTATTTATTTTCCAAACTGATAGCGTTTTCAATTTAAAATTTTAACAAACAGATAAACTGACGTCCTTTACACAGTAAGGATTTTATAGATTTTTATAAAATTCATTTGTATCCTTAAAAAGAAAAATTAGAAAAAATTCGATATAAAAATTTCCCTAATAATGCACTGAAATCAAAGAAATTTGTTTTAGAAATTTGTATATAAAAAAAAAAAGAAAAGAAAAAGAGAACAAAGAAAAAAAGCACACACACACACACACACACACACACACACACACACACACACACACACACACACACATATATATATATATATATATATATATATATATATATATATATATATATATTATATATATATATATATATATATATATATAAAGTAATTTACAATGCTCTTTGCTTCGATGTGGCACAAGGCTGAATGAATGGGGCGTCCAATGAGACTCGAACTCATTCGTGTAGGTTTGCTAGTCTAACTTGCCAACCGTTATACGACTAGAGGTGCCCCCATATATATATATATATATATATATATATATATATATATATATATATATATATATATATATATATTGTTACTGATATTAATATTGACATTAAAAAAATTATGTACAAATATCAATAGATATCAATATAATCCCCAAAATATGTTAATATTATCAATAAAAATATGTATATTAATGATATATAAGATTTATATAAAAATTACAAAAAATATACATATTAGTATAATTTATAAAAACGAACCAAAATTATTTATGAAAATGAATATATATGAATACATTATATTAAGATTTAGATAAAAATTAGATATAATTGATAAATATTCATATATATATATATATATATATATATATATATATATATATATATATATATATATACAAAAACGATATTTATAGAAGAATATATATATTAATGTAATATATATAAAAATCTTTAAAAAATTACATAAAGGTAATTTCTATGACTATAATATAGACATAGTCATATAAAACATACAAAAAAAAAATATATTCAAGAAAATAAGAAAAACAGAAAGTAAAAACAAATAAATAAAAATGGAAAAAATTAATCAGAATATTTTCTGTGTCAAATAAAAAAAAATTACCAATTACTGAAATTCGATAAAACCTTTCTGGGATTCTTTTACTCATTTCTTCTTTTTACTGATAAATTTTTTCATGAAAATTGATTTAATTCTTCATGAATTAAACAGATTTTTTTTGTCAATGAACTTCAACTTTTTTGACAATCAGTTTTGCTGGGTCAATCAAAAATACGTTGGTTGGTTGGTTGGTTGTTTAAATTTTATGACATATCAACCACTGTTGGTTATTTAGTGCCAAATCCTGTTATATATATATGATTTTAATCGCATATTTGCTTAATAACACTTTTACAAGCCTGACGTCATTTGTTAGCTCATAGTTAAATGGTTCCAACTGTTACTATCTAACACTAGTAGTAATTTTAGATATTTGGTTGGTTGGTTTGTTATACCCAGAATCAAAACATTTTGGGTCATTTAACGCCGAATTAAATTTCAAATAATTCAGTTTAGTATAAGTACAGTTTTTGTTTACTAACAGTTAAATCTCAAAACAGTTTTATTCTTAGCAATTCAATTTATCATAAATAGGCAGTTGCAATGTCAAAACAGTTCTAGTTCAAGGAATTCAGTTTAGCATAAGTACAGTCTTGTTCTATTTGACTTGTAGATAGGACCCTATTACGTGCTACGACTCCGTGTTGCAGTGAACCTGGGAGTGATGACAATGAAGAGGTACTTGATTCCGCACCCTGTAGTATGCATGTTTATTAGTATTTAATTCAACTGAAACTACAAGATCAGTAAATAATTGTATATATTATTTTGTGGATAACGGTATTGTTGGTACCGAGGAATCTTCGGGTCTCTATTTCTTTTTTCCTTTTCAGCTTTCGTCAACAAGTTAATTAGAACTTCAAAACTTATCAGATCCTCGGAGCTGATCAGATCCTCGGCAAATCAATATACAATATATTGATGTTTGTTCTGCAGCTTTGCAAAAATTGATGAAGTTAGCCCGGAACAATTTCATTGGAGATGAAAACAACGTTTAATTTGATACAAATTATCCATTCTTGCTTAGATAGCAACTCTTGATTTTTTTCTGTTCCAATGAATTTCCACGCGCACAGCTACTTTATGAAGCGTTGGATAAAACTGAAAATAGTGACAATGTTTTGAAATGTCTTTAGAATTTTTTTAATATTCCGTATTTCTTGATAATAATCTCTTTCCGTTGATAGTGTTCTGTTGTTGAAATTCATCAGCTTCTCAGTTTTATCCAACTCTGCGTTTACGTAATTTTGTTATGTTATAAAACCCCCGAAACTTTCATAAATCTTTAAAAACACTTTTTACACACGCAGGCAACACCTGATGATGGCCTATGAAAGGTCCGAAGGCTCTTGGAACAATTTTAGTAAATTCATCCACCAATACCAACCTGAAACCAAGAATCAGGAAACTTGAAGGATCTTAATTAACTTATGTAGACAAAATTGTCTTTACTATTTAATCAAACATGCTTTTATATATATATATATATATATATATGGGAAATCAACTGATTTTCTTACTAAAAAATGTTCATTTTTGTGCAAAAAAAAATCGTCTCAAGATGCTATAATTTTTGTGTTTGTATTTTGCATTTTATAACCAATCAGTGCTTACGCGTTAGTTTAAAAGTTTCTTTGAGAATTCGAAGATGACAGTATTTGACTTGCCGCGAAAAATTTCAAGAAGCAAAACCCAAAATAATATAAGAAATCTTTTCCCTCCTAGATTGTTAAAAATACATTCGTTTAACCAATTAGAATCAGTGATAAATCATCAATTTTTAAAATCTAATTTCGAACCAACCTCAATCTCATAAACAGCAAAGAAATAAATATTTCTTTAATACAGAATTATTCGTTTCTTACTTTTGGTTAATTTCTTTTTAGTGAAAATCTACATTTTTTTTCTTTCAAGATCGTTTAGTTAATCTAACTTGAAGTAATATGTTTGTTAACGTTTTTATTGGGCTAAAAATAATTCGTTGTACAGTTCAATCTGTCTCCTGCAGATAAAAAAATTTCAGCAGTAACCCTATACTCGCTAACATATGGATATATTTTCCCCACTACTAAGTGACACACTCACTCAACGATTTTTTACGCACACAAAACATATCCCTTTAGATTAAGGCCAACAGTCACTGCAACATTTACTGTATAAATCTTCCCTTTCTCACTTAAAATATTTACGCTCCAACTAATATTATCTTTTCGTACAAGAAAAGACTTTGTAACTTTTTTATTTTTCAGCAAACATTTCACTCAATTTATAAAAATAAAAATTTATTGATTTGTTGGAACTTATCAATCTTTTTGTTTTCCTTCATTTTTATCCAGTAGTCTTCCGGAATTATAACGTAATGGCCAAGGGATTTCGGTTCATGCCTTTGAGTTTAGTTAGGCTGAGAACCTTTCGGCTCAGCACATGGGTTAGGTGCAAACCTTGATGTAAGTAGTAACGCGCGTGCGGGGTAGACGTGCCACTCAGAGATGTCACAATAGCCCGAGATGGCGAAACGGGGTGACAGGGTGCGGGTGACGTCACGCACCGGAAGCGCGTGGAGGTTTGTGGGAGATTTGAAGAAAGTTAGAGAGTTGAGACTAGACACGAAGACGGTCGACTTTTGGGGCTCGCTGAGGCGAGACGAATTTGCACGCCGTGGGTGCTGCACGAGATAGGGGCCAAATGAATAAGACAGAATAGTAAGATTGTGTCTCCCTCCTTATGTCGAAACCTTTAACTCAAAGTTAATAAAAAGGTTTCGTACCTGAACAAGAAGTCGTTGCGTGTTTTCGAATTTCCAGATTCCTATGTTCTTTGTATGCTCTGGCGTTAATTGTGGCTATAGTACAGAATGGCAAAGGCCACTATTCGGCAGGTTTTCTTTTTTATTGACTATCACTATGTCTGGTCGTGGTGGTCTTTCACCGGAGTTTAAGTGACTGCATGTCTCCACAAATCTTCAGGACCTTTCTCAATATTCAGACCGATCTCAGTAATGCTGTTGTTTAGATGGTCGCTATTTATCCTCTTATTTCCAAGTCTTCAAAAACCTGTACAAATATTTTGGTGACTGTAACAGTCACCAAAGGATTTTGTTTTTGGTATCATCCTCACTTTCATGATCCATAGTTTTTTTCAGTTCTCTTGCAAGGTCTATTTCTCTTTTCGCTTTCCTTCAGTTTTAACGTACGATCAATAGAGGCAGCAAAGTCCACTATTCGGCAGATTCTGCTTGTTTTTTTTGTGTTGTTGTTGACTATCTCTACGTCTGGTCGTTTAGCCGAGATTTGGTGACCAGTGTGCTACAGGTGTTTCAGACTGTTACTTCTTCAACAGGCTGTTTTCATTTATTGTAAAGATTGTTTTGATAGACTGTTTTTGTTTTGCTTAATTTCACATTTTGTGTCTGTGATTGTCCCATTGGACATTTCTAGTCCATGCAAATGTTTTTGTTGTATATATATAGGTATGTATTCTGTGTGCATGTACATACATATACATGTATATTCACTGATGTATACATACACTCATATATAAATATCTATCTATCTATCTATCTATCTATCTAGTAAAAATGTCTTATATAGTAAGATTATTATATATTTTATATTTACGCCATCCTGTATACGTATAAAGGTTGTAGCAGAAAGAAACTTGAATTTTTGTTTGGCGTGTAATTTAATTAGACCGTTAGAGTCGCCGAACGTTTTAACCCAATCAGGATGACTTGTCCGATTCAGCCCGAATCATATTTCCTAGCAGCACCAAAAATTGAAGAAAGCCCGCGAATCTCTCTCTCAGAAATCCACAACGGGAAAGGACGTTTTAACGTCTGTTCCTGAATAGCAGTAGCAGCATCAACCATTATGAAGAGAGCCATCTAGTTTATGGATCCCTTGGGTATATTCTTCTAGGCCAAGGGATCTTAGTTAAAAACAAATTAGATGATACACTCTAACAACTTCCTAACTCCTTTCCTTACTACGAGACCACGCAGCATATCAGCGTAAACCCCTTACTTCATGCTGCTATTGAAACCTTCATTTAAAACCTACCGACGTCTTAGTTCTTTTCCACCACCTTTATTTTCCATCAATATTTAGCAAGGGGATAACTACCAACGAAATACCAACGCAACCAACGCAACCAACGAAATACCAATGTAATACCAACATAACCAACACAAAACCAATTTAAACCTAAATACCCAAATAATAATAATAATGTTATCCCCATCGCTATAAGGTAAAGGTCTAGTTCTTTTTCTAACTCAAAGAATGGTTAAATTAATTTTTCATACATTCCATTTCATTCATTTGACTATGTCTTAAAACAAGCCTAATACGTGCGATTCTGTATATATATATTGTCATCCACAGACAGACTGTTTCGTTCTGTCAGAACTCTTCAGTGTGGCTAGTCACGTAGGACGCTCGAAGCCGGGATCGAAACCCATCCAACTTTACGTTTGACTAAGTCTCAGACCGCTCGGCCAACAAGCGTACCACGTGTACGTGTGTGTGTGTGTGTGTGAGTCTTTATTAGTGATGTAGTTTGCTATATCTATAAATAAAGAGTACTCAATATAGATGATATGACAAGTCTATCAAAATTAGAAAATAGCGTAATTATATATTTAACAAGAATTGGGGACTGTTAGCTTCTCGTCTCTGCGATCATAAGACTACATATATATATATATATATATGTGTGTGTGTGTGTGTGTGTGTGTGTGTGTGTATTTACATTTAGTACCACCCTAATTGAAAAAAAACTTAAATCACTAAGGCATAAAAAAACACTACTCACCCCCCCCCAAAAAAAACCCAATAAAACAAATAGTAAAGAACAACTCCAAAAACACAGATTCCCAATCCAACGAAAGTGTTTATAAAATCCACTGCCTAAATTGCAATAAATTTTACATAGGAGAAACAAGCAGAAATTTATACAAAAGAATCTATGAACATAAAAAAATACTTTAAAACTGATAACACAACAATCTCTTTAGTTTCTCATAACATTTTAACTAATCACACTTTTGACTTTCAAAATTCTGCCAGGCGTGCTTTCATTCATGACAAAAATAAAAGAAGAATAATTAAAGCATGTTCCATAGCACACTACAACAAAATACCGCAACGACAAGGTTTTTTCAAAATTTCACCATCTATAGGAAAAATAATATTAAAAGAATAACAAGTTCACCAGTTAGTTCCCCTTTCTCTAAACTTTCAAAGCAATAAAACATCACAAATCCGTTTCTGAAACTGTGATATAATGGCGGAGGGATTTCGTTTTATATATCTTGCCTTTCGGGTTAGTTAGGATGAGAACCTTTCGCTTAGTGCATGGGTTAATTAGGTGCAACATTAACGCAGGTGTTCACGCGCGCGCGGAGAGGATGTGTCATTCAGAGATGTCAAAATAAAAATCCCAGATAGGAAATGATACCAGGGGATGTGAATGACTACACGGACCGGACGCGTGGACTGAGGATTTTGGGATTTGAGAAAAAGCGGTGAGTTGAGTTCCTGCCTCCGAACGAGAGAGTCGAGATTCAGACCTGGGCAAGGCCGGACGACTTTGTGTGCTACGGGCGCCGCGCGTTGGTTGGGTTGAGAGCTGACGATGTAAAAGCAGTCAGCATAGAAAGATTGTGTCTCTCTCTCCTCATGTCGAATAACCTTAAACTCAAAGGTAATAAAGTTTCGTACCTGAACCAATTTCGTGTTTTCGGATTCTTATATATGTTTACAAACATTTTATGAACATTGTGTCTATTTCACATATCCGTATCATGGGTATGTAACGAAACGACAAAGCGCTATTCACTTTTCCTAAAAAAATTTCATGACGCAGTTTGAACATATCAACCAGTATTAACCTGTTTTTAACTAAACAAGATCTTCAATCCCTGATGAAGTCATCTAATAGAATCAAAATTTATCTATCATGATTATTTTTCACACTAAAAAAATTTTGATAAAGCACTTTTGCATTAAAAAAAAGATTGAAGTCGAAACGTGTGGGCAAATAACCAAACCCTCAAACATATTTTTCTTCCATTTTACCTTTTCTACGTACATATATTTACAAACCTTTCCGCACGAGCAGGTTGCGACACAAGGTCAATTTTTAAATGAAGTTTATCGCGTTTCAATTTCAAGTTTTCTTTTTCCTTGACTGGTTGCCATACCAAGGTTAAAAGACACAGTTTGTCCCAATATTTACCCATAGATTGAGGGAGAATAATTGGATTCGTATATTTCCCGAGCGCTATGTGAACTGCAAACAGCTTTGTCCAGGATAAGGACTGGGGTCACTGTGTCCATTTCCAACGACGGTAACTGTAACATTTGCCCTTGAACCCGTCTTACCGGAAAAATAAGAGTTAGTGAGCTTACAGTCAGTCGATAGGGAAAAGGAATCCCCTTTTTAATTATAAGCTGTTGTTCTCTTTCCCTAATGAGGGGCAGTTTCACTTAAGCCCTAAACTACTTGACTGCTTCACTTTGCGATCTCAGTCAAAACGGATTCCTCAAATCTATCAAAATCTCTCAAATCTCACGTGGCTGCATATAGCCAACCAACGAACTCCAACGTTTTTTCCACAGGTTTATAAATCCTGTCCCTGGAAATGTCTGATGCATCTTCTCCTTCCAGGATGGAGGATAAGAGTAATCAATTAGAAATTATTGAAATGATTAAATTTTGTCTCATTTCCACCCTTCGGGTAAAACCATAAGAAATTAACAAAAACAAAATGTTATATAGAATAACAAAATATTATGAATAACAATATATATATATATATATATATATATATATATATATATAAAGTAAATACACGAGTATTATGCGAGTTTCTTAGATGGAAATTGTGACCTAGCAGAAATTTGTAGGCGTACCAGTTGGCCTAGGCCTATTTTTAGCCAACTATTCACTCCCAAAAGTTTTCATCTTGTAGATGGTTCAAAATCCGAATGTGAGGCTAAATTTCAGATCTTAGCCTAAAAATAGGTAATCACACCACATACACACACACACACATGTATATATATATATATATATATATATACAATTTTTCCCAAAAGTCTGGATGTATCGTCATTTTTTATTATATCTCTTTGAGTTATGTTTTAATAAAACTTTCACTAACAGGGGAGCTGGATAAAAAGATCAAATTAAATGACCCCCCTTCCGTGTTCAGACCTACAGCTATTCAATCCCAGGGGTCATCCGAAGTATATAATTTCTACAAGTAACGATTTAAACTCTATCTTATCCTAAGAAATTTACCCAGAGAAATGATAAATAGCAAACATGAAAGTATCACTAATAATCACATTGATAGTGATGAATTCTTTTTTAAAATACATTTTTGTTTAGTACTCCAGACTTTTGGGACACCCATAATATATACCGGGTGTTTGAGATACTGGTCTAATGAGTAGAGTGTTCGCCAATGGTTCTGGAGACAGGAGTTCAAGCCCAGGTCGAGTCATACCAAAGACTCAAAAAATGGTACTTGATGCTGCCCTGCTTAACACACAGCATCATAAGTTACGGATCAAGGGTAAAGTGGAGCAATCCAGGGAATGCAGTAACGCCCTCCCCTACACCTCGGTGTAGTAGCTATTGAAAAAGGAGCCTTCGGGTCACCCTTGACTAAGGTCACCAACCTTTTACTTATTTGGGACACCCATAATATATACCGGATATTTGGGTCACCCATAATATATATACCGGGTTTTTGGGACGAACATATTATATATACCGTGTATTTGGGACACCCATGATATATACCAGGTATTTGGGATATCTATAATATATATACTGGGTATTTTGGACAGCAATAATATATAGACTGGGTATTTGGGACACCCATAATATATACCGGGTATTTGGGATATCCATAATATATATACTGGGTATTTGGTCACTCATAATATATACCGGGTATTTGAGATGTCCATAATATATATATAACGGGTATTTGGGACAAACATAATATACATACCGGGTGTAATAGTTATCGTCGTAGGAAATGGACACGGCGGCACGAGTTCAAATCCTGGACTAGGCTAATTGCATTTCACATAGCACTAATACCCTTGGGAAAGGTATGAATCCAGTTATTCTCCCTACAGCTATGGGTAAATAGCAGGACAGACTAGGGTCTTCAGCCTTGGAGAGGCAACTAGTCTAGGAGAAGAAAAACTCTGAATTCAAACCTGTTAAACTCCGCTTAAAAATTGACCAAGAGTCATATCCTGCCCGAGCGGAGGGGTTGGTAAATATGATAATATACATACCGGGTATTTGGGACACTAATAATATATACTGGGTATCTGGGACAGCCATTATACATACTGGGCATTTCAGAAAAAAATTGATATAACTTTGTTATCTAGACCAGTTCCCTTTCAAATGATTTTAACATTTTATCAGCATGTTTATAAGTAAAAGTAAAGTTGGCAACCGTAGTCGAGGGCGACCCGAAAGCTCCCTTTTTGGTCTAGTGGGTAGAGTGTTCGCCAATTGTCCGGGAGACCTGGGTTCAATCCCTGGTCGCGTCATACCAAAGACTTTAAAAATGGTACTTGATGCTTCCTTGCTTAAGACTCAGCATTATAAGGTAAAGATCAAGGGTAAAGTGGAGCAATCCAGGGAAAGGAGTAGCGCCCTCCCCGACACCTCGGTGTAGTTGCTATTGAAAAGGGAGCCTGTTTATAAACATCTCATATGTCATTCACTGGAAAAGAAAAAAACGTTTAAATATTAAACGTAGAATTTTGATTTGTTTCTTCACACAGTGTTAAAATTTGATTGGTTTGGTTTCGTTTGATTTTAATGAAACTCAACCCTTTCAGGATATTTAATGCAAAATTCATTTTTATACATAAACAGTTCTATTTCAAACAATTCAGTTTAACATAAATACACAGTTTAAATGTCAAACAGTTCTATTTGATCCATTGATAGAACCCTATCAGGTGCTACCACACCAGGCCAGAGAGGACCTGGGAGCAATGGCAATAATGGGGTACTCCGCATTTCCCAAAGTTCCAGCATTACAGTTGTCTCACCGTCAGATTGTTAGGGTGGTCTTATCTTTCTGCAGAGATGCAATCAGTGTATTCTACATCCTCAGCCGACTGGGCCGAAGGAAAACGGAAAAAGAAAAGAAAAACAAAGAAACAAAAAAACCAACTTTCGGAACAAGATGAATAGATCACTACCCACTCCAAATACAAAGAAAATTCAATTAAATAAAAAATTGAAGAGAAAAGTGAGAATGAAAACTAAATAGAAGCATAAATGTCCATTGTTAGAATAAAATGAATAAGTAACCCCTGCCAAAAAGAAAAAAAAAAGAAAAAAAAAGAGAAGGATAAAAATATAATAAATAGAATGAAATATATTGATAAATAAATAAAACGTCCAAATTCAGAATAAAATTAATAAATTTATACACAAAAATGAATAAATAAACGAAATAAATAAATAAATAAACAAATGAATAAATAAATGAACAAAAAGATAGATAAATAAATAAATAAATAAATGAATAAATAAATAAATAAATAAATAAATGGATAAATAAACAAACAAATAAACAAACAAACAAATAAATAAATAAATAAATAAATAAATAAAACAAACAAACAAATAAATAAATAAATAAATAGATAAATAAATAAATAAAATGTTCATATTCAGAAAATAATTGATAAATAAATACGCACAAATAAATAAATAAATAAATATCTGAACAAAACAATAGATAAATAAATAAATAAATAAATGAATAAATAAATAAACAAATAAATAAATAAATGAACAAATGAATAAATGAATAAAAAAAATAAACAAAGAAATAGACAAATAAATATATAAATCAATCAATAAAAAACAAACAAATAAATAAATAAATAAATAAATGAATAAATAAAACAAACAAAGAAATGAATAAACAAACAAACAAACAAATAAATAAATAAATAAATAAATAAACTGTTTGCATTCAGAAAATAATTGATTAATAAATGCACACAAATAAATAAACGAAATAAATAAATGAATAAAAATAAAACAAACCCGTAGTCAGAATGAGATAAATAAATTAATAAATAAATACCCACTACAAATAAAATAAAATACAAACAAAGAACAAACAAAAACAAACAAAAAATAACGCTAAAGAATTAAATAAAGCTCCCCCCCCCAACTCACGATAAAAAATTGTTTTCAGAAAAAATGAAACAGACAATAAAACAAATAAATACTCTCCAAATAAGGAAAAAAACGTTCACAAACTGAAACTAATAACTTCCCCACAAAAATAAAGCGAATACATGAATAAATAAAAAACAAAACAGAAAATGACACAGACAGAATAAAATTAATAAATACCCACCCCCATCTAAAATGGCCAAGTTAGAATAAATGAATAAATCGATAATTAAAGGAATAAACAAATAAGCAGTCGTGAAAACAACAAAAAACACCCCAGAATAGTATAAATACCCCCCCCCTAAAAAAAAGAAACAAACAAAAAACGTCAGAGACAGAACAAAATAAATAAATTGATAAATATCCACCCAAAAGCAAGAAAAAAATAGAATAAAATGGCCAGAGAAATAAATAAAGCAATAAATAAATACTCCCACACAAAAAAATCAAAAACAAAACAAAACAAAAACACACACACACAAAAAAAGAAACAAAAATGAATTAAAAAAAAACGCCCACAACATGATTAGAATAAATACAACCCTACCTACCAAAAAGTAAAAGCGAAAACAAAAACAAAACGTGCCCAAAACCAGAATAAAATACTCCCCGCAGAAAAAAAAAAAAAAAAATAAGGAAAAACACCAAATCCCCACGTCATAATGAAATAATTGAATAGATAAATACCAACCCCTAAAAACTCAGAAAAAACAAAAACAAACGTCCACCGCGAAAACAAAATAAAATAAAATAATTAATAAATCTACGTAATTAGAACCGCAGAGTTATAAGAAACATGAAATTTCCAAAATGCATTTTACGCTCTTTATGGACATCAACCATCTGCTTCAAACTGACAAGAAACAAACTCGAAAATTTGACGAAATCGATTTGAATAAAACAGACGACATTCCAAAATGGCGGAAGCATGCTTTATTTTATCCTGCCATTTTGAAACCTTTTTTTAATTTCTAATTTTGTTGATGTTTTTTTTTTTTTCTTTTTTGCGTGGTAATTCTTTTGGCCAAGATTTATATTCTCTCGCATTGGAGACAAACTAACGGTTTGAGCCGGAACAGGTTATCAAGTCGTAAATATTTTTACAGTGACGGATAAGATGACTTTAATACTATGGCGAAGTTGATTAGATTCCTGTTAATCAAAATAAACGTTTCGGGGCTTTAAATGTCCGCGAACATAAGTTAGACATCTCAGTACAGGAAATTGCTGTTTGTAGCTGTTTATCAGTCAAGAACCAGTAACAGATTCTTTCTTCTTCTTTCTCTCTCTCTCTCTCTCTCAATCTCGTTCACACGAAAACGCGTGTATCTATCTATCTCAGTCTGTTCATATGTATATATGTATGATATATAGTTTCTTTGTTTAGTAGCATATCAACCTTCGTGGGTTATTTAATGCCAAAGTCATCCTAGTAGAACAAGAACAGTGGTACTATTTAGCTCAATGCTTGGGACAGATAAAGAGGTTTTTGTCTTAAAATGAACGTAACATTAACGGCGTGACTGGAGTTCGATCTCGCTTACTACGATGTCGCAGTCCAGCGCATTAGCCACTATACCACGGTGATTCTATTTATCTTTCAATCTATCTATCAATCTATCTCAGTCTGTCCATATGTATGTATATATGTTTGTATGCTTGTATCAAAGGAAAACTTTCTATGTGTCTTATATTGACATTTGCTTTTGGAAGAGAGGAGATTACTTTGAAAGACATATTTGTTGTGTAAAATAGATATTTCTTATAATTAGGCTACGGCACGTGCAAATATATATATATATATGATGAGAGTGTTGGTCGTCAGTAAATCACTTTGCGGTTATGTGTCGAAATATATATATACATATCTAATATATATTTATTTATTATCATTATTATATATATATATATATATGTGCGTGTGTGTGTATGTGTGTGTGTCTGTGTGTGTGTGTGTGTGCTTGTGTTTGATTGTATTGTGGAATGACTGGAACCCCCCACAAGATGGACTAGTTTGGGAACTATTTAGAGAGCGGCTTGCTCTAGACTGTGTCTGTTAACAAATACGACTGGACACACTTCGGCCGGCCGTGTTTATCAGTGCACAGATCGGGTCGGCTGTGTCTTGTCACTTTGTTAGTCAGTCAAGGCCATCTGTCCTAGGTGCCGAGAGAGGCCTAGCACTCATGGTGCGTGGGTGAGTCTCACACTTTCCTTGGGCCCCAGGAAATCGTCTTTTTAAGCTTTCTCTTGCTTCGACAGGCCTTGGTTTATCGCCTGGCACATGAGCCGCTTTTTAAAAATTGTATATCAACGGGGCCCAAGGCATTTTTTGAGTTGCTGGGCGTGTTTGGGCAACTGTGCTGCACCCGGCTTCCACATTGAAAAGGCCTTATACCACCGAAAAAGACATCGACACACGGCTAACGAAGGCATGGACAGCTATCGATAGGTTTTCGATCATATGGAAATCAGACCTGACCGATAAAATGAAACGCAGTTTCTTCCAGGCTGCACTTGTGTCGATACTGCTATATGGATGCACTACTTGGACGCTGACTAAACGGTTGGAGAAGAAGCTAGACGGCAATTATACAAGAATGTTGCGAGCAATACTGAAAAGTCCTGGCAGCAACACCCCACAAGGCGCCAACTATACGGTCACCTACCACCTATCACGAAAAATATACAAGCTAGACGAACCAGACACGCAGGACACTGCTGGAGAAGCAAGGACGAGATCGTAAGTGATGTACTCCTGTGGACCCCCGTATATGGCCAATCAAAAGCAGGACGACCAGCTCGAACATTCATACAGCAGCTATGTGATGATACGGGATGTAACGTTGAAGACCTGCCGGAGGCGACGAATGATAGGGAGACGTGGAGAGAGAGGGTCTGGGATAACCGTGCTAGCCGCACGACATGATGATAATGATTACTCACACACCCAGTCATTCCAAGTTTACATTAAAGGTTAAACATGTTAAGAATAAGTAAGAATTTTAATTGTTCAGTAATTCTTGTGTGTAAAAAAAAAATATTGGAAATTATTTGGTCAGTTGAATTTTGTCCCAGTTAAGAAACATGGATGATTTTAAAGAAGCAATTGCCCAGTCAGCTGGGGCTGTAGAATATACCGACTGCACCTCTGCAGAGGGGTAAGACCCCCACCCCCACCCAACGAGTGTCCTGGTTATGACACTAAACAATCTGATGGTAAGGTTCCAGTGATGCTGGAGCTTTGGGGAATGCAGAGTACCCCTTTATTGCTATCGCTCCCAGGTGCACTCTGGCCCGGAGTAGTAGCCCCGGATAGGGCCCTATTTATGGGTTAAATAGAACTAACGGCATACTTATTCTAAACTGAATTGTTTGATTAAACTGAATAGCTTGAAATAAAAATGTTTTTGACTATTAAACCGAACTTACATTTAAACTGCGTGTTCATGGTAAACGGAATTATTTCAAACAGAACTGTTTTTTGACATTGAAATTGTATTTACACTAAACTGAATTGCTTAACATAGAACTGTTTCGACATGTAAAATCTGTACTTATACTAAACTGGATTAGCTAAATTAGAACTGCTTGACTAAACTGAATAACTAGAAAATAGAAATTTTTTTGACGATTAAACTGTACTTACATTTAAACTGCGTGCTTATGCTAAACTGAATTATTTGAAATTAAACTGTTTTTGTCATTGAAACGGTACATACACTAAACTGAATTGTTATATATAGCTGCTTGAATAGTTTGAAATAGAAATGTTTTTGACAATTAAACTGTGCACTCATCGTAAACTGAATTGCTTTAAATGGAACTGATTATTTACATAAAAATGGATTTGGCGTTAAATAACCTAGAAAGGTTGACATGCCATAAAACCCAACCAACCAAACCAACAAAACCAAACCTAAAAAAGCAATGAAAATGCAGAAGGAACGTTTAATAGAGCAGTGATGATTCCGCCAAGAACGCAATGAAAAACAAAACGAACGGTTTGAAAAATGTTTGAACTGTTAGTATTGAAAAAAAGAGTCAGGTGATACAAATTATTTTTTGCAGGCCTCGGTAATAAATTCAATCGGCGAATTTAAGCAGAGTCCTAAGGAGGAGGTAACTTTTGCTGCGTATTTATGAAGAGGCTTTTCAAAAAGATTTTGCTACATGGTCAGATGAAAAGAAAATATGTCTGTTGCTTGGTAAACTTAGTCAAAGTGAATATGAAATGTATGCTAACTACATACTGCCGAGAAATCCTAAAGTGATATTCTGGAAAATATTTGGGAAGAAAAGTTCTCTATTCAACACAAGATGGCAATGCCTAAACCTGACAAAAACTTAGGATGATTACTCTCTGGGATTTTCAGTTGAGAGTGTGAAAGGTTCAAATTAAATAAGGTACTCCCCATATGTTTAAATGCTTGATTTTTGTCCAAGGACTGACATCGCCGGAAGATGGCGAAATTAGAACCAGAATTTTGTCTAAATTAGAACAAAATCCTAAAATCAGTCTGCAAATGGTCACAGAAGAATGCGAAGGAATTGAAAATCTTTGACACGACACAGCGAGCATTGAGGAACGTTCCATGTCAAAAATATATGCAGTTAAACAAACAAACAAAAAAAAAACATAACGAAAAATTTTCCGGTAAAATAAATCCTTGGTATGGCTGTAGACAGATTCATAATTATAAGAAAGGTCCATTTAGAAGGAAAGAAAATTTTAATTGTGGCCAAAAAAGGGTCACAAGCATACGCACTGCAGAAAGCCAAAAAATAATAAGGGCGTAAAAGTGAAAAATATCAAAACAGAAAACACAGAAACAAAAATGAAAAGAAAGTTTGTGAAAGTTCCGATGAACAATAAAGAAGTTTGAATTCAGAGTTTTCCTTCTTCTAGATAGGTTGATAAAGAACCTAGTTTGCCCTGCTATATACCTTTAACTAGAAGAAGATAAAGACCCATGCATTTCCCAATAACAGTTGTAAAAAGTGAAACTCCAACAGCCTAGTCGAAGATATGAACTCGGATCGACGATTCCGTTTAACCCGACGAGGAATGTTACATTGAATCATATATATTTTTTATGGGTGATGCTTCATTTTGAACGACCAGCTTTGAATGGGCCAACCAGAATACTAAACCACTCAGTCTCGCATATTATGAATTAATCTTAATGTGTTTTATTATGGTAAATAAACAAGATTTATATCGACAGGAATTTAATCAAAGAGAGCTAATAGTATTTTCCATTAGTAGATGGTGTGCACATGAAATCCCCCCTCTTCAGATAACGAGACGTAGCATATACCGTGTCCCACCTGACCCACTCCATTTTCTCCATTGAATTAGACGAAAAGTTTTGTCAGAAAAGAAAAAGAAAGAAATACTCCATTTTATGGCGCTTAAATCTATTTCAGGAAATGCTCAATAAATTCTGTTTTACATCGACCTAAAACTTTGGCACCTGAGGGTATTTAATATCATGATTGCTGGAAGTCTGTCCTACTGAATCTTTGGGCGCCTCATGTGGTGCATGTATTTACCCAACTCCTACGTCACGATCAGGATATGACACAAGGTCAATTTTTAAGCGGAATTTCCAAGTTTTCCTTCTACTTGACAGCACACCTTTTATTCATAGTCAATACCAATGTGAAAATGCAAATGTGGTATACTACGTGTATACATATGCAAACTACACAACACAAACACACAAGCGACTCTGTCGTTCAGGTACGAACCGTTTTTTAACTTCTGACTTCGGTTCTTCGACACGAGGAGAGAGACAATTCTTAAAAGTCTTTCGTGTCATACTATGCTAACAACACCCCAACGCTCAGCACATCTCATGGTCCAATCTCAATTTCTCAACATCATAGTCGGACCCTAACTTCTCAACATCATTATCGGACCCAACTTCTCACCAACATGGTCGGACCCCAACTTCAACTGTCTACCTCATCGTCCAAAGTCAACTCCCAACTCTGTGATTTTTAAAATCCTGAAATTCTCAGCCCATCACTTCTGGACATGACGTCATTTTTACTCCAGCCACATTTTCTATCTGGGGTTTATTGTGACAATTGTGATTGTCATATCCTTTGCGTGTGAGCGTAAACTGTACCCAATGCTAAGCACCTGAACTAAGAGCCGAATAGTTCAAAGACCTACCAAACTGAATGATAAAATATAATTAACGAAAAATGATTAATATAAAAAAGTCATTCCTTAATTATATAACAAAAACAGCCTCGACCAGAATTTGAACTCGGGTTGCCGTGTCCACTTCCCGCTCAGATAAACATTACACTACGAGCATCTCCATAAGCAGATGTAAAGGTTAAGAGTTAAATACTCGTGAAAGTCTGGTTTGGTTTGTAGGTTATTTAACGCCAAATCCATTTTTAAGTAAATAATCTGTTCTATTTCAAACAATTCAGTTTAGCATAAGTACACAGTTTAATTGTCAAAAATATTTCCATTTTAAACTATTCAAGCAGTTATATGTAACAATTCAGTTAAGTGTAAATAAAGTTTTAATGTCGAAAAACAGTTCTATTTCAAATAATTCAGTTAAGCATAAGCACACAGTTTAAATGTAAGTACAGTTTAATTGTCAAAAACATTTCTATTTCAAGCTATTCAGTTTACTCAAACAATTCATTTTAGCATAAGTATGCTGTTAGTTCTATTCAACCCATAGATAGGGTCCAATCAGGTGCTACCACGCCGGGCCAGAGTGGACCCGGGAGCAATGGCAATGAAGGGGTACTCCGCATTCCCCAAAGCTCCAGCACTGCTGGAACCTCACCATCAGATTGTTTAGTGTCATATCCAGGACACTCGTTGGGTGGGGGGTCTTACCCCTCTGCAGAGAAGCAGTCAGTGTATTCTACAGCCCCAGCTGACTGGGCAACTGAAAGTCTGATACCCACTAGGTGGTCAACACCTGATTTGTCTTGTATGAATAATACGAGGTTGATTTGAGAGAAAATTCGAAATGTATTGATATGAAAATACTGCTGTGATTACCAACCAACCTATATTTATTCTTGAGATCTGGCGAAGGTCACGCTGAGGTAAAAAAAAGGGACAAATAAAATAAGTTAAAAAATGGATACTTATCTACCTGCTGATGGTCTATCTCTTTTCTATGTTATATACCTCGGTAGCAGCGTCTCATCAACCGAGAATGACATCAACACGCGACAAGCAAAGGTATAGAAAATTATCCATAGGCTATCGGTCATATGGAAGTCAGACCTGACCGATAAAATAAAACGCTGTTGTATTCCAAGCAGCGGTCGTATCAATACTGCTATATGGATGCACCACATAGATGCTAACAAAGCATATGGAGAAAAAGCTTGACGGCAATTTCACAAGAATGCTACAAGATGTACTGAACAATTCCTGGACGTAGCATCTCACAAAATAGCAGTTGTACGGCCACCTACCACCCATCACGAAAACTATCCAAGTTAGACGAACCAGACATGCAGAACACTGATAGAGAAGTAAGAATGAACTCATAAGCGATGTACTCCCATGGAACCCTACACACGGACGAGCAAAGGTTGGGCGACCAGCTAGAACCTATCTACAGCTCTGCGCCGATACAGGATGTTGCCTGGAGGATCTCCCGGGTGCGATGGACGATAGAGACGGGTGGCGAGAGAGGGTCATGGAAATCCGTGCTACCAGTGTGACAGGATGATGGTAATATAAGTTCCTCGCATTGGGTTGAGAGCTCGAGTGGGGAATTGCCGCCTGCCACATACGCGGAAAGGCGAAGCTTTTCTTATGAAGTGCATATGTAAAAATATATGCACGTAAAAAATTCCTTCGCTTACGCAAAGAATGACGATACCTCTATAGTGAGATATCCCACTGACGTAAAGGCAGTCGGGTTTCGATCCCAGTTTGATTCATATCGTGTATCTAGCCACACTGAAGAGTTGTGATACAACGAAACAGTCTGTCAGTGGTGACTATATTTAAATAGATATATAAATAAATAAATGTAGGCATGTTGACAATTTGCTCCAGTGTCATCTAACACATAATCCCATCATTTATTTTCCTTTATTCAAACTGCCCCAAATTATATCTTCTTTTTCGTGTGAATGACACATATACTAAAATCTTATCGGGTGATTAAATCTCACATTATGTAAACACTTGACTAACTATTTTTCTTATATTACACTTCTGAAGATTGTGTCAATCACGTGAAAATTAAAATAACGGACTAATAGAGTTCATAATTTGAATATTTCTTTAGGTGTTATACCTGTTCTGCCACAATAGCATTAATGAAAAATCTTTTCTTATTAGCATTTTTTCTTTCACACACACACACACACACATATCGTCGTATCATCGAAGGAGTACGAGCAAAAAATCTCGAGGCAAAACTTTTGTTTGCAGATTTCTGTATAATATTTATTTCAAACACAGGTAAGATGGACAATAAATGTATACCCTTTTATTTTGCTTTGGTTTTATGATATATCAACCATTGTTGGTTAGTTGATGCCAAATCTTATTTTCACGTATATGATTTGTTAACACATTTTGGAGATACACACAATTAAATGATCCAACAGTTCTATTTCTAACGATTCAATTTAGCATAAGTCAACAAAGTTAAATGGTTCCAAGTATTACTATGTATCACTAGGAGGTGCCTGTGGTGTAATGGTTATCGTCACAGGATATGGACACGGCGACACGAGTTCAAATCCTGGACCTGACTGATTGCATTTCACATAGCACTAATACCCTTGGGAAAGGTATGAATCCAAATATTCTCCCTCCAGCTATGGGTAAATAGTAGGGAAAACTAGGTTCTTCAGCCTTGGTGAGGCAACTAGTCTAGGAGAAGGAAAACTCTGAATTGAAACCTGTGTCATATCCTGCCCGAGCGGAGGGGTTGGTAAATATGATTACTATGTATCACTAACATTTCAATTAGATATCAGTTATTTGTTTACACATAATTAAATGATCAAACATTTATATTTCAAGCAATTCAATTTAACATTTGTTTGCACTCAATTTGAATATCAAACAGTTCCATTCGACCCATAGATAGGACCCTATCAGGTGCAATCATTCCGAGCCAGAGTGGACTTGGGAGTGATGTCAATGAAGGAGCACTCCGTATTCCCTAAAGCTCCAGCGTTACTGGAGTCTTACCATCCGATTGTTTAATGACATATCCAGGACACTCAGCGGCGTGCGGGGTTGTCTTTCCCCTCTACACAAATGCAGTCGTCGTATTTTACGGCCCCAGCCGACTGCGCCATAAATGCATATGGTTTCCCTAAAGAAAATAATATTACGAAAATAATGCTCTACAAAAACGCGAAAGCAATATTTCAGTTATTCGATTGTGATGCTGACTTGAAAGGAAATAAATTAACATCATTTCCATAAATAATCCGCCAAGATTATGTATCTAGCATGTTAATGAAAGAAAATGGTTTTACAATAAAAAGGCAAGAAGTAGTCGATATCCCGTTGAAAATATAACATAGGCACTCTACGCAGATGATCTAGAACTTCATGCAAGTACACTTGCTCAAGCCGAGTGTCTGCTGCGTAGCCTGGAGCAGGCCACAAGAAGCATTGCTCTCTCCGTGAAATCATATAAAACAGAGTTCACGCCTTTTAAACAAGATGATGCCACTTCAACTTAATTGACAAAACTCTGAAATCAGTAGATCATTTCACATACTTCGGTAGCAGGGGGAGTGTCCTCGTGGTGTAATGGTTAAAGCGATGGACTGCGGAATCGTAGAATGCGAGTTCGTACTCCAGTCGCGCTACTACGTTCACTTTCGGGCAAATACTCTTAGGAAAGGTATGAACCCCCTTATCCTCCCACTACTGTTCTTCTTGGAGAATAGCTTTGGCATTAAATAACCTGCAAAGGTTGATATGCCATAAAAACAAAGAAACCAAACCAAATACTTCGGTAGCAATATCTCATCTTCTGAAAGTGATGTAGGCTTAGGAAATTCATGGACTGCCACGACAGGTTAACGCTCCATGGAAATTTAATCTCTGTGATCTCTATTCTTTCAAACTGTAAACTTGTCAGTAATATTGTATGGGTGCACTATTTGGACTTTAACGAAGCGTTTGATGAAAAAGATAGATGAGAATTATACAAGGATGCTGTGTGCAGTCTTGAATAAATTATTGAAGCAGCATTCTCACAAAACTACAGCTGTACAGCAGAAAAAGTGAGACGAACATGACATGTTGGTTTCCCACACATGGACATACCAGTATGAGCTGACCAGTTAAAACTTACATTCATCGGCTCTAATTGGACACCAGATACCAATTAAAGGTGCTGGTAAAAGTGGTTATCATTATGGGTGGCTGAAGAGAGAGAGAGAGAGAGAGAGAGGGAGAGAGAGAGAGAGGAATCTGTGCTATTGGCACGGTGTGCTGATATGTATATATAGTAAAGTTGGCGACCGTAGTCGAGGGCGATCAGAAGGATCCCTTTTCAATAGCAACTACGCCGAGGTATAAGGGAGGGCGCTACTCCTTTCCAAGGATTGCTCCACTTTACCCTTCCTTACGTACCTTATATTGCTGAATGTTAAACAAGGCGGTATCAAGTACCACTTTTAAAGTCTTTGGTATGTCTCCCGGACCTACCCACTAGACCAATCAGTAATATCCAGTCAACGTCCGTAGACTATGGGCATGGATTATTCGGGTAGAGAATATACAAGGGATTTCAAATAAATTTCAGAATTTTAGAGTTGTTAGTTCCTTTCGACCATTTTTTGGTGAAAAAGCTGAGATAACTGTATCTCCAATCACCACCCAACGAGATGTAAACAAAATAACCAAGGGACTTAACTCATGTAAAAGGAGTAACTGGAGAATAAAATGATAGTTGTTTACATTATATCTAAATTCCACTTACTACGATAAACCCAACGTGTGTTCACCTTGGGTTGGGTCGGCTAGAGGACTATTTGTCGCTGCCTCCCACCAGACAGGACTTGACACAAGGTCAAAAGCCCGAAGGCCGATTAAAGTGGGGATAAGGGGGAAGGGAAGGTCGGGAACGAGTCGAGACTTGAACCCTGCTGGTCTGTGCTGCTCATCGGCTCACTTGGTGCAATGTTAGCCTGATGAGGCAAGCAGTTTCACGAACCCAAATGTGGGTCCGGGCACGTATGCCGGCTTATGGCTTGAACTAGACACCAAGGTCTAGTGCCATTCAAAGGTTTCTGAGAGCGTCCGAGAGAGGACCACCCTAATTCTGGGTTCTTAATATTTTTGATGTTTTGACATCCTTCCCTTTTCGCCTGAACATCTTAAATCATATAGAACAGATTCTGTTTCTCTCTTAAAGTTTCCTTTTCTTGAACAGGTTCAGATTTTCTCGTTTGAGATGTTGTTAATTTGCCGTTTAAAACGCCCATAGAGTTGTTTTTCTTCCCATTTTTTGTTTTCTAGTAATATCTAACGAGTGGTACAGCCCGGGTATTTATTCCTTTGATAAGGTTTCGGCTACAGAGTTTTGTCTCGTGTAGCTTTCTAGTTCTGAGATATTCTTAGTGAATTTTTCTGGGTTCTTAATATTTTTGATATTTTGACTTCCTTTCCTTTTCGCCTGAACATTTTAAATTATATATACTGTCTTCAATTAAGCGTGTATGTTATCTGAAGAGACGAAGATTATATTCTCCACCGAAATAAATCTATAATGACAATTTAACCGTGGCTGAGTTTTCTTCCATTTACATTATATATATATATATGTTGTACTCCTTACATATTGGACTCACTCTCCTCCATTAATACACGTCAACGGGGAGTTCATCAGAGTTGATCCAAACCCGCGTAACATAATCACGTGAGACACCACTAGAGTAGTGGACAAAAGTCGCTACCCGACTGGACTCTCAGCTTCCTACAAACTAACTACTGTTTAACCCAGTTCACTTGTATCTTGTTTCTGTTACTTGAATATATATGTTTTTCCTGTCAACTTTTTTGTGTTCCCCTTGTCTTTCTTTTGCCAGCATCACAACAATATATATATATTAGCCAACTTGTCCAAGCCATAGGTAAGATAGTATCACTGCTCTGCTTCAACAAGAATAGTTTTGACATTGAATAACCCACGAAGGTTGATATGCCGTTAAACAAAAGAAAACAAAAACTCAACTTGCTGATTATATCCTGTTTTTGTTTTTGTTACGTCACAAATATTTCTCGGGATTACTTTCTTTGTTTTTATGTGGCTCATGTGAAAATGACGTAAAAATTCATAAAATATGTTTGTTTACAAAGTTAACGGAAGATTTTAAACAGTTTTTCTCGTAAATAATTGTAAATTTATATCGTTTTTCCGTGGAAAGAAATTTTATTCTATTAACTTTCGCTGATAAATTCTTTCAAACTGTCAACGTCTGCCAGAAAAAAAAGAAGTACTCGAATGCGCATGCGTATAAAGACTTTTTTGGTTGTTTGTTTTTGTGATACGATTTTAATTGATAAACCAGAGAGGCATGCCAGGAAGTCCCTAAAAGCTGTTTTCATGAATAAATATGATTAAAAAATATATTAAAAATATAAAAGAGTGCTTTACCGTTTGAGAACACTGACAAGAATAGGTATAAAATATTTTTCCGGTAGGAAATAAATACATCAAGACGAAGATAAACAAGCTCAAATCAGAAAGAAAGCAGGGAACAAAAAAATAGATGCAGAAAATACCGAATAATAATAATAATAATAATAATAATAATAATAATAATAGAAAGCAAAACCTACAAATACTTGGGCATTTTGGAGGCTGACACCATCAAACAAATGGAAATGAAAGACAAAATTCAAAAAGAATATTGCAAGAGAACTAGAATGCTACTCGAGACAAAACTCACTAGCAGAAGCCTTATCAAAGGAATAAATACCTGAGCTGTACCACTCGTTAGATATTCAGGACCCTTTCTGAAGTGGAACAGAGATGAACTTTAACAAATGGACCAAAGAACAAGAAAACCAATGGCCATGCATAAGGCGTTACATCCCAGAGACGACGTTGACAGACTATATGTACCAAGAAAAGAGGGAGGAAGAGGACTTGCCAGCATAGAAGACAGCGTTGACACATCGATACAACGACTCGAAGACTACATAGGAAAACACGAAAGAGGCCTGCTTACGTCCATCAGAAACAATACCGACAACACGATGGACAACAGAATGACAATAATTGGGAAACAAAAAATGGGAAGAAAAACAACTCTATGGACGTTTTAAACGGCTTTATTATTCTCAAACGAGAAAATCTGAACCTGGGTAAGAAAAGGAAACTTTAAGAGAGAAACAGAATCTCTCCTCATAGCTGCACAAAACAACGCCATAAGAACCAATTATATCGAAACGAGAATAGATAAGATGCAACAAAATAGCTAATGTAGGTTATGTGGTGACAGAGATGAAACCATCAATCACATATTAAGCGAATGCAGCAAATGAGCACGGAAGGAGTATAAGACTAGACACGACTGGGTGGGCAAGGTGATCAACTGGGAAATGTGCAAGAAATTTAAATTTGACCATACGAATAAATGGTATATGCACAACCAAGTATCTGTCCTGGAGAATGACACACATAAACTCCTATGAGACATTGACATACAAACGGATCATTTAATCTTGGCAAGAAGACCAGTCCTTATAATAATCAACAAAAAAAAAAAAAAAAAAGAAAAGAAAAAAAAGAAAAGAGTTTGCAAGATTGTCGACTTTGCTGTCCCGGCTGACCTAAGAATAAAACTGAAAGAAGATGAAAAGAAAGATAAGTACATCTACCTAGCTAGAGAATAAAAAAAAACGTTGGAACATGAAAGTGACAATTATAGCAATTGTGACTGGTCCGTTTGGTACTGTAACTAAAGGATTATTGAAGGGACTGGAGGACTCGGAAATTAGCGGCCGAGTGGAGACCATCCAAATGACAGCATTATTGAGAACGGTCAGGATAGTGAGAAAAGTCCTGGAGACTTGAGGAGACTTGCTGTCACTCAAACTCCAGTGAAAGACCATCAGCTAACGCTGATGTGAAAAACTCTCAACGAGTAAATAATAATGATAAAAAATGTAGGTTATGTGGTGATCTAGACGAAACCATTAGTCACAGAAGCGAATGCAGCAAATTTGCACAGAAGGAGTATAAGACTAGACACGACTGGATAGGCAAGGTGATCCACTGGGAAATGTGCATTAAATTTAAATTTGGCCATACGAATAAATGGTATATGCACAGCTCAGCATCTGTCCAGGAGAATGACACACATAAACTCCTATGGGACTTCGACATACACACGGATCACCTAATCTCGGCCAGAAGACCGAACATAATAATAATCAAAAAAAAAAAAAAAAAGAGAATTTGTAAAATTGTCGACTCTGCTGTCCCGGCTGACCAGAGAATAAAACTAAAAGAACGTGAAAGGAAGGATAACTACCTTGATTTTCCTAGGGAATTGAAAAAAACTATGGAACATAATGGTGACAATAACACCAATCGTCATTGGTGCTATTGGTACAGTAACTGAAGGATAATTAAAGGGACTGGAGGACTTTGAGGTTGGAGGA
This sequence comes from Sepioteuthis lessoniana, assembly GCA_963585895.1. NCBI lineage: Eukaryota > Metazoa > Mollusca > Cephalopoda > Myopsida > Loliginidae > Sepioteuthis > Sepioteuthis lessoniana. The sequence continues at coordinate 67,859,452 of OY757931.1, read as the reverse complement.
CGTGTGGGGACCATCAAAACTACGGCATTATTAAGAACGGCCAGAATACTGAGAAGTGTCCTGGAGACTTGAGGAGACTTCCTGTCACTCAGTCTCCAGTGAAAGACCATCAGCTAAAACTGATGTGAAAAACTCTCAATGAGTAAATAATAATAATAATAATAATAATAAAGCCTTGCATCGCAGAGATGACGTTGATAAACTATAGGCGTCAAGAAAAAAGGGAGGAAGAGGACTTGCCAGCATTGAAGACAACGTTGACAGATCGATACAACGACTCAAAGATAACATAGAAAAGCGTTGAGTAGGACTGATTACAATATTTACCAACCCCTCCGATCGGGCAGGATGACACATAGTCAATTTTTAAGCGGAGTTTAACTGGTTTGAATTCAGAGTTTTCCTTCTCCTAGACAAGGCTGAAGAACCCAGTCTGCCCTACTATTTACCCATAGGTGGAGGGAGAATAATTGAATTCATACTTTTTCCAAGAGTATTAGAGCTATGTGAAATGCAATCAGTCTCGTCCAGGATTTGAACTCGTGTCGCTGTGTCCATTTCCTACGACGATAACCATTATACCACGGGCACCTTCCAAGACTGAGGAAGACTGATTATAGCCACCAGAAACAATCCTGACGACACGAAGATCAGCAGAATAGAAATAGCCTAAAAACAAAAAAATGGGAAGAAAAACATGAACGTTTTAAGCGACTAATAAACATTTCATCCGAGAAAATGTGGCCGTGGTTAAAAAAAAGGGAAACCTTAAGAGAGAAACTGAATCTCTTCTAATAGCAGCACAAAACAACGCCATAAGGACCAACCATATCAAAGCGAGAATAGATAAGACGTAACAAAACCGCAGATGTAGGATATGTGGTGATAGAGACGAATCGATCGATCACATAATAAGCTAATTCAGCGAAAGACCATCAGTTGATGTTTGTGTGAAAAACTCAAAAAGTAATAATTACAATAATAAGTAACCATTGGATAAGAAAATAATTTCCGAAAAATGAAATTCCAAAGAGTGTTATTTTTTAAAAATATTACTCGCTGAAAAGACGCCTTAAACGGTATTTAAGCTCTTGAGTCACGTGTTATCTGTATAATTCTGATAGGTCAATGCCTTGATACAAGTCACAGATATTTTTTGACTGAAATAAATAACCGGAAAATAAATCTTTTAATTACTTTAGAAAAAAGCTACGTGGTACATTCAATAGGTTTCCAGACTATTTTGTTCAGGCTTTTAAAATTGTCGTAGACTCTTCAAAATTCATTATGTTATTGCTATACATCTTATGAGATGACTGACCAATTTTTATGATTTCAGGTTCAAAGGAACAGCTACAGCAGCAATTGGAATATACCCTACTAAAGCCTGATTGTCGCAGCTGGTGAATTTCAAAAATGCAATCTGGACGTCAGGACACTTTAGAAGAACGATATGCAATAAAATTCTATTTTAAACTTGGAAAAAATGCCACAGAAACGTATGGAATGCTTCAGACTACTTTTCGACTATCTTGCATGAATCGAGCATCAGTTTTTGAGTGGCATAAGAGATTCAAGGAAGGCAGGGAGTCTGTGAGGGATGATGAGAGGTGTGGGAGGAGTAAGGAAGTCAATACACCAGAGTTGATTGGCCAAAGTGTTAGGGATAGGGTTACTATGTTGAGGTTTTAAGAGAGTTCAGGAAGAGCACTCTTGAAATCGGGTCAGTGGCATTTCCACCAGTACAATGCACCAGTCACCAACTCCATCCTTATCACAGACTATTTGACCAAGATGGGCATCAAGACAGTTCCTCATCCTTCCTATAGTTTAGACCTTGCTCCCTGTGACTTTTGGTTATTCTCTAAGCTCAGAGGCTGTCGTTTTGAGACAATTGAAGAGATGAAAGAGGCTGTGACGAAGGTCATTGACACGCTCACATAAGAGGACTTCCAATGGGCCTTTCATAAGTTGTTGGAACGGTACAATAAGTGCATTGCAGCTGGAGGAGATTACTTCGAATGGGACTAGAGTTTTATGTGTGTACTATCAATAAAAGTGCCGATACGAAAAAGTCTGGAAACTTATTTAATGATCTTCGTACCTCTTGTGAGCCATTAAAATGGCTTTCTCCTCGAAAGAAAAGGACATCTTGCCAATGTTGGATTAAAATGGCTTTCTCCTCGAAAGAAAAGGACATCTTGCCAATGTTGGATTTACTTTTGGGACTTTATCCTTTCTGTTTTTAATACTAAACCGGATTGCTTAATCTTTATCATTTATTGACTTTGGACTTGATAGCAATCATTTGTGAGTTACCTGGAACTTAAACTCTTTTCCTAAATCTATTCTCTTTGCTACCCTTTAAGATGCCACATCTTCTTATAAATTTATATTAAACTTAACTGAGAAAAAATGTGTAGAATGTGATGGATATGTTTCCTTAGAGATCTACCGTCATCTGAATGTAAATCTATAATCCAAAGCGAATCTACTTTACAAGGGAGAGAAGCGTGATCATTTATGTACAGCGTAGGAACGCTTGATTCAATCTGAAAAAATACTTAAAATTTTTGATTGGCTGATTAATATTAAAGCACAACCAATCTCAAGTTATCTTATGCCTAGGGGTTAGGGAATTGCGTTCATTGTGCATTTTTTGTGGAGTTTTTTTTTTTACCAACAGTGATATATGAAATATTTTTTTAATCATAAATAATTTGTACACAGTTCCGTGGTTTCAAGTATTTCTATTTAATATTAATAATTATATGGTTTCAAGGTTCGTCCGTGTCAATACTGCTATATGGATATACCACATGGACGCTAACTAAACGTATGAAGGAAAAGCTTGACGGCAATTTCACAAGAATGCTTCGAGCAATATTGAATAAGTCCTGGAGGCAATATCCCACAAAACAGTAGCTGTACGGCCACCTACCACCAATCACGAAAACTAGCCAAATTAGACGAACCAGACATGCGGGACACTGCTAGAAAAGTAAGGACGAACTCATAAGTGACGTACTCCTGTGGACCCCTTCACATGGACGAGCAAAGGTAGGATGACCAGCAAGAACCTATATACAACAGCTCTATACTGATACAGGATATAGCCTTGAAGACCTCCTGGGAGCGATGGACGATAGAGACGGGAGGCGAGAGGCGAGAGAGGGTCAGGGAGATCCGTGCCGGCAGTGTGACATGATGACAAAGGTTTTGTTTTGTTTCTTTGTTTAATGGCATATCAACATTTGTAGATTATTTAATGCCAAAACCATCTTTCTGGAAAAACAGTAGTGATACTATTTAACCCATAGCTGGGAGGAAAAGAGGGTTCATGCCTTTCCCAAGGGTATTTGTCCGAAAGTAAAGGGGCAATTGTTTGGTTTCGTTTCTTTTTTTAATAGCATATCAACCTTTGTTGGTTATTTAATGTCAAAGCTATTCTCCTAGAAAATCAGTAGTGGTACAATTTAACCCATAGCTGGGAGGATAAGGGGGTTCATACCTTTCCCAAGTGTAATTGTTCGAAAGTGAACGTAATAACGCGACTGGAGTTCGAACTCGTTTACTACAATTCCACAGTCCATCGCTTTAACCATTTCACCACGAGGAAACCACTATATAGTTTTTAGTAATTATTTCTATTTCATAATAACTATTTGTTTTCAGTTTTATACTTTCAAATAGCTAATAATAATCCTGTTGTATAGTATACTGTGTCGTTATTAACAACGAGGAACACGTATGTATATAGAAATATAAGATTATATTTTTATTTTCGGCGATGATACTTGTGTGGAGCAGAAAAGCAATCTCAGAGAGTTCGCGCACACGGAGGAGCTGTCGGGAGACGGAAGAGCCAGTGAACAACTGACTTTAGCCGAAATTCGGGAATTTACATAGCCTACAACTCTCACGTGACCTGCAGCAATTCTTCTTTTTCGTTGACCATGGTCACACCCTCATTTCACTTCTTTGCTTTCCATTGGTTATATTGTCTGCTTCCTATTGGCTACTTGCTTAAGCCCGGATCTGTGGGCGTACGCATCTGCCACTATCACCGAATTCAACCACGCCCACCGCTCAGGTGATTTTCCGATATCTTCGACCGGATGCACCTGTTTTCAACATCCACCGTATTCACAACAACAGTGGGCATGGTGGCATTTCGGCAATCTCCTATTGATATTATCCTTGAGCGGATGTAGTTGTGTCAACATCCTCTGATACACAGCACCTGTAGACATGATGACATTTCGGTGATCACACCGGTCTTATCAATCTGTCTGTCAACAAGATCCGCCATATTCACACCCGCATGTCACGTTAATATATTACAATCCTTAGTAAACAATTTTAGCTTCCAATAGCTATCTTAATGCAATTAACTTATACTTGTATGGTTTCAGTTATTCCTATGTAATACAAATAATTTTTAATGTTTTATCTATTTTCCTTCCAGGTACACCACAACCACTAAGAGTAATGACAATGAAAGTCTTCTAAAGACTCCTTACGTCTCTAGAAGTGGAGCCTCATCATCAGATACAGTCTAATGTCATACCCAGGGTACCTATTTTTCGGGTAGGTGAGGTCTTACTCCTCTGCCGACGATAAAGTCAGAATATAGTATGTATTTGCCTAAGCCATCCGCATGGTCAGTTTTTTAAGCGGAGCTTAACAGGTTTGAATTCAGTGTTGTCCTTCTCTTAGACTGGTTGCCTAACCAAGGCTATTTAACAACAGGTGGGAGAATAAGAGGACTCGTACCTTTAACAAGAGCATTAGTGCTTTGTGAAAGTCAATCAGCTTCATCCAGGATTTGAACTCGTGTCGCCGGGTCCATTTCCTGCGACGATAACCATTACACCACGGGCATAGTATAGTAAAAGTCGCTCTCAGGGCGTTCTTGATTTCTAACAATATCAGTAAATTTTATTTATTTTTTGTCTACGTTCTGTAATATTCCGCTTTTTGTGATTGTCAATTTAGTATACAAGCTGAGCATAAAATTCTACTCTGGTTATGCTAATCACACACACACACACACACACACACACACACACACACACACACACTTATATATATATATATATATATAAGTGAATAATGGAAAGGAATCCGACAGTGAGGAGAAAATCGGAAAAGTTATTCAAAAGTGATAAATTTATTACGAAGGAAAGTCGACGTTAAAACGATCGGGTTTAATGAACCTCCACCAGGACTTTAAGATGGTGAAAGAAGTGTTGATAGAACAACGATGTATGTTTGATAAAGCACAATAACAGGAAAAAAACAAAAAAAATACAACGAAAGATCATATAACCATTTAATCATTCAGTCAGCGCTCTTTTTCGACCCCCCCAAAAAAAAACGCTGATTGAATGATAGTAAAAATAAAAAAGTGCGCAATATCAGTGTTAGAGCATATATATAGCATTTAGCTGACCTTGTTAGACTGATGATCGAATAGGTGAAAAACAGACAATAGTCTCTGTGACTACGCTGTCCTGAGTCATAAACAATTCCTGTTTTAACAAAATATTCATTTATAAGTTAACAATGAATTGATTTCAATCAATCGTATATCCGCAATTATTTTGAAAAATCATTTATGAAACAACCCAATATATATATATATATATATATATATATATATATATATATATATATATATTCAAAGTCAGGAAATGTTTTCAAAAATTACTTTGTCTTGGATTTAATGATAAACTGCATCTGGTGGTGAGGCTCCAATTCTAGGGACCAAGGATGTGTTCAAATTGTTGGCATTACTTCCAGGTCAACTTTGACCAATTAGATTTGGTTTGCTTTTATCAACCATTGTAGGTTATTTAATACCAAGTCTGATTTATTACTATATAGTAGGCATATATAATTTGTAAACATAAGTCAACAAAATTAAATAGTTCCAACTATTGCTATATATCTCTAACATCTGTCATTTGTTTACAAATAGTTCAATGATTAAACAGTTCTGTTTCAAAAAATTTAATTTAGCATAATTCAACAAAGTTAAATGGTTTCAAGTATGGCTATGTATCACTGACAATTTAATCAAACATGGGTCATTTATTCACGCACAGTTAAATGATCAAAGAGTTTTTTTCAAACAATTCTGTTTAGCATAAGTCATTTGTTTGCACTCATTTCTATATTATCTCTAGATAGGACCCTGTCAGGTGTTTCCACTTCGAGTTAAAGTGAACCTGGGAGCGATGGCAATGAAGGGGTACTCCACATTCCCCAAAGCTCCAGCATTACTGGTTCCTCACCATCAGATTGTTTGGTGTCATAATCTAGGACACTCTTTGGTGGGAAGTCTTAACCCTCTATAGAGATGTAGTCGTTTTATTCTACAGCCCGAGCCGACTGGGCTGGAGCTATTTGGGTCCCAAATATGAGGGAAATATACATGACAAATATTTATTGGTATTAAATAGAGAGATCTGAAACCACCAAAAATTATTTCGGTTTCTTTCTTTGATGGCATATCAACCTTTGTGGGTTATTTAATTCCAAAGCCATCCTTGTACGAGAAGAGTAGTGGTACTATTTAAACCATAGCGTAGGAGATAGGCAGATCCATACCTTTGCTAAAAGTACTAGTCCAAAATTAAGTGTAATAGTGCAACTGGAGTACGAACTTATTGTAACATATTGACCCCCAACCGAGCCGTCAATCAAGAGATGCACCTGTGTAAATAAGAGGAAGAACAGCGAAACAGGTGCATTCGGTCGAAGATATCGGAATATCACCTTGACCTGTGGACGTGGTTGAATTCGGTGATGGTGGCAGATGCGTACGCCCACAGAAAGCAGGCGGACATTAGACAATTATATAACCAGGTGCCACAGACGGCTTGGGTCATTTCCAGTTCCAGTTGGAGATAGGATTCCAGCGGAGTGAGAACCAGCTCCAGACAGTGGGCTTGGGCCCTCAGTGACCCACGGTTGAGCAGCCCAGCCAGATGCTGAAAGAAGTGCTGTTATGGTCAGAAGAACTTGGGGTCAATATGTAGCAGTCTGTCCCCGTCTCCAACTCACCTCTCACACACAAGAAACATCACCTTTCAAGAATAAAGTGTGAGAGGTATATTTTTTTTTTTATAAAGAAACGTGTTCGTTCGTTCGTTCATTGAAGTTCGTCATTATGTTTGATTATATTCCGCATGGTTTGGTTTGGTTTGTTTGGTTTTATGGCATATCAACCTTTATAGGTTATTTAACGCCAAATCCATTTTTATGTAAATAATCTGTTCTATTGAAAACAGTTCAGTTTAGCATAAGTACACAGTTTAATTGTCAAAAACATTTCCATTTAAAACTATTCAAGCAGTTATATGTAATAATTCAGTTAAGTGTAAATACAGTTTTAATGTCGAAAAACAGTTCTATTTCAAATAATTCAGTTAAGCATAAGCACGCAGTTTAAGTGTAAGTACGGTTTAAGTGTCAAAAACGTTTATATTTCAAGCTATTCAGTTTACTCAATTCATTTTAGCATAAGTATGCTGTTAGTTCTATTTAACCCATAGATAGGGCCCTATCAGGTGCTACCACTCCGGGCCAGAGTGGACCTGGGAGCGATGGCAATGAAGGGGTACTCCGCTTTCCCCAAAGCTCCAGCACTACTGGAACCTCACCATCAGATTGTTTAGTGTCATATCCGGGACACTCGTTAGTGGGGGGTCTTACCCCTCTGCAGAGGTGCAGTCAGTGTATTCTACAGCCCCAGCTGACTGGGCAACAAAAACTTTGGTGTCGGTTATTTAGATCGGGTTATTCAGTCTTGGTAAGTGTTGGGTATCACCCACCTTTCTCCACACAATGAACTTGTCCATCTGCCATATATAGCAGTAGCTACTAATACCAGGGCAGACTAGAAGGTGAAGAGCAGCTTCTTATAGGAATAGTATTAGAGCGTTGGAGACTGGAGATCGCACTAGATCACCTTACTCGCTACCGTAATTACGGAAGCCAATACTATCGTTGGACTATATCTTCATTCTGTATTCACTAATCCTATGTTCTTGTCTACAAATAGTCTCCCAATTGTATATACTTTTTCCTGAGAATATATCTCTATTTCCATTCATATCGTGGTTTGTTCTTTATTTAATATTACAAGCGTTCACTAACCAGAACGTAACAGTTATTTAAATTCAAATCCTTTTTATACATACATATTATATGTATAGGATATGGTTTGGTTTGATTTTAGGGCATATCAACTATTGTTGGTTATTTAATGTCAAATCCTTTTTATACATATATATCAAATGTAATATTTCGAAACACATTTTGTTGATACCATTTTTAAAAGAGCCTGAGCTCATTTTTTTTGCTCATGGGAAAATGGTTTCACTTCTTTCTATCGAATGTAAATTCTTCTATTTACTATTGATCATTTGTTTGGTATTTATCATTAATTATTCAATTAAACAACGGTGATTTGCTTACGTATAGTTAATTGATCAAACAGGTCTATTTCAAACAATTCAGTTTAGAATGTCAACAAAGGTAAATGGTTCCAAGTATTGCAATGAATCACTAACAATTCAAACATCAGAGATTTGTTTACGTATAGTTGATTGATCAAACAGTTCTATTTCAAGCAATTCAGCTTAGAATGTCAACAAAGATAAATAATTCCAAGTATTGCTATGTATCACTAATAATTTAAACATCAGTGATTTGCTTACGTATAGTTGATTGATCAAACAGTTCTATTTCAAACAATTCCGTTCATCATAAGTCGTTTGTTTGTACTCAGTTTAAATGTCAAACACTTTTATTTGACCCATAGACAGGACCCTATCGGGTGCTACCACTCCAGACTAGAGTTAACATGGGAGCAATGGCAATGAAGGGGTAAGTTGCATTCCCCAAAGCTCCAGCATTCCTGGAGCCTCACCATCAGATTGTTTAGTGTCATAATCCAGAACGCTCGTTGAGGGAGTCTTACCTCTTCTGCAGAGATGCAGTCTGTGTATTTTCCACTCCCAGCCGACTGAGCCACAGGACATCCGTTGGGGGAGTCTTACCCCTTTTTAGAGATGCAGTCGGTTTAATCCATAACCCCTGCTGACTGGGCTGAGCAGGGCAACGACGGGGAAGACAGTGGTGAATTAATAATTGTTTTTGTTTATTTTTATTTTTGATACTTTCATTATTTTTATCTTTTAACAGGGTGTGGTGGGAGCAAATTTAACTGCAAGTTTTTCACAGCAAAAATGATGGGATAAAAATTGTATCGAGTTAGGGGGGATCACAATCACTAAAAAAATACGATGAAGAATACGAAGATGCAAAAAAGTATAGATAAATAAAAATAACAAGAAAAAAACCAAACAGGGTACAACACGAAAGGGTGAAGGAGCATAACACAAATAAATAAAATAAGTAATAATAATAATAATTTTTCCCTACACATTGTGAACTGCTATACCCATCTTTGTTGCTTTTGTTTCAACGTTTCGGCCGCAGTACGTCCCGGGATTCCTCGGCCACCTTTCGTCGTATCTGGTAACCGTACAGGAATTTTGAAATTAACCCTCCTATGAAGAAGACTGGAGAGTACACCGGCCGAAACGTTGGGAGTATAGCAACCAAAATGAGTCTAGCAGTCCTCAATGTGTCGAGGATAATAATAACGCCTTATCTCAGAAATATAGACAAATAATAATGATAATAATTGATTTCCTTTATGTTGCGCAGAGGTTTATTTTTTTAAACATTTTTTTGAGACGGTAGGTTTGGGGTCAAGAGAAAAGGGAATACCTTGTTACAGATGCTGCTTGTTTTGTTTTTCCTGCTGATTCCAGACTGCTGCCATAGTCAAATGAGGTCCAACAAAACAAAATAGAACAAAGTTTTACATAGTATGGACTTTATAACATACAAAATCGATAAATATTAATCCGGGATAGTCGAAGAGGATTAGGGAAAGAGAGGGATATTAGCAAATCTTAATCAATGCTCATTTTCATTAGAGAGGTTCTAAACCAGGGGAACCAAACACGTGGCTCACAGACTACTTTTCCATGGCACGCGGTAGAATGATTTTTGTGATTAATATTTTTCTAAAATTTGGTAATTTGTCCTCAACCCTTGACTAAGTTTCTTTTAACCATCAAGTTTAAAGTGGTATATATTTCAGCAAAAAGAATAAAAGTTATTTATAAAAATATGAACTGTTGCCAACTATTGGCAAGTTTATTTATTCCGCCAGCAGAGAATTATTAAGTCATTTAACCGAATTCTTTAAAAGTGTTTTGAACTGCTTTATGGTTAAGTATTTTCGTGCAGGAAGTTGTTGAGATGCTTAAAAAGTCATAATGAGTCGAAGACAGAGATCTGGTGAGTAACTAGAATGAAATTGAACAGAAGTTTCAAACACGCAGTCCGTAAACTACATTTTTTTATGGTACAGGGCAGAACATTCTTCGTGACTAACATTTTCCTAAAACTTTGTAATTTGTCTCTTGCACTTGATCATACTTTCCCAGAGAAAGGTAGAATGTACTTAAATATTTGAGTCGCTTTCGTTTTAAGATCAAAAGTGAAAAAACAGATATATTCCTATTTTAAAGTTATTTAAAAACATTTTTAATAAAAACATTATTTACTTTTTCAAAAACTGATTGTGGCATTTAACTGACTTCACATCAATTCAGAATATGACATATCGTCATTATATTATGGGAATTAATGAACGAATCGAGACTTATGCATGACTATTTCAAAAGATGCTTAGCCCCTTCGGCATAACACATATTGGGACGCTTCCGATACCAACCCATCAACTCAGCCTTGTAAAGCAGATATTTCCTGTAAAGAAGCCCCACCCCGACTGAAACAAACTACTCGATACTACTCATTCAAGGCGAGCCCGAGTGAGGGTATAGCGAATTAGGATCTTTTGTGATGGAGAAGTGATTGAGAATCTAGAAAATTAATTCACCCAAAAGAACACGGAGAATTTTGTTTTTGTGTCATAACATGAGTATGGGTAGATTTGGCAACTCATATTAGCGTGGGAAAGGTGTACCCGAGATGACTGACAACAAACATGCTCAACAGAACATAAGGAATTTGTTTTGTTTTATAACGTAAGAAGAAATAGATTTGTCAACTAATATTAGCATGGGAAAGGTGTACCCGAGATGACTGACAACAAACACGCTCAACAGAACATAAGGAATTTGTTTTCTTTTATAACGTAAGAAGAAATAGATTTGTCAATTAATATTAGCATGGGAAAGGTGTACCCGAGATGACTGACAACAAACATAAAAAGAAAATTGAAAATGGATTATAAAATAAACAGAAATCTGGTATTTCTTTAAATGTGATAAAACTTTGAATTTTGATTTTTTTTCTTGTTTTGATATTTATAGGACAACTGATTGCAACTTATCCATGAAATAAATCAAGTGGAAAATACGAAAATAAATCAAATGGAAAATACGAAAATAAATCAAATGGAAAATACGAAAATAAATCAAAGGAAAATAGGGAAGGTATTCAAAAAAGGAAAAAGAAAAAAAAAAAAGAAGGGATTTACTAAAAGTAAAAATGAAATTTAGGAAAATTTGAAAAAGAAATTTTGTCCCCTTCAGTTTTATACAAATTCACATATTCCACTTTGTATCATATGCCAGCTGATTTTGATTAGAAACGAATAAACAGAAGCTCATCAGTTGGACAGCAGAGGAGTATTATAATTGGTGGAAAACATAACCTCACCCAATTCCCCTTTTAATCGACTATGCCTCTCTCCAAGAGCATTATGGCCCCTATGAATTTTTTAGTCTAAGACCCCTCTTCTATACCTTTCAACCCCAAAGTAAATCTTTTTGGAAATATCAAGAATTTGATTCTATCCCTAATGTAAAGGTTTGGTTTTTATGGCATGTCAACCACTTTAGGTTAATTAATACCAAATCCTCTTCATAAAATTTTATCATTAAGGGTTTTCGGACTATTGTCTTAATCTTTATTATTATTTCCACAACGTTTTGGCCGATATTGTATCCTTAGAAGCTTAGGGAACCAACGCCTATAACCGTTACACTATGTGTCCTGTGTCCAGACAACCAACTGGAGGTTGCAGGTTCAATCCTGACTACAGACCAGTAACAATACAGGAATAATTAACACTTGTACCCGGTCATGGCTAATGGAATCAGAAGAGGTGGCCCCTCGTGGGTTCAATAAAGGACGTAGTTCGAAGTTCCGTGTAGGTTCCCGAGTTCGACAAACACATGAAGAAGGCCGGAGGACATATCGGCCGAAACGTTGTGGAAATAACAATAAAGATGAAGACATTAGTCCGAAAACCCTTAGTGATAAAATCATCAAGCTTCATCTAAAAAATTCAGACAACCTCTTTATACATATATATCAAATATGTATGATTTGTAAAAGCGTTTTGTTGATAAAGTTTTTAAACGAGCCTATGCTCATTCTTTTACACACAGTTAAATGGTTCCAAGTATTGCTATGTATAACTAGCAATTCAATTACACATCAGTCATTTGTTTACACACTGTTAAAGGATCAAACACTTCTTTTTCTAACAATTCTATTTAGCATAAGTCATTTGTTTGCACTCAGTTTAAATGCAAAACAGTTTTATTTGACCCATAGATAGGACCCTTTCAGATGCTACCACTCCGGGCCACAGTGGACCTGACAGTGATGGCAATGAAAAGATACTTCGTATTCCCCAAAGTTCCAGCATTACTGATGCCTCACCATCAGATTGTTTATTACTATATCCAGAGAGAGAGAGAGAAAGAGAGAGAGAGAGAGATTGTGTGTGCATTTGTGTCTCCATGTGTGTGTGTGGGACTAACATTCAGACTGGCTTGAAGTAACTTTTGTCGTAACGTAAACAAAGGAAATAAGCCACATTTCTCCCCACCAAACGGACAGTTTGTTGTCGCTCTATTGGCCACACTGACTGCAGCCTCAGCAAAGGAGTGAGATCTTCTAAAAAAGTGGGGTTTCCAGGGTATGACTGAACTGATCTTTCGCTGAGGCTCCAGTTCTGGAGATCAGGGTTGTATGGAGTAACCCATTCATGGCCATTACTCCCAGTTCCACTCTGGCCAAGATTAGTTGTAACTGTTAAGGCCTTATTTATGGGTCAAACAGATCTATTTGCAAATTATTCGTATTCGTGTGAGGAAAAAAACAACTTAAGGTACACACAAAAAGACGAAAATATAAGCGTATCATTAACGCGATTCCTTAACCTCTAGGCATAAAATGACCCTAGACGAGTTAACAAACCATTAAAATCAATCAATCATTCAACCAATTTGTTTAATTTTTAATTAGAAGATCTTAGCGCTCGGCAATGTATTAACTCGAGAAATTATTTCAGATTATTGTGCAAATTATCGCATTCTCGTTGACATAAAACGAGAGGAGACATGACTTCAGGGACAACAGGTATTATTGCTGAAAATGTATTGTAAATATTAAACGCATTCTTTTTATTCAGCTGACTGAGTCTGATATATATATATATATATATATATATATATACGATAAGTTTCCGGACTTTTTTTGTATGGACATTTAAAATTGTCGTAGACTCTTGAAAATTCACTATGTTATTGCCATACATCTTATAAAATGACAGACCAATTTTTATGATTTCAGGTCCAAATCAACAGCTACAGTAGGAATTGGAATGTACCCTACTAAAGCCTGATTGTCACAGCTGGTGAATTTCAAAAATGCAATCTGACACTTTAGAAGAACGATATGCAATAAAATTCTGTTTTAAACTTGGAAAAAGTGCCACAGAAACGTATGGAATGCTTCAGACTGCTTTTGGGGCATCTTGCATGAATCGAGCATGAGTTTTTGAGTGGCATAAGAGATTCAAGGAAGGCAGGGAGTCTGTGAGGGATGATGAGAGGTGTGGGAGGAGTAAGGAAGTCAATACACCATAGTTGATTGGCGAAAGGGTTAGGGTTAGGGTTACTATGTTGAGGTTTTAAGGGAGTTCAGGAAGAGATTCCTAGGGAAGAGGCCAGCACTCTTCAAATCGGGTCAGTGGCATTTCACCAGGACAATGCACCAGTCTACAACTCCATCCTTGTCACAGACTATTTGACCAAGATGGGCATCAAGACAGTTCCTCAGCCTCCCCATAGTCCAGACCTTGCTCCCTGTGACTTTTGGTTATTCCCTAAGCTCAGAGGCTGGCGTTATGAGACAATTGAGGATATGAAAGAGGCTGTGACGAAGGTCATTGACACGCTCACACAAGAGGACTTCCATGGGTCCTTCCAGAAGTTGTTGGAACGGTACAAGAAGTGCATTGCAGCTGGGGGAGGTTACTTCGAAGGGGACAAGAGTTTCATGTGTGTACTATCAATAAAAGTGCTCATACGAAAAAAGTCGGGAAACTTATTTCCAAGATCCTCGTATATAATATTCAAGTAAAGTTGGTGACCGTAGTCGAGGGCGACCAGAAGGCCCCTTTTTCAATAGATATTACAACGTGGTGTATCGGAGGTCGCTCCTCCTTTCCCTGAATTGCTCCACTTTACCCTTTATACATACCTTATATTGCTGAGTGTTAAGTAAGGAGGTATCAAGTACCATTTTTAAAGATTTTGGTATGACCACCATGGCGAACACTCTACCCACTAACCAATGTAAAATTTATATATATATAATTTAGAAATAATATATATCATACATATGATATACTTGTATAAATAATATATATGTATATATTGTACATATACATATAATATACATATATACATAATTTACATATAAAATACATATTATACATATATATGATATATATATAGTACATAATATGCACATATATATATATATATATATACAATTGTCATGATATAATTATATATCATCCTCATCATGATGTTGTGCCGCCAGCACGGATATCCCTGACCCTCTCTCGCCCCTTGTCCCTATCGTTCATCGCTTCAGGCAGGTCCTCAGGGCTACATCCCGTATCCTCATAGAGCTACTGTATGTAGGTTCGAGCTGGTCGTTCTTCTTTTGCTCGGCCATATGAGGGGGTCCATCGGAGTACTTCACTTATGAGCTCGTTCCTGCTTCTTCAGCAGTGTCCTGCCTGTCTAGTTCGTCTAACGTTGATAGTTTTCGTGATGGGTGGTAGGTGGCCGTACAATTAGTGCTTTGTGGGGTGTTACCTCCAGGACTTGTTCAAAATTGCTCGCAGCATTCTTGTGTAGTTGCCGTTTAGCTTTTTCTCCCGCCGTTTAGTTAGCTTCCATGTAGTGCATCCATATAGCCGTATTGAGACGACCGCTGCTTGGTAGAAACTGCGTTTCATTTTTAATGTATATATATATATATATATACGTGATATACATATATAATATATACATATATAAAATATAATATATACATAAATGTAATAAATATATACATATATATATATATTCACACACATAAAATATAAGTCGTAGGCAACCCTAAGTAGTATATATATATATATATATAAGCAGTATTTGATAGACAGGAAGAGATGGAGATAGACAATTAGATTTTTAAAAAATATCTTAAAATTGTATCATATAACATGTGAAACCACGTGTGATACTTTGTCCTCATCAGTTGCCGATCACGTGTGATGACACAGTTTCGGTGGCTAAGTGGGTACTGCCATCCCTGGTGCCACCACCAGCTTTTGCCATTGGAAAGGCATGAAACCAAACACAGAGAAAATTCCTCTTTGTAGTTTAAGTTTATAATGATGTAATCATCATCATCATCATCATCATCAAAGCGTGCTGTCGGTAGAGATTCCCTTGACTCTCGTTCGTCATCCGTCCCTATAGGCCATCACTCTTGGAAAGTCTTCTGGACGGCACTCTATGTCCGAAATTAGCCGATGAATCTAAGTTTTTTCTGGTCGGCCAACACTGGTGTGTCCATATGTATAAGTCCACAGGAGAAATTCACTTACGAGTTCGTCCTTACTTTCCCCAGCAGCATCTTATTTGGATGATTTGCCAGATGGGTAGTAAGTGGCCGTACAGTTGGTGTTTTGTGTGTGGGGGGGTTGCTTCCTGTATTTGATGAAAATAGCGCACAGCATTCTCGTGTAGATTTCATCTAGCTTTTTCTCCAAGCATCTCGTTAAAGTTCAGATGGTGCAATCACACGACGGTACTGACAAAACAACACACCGTAAGAATATCCTGCAACGATTTGAACAGTAGGGGCACATAGATTATACCAAAATGTACACAAAAGTATAAGGATTCGGTCATATGGAAGTCAGACCTGACCGATAAAATAAAACGCAGTTTTTTTCCCAAGCAGCAGTCGTGTCAGTACTGCTATATGGATGCTCTTTATGGACGCTAACTAAACGTATGGAGAAAAAAGATTGACGGCAATTACACAAGAATGCTGCGAGCAATATTAAACAAATCCTAGAGGTAGCACCCCACAAAGCATAGAGTAGCATCATTGCGATAATAGTTGCAAGAGTGAGTCTCTCTTGAAGATCCCTCTTAGGATTTTCATTTTTGCAAGGGTTTGTCTTCTTGATGTTGATTAAACCTTCCAGTTGTCCATGGTTTTTATGCTAAAGTTTATGACTTGATATTTTGTACATTTTCAGGCATTCTCTTATCTAGATTTGCAGGACCATATCACTGACATGTTTGTAGTAAATTTATCTATATTTTCCCGCCTTGTTTTGTATCGCCTCAAAAAATGGTTTAAACCAGTCCCCAAAAATTCAGATCTTACTTTTATGGAGAAAAATCTGAAAAAGATTTTTATTTTGCTTTTTTAAAAAAAATCCCTAATTTGTTGAATGACCTTCGTATATATACATATATAAATATATATACTATGTAATATTAATGACAGATGGGAAAAATGTTTGGTAAGAGATGTATATATATATATATATATATGTCTATGTGTGTGTGTGTGTGTAACATGGAAATATATATTTCCAACTGTATGCTGTGCCGTATTAAAGACAAATTGGAAAAAAATGTTAGTAACTGATGTTTATTTGTTTTACCGAACATGTTTCGCTATATTACAAAGCATTTTCAACGATAACTACCAAAAAAGGAATATTTGTTTTTATCTTATATTGTTGTAGGTAACAATGTAGCGTTACCATTTGATTTGTGAAGAGGAATGTTTCTTTTAATATTATTTTGATGCTGGTAATAACGTAGCGTTTGTGTTTGATTTAGCATAAATATTTGTTCATGTTATGTTCTGTGATGATCAATTAAGCCAAATGATAAATGAAAATTTCCAGATCTTTGTTTTTTGTTTCGGTTAGAAGTATAACTGCCGATTCAATGGTAAATCGTTTATTTTTATTGGGCATATGTTTAATAATTTTTGCGTCCTTTTGATCAAAATTATGTTTTTCTTTGTTTCTGGGTAGAACTAGGGCATAGCTAGTGTCGTTTTTTTTAAGAGAGATGGTTTTTGTTCATAAATCCTCTTTTTGAGAGATCTAAATGTTTCTCCAATATATGGTTTATTACAAGTTGAACATCTGATTAAGTAAACTCCTGCTTCCGGCATAGGATTTTTATTTCTTCTTATTTTTTGAAGTCCTGGAGACAGCATCCCACAAAGCAACAGCTGTACGGACACCGACCACTCGTCACGAAAACTATAAAAATTAGATGAACCAGACATGGGGGACACTGCTGGAGAAATTGGGACGAGCTCATAGGTGATGTACTACCGTGGATCCCTTCACATGGACGAGCAAAGGCGGGACGACCTGCTCGAACCTACATGCAGCAGCTCTGTGTCGATACGGGATGTAGCCTTGAGGACCTACCGAAAGCAATGGAGGAGAGGGAGGGATGGCCAGAGAGGGTCAGGAATATCCGTCCTGATAGCGTAACATGATGATTGTTACGTTAAATCAAACACAAACGCTACATTGTTACCGACAACAACATAACATAAAAAACAAACATTCGTTATTTTATACTTACCGTTGAAAATGCTATGTAATATTGCAAAACATGTTCGGTAAAACAAATAAACATTAGTTACTAATTTTTTTTCCAATTTGTCATTAATACGGCACAACATACTGTTAGAAATATATATTTCCATGTTACACACACACACACACACACAGACATATATATATATATATATATATATATATATATATATTCGCCAATGGCCCGGGAGACCGGGGTTCAATCCTAGGTCGTCTTACTAAAGACTCAAAAATGGTACTTAATTCCTCCTTTGCTTCACACTCAGCATTATAAGATACGTATCAAGGTTAAAGTTGGGCAATTCAGGGAAAGGAGTAGCACTCTTCACCTACACCTCAGTGTAGTAGCTATTGGAAAGAGAACCTTCGGGTCGCCCTTGTCTACGGTCGCCAGCTTTATTTTACTTTTATATTATACATATTTTACACACGTTTAAAAACAAAGAAAACAGTTATTCTGCCAGGATAAGAATAAGAAACTGATTATCTAATAAGCTTATAAATATTTTGATTCATAAATTTCTTTCATCTTTTCAGTCAGTAAGAAGAAATACTCACCAAAATTTTGTAGCCATTAAGAATCTTTTATTATATATAAACTTAATTCCTAAGCTTAGAGGCCAGAACCTCTATTGGGTGTGTATAGTTGAAAGACTGACATAGGTATTGGAAAAGAATCGATCTATGAATACTGAAAACCATTAAGGAGATTTAGATTACAAGCAAACAATATAGCAGTGAGCCTTGCGGGAACCTAGTTTATGTTATAGACACCAGGGGACGCCCTAACCTGTAAGTCATTAACTAAATTTTTGTTAACAAAACTAGGGGAGGTCCTGACCTGCTGCCTAAATGTGTTGAAAGTATATTCCTCAGAGAGTCTAATTTATACAACTTTTGGATATAAAATATGTGTGATGGTGTGATGTATTAATTCCTACTTTTGCACAGACAATTCAAAAATACACTTTTGACAATTACGCCATTTGTCAAAAGCATTAGGAAATCCTGAATTTCTGTGACACTAAGACTAATGTCCTCATCTTGGTTGATATTAAAGATGCATTGATATTAAAATCCTGAATTTCTGTT
This sequence comes from Sepioteuthis lessoniana, assembly GCA_963585895.1. Taxonomy (NCBI): domain Eukaryota; kingdom Metazoa; phylum Mollusca; class Cephalopoda; order Myopsida; family Loliginidae; genus Sepioteuthis; species Sepioteuthis lessoniana. The sequence goes on along the minus strand of OY757931.1, from coordinate 67,840,302 downwards.
ACACTTAGACTAATATCCTCATCTTGGTTGATATTAAAGATGCATTGACATTAAAACACATTGGCCATTGTATGCTACCATCTTTTTTCAGATGCCTGTTGTAAATAGTAACCTTCTGTCACTACGATAGTCCCCTGAAGAAGGCTGGAGAGTATAACAACCGAAATACTATGGCTATAATTACAACCAAGATGAAGACACTAGTTAGTTGAATGTGTATTGACCTAATCCTTTTGCACGAGTAGGGTGTGGCACAAGGTCAATTTTTAAGCGGAGTTTAACTGGTTTGAATTGAGACTTTCTTTCTCTTAGACTAGTTGTCAAAACAAGGTTAAAGAGCTCAGTCTGCTCAACAATTTAGTTGGAAGGAGAGTAGTTGGATTTATACCCTCATGCATCAGTACGGGTTGATGATAAATTCTTATCTGAATAATCCAGATAGCATAATTTCCCAGTTCAATCTATTTACTTCTTAAATGAAAAAAAAAAGTGAAAAGAAGGAATAGTACAATTTGCTGATCTGAATACAAATCCTATGATCAAATTACAGCGGTAATTTCATACCTTATGAACTTACGATTCGTTTATCATTTCTTTCCTTCAGAGAAGTATTTCTTCATTTCCAATACTCTCAGTTCCACTCTCATTTTGAGTAGTAGTTAGAGTCCCGTCTATGAGACAAACACATTTATTTAAAAGTTAGTCGTATTCGACAGGACCATGAAAAAAAAATCCCTTAAGAAACAACACAAACATATAAATATGAATTTTAAATGAACGCGGTTCCCTAACCTCTAGGAATAAAATAGTCCTAGACTGTTTGACATTCCGTTAAAAACAGTCAATCAATCCGTCTGCTTGTCGGAGAAAGTGTTTCTTTTTCTGCGGTGGCTGATACATTTCGGGAGATCTGAGGAGTAAGGAGTAGCCCTTCATTGCCATTACTCCCAGTTCCACCCTGGTTGTACCTGTTCGGGGTCCCATCTGCGGGACACATCTAAAGATTATCCGTATTCGGTAGGTTCATGTGAAAAAAAAAACCCTCTTAAAAAAGTAGGTTTTGTTTCTTTGTTTAATGGTATATCATTTTTTTGGTTCATTTTATGCCAAAGTCATCCTTGTAGAAGAACAGTGGTGATACTATTTAATCCATAAGGAGTTTCATATTCCCCACTCCTCCGTCCGGGGTATTAGTCCGAAAATAAATGTAATAATGTAAGTAAAATTCGAACTCTGTCACTTCGAGGTCGTTGTCTTGTACTTTAGACATTACGTCACATAGAGTCTCCTCTTAAGAAACCAGACAAAAAACGTAAACATGAACCTCTACTCTATACTATATTACGCGTACACAATATACTCGGGACATAATCAAACATAATGAACAATAATGACGAACTTCAATGAACGAACGAACACGCTTCTTTATAAAAATATACCTCTCACACTTTATTCTCGAAAGGGTGATGTTTCTTGTGTGTGGGAGGTGAGTTGGAGACGGGGACAGACTGCTACATATTAACCCCAAGTTCTTCTGACCATAGCGGCACTTCTTTCGCATTCTGGCTGGGCTGCTCAACCGTGGGTCACTGAGGGCCCAAGCCCTCTGTCTGGAGCTGGTTCTCACTCCGCTGGTATCCTATCTCCAACTGACTCAAGCCGTCTGTGTCCTGGTTCTATTTTTGTTTGACGTTCACCTGCTTCCGCTTATTCACACAGGTACATCTCTTGATTGACGGCTCGGTTGAGGGTCAATATGTAACACCTCCAATGAACGCATCCTCTAACCTCTTGGCATAGAATAACTCGAGACGGGTTGATATGCTGTTAAAATCAGTCAGTCAATCATTTTATAAATGTGTTGAAGGAATGACGAGATGATGAAAACGATCATGTCATTTGATTTCGTAGGTCAAATAAATGGATAAATACGTTGTTATAAAAAAAAAAAAGGGGAAAAAACCTTCTCACTTTTATTTCTGACGTTAAAAGGTTTTTGGGTGGACTAATTTGCACGAGGAAGATGTGAAGCAGTTTGTTGTTAATATGATTGATCAAAGATTCATTTTTTAAAACAATTATCAAGATAAGGAATTTCGCTTAAGCCTGAAAATATACATCCACTTCTTTTTGTTTTAGACAAAACTCAACCCATTACATTTGTAACATTTCAAGCGAATAGTATCGGGGTCTGAAGAGATAACTTATAACCTCACCCCCAAAAAACAAAAAAACAAAAAAACAAACAAACAAACAAAACAACTCCCTCCCAAACCACCCCAAAAGCCCGCAGTAGGAGAAAGACTAAGTGCAACATCTCGTCCGGTAGGCTTGGTGTACCAAGATATGTTTGATCTAAGACCCTGAAAACAGCAGTTAACCAGAAATAACCGACGTCGCCAGACTTGGTCAGCCATCTAAGTTGTAGCGAAGCAGAAAAGGGGTTGGGTGTTCTTTGAATTCCCACTAAAAACGATCTGTTTCTCCATGCATTCTATTTTTTGGGTGGTTGGGGTACTAGGAGACAAGCATTCATGCCTATAGAGAGTGAGGGAACCATTGAAAGACGGACTACTTCCGACAAGAACGAAGAAGCTTGACTGTAATCCATTCCTCCCGACTTCCACAGCCTCAGAAACTGAAGAGAGGGAACAAAATAACGGGGGTTCTAACGCTTGAAGTGAGTTATGTTTTTTTGTAATTCCCCAATCTGACATTAGCCATCACCGACATAGGAGTCCCCAGTGACTATGCTACACTTAAAAGTGTCTCTTAATTATCTCAAAGTTGGAACTCTGACACACCACCTGTCAATCAGTTATTTATAAGTTTTCACAACAGCTAGTAGAATATTAGGGGGTGGTGGTTATTACTTAACGTTATGCTGGTAAAATAATCTGACATTTTTTGTAACTATTGTATCATGAAGTGTTAAAGATACATTTTTTGTAACTATTGTATCATGAAGTGTTAAAGATACATTTTTTGTAACTATTGTATCATGAAGTGTTAAAGATACATTTTTGTAACTATTGTATCATGAAGTGTTAAAGATACATTTTTGTAACTATTGTATCATGAAGTGTTAAAGATACATTTTTTGTAACTATTGTATCATGAAGTGTTAAAGATACATTTTTTGTAACTATTGTATCATGAAGTGCTAAAGATACATTTTTGTAACTATTGTATCATGAAGTGTTAAAGATACATTTTTGTAACTATTTTATCATGAAGTGTTAAAGATACATTTTTGTAACTATTGTATCATGAAGTGTTAAAGATACATTTTTGTTACTATTGTATCATGAAGTGTTAAAGATATATTTTTGTAACTATTGTATCATGAAGTGTTAAAGATACATTTTTGTAACTATTGTATCATGAAGTGTTAAAGATACATTTTTGTTACTATTGTATCATGAAGTGTTAAAGATATATTTTTTGTAACTATTGTATCATGAAGTGTTAAAGATATATTTTTTGCAACTGTTGTATCGCGAAGTGTTAAAAATACATAATTAAATCACTATTGAGTTTTTTTTTCGTACAAAGCATGGTGAATGTTCAGTTGTATTCATCTACTTGTAAAATACATCAAAAATAGTATGTGATGTGATATCACCTACGGATCATGATATATTTCATTTACATCATTCTATAGCAATGATATTACCTTCATCAACGCATCATTTTCGTTTAAAACACATCACAAAACAATCAAGAAAGCAACTCACACAGAATTCAAATGAATAAATAAATAAATAAATAAACAAGAAAAAAAGCCAAAATAAACAAAACAAAATAAAATAAGAAAACAATAAAAAAATTTCTATTACTACCATGACAACGACAACGTGCGACTATAATTATTTCGCAACCAGTTAAATTTCTTTAATTAAATATATAACTTTAATTATTATTACTTCTGTCCAAATAGAGTTGTTACATTTGTATATAGATTTCATATACTATGTGGAATAGTTTTTATGGGACAGTGTTATTATTTTAATAAAACCAATAAAGATAATACAATAATAATCATAACCAAACTGTCCTGTAATAGTTGTTACATTTGCTTATATGTTTCATTCACTAATTGTACCAACATTTATGGGACAAGGATATCTATGAACTACAACTTCTGTCCCATAATAGTTGTTATATTTGCATATATATTTCATACACGAATCGTATCAACTGTTATGGGACAAGGATAGCAATGATCTACTACTTCTGTCCCATAATATTTGTTACTTTTGCCTATATGTTTCATACACAAATTTTACCAACTTTTGTGGGACAAGGACATCAATGAATAACTACTTCTGTCCCATAATAATTGTTACATTTGCATATATATTTCATACATTAAATGGAATAACTTTTATGGGACAGTAGAATGATTAAAAACAAATCAATACCAATGATAACGGCAACCACAATCCCATAATCGTTGTTACATTTGCATATAGGTTTTATAGATTGAGTGTAGCATCTATTACGGGACAGAGTTAAAATCATTTTTTTCATAATCTTTTCTATTATTGTATATTATTGGATTAAGGATTTCTTTATCTAGTTGATCCCAAGAATAAGTTCAAATGATGAAACTCGTTCAAAAGAAGGTTTACTGTTTCATTGCTATCCCTGTTGTATGCAGATTCTCAAGGTCAGAAATAGTGCGCACCAAGTTAGAATCGAACTAAATACCAATAACCTCTTACCTATGATACCAATCTAGACGCCCTTTCTACCCATCTTGAAAACAGCTTTACCTTTCACTATCTAAAAGAACAGCATTTTACGAGACTCTTTCTAAATCCGCAATGGAGTAAAGAGAAGGGATTTAATGATGGTTTTTTTTCGAGTGTTCCAACACCCCTCTCCCCACAAAATGGAGAAAAATGAACATCATATTTTGGCTCCAATTGTTGCAATGATTGCCGACTTTACTTTTGAAAATATACCGAAACTCAAGCGATCTACATGCGAGCCCTCATTTCGAGTCTACGATACTAGAGAGCGATTGTAAAATTCCGTCTGTCGGTGACGTCAAGTAAGTTGTCCCAGGTTCGTGCACGGCACGGCGTATGTAACGACGACAAGCCACAGCACGAAAGCAAGAAGCAGGATGAGCCTCCGACTTCAACTACTGTTACCACGGGCAGCAAAGACGGCCGGGCTTTAGCCGAATAAAAAAGACACTTTTCTTAATAACGTGATGACATCGTTTGCAGTTCCAGCTTTGATGTTTCAGCCGTTATTGCACAATGGCAGCTTGGAACCGCCACTCGCTCGAGCAAGCATGCAAACCGTTGCTCCAATCCCGCTGTTTCTCTCGTACAAGACAGAATAGCCGTGGCCACGGCTGACGTAACCCTTGTGCTGATCGGTAGGATAAAACTAACTTGTCTCACGACGGTCTAGATATAGTAGGTTTGCTCTGGGTGCCTACAGAGAATTCTACTCTGTAAAGAGGGAAATTTTGTCGTATTTCAAACCTGTATCAGCCACCATAGACAAATAAGCTCTTCTCCCGACAATCAGATTGACCGATTGCCTTTAATGGCATATCAAAATCTCATGGTTTATTGTATGCCTCAAGGTTAGAAAATCACTCTATTTAATCCCTTATTTGCCAATGTCTCCCTCCAGACAAGGCTTGACACAAGGTAAAAGCCTGAAGGCTGATTAAAGTGGGGATAAAAGGGAGGGGGAGGTCGGGAACGAGCCGAGACTCTAACCCTGCTGGTCTATGTTGCTCATCGGCTCACTTAGTGCAATGTGAGCCTGATGAGCCAAAATCACACTATTTAGTCATTCATATTTATATCTTTGTGTAGTTGCTTCTCAAGTATTTTTTGCGTATGGTCTTATAAAATACGAATAACTTGAATTTTCAATTTGATCTGTTGATGGGACTCTAAGAAGTATTATTACTCAGGGCTAAAGTTGAGCTGGGAGTAATGGCAATGGAGGGGTATTCTACTCTTCTAAAACTTCCAGAGATGCAATTCAGTGTCGTACCAAGAACAAACCCTTTTTGAGTTAGGTTGAATCTTATGCATCTTCAGTGGATATAGGGAATGTATTCTAAGCTCTGCCGATTGGTTGTTGACAATTAGAAGAAAATGTATTGTCAGTTGTCAAGAATTAATGAAAACATTATTGATAGAAAATAATAATAATTATGATATGCATGATGTAGGATTATAGTTTTATTATCGGGTCGCTTCACAAATAATTTCTTTTGATTTTACAATAGAAATTCATTGAAAATCATATAAAAGCATTGTATATGGTCAAGAATTAATTAGAATGTTACTATGGGATAGGACTGTTAATGTTTTAGATTTTATTTAGTGTATTAAAAACTGAAAAGCAAGGTATTGTCAGTAGTTAGGAATTAAAGCAATTCCCTTCCAAAAATTACTTGTTCCTTTCTCCTTTCTGAATGTTATTTAAATTAATTTTTCTAGGGTAATTTTCTGCATTATAAACTATCTTAAACACCACCCAAATGTGTACTGTCGGCCACCTCGAGGTAATACCCAGATAATGTGCTTGGATTTAACTATTTGAATACTTGGCGTTAGGATTTGAAATACCTTGTACAAGAGCTCAGAAAATTCCTTGATATACGTGGTGCATTCAATAAGTTTGCAGACTTTTTTGTACTGGCATTTAAAATTGTCGTGGACTCTGGAAAATTCAGTCTCTTATTGCTATACATCTTATGAGATGACTGACTAATTTTTAGGATTTCAGGTTCAAATGAACAGCTACAGCAGCAATTGGAATATACCTTACTAAAGCCTGATTGTCACAGCTGGGGAATTTCAAAAATGCAATCTGGACGCGAGGAAGAACGATATGCAATAAAATTCTGTTTTAAACTTGGAAAAAGTGCCACAGAAACATATGGAATACTTCAGATTGCTTTTGGAGCATCTTGCATGAATCGAGCATCAGTTTTTGAGTGGCATAAGAGATTCAAGAAAGCCAGGGAGTCTGTGAGGGATGATGAGAGGTATGGGAGGAGTAAGAAAGTCAATACACTTGAGTTGATTGGCGAAAGGGTTAGGGTTAGGGTTACTATGTTGAGGTTTTAAGGGAGTTCAGGAAGAGATTCCGTCAGAAGACACCAGCACTCTACAAATCGGGTCAGTGGCATTTCCACCAGGACAATGCACCAGTCCACAACTCCATCCTTGTCAAAGGCTATTTGACCAAGATGGGAATCAAGACAGTTCCTCACTGTCCCTATAGTCCAGACCTTGCTCCCTGTGAGTTTTGGTTATTCCCTAAGCTTAGAGGCTGTCGTTATGAGACAATTGAGGAGATAAAAGAGGCTGTGACGAAGGTCATTGACACGCTCACAAAAGAGGACTTCCATGGGGCCTTCCAGAAGTTTGTTGGAACGGTACAAGAAGTCTATTGCAGCCGGAGGAGATTACTTCGAAGGGGACTAGAGTTTCATGTGTGTACTATCAATAAAAGTGCCCATATGAAAAAGTCTGGAAACTTATTTAATGATCCTCGTATCTGGTTGAAATACTTTTGAATTTCATACCTCAATTCGGTTATCTCCTTATTCCAATGAATCGCTATATCATTAAATATTCAATTCGTATCAAATGATAGCTAAGTGTGACGTTATGTTATCAAACCGAAAAATTGAATTAGCTGAATTGAGTTCAAGTTCTGCTCGAAACAGTCCACTTCGAACTGCACGGATCCACATTTTCTATTCGACCTCCAGCAATGGATAAAATAATTAGACTGAGTTTTCTAGCTTTGGTAGGCAACCAGTTTAGGAAAAGGATAACTATGAAATTTTTTTAAACCGCCGTTCTCTCAACTTCTGCGATGATACCAGAATTAAGTCCTCTTGCCCTTTGCGCTTCCTTTGAACAGCATCAGTGTAGTGGCGAGGGGAGACGTACTGCTTGGGCAATTGCTAGTCTTTCATATAACCTTTTCGGACCTGCGCCGTTATCTTCATTTTGCCTATTGATTTGGTTTGAGAAAACATATGACTATCAGTGATATATGAAAATCAATCAAGTGTAATGTTTCATCATCAGCAGCAGCAAAGCCTGCTGACACAACGGATTCCCTTGATTCTCTCTCGCTATTAGTCCCTCCTATTGGCCATTGCTCCTAGTAAGTCTTCTGACTAGATCCAGTTGGCAGTAAACTGACGAATTTAAGTGTTTTCTTGGGGAGACGCCCACCTCTGGTCTTGTGGGAGGCAGAGATAAATGAATACTTGATATAGCTCAACGGACTGAAAACATTTGTTAACTGAGACAAGAGGATAAGATCAATCCTCAAAGTCGAGGCAATGGCTGTTGGACAATGCTGCCCATGCATGGCGGAAGTGGAAGGGAATTTCACTATTTGCTCTATTTTTGTGGCTGGGGCACGAAGAGACAATTTGTCGTGTGTACGGAGTCCGAGGGAATCTTTGAAAGATACCAAAAAAGACATACGTTGTATCTGTTATCCATTCCCATTGCATTGGAATCTGAACATAAAATAAAGCAACGAAACTCCTAACACTTGAGACGACTTGTTTTTCTGTGTTTCTCCTCTCTCGCCATACAATTAGCCATCACCAAGATAGCAGTGAACTTTGATTGGGCTTCATCATGACTTAAACAGATGAAAATCAGAGGTTGGCCAACCATAGTCGAAGGTGACCCGAAGCGCCCCTTTCCAATAGCTACTACACCAAGGTGTAGGGTAGGGCGCTACTCCTTTTCCTGGATTGCTCCACTTATTCTTGATCACTACCTTTTGATCGCTCTCGACTACGATCGACCAACTTAATTATTTAACCGATAGTTGGGGAAAAGAAGAGAATTGGTACCTTTGTTAAGTGTTTTATTCCGAGATTGAACGCGATAGCATGACAGAGGTTCGAACTTATTTACTTCTGGGCCACAGTTCAGCCCTTTAACCATAACGCCACGAAGGCTCTATCTCTCGTTCAGGATTTGAACTCAGTTCTCCGAGTCAATTTTCCACTACGATAACAGGTACGTCATGCGTGACTCCTTGCTATTGTATATTTTGGATTGTTGGATTGTCTTAGTATAAGCCAAAAACAACTTCCCGTTGGAAGAAAATAACCATTGACGTTGCATTTTGAGAATAATGAATCTTCTAATTATTATAAAAAAAATCATGTCAGCCATTTAATTCGAGATCTGCAAAATGTTGGATTTACTATACGGATTTAACTATTTGGAACTTGATCATTTCTGGATTTAATACTTAATTGGATTACAGGGTGCGGAGTCAAGATATGGAATTATCTTAAAAACTTTTTTTAGTCTGATTAGTCTAATTTTTGAAAAAAAAAAAAAAAAAAAAAGCAAAACAAAACAAAAAAGAAAAAAAAACACTATGATTTGCTTAACGTCGAAACCAAGCCAAAAAAAAAAAATTTCCGAAATAATTTGACTCTCTTTATGGCCTCCATTAAGCCCATACCGTAACCCCCTTGATTACGTTATATTGGACTTTTTAGAAAAGAAAACAAATGCAATTTCCCATCCAAATATTGGTTTTCTTAAGACTGCTATTGAGGAGAAATGCAATAGAAGGCATCGAAGTCTTTCTGAAAGCGTGTTCATACAATAATCAAAAAAAAAAAAAATAGTGGTCATATTGAGCAAATTTACAACTTTGTGTCTATCTTCTTATTTTAGAGTTTATTTTTTAAATTTAGAATTAATCTTTTTTTTTTTTTTATAATAAAGTCGTTTATTATTATATTAGAATATTCCAAATTTTGCTTCCGCACCCTATAGGCTAATTATAAATTTGTTTCGTGGCTGTAAGACAAAATTGACAATTTTTAATTCGACCAGAGAGAATATCAAGAACGTTCCATTTTTATCTTTCAAGCGTGTTGTACAAAGAGGCTTTATTTTAAAGAATTTCTTTTTATATGTAAGTTTTTTTTAATAAAATTAAGTAATTTCATTCATTTGGAATAGTAACTTATTTATTAAGAGGGCTATTGCAATACAAAATAATAATTATTTGAGTCTAATTAATTCTAAAATAAAAACTACATCGTCAGAGACTTATTTAAAAAATGAACACGATGTTGGATGTTCAAATTTCTTGGGGGACATCGTAAACATGGTGTCACGTGGGGTGTTAGAACGCGATGTTGGGTGTTAAAACCATGGTGCCACGTGGGGTGTTCAAACGCCATGCGGAACAGACGTGATTTCAGTTGTCCTCATCAATTTCATTTTATTTTATTTTATTTTTTAAACTTAGATATGTATTTCAAATGTGCGTGTTAATTAATAATATATTTAGTATTTAATTCTAACCTTCTGTTAATCTGAGGGTGTAACTTAGCTCCTAATAAAGTCTCCTTAATTCTGAGATTACCAACATTACGTACTATTGCTTCTATTTTAATGGAAAAATTATTATCAATATTTTTGCCTTTAATTAAATGTTTATGGAATGGGGATGCACGTGTGTTGAGGTGTTCTTTAATTCTAAATGTATTCCTGACACAATATACTAGTTGTCATTAGATCCCATATTTCTGACGGTGACTGGCCCTGATTATTGTTCCAATGTTCGAAAGTGGCTTACCAATGAAAACTGTTGCACATCCCTGGTTAAATATATATGACATCTACGAACATCAATTAACAACAGCTATTTGATTTTAACCGCCCATCAAAATGATTAGATTTTGACGTGGTTGCGAAATAAATTGTAGTTAGTTGAATTCAACAGAAAATAATAATAATTGTACTAATAAACATGAAATGTCTAAGGCTAATTTTCCAGGAAAAATAAAATTATTAATAAAAAAGATTAAAGAAATAAAAGAAAAAAATAATTAGAATAAAATAAAACAAAAAATAAATAAAATTTGGACAATAGAAAAAAATACCAAGGTGATCCATTCTTTCGTCTACAATTTTTGGGTTAAATCTTTGACCGATAAAAGAAAAAAATCGGCACCTTGGGGTATATATATATATATTATAAGTGTGTTGGTTGTGACTAAATCACTTTTTGGGTATGTGCCAAACTAAGTGCAATATATATATATATATATATATATATATATATATATATATAAACGTAGCTGTTTTTAAGAGAGTTTATTCTGATAAAGGAAAATCTAAAGATAACTATTATTTAGCTATGTTTTGTATTGTGCAATAACACTAACCGTCCCGTTATTTCTGCCCAATCATTAATATAGTACAATACCAAAGTGATCCATTCTTTCGTCTATAATTTTGGGGTTAAATCTTTGACTGATAAAAGAAAATATCGCACCTTGGGGTATATTATATATATATATATATATATATATATATATATATATATTAAACGTAGCTGTTTTTACGAGAGTTTATTATGATAATGAAAATTTCCAGGCAACTATTAATTAAACTTGTTTTGTGTTGTGCAATAACATTGACAGCCCCGTTGTTTCTACCCAATCATGTATATATATATAGTACAATATTTTCAAGTATAAAATAGGATAATAATAAAGCATGATAAAAGCTCATGACTCAGAGTTTCACGTTATCGATCCTAAGGTGAACTAGAACTCAAAAAATGTGAATAAACAGAGGTATTGAATACAAACTCACCTGAGGATCGACAGCGTGAAAGTCAGAGTCGTGAGTTTCTAAGCCGTTTAATTATGATGCCATTTGATACATGAAATATATTTAGTTATGGCACTGTATTTTTGTGAGCAGAGCACGGCAAGTACTTTTGGGGAAACAAACATACGTTTAGCGTTAAATCTTTTATATATATATATATATATATATATATATATATATATATGTGTGTGTGTGTGTGTATTTTTGGGGGATATATATATATATATATATATATTTTCCCCCCAAAATATATATATACATGTATATATATGTATATATTTTTTTCAAAAATAAAAAAAACAACAATCGTTCACATTTGCATAATAAATTTATTTCCATCCTGTTCAAAGCATTGATATAAATCAATGCTCAAAAAATATTTAACAGGTCTTCATCAGAACAAATACGAAATGGGAATAAAATAAATTTTACACATTTACAACCAGACCAAAAAACAAACTCATTTCTCCTATCTATTAAAGCTAGGCTAAACCTTCAAGTAACAATAAGAAGCAAGAATTAAGACAAGTAAAACCACATCCATTGTCATCCTACTTCAGATCACAGTCAACAATAACAGTTATAGTTACACATGTCCAAAAATTCAAACATTTATAAGAAAATTATTCAGACAATCTAAATTTAGTATACTATTTTTATTATTTTTTAGTATATTATTTTATTTCTAAAAAAACCCAAACAACTAAAACTAATGTTAATTATGGTCAAACCGCCCCAAATTACAATGATAGTATATTATTGTAAAAAAAAAAATTCTAAATTTAGATTGAATAATTTTGTTATAAATGCTGTGACTGTTTGATTTGAAGTAGGATGACAATGGATTCAATAAAGGACGTAGTTCGAAGTTCCGTGAAGGTTCCCGAGTTCGACAAACACCAGAAGACTGGTGGACATATCGACCGAAACGTTGTGGAAATAATAAAAAAACATGAAGACAATAGTCTGAAAACCCTTAATGATAAAAAACACTTGATGTAGTTTTACTTGCCATAATTCTTGCTACTTAGTTTTAATGGATGGGAGGAATAAGTTTATTTTTTTGTCTTGTTGTAAATGGGTAAAATTTATTTTATTCCCATTTCGTATTTGATCTGATGAAGTCCTGTTAATTTTTTTTAGAGCATTGATTCATATTTACACATTTACACTATTCAAATTATTGTCAATGAATTCGGTTCCCATTAGATGCAGTAATATATATATATATATTGAGCTCTTTACCACGAAAATTTAAATGTTCATAGTTGAATGATTTTTGGTCTTGACGGAATTATTTCCGACTCCGATTTAACTGGACTGAATAATACACATATATAAATATATATATATATATATATATACATATATATATATATATATATATATATAAGGAAATAATTATATTTCTTTAAAAAATTTCGAACACTAAGTACATTATATATATACATATATATATATATATATATATATATATATATATATATATATATATATATATATATACACGCACACACACACACACTGAAGAGTTGTGATACAACGAAACAGTCTGTTTGTGGATGACAACATATATATATATAAAAATTCATTTATTTAAATAAAAAACAATGTATTTCCTTGTATATAACATCACTGCATATATTGTAGTAATTTATTAAGCTTTTTGCTTAGATGTGGTACAAGGCCGTACGAATGGGGCACCTACTGAGACACGAACTGACTTGGGAAAGTTTGCTAGTTTAGCTTGCTAACCATTGCATCACCCGTGGTGGCTACATCATATATTACATCACACACACAAACGGACATGTGTGTGTGTAAGTGTGTGTGTGTGTGTGTTTATGTGTATGTGTGTGTGTGTGTGTGTGTGTATGTTATGCATGTTGTAATAGTTTGCTAACACAGCTAGTAAATTATTGTCAATGAATTCGGTTCCCATTAGATGCATTAATATATATATATATATATATATATATATATATATATATATATATGTGTGTGTGTGTGTGTGTGTATAAGTTATGCATGTTGTAATAATTTGCTAACTAAGCTATTAAATTATTTTCAATGAATTCGGTTCTCATTAGATGCAGTAATATATATATATATATATATATATGTATATATGTATGTGTGTGTGTGTGTGTGTGGCGGGTGTGGCTCTCTTTCTGTCTATCTGGTGTACGTATTACAATGGTAATCATTTAATTATCGATATTTCTTAAGACATTTTCCTCGAAGTTAAAAAAAGGATCTTTTAAGTTCACCTCAGTACTTTTTCTGTTTCCATTGACCAAAGTTTAGAACCAGTATTAGTGATATTTCTATATTGACCAAATGTAGAATTAATTCACTTCACCTCCGTACGGCTAGATCGCTATTGACCAAAAGATTTAATGCATGGTAGGGAAAAAAATGCAATAGAAATTAATTATTAGATATATGAAGATAAGAAAATCAAGGGAAAAATAATTGTAAAAAAAAAAAAAATAAATAAATAAATAAAGGAAAAAGAAAAAAAAGAATTAAAAAATATAATTAAAGGATAAAATGGATAGATATTAAGGGCGGGAAAAGTGAATCACTTATCTAATTGGAGAGGAATGTAGGCAGGTATACAAAGAGTGTAGTGATTTACTAAGCGCTTTGCTTAGATGTTATACAAGGCCGTAAGTTATAGAAAGAGTGGAAGGCGGTTCGAAATTTATCTTACAAAAAAAACCTACGATTTTCCTGGCGTATGAGTCATCCATAAAATTAGCAAAACTAGAACGGAAACAGACGTTGGCGACAAGCAGTCCTGTGTATCAACTGGAGGGCCTCTCATACCTCACTATCAAGCAAGAAAAATGAATTAAGGTTTGGAGAGGTTTATTTGTTAAACGGCATATCATACACCTAATCGGTTATTTAAAGCCGAAATTTGATTCATCTTTAAAAATCTTTAATAATATTCAGAACCATTTATTGCCTAGTCGGCTGGGGAGGTAGAATACACCAACTACTTCTCTGCAGGGGGGTAAGAACCCCCACCCCAACGAGTATCTTGGATATGACACTAAGCAATCTAATGGTGAGGTTACAGTAATACTAGAGCTTTGTGGGAATGCAGAGTACCTTTTCATTACCATCACTGCCAGGTCCACTCTGGCTCGGAGTGGTGACACCTGATAGGGTCCTATCTTAGGGTCAAATAGAACTAAATTATGTACTTAAGCTAAACTGAATTGTTTGGAAAAGAATTTTTTTCGACATTTAAACTGTGAACTTATGCTAAACTGAATTGTTTGAATTAGATCTGTTATGACATTTAACTGAACTGCTTTGAAATTTAACCGTTTGTAAACAAAACCTATACTTACACTAAACTGAATTGTTTGAAATTTAATTCGGTGTTAAATGTAAGATAAGGTTGCTATGCCGTAAAAAACCAACCAACCAACCAACCAACCATAACCATTTATATTTCCTACGCAACATTGATTTGGTTTCTTTGTTTAATGGTATATCAGCCTTTGAGGCTAATTTGATGCCATAGCTATCCTTGTAGTAGAACCGCTATTTCACCCATTGTTGTAGTGATAAGCAAGTTCAGACCTTTCCAAAGTGTATTAGTCCAAAAGTGAATATTATTGGGCTACTGGAGTTCGAACTCGCTTACTATGCTGTCACAGTGCAGCAAGTTAACCACTAGATTACGAGGACTCCATCGCCACCTGACATTACAATAATTTCTTAAAATTGTGCTTTAAAAATTGTTTATAATGATAATCTTCTGGCACGCAATTAAATGGTTTTATGCATCCTCATCTAAAACTATAATTTTATACACAATCCTATGGTTTCAAGTAACTATCCCTATTTAATAACAATAATAAAAGGAATATCCGTGGCGCAGTGGATAACGTGCTGGACGGTGACATTAAAGAAAATAATAGTGTTGTATATTGACCTCCGACCCGGCTGGGCTGTCAAAATAGGAAATAAACCTGTGTAAATAACAGGTGCATGCGGTCGAGGAATATCAGAATATAACCTTGACCGTAAACGGGTTGATTGAGTGCGATTTGTGACGCCCACAAGAAGAAAGTGGACGTAGAACAATTATATAACCTAGGTGAAAACAGGAAGGCAGTCACTTGGAGACAAGATGCGGTAGAGAAGGCCAGCACCCAGCAGAGTGGGCCCCCAGGCCCCCGGTTGAGCAGCCCAGGAGAACGGGAAAGAAACGCGGTAATAGCCAATAGAGTGGGGGTCAATATGTTGCAGTTCTGTTCGGTCTCAAACTCCCTCTCACACACAACCCTTTCAATAAAGTGAGAGGGATATTTTTCTAAAGAACTGTGTCGCTCGTCTTTATGGTGTCGTTGTTATGATTCTGCATACAGATGTGCATGCGTCTGCATATGATCATGCAACAATAGAACATGAAGGTGACAGTGAAACCAATTGCAATTGGCGCACTCGGTACAGTCACCAAGGGATTAATAATTGGACTGGAGGACTTGGAAATAAGCAGACGAGTGGAGACTATCCAAACGACAGAACTATCAAGATCGGCCAACTATCAAGATCGACTCAAACTCCAGTGGAAGACCTTCGGTTAACGTTGATGTGAAAAACTCTCAAGGAGTAAATAATAATAATAATAATAATGAGTGGAGACCATCCAAACGACAGCATTATTGAGAACGGCCAGAATACTGAAAAGAGTCCTGGAGACTTGAGAAGACTTGCTGTCACTCAAACTCCACTGATGTGAAAAACTCAAAATTTGTTTGTACAGTAATATGGCTTCCAGAATCTCTATCCATTTCTGGTAACTTTTAAACAGTTCTGTTTGATCCATACTTAGAACTCGAACAGGTACTGCCACTCCGGGTTAGAGTGGACCTGGGAGTAATGGCAGGGAAGGGGTACTCCACACTCTCTAGAGTTCCAGAAGCGGAGCCTTACCATCGAATGCAAGCCTCACTAGCAGGGGAAATAAAAACGAAAAGGGGGTGTCCTCGTGGTGTGATGGTTAAAGCGACGGAGTGCGGAATCGTAGTACGCGAGTTCGTACTCCAGTCGCGCTATTACGTTCACTTTAGGACAAATACCCTTGGGAAAGGTATGAACCCCCTTATCCTCCCCTCTATGGGTTAAATAGTACCACTACTGTTCTTCTAGGAGAATGGCTTCGGCATTAAATAACCTAAAAAGAGTTGATATGCCATTAAACAAAGAAACCAAACCAAACCTAAAAAACGAAAAATGATACTCCAAAGATAAATTCGAATCATACTTAATGTACCGATTCCCGCTAGATCATTAAAGTTAAGGTACCAATGCACCTTTTCTGTACTTAGATGGGTGGCCATTGAGGATCAGTAAATGCTGAAATGGTTTTACAAAATATATTTAAGAAAAAAAGTATTTTCCTTCCCTTTTTGGTAGAAAACTAAATCCAAATTGATTACAGCCCCATCAGTGGGGACTGTAAAATGCAACGACTATACCTCTGCAGAGAGGTAAGACACCCCCTGTTAGAATGAGTGTCCTGGATATGATGCTAAAACATCTTAGGGCGAGGCTTCAATCCTGAGGCTTTAGTGAATGTGGGTAATTCTTCATTGCCATTGCTCATTGGATGATATCAACCATTCAACATTTTTGTGCCATGTCAATTTTGGTTGACGGCGGTGACGTAAAACGTAATTCTTGTTAAAAGAAAATTCTTAATTAATTCCCCTCACATTGAACTAAGTTTTTATTGTCGTCTAATCAAGTTGGTTGGTTTATGGCATATCATATTTACCAACCCCTCCGCTTGGGCAAGATATGACACAAGGTCAATTTTTAAGCGGAGTTTAAAATGCAATCAGTGTCGTCCAGGATTTTAACTTTGTGCTGTCATAATAGGAAATACACCTGTGTAAATAACAGGTGCATGCGGTCGAGGAATATCAGAATATAACTTTAACCGTAAACGGGTTGATTGAGTGCGATTTGTGACGCCCACAAGAAGAAAGTTGGCGTGGAACAATTATATAACCTAGGTGAAAACAGGAAGGCAGTCACTTGGAGAGAATATGCGTGTCCATTTCCTACGACGATAACCATTACACCACGGGCATCTCGAATAACTAGTACAAATAACACTGGTTTACAAAGAAATTGAGGCAATCACAAAAATACCCGTTTTTACCTAATTTGAGGGTGCTGAATTCAAATTTGAAATCCGTTTTTACTCATCACCTCTAGTTTTTTAGATATGCATAGTATGCATTTTGTGCATATACGGTACATAAAGGCGTATATGAATTCAGGATTAATTCTAACATTGTGAGACTGTGGTTTATTTTTTTGTTATTATGCACTAAATGTAAGTGATAGCATTACATTATATATATATATATATATATATATATATATATATATATATATATATATCAAGACGGATTTTGACAATTAAGGCAGCAGGTCTCAATCCACACTCTGGCAGTCATTGAAAGAGGTTGTCTCGCAGGCGGCGCAGGAGGTTGGTGTCCTTCAAGTATCGTGTTACACATCTTTTGGGTTACTAAATATTAGTATTACATTTTCAAATGCACATTTGGTTTTCAACTTTGCTTTCAACTTTGCAGTCCCGATGGTTTGGAGAGAGCCGCGAAACCACGCAGATGATTGTTATTTTTGTTTAACTGGTATATTGTTTAACTGGTATATTGTTTAACTGGTTATTTTTGTATAACTGGTTTCAATGCATCTTCTAGGAAAAAGATCAAATATCGCAACCTTCGATCTGCTATGAGACCCGTTCCCCATTCAGATGATCTTCCTGTACTCACACCTCCAGTAAATAAGGATCTTCTTTCCTCATCAGATGAAGAAATGCCTTCAAGGGAGGATTCTGGCGAGTCAATATCTTAGGGAGATATTGAGTCTACATATTCAGGAACAAGTGGCAATGAGCCATACTGGATCACGCAAGAAGACCTGAATGATCTTGCTCGTGATTTGTATCTGTCAAAACAGCAGTCAGAGCTCTTGACTTCTCGTCTTAAACAGTGGAACCTAGTCCAGGAAGATGTAAGGATCACCAGTTTCAGGAATCGGAATAAAGACCTTGCTTCATTTTTCGACATGGAAAACAAGTTGTGCTACTGCACAAACATACCTGGCTTGTTTACGTCCCTTGGTTTGCCACATAATCCTTCAGACTGGCGTCTTTTCATAGACTCTTCCAAGCGAAGTCTCAAGGGTGTTCTGCTCAACGGGAATAAATATCCCAGCATTCCCATTGCACACTCTGTCCATCTAAAGGAGTCCTATGACAATATGGAGCTTCTTTTAGAAGCTATTAAGTACAGCGAGTACCAATTGAGTCTGTGTGGGGACCTCAAGGTCATTGGTCTTCTTATGGGTATGCAAGCGGGCTTCACAAAGTACTGTTGTTTTCTCTGGCTCTGGGATAGTCGAGCTGTATTCCAGCATTACAAGTAGAAAGACTGGGGGTCTAAAAGAACTTTGTTCATGGCGAACATAGCCTCAAGGAGAATCCTCTGGTGGACACGAATAAGGTGCTTCTTCCTCCTCTTCGCATCAAGCTTGGTTTGATGAAGAATTTCCTGAAGGCGTTGCACAAAAATGGTGCTGCCTTCCAACACTTGTCTACCGTGTTCCCAGGTCTTAGTGCTGCTAAGCTCAAAGAGAGCATCTTTGTCGGACATCAGATCCGAGAAGTACTGAAGGATACTGATTTTGAGGAGCTTCTTAACTTAAAGGAACTGAGAGCATGGGAAGCATTCAAGTCAGTCTGTAGTGGCTTCCTTGGTTACACACGCGTAACAGATTAGCAAGCCTGTATTGAGAAGTTGCTAAAGTCTTACGAGGATATGGGATGCTGTATTGTCACTCAAGATTCATTTTCCCCATTCCCACCTCAACTTCTTCCCACCAAACCTTGGAGAAGTGAGTGATGAGCACGGAGAAAGATTCCACCAAGACATTACGAAGATGGAGAGCAACTATCAAGGCAAATGGAACCCCGGCATGATGGGAGACTTCTGCTGGATGCTCTTGCGTGATATCCCGGAGGCAAAATACACCAGATCTTCTAAGAAAACACACTTTTGACTGTCTGTGGAACTATGAATTGTGTAATTGTGTCATCCAAGTATATTGATTCAATCAGTGTTCTTTATCTATCCTGTTTTATCTGTTATAAGCTGCGGCAACTCTTGAAATATCCACATATATTCTCTGTTTATACTAAAATGAGACTATTTAAAAGCCAGAAAACTAGAGGTGATAGAGCAAAACTATTTATAAATTTGAATTCAGCACACTCAAATTAACAAAAAACATCTATCCCTATTCTTGCCTCAGACCAAAAATTTATTTTTGTAAACTAGTGTAATCGCTAGTAAACAATTATAACTTTAAATAGCAGGGTTTTGGTTACTTTGTTTAATGGCATATCAACCTTCATGGATTATTCAACGTCAAAGCCATTCTTTTAAAAAAAGACAGTAGTGGTGCTATTCAATCCATTGCGGGGGAGAAGGAGGTTCGCACCGAGGGTATTAGTCCAAAATGAATTTAATAATTTCATTAGAGTTCGGACTTGCTTATTAAGATATCGTAGTCCAGTACGTTTGTTACTACGCCACGGGGACTTATCCACTCTTGGTTTTCGAACTGAACCCTTTATATTTACTGTCTATGTTCTTAGGGGTTTTATGTACTGAAAAGCGGATTGTAAATTTAGGCGTTCACTATTTCTGTCGGTGGGGCCAGTTGACTGGGGCTGAATTCACCAGGCATTTCCCCGTCCGATAATCACTTGTTTCAATCGATGATACATAGCTTAGCTGAGCAGCACTTTCCTTCTCAAGAAGATGCCAACAAATGGGTCGACTTGTGTTTTTCCGCAAAAGACGTCGTTTTTCCGACGTGGAATTCAAACGCTGCCAGAAAGATGGAAAATAGTGGTGGCTCACGATGGACAATATTTTCAAAGACACGTTTCTAACTAATTTTTCATTAAAAATCAGCGAGAACTTATTCAAGGTCCTAATATACAAAATATCCATAGAAGATGGACAGACACTGCATATTCTATTCTTGATGCAATCCAGACTTTTTATGAGTCTTTTGACTTTTGGATGAAAGAACTTGGGGAAACATGCGCCACCCTCCAAAAGTCATTCCATTCAAAAGTCAAACGACTGACACCAACATCTGAACAGATCAAAGATTCAGTTGGTAGAAGCGAAGGGTCTGCCTTATTTAATCAATATGTTTAAAAGGGAAATTGCTGTCATCTATCTATCTATCTATCTATCTATCTATCTATCTATCTAATAAAATCTTTTATCACACCACTAGGCTGATATGGTTATCACGCTATCCGATACTGTTTATATTTAGAATGTCGAGGCACGGCGTTTTTTTTTTACTTTTGTTATCTCAAATATAAAAATCCTTATCCATATAGTATATCCTATCAACACGTGATTTTGGTATGTATACATAGCCTTTCACAAAACTACGTTTGCAAAACTAACTGTTGATCATATGGCATCATGATATAAAATCAGAACCAATTCTTATTATATGAAAACTAGTTGGATGACTCATTCTACGCCAGGACCCTGAAAGTTAAGAATATTCAACCCATTAATATTTTATTAATACTGCATGCTTATCATCGGGTGGGTCGAGTGGATTTCACATTATTGGTTATTTTTTATAGAATTTATTTACAGGTGTACCTCGGTTTATTGCGTTTCGTCCATCGGGACCATTTTGTTGCTCATACTCACTTACTTTGCAATATTACAAAAAAAAAAAAAAAAAAAGGACGAAACAAAAACTACGATTCATCCCAAGGAGGCCCAAATGGTCTATACCCTGCAAAGAAATGCAATGACGGTGGTAACATGATAAATGAGCAAATATGAATATATAGTTGGTTAGGGGTTGGTCTTAGGACACGTCAAACTTTGTTGCCTTATTTAATGCCGAAGTTAGTCCTGCTAACACGGTTTTCCCTGATTCTTTCTCTCTATTCGTCCTTATCATCCATCGTACCCAGCAGGTCTTCTAAACTACATCCTGTGTCTGCGCAGAGCAATTGACGACGAGTTTTTGCTGGTCGGCCAACACCGTCACGACCATGTGGAGGGATCCTTTGGTGAACGTCACTTATGAGTTCATGGGTAAAATAGAAGGGAAGATTGGGTTCTCAAGATTTGATAGGGCAAGCAATCTAGGAAAAGGAAGAAATTTAAATTCAAAACCAGGGGGATATTGTTTGGAAGAATCTGTGACATGTTGGCACACCTTTCGTCAATTAACAGCCCATCCAACAAGTGTGACTTGTTCTACGAAAGTATTCTTCAATACTATAAATAAATCATTACAGCAGATAGTCTAGCGGTTCGTATCTTTTATCGAACTGATTATCCTTTAATCATCATCATCATCATCATGTCCCACTGCCTGCACGGATCTTCCTGACGTTCTCTCGCCATCCGTCTCTATCGTTCATTGCTCCCGCCACAGCGGTTTCAAGTAAATATTCCTATTTGATTATCATTTGTTTGCGTACAGTTACATAACTTAAAGTGTTCTCATCTAATATAGATAATTTGAATGTTTTCAATTATCTCATCATCATCATCCTGTTGCGCCACCAGCGTAGATATCCCTGGCCTTCTCCTGCTACCCTTCACTATTGTCCATCGCGTCCGCATATGTGGGGTTCCATAGGAGTACATCTCTTATGAGCTCGTCCTTGCTTCTCCAGCAGTGTCCTGAATGTCTGGTTCGTCTGACTTGGATAGTTTTCGTGATGGGAGGCAGGTGGCCGTATAGTTGGTGCCTTGTGGGGTGTTGCAGCCAGGACTTGTTCAATATTGCTCGCAACATTCTTGTGTAATTGCCGTCTAGCCTTTTCTCCAGCAGTTTAGTTAGCGTCCAAGTAGTGCATTCATATAGCAGTATTGACACGACCGCTGCCTGGAAGAAACTGCGTTTCATTTTATTGGTCAGGTCTGATTTCCATATGATGGAGAGCCTATCGATAGCTGTCCATGCCTTCCTTGGTACCCAGCAAAAACAATTACCGACGCCGACTACGCTGATGACATAGTGTTACTGGCGAATACACCCAACCAAGCCGAAACACTACTGCATAGTTTGGAACGAGCCGCCGCAGGCATTGGCCTCCATGTCAATGCACACAAAAGTGAATATATGTTCTATAACCAAACAGGCGACATTTCCACACTAGACGGAACCCCTATCAAACTAGTTGACAAATTCACCTACCTAGGAAGCAGCGTCTCATCAACCGAAAAAGACATCGACACACGACATATATATATACTAGAAGAAACTAGGAAATGATTTTGAACGCAGTTGTAATATTTTTTTGTGTTTAATTAAAGAAAATTAAAGTTTAATTTTAGTTTCAAACTTGTTTATCGTCTTATCTCGGGAAGCGCCGGGTGTATAGTTAATAAATTCCAAATACAGTGTAAACTAATACTGACTTACGTGACGTTTTAGAAACTTTGATAAAATTGTGGGGGTCTGGAAACGAACTCGCAATATCTTCGAGGTATACCTGTATTTCTTTTGAGGCTATCAGTAAAAATACAATGTTTTCTAGGTTTTATTCAACGAATTACCGGATTATAAGACACAGAATTGGGACCCAACTTTTAATTTTCACCCCTGTGCCCCAATTTTTACTTCCAAGCATATCAAGTTCATTTTAACCCCCTCGAAACATTTAAAATATCGACTATTTTTAATCACAAATCGTCAGACAAATCATCTAAAGCAAAGTTTACTGTATTTGTTTAATATTACATAACAATTGTTAAAGTTACTTAAGAAGATTTGTATTGTTAATATAATAAAAATACAATATTATGTCTGATCAATATTTAAATTATGATTTAATGTTTGTTCGTGGATCTTAGTGATAGGAATTTGAGCTTATCGAAAATGCTTAGATCAAGCCACGAACGAGAGTTTAAGCGAGATTTCAAGCGAGAGTTCACATTATTAATCTGACAGGAAAAAGAACTCGTAAATAGAAAAAGAGAATGCGACCCACCTTTTAAAAACGGTAAAATAAAAGAAGAAAACTTTGAAAAAAAAAATAAAAAGAAAGAAAAAAGATTGATTAAATAAAAAGGGAATAAAGATATAAATATAGGTAGGAAGGAAAGTAGGAAAGAAAGAAGGATGAAAGGGGAAGGGAAGAAGGAATAGAAGGAAAAAGAGAAGAGAAAGGAGGAAGGAAAGAAGGAACGAAGGGAAAGAAAAGAGTGAAGAAAGAAGGAAAGAAAATAGAGGAAAGAAAGAAAGAAAGAAAGTAAGGAAAAAACAAGAGGAGGAAAAAAGGAAGAAAAGAAGGAAAAAATAGAAAAAAGAAAAAGAGAAAGAAAAAAGAAGAATAAGAAATAAAAGAGAAAAGAAAAAAGATGAAAAGGAAGAGAAGGATAAAAAGAAAGAAGAAGAGAAAAGAAATAAGGAAGAAGAAGAAGAAGGAGGAGGAAAAAATAAGGAAGAAGAAGGACATTAGGAAAAGAGGAAAGAAGGGAGGAAAGTAAGAAGAAATGAAAGAAAGAAGAAAGAAAAATGAAAAGGAAGGGAAAGCGGAAAAGAAATAAGAAAAGGAAGGAAAAAAGAAAAGAGATGAAGAAAACAACAAGAAAAGGAAAGAAAGGAGAAAAGAAAGAATGAACGAAAGGAAAGAAAGGAACAAAGAGAGAATGAAAGTAAAGAGAAGAAAGGAAAAAAACAAACGAGAGAAAAGACAAAGGTAAGAAGAGTAAGAAAAGAAGATTTATAAGAAGAAGGAAAAGAGGAACAAGAGGGAAGAAAAAGAAAGAAAAAGAGGAAGAAAATAAAGGAAAGAAAATAAAGGAAAGAAAGAAGGAAGAAGAGAGACTAAAAAAAGGAGGAAGAAAAATTACGATAGAAAGAAGGAACAAATAGAAGGAAAAGAGGAAAAAGTGGAATAAAAGAAAGGAGAAGAAAAGAAAGAAGGAAAGAAAGAAAGAAAACAGAAATAAAGGGAAAGAAAGGGGAAAGAAAGAAAGAAGGAGGTGAAAAAAGGAGAAAGTATATGAAGGAAGGGAGGAAAGACAAATTGAACAAGAGGAAGGAAAGAAGAATAGAAAGAAGGAACGAGAAGGATAAAAAGAGAGAAAAAGAAAAAGAAAGAAAGAAGAAGACGAATGAAAAATAAGTAGTAGAAATGAAGGAGAAATGAAAGAAAAAACAAGAAAGAAGAAAGGAAGAAGGACGATCAAGAAAAGGTGGAATCGATGGGGGAAAAGACGGAAGGAAAGACTGAAAAAAGGGAAGAGGAAAATAAGGAAGAAGTTGAAGAAAAGCAAGAATAAAAACAGGAAGAATATAAAGAAAAGGAAGATATAAAGAAGGAACGAGAGGAAGGAAAAGTGGAATGAAAAATAAAAGAAGAAAAGAAAGGAAGAAAGAAAAAGGAAATTGAGGATGAACCAGAGAAAGGGAAAGAAGAAGCAGAAAGAAAGAAGAATGAAAGAAAAAAAGAAATAAGTAAAGGCAAAAAAGAAAAGAAAGAAATAAATAAAGGAAGGAAGAAGAAGAAGAAGAAGAAGAAGAAGAAGAAGAAGAAGAAGAAGAAGAAGAAGAAGAAGAAGAAGAAGAAGAAGAAGAAGAAGACGAGTGAGAGGAGGACCAAAAAGAGGGAACAACGAAAGAAGTGGAAGAAGGAAAATCAGAAAAAAGAAGAGGGTGGGGGTGAGGAAAGGAAGAAGGAATAAGTAGAATGAGAATGGATGGACGAAGGAAAGCAGAAAAAAAAAAGAGTAAAAAAGAGGAAGGAAAAGGAAAAAAAAAGAAAGAAAAGAAAAGCTTTTCGGAAAATAAATGAAGAGGATTTTCACAACCCGGGAAGGAAAAAATACAAAAAAATTAATTCTCGGAAGAAAATAACCAACGAAAAGAAAAAAAGAAAAACAAAGGAAGCAAAAATGTTTATGTAAATGGACAACAAGTGTATATAGGTGGTATACCTTTAGGAAGAAAAGCGATTTTAGTTGAAAATAGGAAAGAAAAAAATCTATTGTAAATAGCAGAGAATGGAACGATAGAAAAAATTTTCACAAAAAAAATGAAGGATTACATACCGAGAATAGAGATCGTGTGAAAAGAAAGAAACTGGAAGAATCTAAATTCGCACATACAAAGAACATGGCAGTTGAGATTTCTCATTGGCTGATACTGGCTGGGATTTCACCATATAAACGCTCGGGATATTTTTGGAGTTTTTTTTTAAAGAAATGTTTTCGTTCCGACGAATTCCTGATCCTGGTCGGGGTTGCTACTTAAGCTAAATTGATGTACAAGAACCCGAAATTGGCAATGAGAGTAGTGCATCCCTGACGACAATCCTGTATGCATTCTATGGATGTATCACAAGACAGAAAACTAATCAGCAACAAAAATGAAAAAGCAACGAAGGATCTTTAACATCAATGTTGTATCTGTGCTCGCTGTTTAACACAGCATTTCATTACTTTCAGCGGGGAAACTCTGACTGTAGAAAAGTCAGATTCCGGCCCAAAAGAGGGGGTGGCTTGGGTATAAAGTACGTCTCACGATAAGGCTCCAATTTTGGGGCTTTGGGGAATCCAGTGTACCCCTTCATTACCATCGCTCCAAGGTCCACTCTGGTTCGGAGTGGTAACACCTGATAAATATCTATCTGTGGGTCAAATAGAACTGTTTGACATTTAAACTGAATGTAAACAAATGACTTGCGCTAAATTGAATTGTTTGAAATGGAACTGTTTTGACATTTATCTGTGTAAACAAATGACTGATGTTTAATTGAATTTTTAGTGATACATAACAATACTTGGAACTATTTAAGTTTGATTTATGTTAAATTGAATTGTTAGAAATTGAAGTGTTTGTTTATTCAACCGTGTGTATCTATGAAATGTGTTTACAAATCATATATATTTAATATATATGTAAAAACTGAATTTGGCATGAAATAACCAACAACATTTGATATGCCATAAAACCAAACTAAACCAGATAGTACATGTTCGGATCATATCTATGGGTCAAGTAGACTTGAAAATTATTGGTATTAAATAAAACCATATATGAATATAAATTATTTGTATGATGAATTAAGGCGGAGAGACCTATGGCATAGTGGATAATGTACTGGAGTGTGACATCGTAGTTAGCGAGTTCGAGCTTCAGTCAGGCCATTATATTTATTTTCGATCTGATACTCATGGGAAAGGTATGCGCCTCCTTATCCCCCAAGCTTTGGAACTGTTCTTCTACAAGGATAGCTTCGACTTTAAATTACTCACGGAGTTTGATATGCCATTAAACAAGGAAAGCGAAAACGAGCTACTTAAAGCTATAATTATTTACTTATAATTATTATTTTAGTTATTTGAAACCATATTAGTATACAACTTGTTTGTATTAGATAGAAATACTTGAAACTATAAAACTGCAAATTATTTGTATTAGAATGGAATACTTGAAATTTTAAAACTGTGCAAATTACTTGCATTAGAAAGGAATACTTGAAACTATAAAACTGTGCAAATTATTTGTATTAGATAGGAATACTTGAAACCATAAAACTGTGTGCAAATTATTTTTATTAAATAGGAATACTTTCGGAGGTGCCCGTGGTGTAATGTTTATCGTCGCAGGAAATGGACACGGTGACACGAGTTTAAGTCCTGGACGGCACTGATTGCATTTCACATAGCACTAATACCCTTGGGAAAGGTATGAATCCAATTATTCTCCCTCCAGTTATTGGTAAGTAGTAGGACAGACTGAGTTCTTTAGCCTTGGTGAGGCAACTTGTCTAGGAGAAGGAAAACTCTGAATTCAAACCAGTTAAACTCCGCTTGAAAATTGACCTTGTGTCGTATCCTGCCTCGAGTGGAGTGGTTTGTAAATATATATATAGGAATATTGATACTATAAAACTATGAGCAAATTATTTGTATTAGATGGGAATACTTGAAACCATAAAACTGTTTGCTAAGTATTTGTATTTGATAGGAAATATCTTGATATCATGAAATGTAAATTATTTGCATCAAGAATAGTTACTTTAAGCTATTATTGTTTACTAAAGACTAACATTAGTTACTTCAAACAAAATAACCCTATGTAAACAAAAGACTATTATGAAATCGAAATGATTACTTAAAACAGTCCCTTCGACATCACATTTTAGTGTTTGCCAATGGTCGTGGAGTCTGAGGTTCAATTCGAAGCCGAGTCATACCAAAGACTCAAAAATGGTACTTAATACCTCTTTGCTTAACACTTGGCACAATAATATACGGATCAAGGGAAAGTGGAGCAATCCCGGGAAAGGAGTAGTGCTTTCCCTTAAACCTCAGTGTAGAAACTATTAAAAAGGGAGCCTTCGGGCCACTCTCTACAACAGTCGGCTAACCAACTGGCTATATAATTATAAGTTTTACATTGGAATACTTGAAACCATACAATCGCGTGTAAATTATTTATATGTGATAGAAATACTCGATAACATACTAGCTAAGAAACAACTCCATAAAATATATAAATATGAACGTACAATGAACACAATTCCCTGACTTCTAGATATAAGATAACCCTAGACGGGTTGAGATACCGTTAAAATCAATCAAACTTAGTATTTTTTAGTAAATTCAATCGTAAAGTTTCAGCAGAGGTGGTTGTAGTTATTTACTAAGCATAGTTGGGGCTAAAGGCCAGAACTGTTGGTTACCCCGCAGGAATCGAACTCACCTCCAATTACCTGCTGACCGAGCTTGCTAAACATTAGTACTCCGGGTTAGTGAGTACGTAATTTACCTATTTACCTCGAGGTCGGAAGATCGAATCAGAGTGATTATTTTTTGTTTGTTTTGTTTTAATGGCATATCAAGCTTCGTAGGATATTTAATGCAAGAGCCAATCTTGTCGAAAAATAGCCGTAAAACTATTTAACGTATAGCTGGAGGGGATAAAGAGGTTCATGCCTTTCCCTAAAGTATGAGTCTGAAAGTGTATGTAATAGCAAAATTGGAGATCAAACGCATTTATTTCGAAGTCTCAGTCCAGGACTTTACTCATTGCGCCAAAGAGACTACACCTCAAGCGGCCCTTGTTTATTTCATATAGAGTATAATGACTTCTAGTGAAGACGAAAAGAAAGTTCTAGTCATATATTTTATTTGTTTGTTTGGGTTTATGGCATATCAACCTTTGTAGGTTATTTAATGCCAAATCCATTTTTAAACAAATGAACAGTTCTATTTCAAGCAATTCAGTTTAGTATAAGTACACAGTTTAACTGTCAAAATTGAAACTCTACTTACACAAAACTGAATTGTTTAATATAGAACTGTTTTTGAAATATAACTATGTGTTAACAAAATCTGTACTTATACTAAACAGAATTAGCTGAATTAGAACTATTTGAATGAACTGAATAACTTGGAATAGAAATCTTTTTTGACATATAAACTGTCTACTCATACTAAACTGAATATTTTGAAATAGAACAATTTTCATAAAAATGGATTAGGTGTTAAATAACTTACAAAGGTTGATATAAAATCCAACAAACTAAACTGAATTGTTTGAAATGGAACAGTTTTTGACATTGAAACTGTACTTATACTAAACTGAATTTTTTAATAAAATAGAAATGTTTTTGACGATTAAACTGAATTGTTTGAAATAGAACTGTTTTGATATTTAACTGTGCGTGGACAAATATTATACTTATACTAAACTGAATTGTTTGACTTAGAACTGATTATTTGTTTAAAAATGGATTTGGCATTAAATAACCTACAAAGATTGATATGCCATAAACCCCAACAAACAAATAAAATATAAGATGAGAAATTTCATTTCGTCTTCACAAGAAGAAGTCATTATACTCTATATAAAATAAACAAGGGCCGCTTGAGGTGTAATAATCCTGATATTGAATATTCTAACTAATTTGGATTGGAAATAGTTTGGTTACTGAGAGAAAAGAGTTTTATCGTGTATTTAGAAAACTGAAATTGGAGGATTGAATTTGACAATATATTAGCAAAAATTAATATCATCTCGACCCATTGGTCTAGTGAGTAGAGACCAGGCTTCAATGCCAGGTTGAGTCATACCAAAGACACAAAAAATGGTATTTAACTCTCAGTTTTATAAGGTATGTATCAAGAGTAAAGTGGAGCTATTCCGGGAAAGGAATAACGCTCTCCCCTACACCTAAGTGTAGTAGCTATTGAAAAGGGAGCCTTCAGGTGCCCTTCGATTACGGTCGGCCAAGTTCACTTATTTTCACTAGGATTCAACAAATAATCTCCAAATATCCTAAACGTTTGAAAAAAGATCCTTGGCAACTCCCTCCCCCACCAAAGTTTTTCTTTTTGTTCTACAATAATATCTGAACGAACCCAACTTGCTAAATAAATAAAGATTGCGAATATTTCAACGAAAATGACACCAATGTCGAAACATAATAAATCTCTACAAATATATTTGCAAAACGTTTTAGCCCTAGATGACCAAAGTATCTGTTAAGCCCAAAATTGGGTACGAAGGATAGGGAAAAGGACAGGGGAAAGGATAGGGGGAAGGATAAGAGTATAGTTTAAGGAGTGAATTAATCATGAGGGATTGATTTAATGAAAATTGGAAGGTTGAAAGACACAAAGAGGAAAAATTATTCACATTAGACATGTTGGGAATGAGAAAATGGACAAATTCTTCAACCACGGATTAAAAAGAGTTAAGGGTCAATAAATTGAAAAAAAAAACAAAAACGGGAAATGCAGAATGATGGATTGACAGATAGATTAGAGCAGAATGGAATAGAAATGATACAAACATTAAGAAACAGAAACAGAAGCATATATATATATATATATATGTGTGTGTGTGTGTGTGTGTGCTTATATATATATATATATATATATATATATATAGATAGATAGATAGATATATGAAAAGTATAAAAGCCGAGCAATAAAAACGGAAGAGATACTCGTAGATAATAAACGATGAATTCATTTGAAAAGAAGGTAGGTCAGTATGTGATAGGATGAGACAGATACCTAAAAAATATGCGCGTGCACACACACACACACACACATATATATATATGTATATATATATATATAGAGAGAGAGAGAGAACTATCTATCTAGCTAGATAGATTAATTGATTGATATGAACTGAATGGGAGAGCTAAAAAAGAGTAAAGTAGGTTAATATGTGATAGGATGCAACATATCTAAAAATAGATAGATAGATAGATAGATTTGAAAATGTTTTGATAGACAGACTGACAGATAGATAGATAGATAGACTGAAAGAGAGAGATAGATATGAAATTATGGAAATTGATCAATAGAGACAGCATATGAGAGATCTCTAAAAATGATAGATCTGAACAAACTGAGATCGATAGATAGATAGATAGATAGATATAAACAAGCTGAGACAGATAAAGAAATCTTCAAATAGATCAAAATATGGCAGAATGAGATAGATATTCAATATATATATATATATATATATAGATAGATAGATAGATAGATAGATATGAACAGAATGGGATAGATATGAGAAAATTTAAATAGATCCATGTGTGACAGGATGAAGTAATCATCTAAAATATGAAGAAACTGATAGATAGACGGATAGATAAAGAGATAAATAGATGGATACGAACAGAGGTAGAAAGTTATGAAAAGATTAAAATCGATGAATATGTCAAAAATGATATAGATAGATAGATAGATAGATGGGAACAATAAAATTCACGTGAAAAGTTGTAAATCGATCACGATGCTATATATTTGAGTCATGTAAACATCGACAGATTGATATGATAAATGACAGCATGAGATAGATATATAAAAAAAATGTATGTTGAAAGATTGAATGAGAGATACCAAATAGATAGATAGATAGATAGAATGAAAGAGATAGATAGATATGAACTTATTGAAATTGATCAATTGAGACAGCATATGAGAGATCTCTAAAAACGATAGATGTGAACAAACTGAGATTGATAGATAGATAGATAGATTTGAAAATGCTTTGATAGATAGATAGATAGATAGATAGATTTGAAAATGCTTTGATAGATAGATAGATAGATAGACTGAAAGAGAGAGAGAGATATGAAATTATGGAAATTGATCAATTGAGACAGCATATGAGAGATCTCTAAAAACGATAGATGAGAACAAACTGAGATTGATAGATAGATAGATAGATTTGAAAATGCTTTGATAGATAGATAGATAGATAGATAGATAGATAGATTTGAAAATGCTTTGATAGATAGATAGATAGATAGATAGAGTGAAAGAGAGAGAGATATGAAATTATGGAAATTGATCAATAGAGACAGCATATGAGAGATCTCTAAAAATGATAGATGAGAACAAACTGAGATTGATAGATAGATAGATAGATTTGAAAATGCTTTGATAGATAGATAGATAGATAGATTTGAAAATGCTTTGATAGATAGATAGATAGATAGATAGATAGACTGAAAGAGAGAGAGATATGAAATTATGGAAATTGATCAATAGAGACAGCATATGAGAGATCTCTAAAAATGATAGATGAGAACAAACTGAGATAGATAGATAGATAGATAGATAGATAGATAGATAGATATGAATAATCTAAGATAGCCAGACAGCCAGCTAGCTAGTTAGTTGGATGGATAGAATGAATTTATTGAGGAACGACAGAAAGAAAGAAAGAAAAGAAAAAAAGAACGAAAGAAAGAAAAGAGAAAACTAATCTCCTTTCAGTATTAAATACCAAAAAAATTTAAGTTGGAAAAGAAAGAAAGAAAGAAAGAAAGAAAGAAAGAAAGAAAAACGGGTAGAAGTAAATAAATAAATAAATCTATGAAAAAAAAAAGAGGGGAAAAAGGAAGTGTAATAATGGGAAATGAAGCTCACCTTGATTCTGGTGCCGCAGAAGACTGGCAGAAATTCAGTAGTGTTATGGTAAATACCATTGCTACTCTTTGATGTCCCCACTTTCTGTCCATAGCACGTTTCTTATGATTGCCTAAAAGGGTGAAAAAAAAACAAAAAAAAAACACGAATGAGAAAAAGACGTCGACTATTGCTTTGTCCATCGATAAAGTGTTTTATTAATGAACTGAGTAAAGAAAGAGAGAGAGAGAGAGAGAGAGAGAGAGAGAAATTTCGAAGTCGGAATATCCTTGCATATATATCGTTGCAGCTACCCACAATAATCTACGTAGACAAAGCGAAGTAGATGGAAGCAAAAAACAAAAAACAAAAACAAAACAAAAAACAAAAAAAAAAACAAAAACAAACAACAACAACAACAACAAAAAAAAAACAACAAAAACAAACAAAAAAAAAACGAATTAGTATTAGTTTGTTCGGAAAAAAATGATGCCCGATTTTTAGACCAACTTTTTTTTATTCCTGAAATAACGAATTTAAACTAAGTTTTAATCAGTCAAAATGTGGTCCCTCAACATCAAAGCAAAGATAAACAAACCTGAAATTTACAACATTCACTTATCTGTTTTAGAAAAGTAAAAATGTTATCTTTTGATTGGTTGGTTGGTTGGGTTTTATGGCATATCAACCTTTGTAGGTTATTTAACGCCAAATCCATTTTTATTTCAAACAATTCAGTTTAGCATGAGTACACAGTTTGTCAAAAACATTTTTATTTCAAGTTATTCAGTTTATTCAAACAGTTCTAATTCAGCTTATTCAGTTTACTGTGTGTACAGATTTTGTTTACACAGTTTGATGTCAAAACAGTTCTATATATAACAATTCAGTTTAGTGTAAATACAGTTTCAATGACAAAAACAGTTCCATTTCAAACAATTCAGTTTAGCATAAGTACACAGTTTAAATGTAAGTACAGTTTAATTGTCAAAAACATTTCTATTTCAAGCTATTCAGTTTAGTCAAACAATTCTATTTAGCATAAGTATGCCATTAGTTATATTTAACTCATAGATAGGGCTCTATGAGGTACTACCACACCGGCCTAGAGTGGACCTGGGAGGAATGGTAATGAAGGGTGCACCGCATTCCCCAAAGCTCCAGCATCATTGGAACCTCACCATCAGATTGTTTTGTGTCATATCCAGGACACTCATTATGGGGTGGTCTTACCCCTCTGCAGAGGTGTGGTCAGTCCATTCTACAGCCCCAGCCGACTGGGCAACATTTTTTATCTTTTAAGATAATGGATAATGCTACTTTAAATCTCATTGAGAGTTGTAATTTACTAAGCTTAGCTTAGTTTAGCGTAAGGCTAAATGTATGGGCACCCAGTGAGGATCGAACTCACAAGCAATGATATCCAAGTCTCGATCGTTAACCATTACACTATGCGAAGTGCTTCAAATTTATTCGGGAGCTGGTTCTTTATTTTCGATTCAATTTGATTGTTTAATGGTCTTAGATTGTTAAACGATCCGAATGTCGAGATGAAAAAGCAACAAAAATAAGATGAAAGATAAACAAGCTTAAAATTTTAAAAAAATATGAAAATGCTTCATCCAAGAAATTTAGCCAACTTAAAACTCTTGGTCTGTATCTACTTTGATTGTTGTTTTTAACTGTGTCATTAATCATTGTTTTATTTGTAATATTTATTAATCTCTTTTAGAAAAGTGATTTAGTCGATTTTGTTGCATTATATTTAGAGTATTTTCTTTTTATAGCATGTTTTAACAATCATCATCTTTTTAATTTGTTTTGTTTTATGTTCTTCAGATATTGTTTTATTGCATGGATTTTGTTTTTGTTTTTTGACTCGTGTCTTCATACTTCAATGGCTCCTGGTTCGAGATTTTAAAAAAACTCAAAATGTTTTAACAATCATCATTTTTTTAAGGTGTTTTGTTTTATGTTCTTCAGATATTGTTTTATTGCATGGATTTTGTTTTTGTTTTTTGACTCGTGTCTTCATACTTCAATGGCTCCTGGTTCGAGATTTTAAAAAAACTCAAAATGTTTTAACAATCATCATTTTTTTAAGGTGTTTTGTTTTATGTTCTTCAGATATTGTTTTATTGCATGGATTTTGTTTTTGTTTTTTGACTCGTGTCTTCATACTTCAATGGCTCCTGGTTCGAGATTTATAAAAAACTCAAAATGTTTTAACAATCATCATTTTTTTAAGGTGTTTTGTTTTATGTTCTTCAGATATTGTTTTATTGCATGGATTTTGTTTTTGTTTTTTGACTCGTGTCTTCATACTTCAATGGCTCCTGGTTCGAGATTTTTAAAAAACTCAAAATGTTTTAACAATCATCATTTTTTTAAGGTGTTTTGTTTTATGTTCTTCAGATATTGTTTTATTGCATGAATTTTGTTTTTGTTTTCTGACTCGTGTCTTCATACTATAACGGCTCCTGGTTCGAGATTTAAAAAAACAAATTCAAAATGTTCTCATGTTAGGTTGTTCGGAAGTAATGTCCGATTTTAGAATAAACTTTTTTACTTTTTGAATCAAGGAATCAAAACAGTCTTTTAATCAGTCAACATATGATCCCCGAATATCAATGGATTTCTGTCATCGATTAATATGATTATTTATATCTGAAAGATAAAACACCAAAGGTTTTGATGCCAAGAAATCTACAAATGCAGTTTCTACTTCTCCTTAAAAACGGAATACTTTTTAGCGTAAAAAAGGGTTCATATATTTAAAAAAGAAAAGATAGTCGGTGGGGGTACATCAGGAGAATATGTTGGACGTGGAAAAGTCTCATATCCAAAGTCAGTGAGCTTCTGCAGTTTCATCCTGGCAATATATGACCGAGCAGTGTGTTCCTGACAACATGTGGCCGAGAAATGTGTTCCTGGCAACACGTGGCCGAGAAATGTGTTCCTGACAACATGTGGCCTAGAAATGTGTTCCTGACAACATGTGGCCTAGAAATGTGTTCCTGACAACATGTGGCCTAGAAATGTGTTCCTGGCCATATGTGTCCGAGAAATGTGTTCCTGACAACATGTGGCCGAGAAATGTGTTCCTGGCCATATGTGTCCGAGAAATGTGTTCCAGGCAATATGTGGCCGAAGAGCGTGTTCGGGGTAACGTGATATATACTGATAATGAGGGAAACACAATAACACTTGTTGTATAAAACTACAAACTCTCTTTTTTATTTATGAACGGTCAAAATGGTTGCGTGGGTGAGAGAGAGAGAGAGAGAGAGAGAGAGAGAGAGAGAGAGAGTCGGGTAGAGGGGGAACCGCTAAGATACGATATCTTCGGAGAGCCATGCTTCTTCATGCCTCTTTCACAGGAGACTGACAAATGGCCGGCTCTTAACCCGGGGGCTAACACCCCCACCAGGCTGACACCCAAAACGGTTTGACTACCGACTGCGGACTGATTGCGCTCTCTGACTGACTGCTTGGGGTTGAAAGCTTCCGTCATTATGTATTTTTCGGACGTCTTTACATATTTCCTTCCGGTGCCCCACCTACGCAATTCACATGGTATTTCTGCTGTCCCGTGTTACATTAAGACACAGTTGCATATCCTGTTTTTGTAATCCATTAACGGACCAGCCTGTCAAAGGTCAATATGCAACACGTGTGGCCGAGCATTGTCATAAAGCAAAATTATGACCAATTTTGAACTCATGTAAAAAAGTAAACGTATCACTTCTTTTTCATGTTCATATTTAGAGCATAAATACTGACTTCCAGTGCCCCCACTGTTCAAGACTCTGTGCCTTTGAGCTGGGTCGGCGGAGCCACATCCGTGTTCATAGATGAGTTGTAGAACACAAACGTCATCATCGGATCCGATGGACAACCACCATTTAGAGCATATGATGTTCAAATTTAAATCGTTAAAGAAGCAATAGAAAATTAACAAAGATGACACTCTAATAATTAGGAATGTGATTTTTTTCATACAACTACAATTAGAATAATACAGAGGTGCCCGTGGTGTAATGGTTATCGTCGCTGGAATTGGACACGGCAACACAAGTTCAAATCCTGAACTGATTGCATTTCATATAGTACTAATACCCTTGGGAAAGGTATGAATCCAATTATTCTCCCTCCAGCTACGGGTAAATAGTAGGGCAGACTAGGTTCTTCAGCCTTTGTGAGGCAACTAGTCTAGGAGAAGGAAAATTCTGAATTGAAACCTGTTAAACTCCGCTTAAAAAATTGACCTTGTGTCATATCCTGCCCGAGCGGAGGGGTTGGGTAAATATAATAATACAGAGGGTCTCAGAATAGATATAACCCATTAATATGATTATGATTTATTACTGAGACAAGCATGCATTCTTTGAGCTAGAGACATCAAATGAATGTTTTTTTTATTAATGTTATTATATCAGCTTCTAGAACTTGCAACTTTTTTTATTTTGTTATCTCAGTATTAAATCATTATCATATGAATCGTGTTGTATACTATATTACGCGTATACCGAAATCCAACTGCGCGTATACATATACACGTATACACTCACATGCGGAAACATAATCAACTGTAATGACGACTTTAACAAACGAACGAATACACTTCTTTATATAAATCTCTCACTCTTTATTCTCGAAAGGGTGATGTTTGTTGTGTGTGAGAGATGAGTTAGAGACGGGGACAGACTGATATATTGACCCAAGGTCTTCTCTCTCGCATTGTGTTGCTTAACCGTGGGTCACTGAGGGCCGCAAAGCCCTCAGTCTGCAAGCTGGTTTTCACGCTGGCATATTGTCTCCAACTGATTCGAACCGTCTGGGTACCT
This sequence comes from Sepioteuthis lessoniana, assembly GCA_963585895.1. NCBI lineage: Eukaryota > Metazoa > Mollusca > Cephalopoda > Myopsida > Loliginidae > Sepioteuthis > Sepioteuthis lessoniana. The sequence continues at coordinate 67,802,754 of OY757931.1, read as the reverse complement.
GGTTATATTATTGTCTAATGTCCACCTGCTTCCGCAGCTCTTCCGCTTATTTACACAGGTGCATCTCTTGATTGACGGCTCGGTCGAGGGTCAATATATCACAATCGACTGCATCTGTTTTGAGACAGTTTTGAACGATTTTGTCTCCAAATAAGTTGTGTAGCAAAATATTTTCCCTCTCTTATCCAAGGCATTGTGATCACGGATTAATAGTTGTTATAGTATACATTTTTCTAATCTAAACTAAAGAAGAACACTACATTTTTATAAGTAGAGTTATTAGCAGTCACATGGCTCCTATGTATATTGAGACACCCTATATACTAGAAGAGAATTTAAAAAAATTATACAAAAATCAGATAATATTAAAACAACTTAAAAATAAAAACCAGTTCAGAAATGATTTCAGCAGAGAAAGCTCACTCAAATGAAAAACAAAAACAAAAAAAACAACAGACAAACCCTAAATATCTAACATGATGCCTTTGGTGTAGTGTTTATCGTTGAAGGTGCCCGTGGTGTAATGGTTATCGTCGTAGGAAATGGACACAGCGACACGAGTTCAAATCCTGGAAGAGACTGATTGCATTTCACATAGCACTAATACCCTTGGGAAAGGTATAAATCCAATTATCTAGGTTCTTGGTGAGGCAACTAGTCTAAGAGAAGGAAAACTCTGAATTGAAACCTGTTAAACTCAGCTTAAAAAATTGACCTTGTGTCATATCCTGCCCGAGCGGAGGGGTCGGGTAAATATGGTTATCGTTGAATGAAATGAACTCAGCGTGTCAGGTTTAAATTGCGAACGAGGATGTTAATGGTTCACACAACTCTAAAGCCTCAGGCTGAAACCATCTTTTCCCTTACCTTTGGATACAAAGCAGAGTAAACATACTTCTCTTGCCCTGGTAAGGACAAGAAGTCTAGGAGAAGGGAAACTTTGTATATAAGAGAGCTTTCAGTGGTGGAATGTCAAAGTTTAGTTTCGTTTGGTTTTATGGCATATCAAACATTATTGGTTACTTAATGCCAAATCCTGCTTTTACATATACATTAAATATAGGATTTGTAAACATATTTTGTAGACACTCACAGTTAAATGATCAAACAATTTTATTTTTAACAACTCAATTTAGCAAAAGTCAGCAAAGTTGAATGGTTTCAAGTACTATTATATATCACTAACAACTTAATTAAACTTAAGTCATTTGTTTACAAACAGTTAAATCATCTAACAGCTGTATTTCTTACTGTTCAGTTAATCATGTCATTTGTTCGCATTCCGTTTAAATTTCAAACAGTTCTATTTGATCCATAAATAGGGATAGGGTTAGCTATGTGTACATGTGTTTTAATGACATTATAAATTGAATTATTTGAAATAGATCTATTTGATCATTTAACTGTGTGCAAACAAATGACTGATGTTTAATTAAAGTCTGATACGTAGCAATACTTGGAAACATTTAAGAACTGTTTGATCATTTAACTGTGTGTATATAGAAAATGTATTTGGAAATAAAATATCTAATATATATGTAAAAACAGGATTTGGCAATAAATAAACAAGAAAGGTTGATATGCCATAAAACCAAACCAAGCCAAACCGTCACCTCCATTTTCCAAAGCTTATTCAATTCTCTGGTGAAGTTTGAGTACTTGTCTTTCATTATTTACATGTCACATTTTCTATGCTAAATTCGATCCCTACACCCTGACTGTATATTTTCACTGCCAGTATTAGGGTTTCCATTTTTTTTTTCATTTTTGACGAAAAGTTTAACGTCGATCAACCACTTAATGTATATGGACTTTTTTGCGATTTTGTATAAGCCCGTGCATTGAGTGGCATCAAATATGATAGCGAATCTCCTTGTAATATACCTCTGTAGATTTTCACTTCAGCTAACCTTTTTCCTTCGGCTGCCCATTCCACTGTCCAGTTTTACAAGGTTTCCTCGATAAACTCTTTCGTATATCCTGTATATTTTGAGACAGACGATTGTCCAGCTTTCTGGGACCATATCGTATGCCTTTTCGAATTCAATTTCCGCCATAGGAACATTTTTCGTCTTGTTTTGCTCTCTTTGAGGATTTGGTTTGGTTTGGTTTCTTTGTTTAATAAACTATATCAACCTTCGTGGGTTATTTAATGCCAAAGCCATCCTTAAAGAAGAACAGCAAGGATTCTATTTAACCCATAGCTGGAAGGATAAGGGGGTTCATACCTTTCCCGAGGGTATTTGTCCGAAAGTGAATGTAATAGCGCGACTGGAGTTCGAACTCGCTGACTACGATTCCGCTGTCCACCGCTTTAACCATTACACCATTTCTCTTTGAGGAAGAAATTGTATTTAATAGGAATTTGAAACCATGTAAATTACATTTACTCCCAGATCCATACCGATCAGGAAATTTAGGATCTCATCAGGTCAAATAGGTGGTGAATTCAATAAGTTTCCAGACTTTTTTATACAATTTTGTCGTAGATTCTTGAAAATTCAGTATATTATTGCTATACATCTTATGAGATGACTGACCAATTTTTACGATTTCAGGTTCAAATGAATAGCTACAGCAGGAATTAGAATACACCCTACTAAAGCCTGATTGTCACAGTTGGTGAATTTCAAAAATGCAATTTGGACGTGAGGACACTTTAGAAGAACGATATGCAATAAAATTCTGTTTTAAACTTGGAAAAAATGCTGCCACAGAAACGTATGGAATTCTTCAGACTGCATTTCGACCATCTTGCATCAATCGAGCCTCAGTTTTTGAGTGGCATAAGAGATTCAAGGAAGGCAGGGAGTCTGTGAGGGATGATGAGAGGTGTGGGAGGAGTTAGGAAGTCAATGCACTAGAGTTGATTGGCGAAGGGGTTAGGGTTAGGGATACTATGTTGAGGTTTTAAGGGAGTTCAACAAGAGATTCGGCCAGCACTCTTCAAATCGGGTCAGTGGCATTTCCACCAGGACAATGCACCAGTCTACAATTCCATCCTTGTCACAGACTATTTGACCAAGATGGGCATCAAGACAGTTCCTCAGCCTCCCTATAGTCCAGACCTTGCTACTTGGGACTTTTGGTTATTCCCTAAGCTCAGAGGCTGTCGTTATGAGACAATTGAGGCGATGAATGAGGCTTTGACAAAGGTCATTGACACGCTCACACAAGAGGACTTCCAGAAGTTGTTGGAATGGTACAAGAAGTGCGTTGCAGCCGGAGAAGATTACTTCGAAGGGGACTAGAGTTTCATGTGTGTACTATCAATAAAAGCTCCCATACGAAAAAAGTCTGGAAACTTATTCAATGATCCTCGTAGATCTTTTTAAAAATTATTCGTATTCCATAAGACCGTGTGCAAAAAATAAAACCTCCTAAGAAACAATAACATAAAAAATGTATATATCAACATACCGTGAATGCTATTCCCTAACATCTCGGTATAAAATAACCCTAGACAAGATGACATTCCGGTGAAATCTATCAATCAATCGCTGGAACTATAAAATTGCTAAAAAAGCTTGACTTGAGCATTAGATAACTCCACAAAAACCTACCAGCCCAACCCTTCTTTTTGATCAGTTTGACTACCTTTAAAATTTAGAGAGCCCAGTTTGTCCCTACAATTTACCGTATCTGAGGGAAACTAGATAGATTCATGCCTTTCATAAGGTCATTAGCGCTAAGTGAATCGCGAACAGTTTCGTACAGGGTTTCGAAATCAGGTCGCTGTGTCAATTTTCTGCCACGATAACCAAAGCATCAAGTAAGCTTCCTGCGAACGACACATTAGTGGACAGTTAAACATAACTGCTGTACTAGTTACTTGTATTTAGAAAAAAATAGCGATAAATAGTACTATTATGTTACTAGTTACATAAGAACGAGGCGAGATCTTTGCCGGTTGATAAAAAAAAAAAATCGGTAAAATACGAGTTACTGTCACCTCCATCACCAGCAATAATAGCAGTATCACTCCGAGCAAAAAAAAAAAAAAAAAAAAAAAGAAGTAGAAGAACAACAGCAACAAAATACAGCATAAGCATCTCTGTCAACGCTAGAATGCTTTGTGTGTTCGGCCTGTTTCTGTTAAAAGTTGTCTAAGTAGATTTCTCTCAAAAAATTCAGTAAGTAGCTGACATTTCTGACTAAGTCAAATCACCAGTAAAACAGAAACAAATATTCTCATGAAACAAATATCACTGCGGTGAGAACAATTAATGAAGTAAATAAAATACCTACCCCTACCCACCAAAAACCCCAACTAAAACGAAGGGCTTGACTCATGGTAGCCATTTTCTAAGACAACACACCCTCTATGACACACAACACTAACAACTTACACGCTTCAATAATTTTTTTTTTTCAATGGATTTTTTTGGTTTAGTTTCTTTGTTTATATTCGGCATATCAACCTTCGTGAGTTATTTAATGCCAAAGTCATCCTTGCAGAATGACAGTAAAGGTACAATTTAACCAATACCTGGGGGATGTGGGAGTTTATACCTTTCGCAAGGGTATTAGTCTAGAAGTTATTTCAATAGTATGACAGGAGCTCCAACTTGCCAAATACAGGGTGTCTCAAAATAGATGCAACCCTTTAATATGACGATTTATTACTGAGACGAGCGCAATGGCGGTCATTTGGAACACGTCCTGTAAAAAATTTATCCTTTAACCTAGAGATATGAAATCAATGATTTTTAATGTTATTAAATCAGCTTCCAGGACATGCAATCTTTTTTTGAGTTTCTTTTCTCAGTAATAAAACACTGTTATATTAAAGAGTTGCATCTATTTTGAGAAAGTTTTGATTGGTTTTATCTCCACTTAAGTAGTGGCGCAAAATATTTCTCCACTCTTGTCCAAGGCATTGTGATCGAGGATTAATAGTTGTTATAGTATACTATTTCAAATCTGAAACAAAAAAGAACACAACATTATTATTAGTAGAGTTATTAGCAGTTACATGGATCCCATGTATTTTGAAACATCCTATATGATATCACAGTCCAGCACATTAGCCACTGTAAAGTAAACATCACACAGGTATTTGAAATCTTTGATTTGGTCATAGTCCTGTCCGTGGGGCTTAGAAGACGCTGACTGCAGAGGACACGGAAAGCTTTACATTCAGAGTAAATGGGCTAGAGTCCCCTTGTTGTGGCCACTAAAGTGCTGGACTAAGATATTCTTGTTAGCGAGTTCGAGCTTCCGTTGCACTATAACGTTCACTTTCGGACTAATCCTCTTGGGAAAGAGAGGTGCCCGTGGTGTAATGGTTATCGTCGTTGGAAATGGACACAGCGACACGAGTTCAAATCCTGGACGAGACTGATTGCATTTCACATAGCAATAATACCTTTGGGAAAGGTATAAATCCGATAATTCTCCCTCCACCTATGGGTAAATAGTAGGGCAGACTAGGTTCTTCAGCCTTGGTAAGGCAACTAGTCTAGGAGAAGGAAAACTCTGAATTCAAACCTGTTAAACTCCGCTTAAAAACTGACCTTGTGTCATATCCTGCCCGAGTGGAGGGGTTGGTAAATATGATATTCTTGGGAAAGGCATGAACTCTTTTAGTTCTATTTGTGATATGTTAAATTGTGTTATATAATTAAGGAATAATTTTTTTATGTTAATCATTTTTCGTTGATTATATTTTATCGTCCAGTTTGGTTGGGCTTTGAACCATTCGGCTCTCAGTCCAGGTGCATAGTCAATTGGTGCAGTTTACGCTTGCGCGCAAAGAATATAACAATCAGTATTTGTCATAATAAACTACCAGGCAGGAAATGGGGCTGGAGTGTGGATGACGTCATGCCCAGAAGAGATGGTCCTGAGAATTTGAGGATTTTGAAAAGACGTCAGTTGAGATTGGACCGTTGAGGCGAGAGTTGGATTTTGGCCGTTGACAGATGTAGTTGAGATCTAATACATCACAAGATGCGCCGCGCGTTGGGGTGGGGTCAGCATAGTATGGGCAGCATAGTTTGGTTAGCATAGGCTTTTAAGAATTGTGTCTCTCTCCTCGTGTCGCTATGGATCGAAGCCAGAAATGAATAAATGCGTTCGTATCTGAAACGAAAGTGTCCGCCAGCATATGTATATGCATTTGTATTACTGTTGTGATTGATATCATTACGGCTGTAGTATACAACAATTATATCACTACTGTCCTTCTTCAAGGAGAACTTTGGTTTTAAATAAATCATGAAGGTTGATATGCTATTAAATAAAGAAGCCAAACCGAAGCTGTGTTATTGGGGTCTATCTTCCACGATTTTTGCATGTTTTCAAGACTCGAATTCAGGTGTACCAAACAAATCTGGTAGCCCAGTTTACTATTGTAAAATATTTATACAAATACCACCTTTAGCAAAAATAATGGAAGTAACACATTTAGAGAATGTTCGCGTTGTTTTTATGCATTTGTCCCATCTTTTATTTTATATAGCGTTTTTGTAGTAAAAAAAATTTCAGGATTTTTCATGCGATATTTTCTAATACATTTTAAAAGTAAAAATTATTTCTCATGCAATATTTTATAGTAAAGATAAATTGTAATTACTTTTTGTTGAAAAAATCATTTCCAATGCATTTTCATTGAAAAAATCATTTCTAAGGTATTTTTATAGCTAAAATCATTTTTAATGGATTTTTTTTGCAAAAATCATTTCCTATAGATTTTTATATAAAAAAATCATTTCCAATGCATTTTCATTGTAAAAATCATTTCTAAGGTATTTTTATAGTAAAAATCATTTCCAATGCATTTTCATTGTAAAAATCATTTCTGAGGTATTTTTAAAGTAAAAATCATTTCCAATGCATTTTTATAGCTAAAATCATTTTTAACGGATTTTTTTTGCAAAAATCATTTCCTATGGATTTTTATATAAAAAAATCATTTCCAATGCATTTTCATTGTAAAAATCATTTCCATTGGAAAAATCATTTCTAAGGTACTTTTATAGTAAAAAATCATTTCCAATACATTTTTATAGCTAAAATCATTTTAAACGGATTTTTTTTGCAAAAATCATTTCCGATGGATTTTTATATAAAAAATCATTTCCAATGAAATTTCATTGTAAAAATCATTTCTAAGGTATTTTTATAGTAAAAATCATTTCCAAGGCATTTTTATAGCTAAAATCATTTTTAACGGATATTTTTGGAAAAATCATTTCCTATGAATTTTTATATAAAAAAAAGTCATTTCCAATGCATTTTCATTGTAAAAATCATTTCTAAGGTATTTTTATAGTAAAAATCATTTCCAATGCATTTTCATTGTAAAAATAATTCCTAAGGTATTTTTATAGTAAAAATCATTTCCAATGCATTTTTATAGCTAAAATCATTTTTAACGGATTTTTTTTGCAAAAATCATTTCCTATGGATTTTTATATAAAAAAATCATTTCCAATGCATTTTCATTGTAAAAATCATTTCCATTGGAAAAATCATTTCTAAGGTACTTTTATAGTAAAAAATCATTTCCAATACATTTTTATAGCTAAAATCATTTTAAACGGATTTTATTTGCAAAAATCAGTTCCGATGGATTTTTATATAAAAAATCATTTCCAATACATTTTTATAGCTAAAATCATTTTTAACGGATTTTTTTTGCAAAAATCATTTCCTATGAATTTTTATATAAAAAAAAGTCATTTCCAATGCATTTTCATTGTAAAAATCATTTCTAAGGTATTTTTATAGTAAAAATCATTTCCAATGCATTTTCATTGTAAAAATAATTCCTAAGGTATTTTTATAGTAAAAATCATTTCCAATGCATTTTCATTGTAAAAATCATTTCTAAGGTATTTTTATAGTAAAAATCATTTCCAAGCATTTTTAAAGCTAAAATCATTTTTAACGGATTTTTTTTTGCAAAAATCATTTCCTATGGATTTTTATATAAAAAAATCATTTCCAATGCATTTTCATTGTAAAAATCATTTCTAAGGTATTTTAATGGTAAAAATCATTTCCAATGCATTTTCATTGTAAAAGTCATTTCTTAGGTATTTTTATAGCAAAAATCATTTCCAATGCATTTTTATAGCTAAAATCATTTTTAACGGATTTATTTTGCAAAAATCATTTCCTATGGATTTTTATATAAAAAACCATTTCCAATGCATTTTCATTGTAAAAATCATTTCTAAGGTATTTTAATGGTAAAAATCATTTCCAATGCATTTTCATTGTAAAAATCATTTCTAAGGTATTTTTATAGTAAAATCATTTCCAATGCATTTTCATTATAAAAATCATTTCTAAGGTATTTTTATAGTAAAAATCATTTCCCATGCGTTTTCATTACAGAAATCATTTCTAAGGTATTTTAATGGTAAAAATCATTTCCAATGCATTTTTATAGCTAAAATCATTTTTAACGGACTTTTTTTGCAAAAATCATTTCCTATGGATTTTTACATAAAAAAAATCATTTCCAATGCATTTTCATTGTAAAAATCATTTCTAAGGTATTTTTATAGTAAAAATGATTTCCAATGCATTTTTAAAGCTAAAATCATTTTTAACGGATTTTTTTTGCAAAAATCAATTCCTATGGATTTTTATATAAAAAAATCATTTCCAATGCATTTTCATTGTAAAAATCATTTCTAAGGTATTTTTATGGTAAAAATCATTTCCAATGCATTTTCATTGTAAAAATCATTTCTAAGGTATTTTTATAGTAAAAATCATTTCCAATGCATTTTTAAAGCTAAAATCATTTTTAACGGACTTTTTTTGCAAAAATCATTTCCTATGGATTTTTACATAAAAAAATCATTTCCAATGCATTTTCATTGTAAAAATCATTTCTAAGGTATTTTTATAGTAAAAATCATTTCCAATGCATTTTTAAAGCTAAAATCATTTTTAACGGACTTTTTTTGCAAAAATCATTTCCTATGGATTTTTATATAAAAAAATCATTTCCAATGCATTTTCATTGTAAAAATCATTTCTAAGGTATTTTTATAGTAAAAACCATTTCCAATGCATTTTTAAAGCTAAAATCATTTTTAACGGACTTTTTTTGTAAAAATCATTTCCTATGGATTTTTATATAAAAAATCATTTCCAATGCATTTTCATTGTAAAAATCATTTCTAAGGTATTTTTATTGTAAAAATCATTTCCAATGCATTTTTATAGCTAAAATCATTTTTAACGGATTTTTTTTGCAAAAATCATTTCCTATGGATTTTCTTTGTAAAAATCATTTCTAAGGTATTTTTATAGTAAAAATCATTTCCAATGCATTTTTAAAGCTAAAATCATTTTTAACGGACTTTTTTTGCAAAAATCATTTCCTATGGATTTTTACATAAAAAAATCATTTCCAATGCATTTTCATTGTAAAAATCATTTCTAAGGTATTTTTATAGTAAAAATCATTTCCAATGCATTTTTAAAGCTAAAATCATTTTTAACGGACTTTTTTTGCAAAAATCATTTCCTATGGATTTTTATATAAAAAAATCATTTCCAATGCATTTTCATTGTAAAAATCATTTCTAAGGTATTTTTATAGTAAAAACCATTTCCAATGCATTTTTAAAGCTAAAATCATTTTTAACGGACTTTTTTTGTAAAAATCATTTCCTATGGATTTTTATATAAAAAATCATTTCCAATGCATTTTCATTGTAAAAATCATTTCTAAGGTATTTTTATAGTAAAAATCATTTCCAATGCATTTTTATAGCTAAAATCATTTTTAACGGATTTTTTTTCCAAAAATCATTTCCTATGGATTTTTATATAAAAAATCATTTCCAATGCATTTTCATTGTAAAAATCATTTCTAAGGTATTTTTATAGTAAAAATCATTTCAAATGCATTTTTAAAGCTAAAATCATTTTTAACGGACTTTTTTTGTAAAAATCATTTCTAAGGTATTTTTATAGTAAAAATCATTTCCAATGCATTTTTATAGCTAAAATCATTTTTAACGGATTTTTTTGGCAAAAATCATTTCCTATGGATTTTTATATAAAAAAATCATTTCCAATGCATTTTTATTGTAAAAATCATTTCTAAAGTATTTTTATAGTTAAAATCATTTCAAATGCATTTTCATTGTAAAAATCATTTTTAGGGTATTTTTATCGTAAAAATCATTTCCAATGCATTTTTGAAGCTAAAATCATTTTTAACGGACTTTTTTTGTAAAAATCATTTCCTATGGATTTTTATATAAAAAAATCATTTCCAATGCATTTTCATTGTAAATATCATTTCGAAGGTATTTTTATAGTAAAAATAATTTCCAATGCATTTTCATTATAAAAATCATTTCTAAGGAATTTTTATAGTAAAAATCATTTCCAATGCATTTTTGTAGCTAAAATCATTTTTAACGGATTTTTTTGCAAAAATCATTTCCTATGGATTTTTATATAAAAAAAAATCATTTCCAATACAATTTCATTGTAAAAATCATTTCTAAGGTATTTTTCTAGTAAAAACCATATCCAATGCATTTTTATAGCTAAAATCATTTTTAACGGATTTTTTTTGCAAAAATCATTTCCTATGGATTTTTATATAAAAAATCATTTCCAATGCATTTTCATTGTAAAAATTATTTCCAAGGTATTTTTATAGTAAAAATCATTTCCAATGCATTTTTATAGCTAAAATCATTTTTAACGGATTTTTTTTGCAAAAATCATTTCCTATGGATTTTCATTGTAAAAATCATTTCTAAGGTATTTTTATAAGTAAAATCATTTCAAATGCATTTTTATAGCTAAAATAATTTTTAACGGACTTTTTTTGTAAAAATCATTTCCTATGGATTTTTATATAAAAAAATCATTTCCAATGCATTTTTATTGTAAAAATCATTTCTAAGGTATTTTTATAGTAAAAATCATTTCCAATGCATTTTTATTGTAAAAATCATTTCTAAGGTATTTTCATAGTAAAAATCATTTCCAATGCATTTTTATAGCTAAAATCATTTTTAACGGATTTTTTTTGCAAAAATCATTTCCTATGGATTTTCATTGTAAAAATCATTTCTAAGGTATTTTTATAAGTAAAATCATTTCAAATGCATTTTCATTGTAAAAATCATTTTTAGGGTATTTTTATAGTAAAAATCATTTCCAATGCATTTTTAAAGCTAAAATCATTTTTAACGGACTTTTTTTGTAAAAATCATTTCCTATGGATTTTTATATAAAAAAATCATTTCCAATGCATTTTCATTGTAAAAATCATTTCTAAGGTATTTTTATAGTAAAAATCATTTCCAATGCATTTTCATTATAAAAATCATTTCTAAGGAATTTTTATAGTAAAAATCATTTCGAATGCATTTTTGTAGCTAAAATCATTTTTAACGGATTTTTTTGCAAAAATCATTTCCTATGGATTTTTATATAAAAAAAAATCATTTCCAATGCAATTTCATTGTAAAAATCATTTCTAAGGTATTTTTATAGTAAAAACCATATCCAATGCATTTTTATAGCTAAAATCATTTTTAACGGATTTTTTTTGCAAAAATCATTTCCTATGGATTTTTATATAAAAAATCATTTCCAATGCATTTTCATTGTAAAAATCATTTCTAAGGTATTTTTATAGTAAAAATCATTTCCAATGCATTTTTATAGCTAAAATCATTTTTAACGGATTTTTTTTGCAAAAATCATTTCCTATGGATTTTTTACATTAAAAAATTATTTCCAATGCATTTTCATTGTAAAAATCATTTCGAAGATATTTTTATAGTCAAAATCATTTCCAATGCATTATTATTGCTAAAATCATTTTTAACGGATTTTTTTTTGCAAAAATCATTTCCTATGGATTTTCATTGTAAAAATCATTTCTAAGGTATTTTTATAAGTAAAATCATTTCAAATGCATTTTCATTGTAAAAATCATTTCTAAGGTATTTTTCTAGTAAAAACCATTTCCAATGCATTTTTATAGCTAAAATCATTTTTAACGGATTATTTTTGCAAAAATCATTTCCAATGGATTTTTATATAAAAAATCATTTCCAATGCTTTTTCATTGTAAAAATCATTTCTAAGGTATTTTTATAGTAAAAATCATTTCCAATGCATTTTTATTGCTAAAATCATTTTTAACGGATTTTTTTTGCAAAAATCATTTCCTATGGATTTTCATTGTAAAAATCATTTCTAAGGTATTTTTATAGTAAAAATCATTTCCAATGCATTTTTATAGCTAAAATTATTTTTAACGGACTTTTTTGTAAAAATCATTTCCTATGGATTTTTATATAAAAAAATCATTTCCAATGCATTTTCATTGTAAAAATCATTTCTAAGGTATTTTTATAGTAAAAATCATTTCCAATGCATTTTTATAGCTAAAATCATTTTTAACGGATTTTTTTTGCAAAAATCATTTCCTATGGATTTTCATTGTAAAAATCATTTCTAAGGTATTTTTATAGTTAAAATCATTTCAAATGCATTTTCATTGTAAAAATCATTTTTAGGGTATTTTTATAGTAAAAATCATTTCCAATGCATTTTTAAAGCTAAAATCATTTTTAACGGCCTTTTTTTGTAAAAATCATTTCCTATGGATTTTTATATAAAAAAATCATTTCCAATGCATTTTCATTGTAAAAATCATTTCTAAGGTATTTTTATAGTAAAAATCATTTCCAATGCATTTTCATTATAAAAATCATTTCTAAGGTATTTTAATAGTAAAAATCATTTCCAATGCATTTTTGTAGCTAAAATCATTTTTAACGGATTTTTTTGCAAAAATCATTTCCTATGGATTTTTATATAAAAAAATCATTTCCAATGCATTTTCATTGTAAAAATCATTTCTAAGGTATTTTTATAGTAAAAATCATTTCCAATGCATTTTTATAGCTAAAATCATTTTTAACGGATTTTTTTGCAAAAATCATTTCCTATGGATTTTTATATAAAAAAATCATTTCCAATGCATTTGCATTATAAAAATCATGTCTAAGGTATTTTTATAGTAAAAATCATTTCCAATGCATTTTCATTATAAAAATCATTTCTAAGGTATTTTTATAGTAAAAATCATTTCCAATGCATTTTTGTAGCTAAAATCATTTTTAACGGATTTTTTTGCAAAAATCATTTCCTATGGATTTTTATATAAATAAATCATTTCCAATGCATTTTCATTGTAAAAATCATTTCTAAGGTATTTTTATAGTAAAAATCATTTCCAATGCATTTATATAGCTAAAATCATTTTTAACGGATTTTTTTGCAAAAATCATTTCCTATGGATTTTTATATAAAAAAATCATTTCCAATGCATTTTCATTATAAAAATCATCTCTAAGGTATTTTTATAGTAAAAATCATTTCCAATGCATTTTCATAGCTAAAATCATTTTTAACGGATTTTTTTGGCAAAAATCATTTCCTATGGATTTTTTACATAAAAAAATCATTTCCAATGCATTTTCATTGTAAAAATCATTTCTAAGGTATTTTTATAGTTAAAATCATTTCAAATGCATTTTCATTGTAAAAATCATTTTTAGGGTATTTTTATAGTAAAAATCATTTCCAATGCATTTTTATAGCTAAAATCATTTTTAACGGATTTTTTTTGCAAAAATCATTTCCTATGGATTTTTTACATAAAAAAATCATTTCCAATGCATTTTCATTGTAAAAATCATTTCTAAGGTATTTTTATAGTAAAAATCATTTCCAATGCATTTTCATTATAAAAATCATTTCTAAGGTATTTTAATGGTAAAAATCATTTCCAATGCATTTTTGTAGCTAAAATCATTTTTAACGGATTTTTTTGCAAAAATCATTTCCTATGGATTTTTATATAAAAAAATCATTTCCAATGTATTTTCATTGTAAAAATCATTTCTAAGGTATTTTTATAGTAAAAATCATTTCCAATGCATTTTTATAGCTAAAATCATTTTTAACGGATTTTTTTGCAAAAATCATTTCCTATGGATTTTTATATAAAAAAATCATTTCCAATGCATTTGCATTATAAAAATCATGTCTAAGGTATTTTTATAGTAAAAATCATTTCCAATGCATTTTCATTATAAAAATCATTTCTAAGGTATTTTTATAGTAAAAATCATTTCCAATGCATTTTTGTAGCTAAAATCATTTTTAACGGATTTTTTTGCAAAAATCATTTCCTATGGATTTTTATATAAATAAATCATTTCCAATGCATTTTCATTGTAAAAATCATTTCTAAGGTATTTTTATAGTAAAAATCATTTCCAATGCATTTATATAGCTAAAATCATTTTTAACGGATTTTTTTTGCAAAAATCATTTCCTATGGATTTTTTACATAAAAAAATCATTTCCAATGCATTTTCATTGTAAAAATCATTTCTAAGGTATTTTTATAGTAAAAATCATTTTCAATGCAATTTTATAGCTAAAAACATTTTTAACGGATTTTTTTTGCAAAATTTATTTCCTATGGATTTTTATATAAAAAAATCATTTCCAATGCATTTTCATTGCAAAAATCATTTCTGACGTATATTTTATTCCAAAAATCATTTCCAATGCATTTTTATATAATAAATCATTTCCCCTGCATTTTTATTGCAAAAGCAATTTCTAATGAATTTTTTATTGTAAAAATCATTTTCAGTGTATTTTTATTGTAATTTTTTTTTTTTTACTCTACAAACCCCTTGTTGAGTAAAAAATCATTTCTTATGCATCTTTATAGTAAAAATAATTTTATAGTTAATGTTTCTCTTGGATTATTTTTAGTAAAAATAATTTCCTATACATTTTCTCCTACTCGTGGCAAAAATAATGGAATTAGCACGCTCAAAGGTTGTTTATCATTTTTTATTTTATTTAGCACTAAATAAACCAATAACGACTAGGACGAAAAATAATGCATTCTTTAAATGATGTACATTTGCGTCATTATTTACATGTAAATCATCATCATCATCATCATCATCATCATCATCATCATCTCGCACTGCCAGCACAGATCTCCCTGACCCTCTCTCGCCACCCGGAGGGGTCTTCAAGGCTATATCCTGTATCAGCACGGAGCTGTTGTATATAGGTTCTAGCTGATCGTCCTACCTTTGCTCACCCACGTGAAGGGGTCCACTGGAGTATATCACTTTTGAGGTCGTCCTTACTTCTCCAGCAGTGTCCCGCATGTCTGGTTCGTCTAATTTGGATAGTTTTCGGGATGGGTAGTAGGTGGCTGTACAGCTGCTGTTTCGTGGGGGTTACCTCCAGGACTTGTTTTATATTTTGTAATTGCCGTCAAGCTTTTTCTCCATACGCTTAATTAGCGTCCATGTGGTGCATCCATATTGTATTGATACGGACGAATCTTAAAACCATACTTTTAGTTAGCGTCAACGTAAATAATTAGTTATAATTATTCATTAATCGCTTACGGCCTGTCGGTAGAGCTTAGAATACACCTTCTGTATCTCCTGCAGAGGGATAAGACTCTCGTCATGCCCCAAAAGGGATGTCCAGGGTAAGACATTAAACTCCATCTGATAGTGAGACTTCAGTTCTGTAGATCTGGGGAGAATTGAGTACCTCTTCAATGCATTTACTACGAGGTGCACCCTGGTCGTACATGTAAGGGTCGGTCCCATCTATGGAGGGAATTTCGTTGTGAAGAAGCTAACATGTTGGACCGTGATATCGTAGTGAACGAGTTCGAACTCCAGTCACGCTATTATGTTCACTTCGGAATACCTATGAAAAAGGTATGAACCGTTATATCCGCCAGCAAAGTATGGAAACAGTTTTTTAAGGTCTTTTTTTAGTCTGATTAGTCCAACTTTTGAGAAAAACACGATAAATCTAAATTTTCCTGAATAGATCTAATATTCAAGCACTTAAAAAATCAGTCCAGTATGAGTGAACAAGAAAAGAAACGACAAAGAATCTATGATTTTCTTAACGTCGAAACCAAGCTAAAGTTTCTTTGTCTACAGTATACAAAGCAAAGAAAGAAATTTTCATGGAAAAAGAGCGTTTTAAAGAAAAGGGGGGATTTAAAAAACAAAAAGAATATTTTTAACTGCTCTTGGTACAGCGATTAAGGACTTCACAACGTCAATAAGAAAACACGCTAATGAAATGAAAGTCCGCGTGAAAACTGCGTGGGCAGCAATTAAACAAGATTTAAACCCAGACCTTAACTTCTTGATTACGCTATATGGGGCATTGTAGAAAACAAAACAAATACAACTTCCCATCAAAATATTGGTTCTCTTAAGACTGCTATTGAGGAAGAATGGAATGAAATGTCTGAAGAATTTATTTTCAAAGCATGCAAATCGTTTCGAAGGCGTGTTGATAATATCATTGAAAAAAAAAGGTGGCCATATTGAGTAAATTCACTGTTTTTTGTATGTCTTATTTCGTAGTTTATTTTTTAAAATCAAAATTAGTCTTGTTTTATATGAGAGTCGTAACTGAGCCATTGGCCTAATGAGTTGAGTGTTCACCAATGGTCCGGGAGACAGGGGTTCAATCCCAGGTCGAGTCATACTAAAGACTCAAAAATGTTACTTGATGCCGCCTTGTTTAACTCAGCATTAAGGTACATATCAAGGGTAAAGTGGAACAATCCAGGAAATGGAATAGCGGCCTCTCCTACACCTCGGTGAAGTAGCTATTGAAAAGGGATCCTTCGGGTCACCCTCAACTACGGTCGCCAACTTTACTTAACTATACTAGAATATTCTTAATTTTGCTTCCGCACCCTGTAACCACAGCTGTTCTACAAGGATGGCTTTGGCATTTAATAACCCACGAAGATTGATATGCCATTAAACGTAGAAACCAAACCAAACCAAACCAAACGAAATAACCATTACGATGCTATATAAAATATTTTAGACAGGATATTCGAAAATATTCTCTCTTTTTAATCTGCATCCGGTTATTTTAATGCCCTTACCATTTTATTAGCAAACTTGGAATATTCTGTGGTGTCCTTCTGAAGAAACCTAATCTCTTTGTGTGAACTAAATCACTTCCATTTCTGGCGTAGAAATACGAAGGGTATTACTTAAGTTTTATGTTTTCCCACAATTTTCAGACCAGCGTCTGATAAAAGTGGCCAGTCTAACTTTTATATAGCGTGAGGTTGAGTCAATGATTTGGTTTAATGCCGTGGAACCTTTAGACGAAAGAATAACGCGGTGAGGTGATGGTGTTATATAATTAAGGTAACAATTAAATATATTAATCATTTTTTGTTAATCATATTTTATTATTTAGTTTGGTAAGGTGTTGAACTATTTGGTGTCACTGGTTCAGGTGTTGTAGTCAGTCGAGACGTTCTATTTCAAACAATTCCGTTTAGCATAAGCACTCAGTTTAGTTCTATTTGACCCATAGATTGCATCCTATCAGGTGCCACTACTAACATGCCTATTAGGTGCCACTACAAACAGAGTGGACCTGGGAGCGATGGCAATAAAGGGGTGCTCTGCGTTCCCCAAAGCTCCAGCATTACTGGAGCCTCAGCATAAGATTGTTTAGTGTCATATCTAGGACACTTGTTAAAGGAGTCTTACCCCTCGGCCGAGATGCAGATGGTGTATTCTACAACCCCGGCCGACTAGGCTATGCACCATTTGAACTCTAACGAAACGCTTGGGGAAAAAAGCTAGATAAGAACTATACCAAAATGATGCGATCTATCTTTAATTAAACCTGGAAGCACAAGTGTTATTTTGTGCCAAAGATATTCTTGCAGGAGAAAATAATTGGTACTATTTAACCTTCAACTTCAATAGTTGTAATTTGCCGAAGATTATTTGTCTGGGAGTAAATATTGTAGTGCTAGTGAATCCATGTCCCCCACTCCCTGTACCAAACTTTTGGTGACTGTTCTGAGTGCTCCAATTATAATTGGTATCACCGTTACTTTCATATTTCAAACATTTTTCCGTTCTCTAGCAAGGTCTAAGTATTTATCTGTCTTTTCGTTTTCTTTCAGTTTTACTCAGTGGTCAACTGAAACGGCCACTATTTGTCAGGTTATCTTTTTTGTTAACAATCGCTTGGTCTGGTCGTCTGGCCGAGATTAGATGATCCATTTGTTTCTCAAAATCCACACATTCCTTTTAATTGATAATTGTTCTTCCGAACAGCCTGTCATCTCTATTGTAGTTTTGCCCTATAAGTGATTAAAAATATAGACTCGACCTTCTCACTTTGCTTTTGTTATTGGTTTACAGTTGTTAATGCCAGAGAATATATTTAGTCGCGTCCAAACTTTGCCAATGAAACACTTATACAGAATAAACAGAAGGAAAAGCAAGATAAGCTCCTTAACACATATTGGAACATTTAATACATACATCATATAGATATAAAAAGAATACACAAATGTGTCCTAAGAAATAAAATGAGCACATATTGTTCTATGAGCAAACAGCATATGAAAGGGACCGAAAAACAGTAAAAAGTCTAACTTGTTTGATTTGGTTTTGGTTTTATGGTATATCAACTATTGTAGGTTATTTAATGCCAAATCCTATTAAATACATTAAATATATATGATTCGTTTGATTGGATTTTGTGGTATATCAACCATTGTTGGTTTTTTAATACCAAATTTAGTTTTTATATTGTACATCAAATATTTAAGGTTTGGTTTGGTTTGGTTTTATGACATATCAACCATATATAACACTAATAATTCTATTAAGTATTTCTACGTATCATAAATAATTTACACACAGCTGGATGAGTTGTATACCAGAGAAAGACAACAACCCTGATGTATGAAAATATTATCTGCTTCTTTTCTTTTCATTTTATTAGTCTAAATGTACGTATTGGTAGAATGAGAGAGGGTCGAAGATAGCTGAGCTTTCACTAGCACACACACAGACACACACACAGACACAAAGGGGCTGACTGTATGGAACTTCTGTGAACCGCTTCCTCTGGTTTATATGATATTCCGGACGCCTGCACAAATCCTCCTAATCGCATCTCCCGCCTACATGTCGCACGTAGACACGCCTCCTTCTTCCATGCCACTCGGGCAATTTACACAGCACATCCGTTGGGGAACAATCTGGGTTTTGTTTACTTTAGGAAACAGATGCACTTCTTATGCCACTCACACAACTTATGTGGCATTTTCGTCGGGGTATCTGCGCCCTGTTTACTCTAGGCAACAGGTGCGTTCCCTGTTATTCCACCCACGCAATTTTTGCGGCATGTGAAAGGGATCTTCAAGTCAATATCCAACACATGGTCTCAGATAACTAATAATTATGATCTTTCGATCCATTGGCATAATGGTTAGAGTGTTTGTCAATGATTCGGGGGACCGAGATTTAATCCTATGTCTAGTCATACGAACGACCTAAAACTGGTACCTGATGCCTCCTTGGTGAACAGAGCATTATAAGGTGCCGGTCAAGAGTAAGTGGAGCAATCCAGGAAAAGTAGTAGAACTCTCACCTGCATCTCCGTGTAGTAGCTATTGAAAAGGGAGCCTTCGAGTCACCCTCGACTACGGTCGGCCAACTTATACTTATAATCGTTAGTAAGTGATTGAACAGTTCTATTCGACCCATAGATTGACCCCTAACAGGTACTACCAATTCGAGTCATAATGGAGCTGGGAGTAATTGCATTGAAGGAGTACTCCACTATCCTCAAAGCTTGTGGACAGGGGCTTCAGTATCAGATGCCGTTTAGCGTCATAACAGGACACTCTTTGTGGTTGGTGGATCTTACTCCTCTGCAGAGATGCAGTATAGAGTACTATACTGCCCCGACCGACAAGGCAGATGTTAACAAGATGGCATCCATGAAGAGTTTGTGGAAAACATTTTAGAATGGATGTTCGGTAATGATCTAATTAATGAAATTAAATTCGTGTGATGCACAACACACATCCATTGCTTACCCAACCTCGTCACGAAACTTATTCGGAAGGAAGCTGAAAATAATTTTTAAAAATAAGAATATATTTTTACCAACTTTGTTCTACTTTTGTATAAAACTAATTAGTTGGCCAATTTTGGGTATTTCTCTGCTGGGTCATCAAAATAGGAAATAAAAAAAAAAACTCAAAACAAAACTAAAAAAGAATACGTAATTGATCTTTGCAGAAATGCAAGATCGATCTATCTATCTATCTACTGGTCGCAAAAACAAAATATGGAATGATTTCTTAAAATTGTTTTAGTCTGATTAGTCCAATTTTTAAAAAATCCAATAAATCTAAATTTTCATTATTAGCTCTATTATTCAAGCCTTTTTTAAAAATCAAAATTCAGCCCAATATGAGTGAGCAAGAAAAGAAACGACAAAGAATCTATGATTTGCTTAAAGCTGACACCATCCCCCTCCCAAATCTCTGAAATAATTCGAGTTTCTTTATGGCCTGCATCAAGCCTATACCTTAGCCTCCCTTGATTACGCTATATAGGGTATTTTAGAAAACAAAAGGACAACTTGCCATCTAAATATTTGTTTGCTTAAGACTGCTATTGAGAAGGAATGGAATGAAATATCTGAAGAATTCATTTTGAAGGATGCAAATCGTTTCAAAGTCCTGTTGATAGAATAATTGAAAAAAAATGGTGGCCATATTGAGTAAATTTACTGTTTTGTGTTTATCTACTTATTTTTCTATTTCTTTTCTCAAAACAGAATTAGTCTTGTTTTATAGTAGAGTCGTTTATTATTATAGTAGAATATTTCTAACTTTGCTTCCGCACTATGTATGTATCTATCTATCTCTCTATCTATCTATCTTGGTCAATTATTATCTAGCTATCGTATATATATATATATATATATATTTGCGTGTTCAGTTAAAATTCTGGGGTGATTAAATGGTGAACAGAATCTTATTTCTTAATTTTAACAGCCATAATGTTTTTAAATCTAAAGCTGACTGATATTATATATATATATATATATATAATGTCAGTCAGCTTTAAATTAAAAAAAAAAATTGTGATTCATGACCGTTTAAAATTTACTTCGATGCTACTAGCTTCTCGTGGCTGAATGGTTAGAAGCTTGGATTGGCGTCTGAGTCAACCGGGTTTCGATCCCGACAACGGGAAGCTAATATGTCTAGCCACACTGATGAGTTCTGATAGAACGAAACAGATCTGTCTGTGGATGACTATAGAGATATATACTCCCCTACCCCCGTCGGGTTGAGTTCTCCAGCGAATGAAGTAATCGTGATGCCATTAGCATTTATTGCAAGCCTCTTCATATATGAATTAAACCGTACTTACATTTAAACTGCGTGCTTATGTTAAACTGAATTATTTGAAATGGAACTTTTTATGACATTGAAACTGTACTTACACTAAACTGAATTGTTATATATAACTGCTTGAATAGTTTGAAATGGAAATATTTTTGACAATTAAACTGTCTACTTATGCTAAACTGAATTGTTTTAAATAGTACAGATTATTTACATAAAAATGGATTCGCCGTTAAATAACCTACAAAGGTTGATATGCCATAAAACCCAACAAACCAAACCAAGTATATACGTAAATATAATTGGAAGAAAAACACAACAGATCGTTATTTGGCTATTATAAATTTCTATCTATCTATCTATCTATCTATCTATCATGGTCATCTTTCGATGGGCGTGTTCGATAAATTAAACGCAATTTTTTTCATGCGGCAGTCGTGTCAGTTTTACAATATGGATGTACCCCATGGACACTAAATAAGCGTATGGAGAAAAAGCTTGACTGGAATTGCACAAGCTATATTGAACAAATCCTGGAGCCAACATCCCACAAAACAGCAACTGTACGGCCACCTACCTCCCATCTCTTAAACCATCCAAACAAGACGAACAAAACATGTGGGACACTGCTGGAGAAGAAAAGATGAACTCACAAGTGATGTTCTTTTATGGAACTCTTCACACGGACTTACGAGTGTTGGTCGTCCAACTAGAACTTATTTACAACAGCTCTCTACGGACACAGGATGTAGTGTGGAAGACCTACCGAAAGCGATGGATGATAGAGACGAATGGCGAGAAAGAGAGTGTCAGAGAAATCTGTGCCAGTAGAACGATTTGATGATGATGATGATGATATATGCATGTATAATACGCAACCTAACCTTCGACTTGAAAAATTTGAAGAAATCGTGCGTATTATAAGTAGTACGGTTGAGGGCGCTAATTGTGTAGCGTGTCTTGGATAGAAGTACCCTGGCCTAGCCTCTCCCTCCCCAGGTCTATTACTGGTTTGTATTCAGATTGCCATATCAAAGTTAAAGAGCTTAGTTTTTCCCACCATTTATCGATTACTGGAGGGAGGGAAAATAGTTGGATAGATACCTCTCCAAAAGGGTATTAGATTTATTTGAAATACGAATAGCTTCCTACGGGGTTTCAACTCAGGAAGCCAAATCTTCTTCCTCCGACAATAACCTCTACGCCTATAGCGCCGCCATACCCAAATAATTACCGTAATAAGATATCATTTTCTTTGTATCTTAGTCAAGAAATGACAACATCCTGGTATCTTTGGTTAACAGGAAAACTAACTTTTTATAAAAAAAATGTTTTGGTTTAAATATAATGATTATATATATATATATATATATATATATATATATTGCCCAGTCGGCTGGGGCTGTAGAATACACCGACTGCTTCTCTGTAGAGGGGTAAGACTCCTCCCCCCACGAGTATCCTGGAACTGACACTAAACAATATGATGGTAAGGCTTCAGTAATGCTGGAGCTTTGAGGAATATGGAGTACCCCTTCATTACCATCGCTCCCAGGTCCACTCTAGCTCGTTGTGATTGTACCTTAAAGACTCCTATCGATGCATCAAATAGAACTAAACTGTGTGCTTATGCTAAACTGAATTGTTTGAAATAGAACTGTTTTGACATTTAGCAGAACTGTTTTAACACTTAACAGTGGGTAAACAAAAAACTATACTCATACTAAACTGAAATGTTTGAAATGAATTTGGCATTAAATAACCTAAAATGGTTGGTATGCCATAAAACCAAACCAATCAAAATGACTTGATTCGGTGTTAAATGACCCGGAAAGTTTGATATGGCGTAAAATCAACCAACCAATCAACCAACCAACTATATATATATAGAAATAAATCTGACGGTATAATACAAATATAAAATATGCAAAAAAGCTTTTCAGAGGATGTACGTATTCACGTATGCATAATATGCCAACGTAACATTTTTCTTGGTAAACCATCTTCAGGGCAATGTTAGTATGAGATGTTTAGTCTCATTCGAAAATATTTTCAAATGAAAAAAATGAAAGAAAAAAGTGATAAAAATTTGTGATAAAAAATATTCTGAGATTTTTTTACTACACATAGAGACGTCATTTTTTGAAAATTAAAAAAAAATCGTAATACTTTTAAGGGTTTTAATTTTAAAAAAATTCTGTTTAAACAAATAGACAAATGAAGAAAATGAAAAGAAAATCGAACACAAATTACATCAATTACATTTTGAAAGAGGATGGTATTAGCAATAACAGAATGCTAAAAATTTTCTCATTTTTTCAGTTCCATATTTCATTTAAAATTCATTTTGGGATGAGACATAATATCACATATCATCATCTCCAAGAAGATGGCCGGGAAAAAATTGAAAAAGACCAAAACAATTGAAAGCATATCATCATACGTGGACACATTATTCATATTTAAATAAATACATCCACTGAATATATATATATATATATATATATATATATATATATATATATATATATATATATATATTACAGGGTAGTGTCTGTGACCCTGGTTTTCATGCTTAACGCATTCGTCAAATAGCGTGAAGGGTTTTCAAAAAAGAACGATTAATATGGTTAATTTTTGGTTTGAAGGAGGATTTTGTATATATATATATATATATATATATATATATACATCCTTTCTTAGATATATTTGCTTCTATCCTTTCTCTCTGAATAAATAGCGGACTCTCGGCATTGATACTACCAAATGCATCATGTGTCGTGCCATCTGTGAATATCGACTCCAGCGGCATACTTACACTCCCCCATTACCCTAGGTGTACCTCCTCACCCATCCGATCTGCAATACTTTGTTCTTTCTTACCTGACGAACCATATGGCACAGCTAACATCTGAAGTCAGCATTTCTTTGGCGTCTTCTTGCCAGAAGTAGGGGTGCTTTCAGGGTAGTAGACGGGTGGAAAGAAGAAGAAGAAGAAGAAGAAGAAGAAGAAGAAGAAGAAGAAGAAGAAGAAGAAGAAGAAGAAGAAGAAATTAGAACCTAGAGCTATTTCGATACTGAACATACACCTCTCACCCGCCACCCATCTATTTGCTTATCAGCACCCAGCTCCCCCTCCTCCTCCTACAACTACTCCTCACCATCACCCCAGCCATTACGACCTTCACCTTAACTTGTGAACAGATGCATTTTATTTCAGACCCGGGTATTGTCTTAGGCAAGGTGAGCGGAGAAATTACTTCGGCAAAAAAAAAACAAAAAAAAAACGCATTAGTTTAAGCACAGTCACGCGGAGTGATTTTATGTTGCGGTAACGAGTCTCACTCACCCGGCAAAACTGATATTTTAGAAGAGAAACAGAAATTCTAAAGTCTATATTTTTTTTTTCGGTAAAAATTCAAAATACACACACACACACACACACACACATATGTATATATGAGTAATGTAAAGTCGGCGACTGAAGTCGAGGGCTCTCTTTTCAATACCTACGACACTGAGGTGTAGGGAAAGGCCCCACTTCTTTCCTTGGGTTGGTCCTCTTTACCTTTGATCCACACCTTATAATGCTGAGTGTTAAGCAAGGAGAGATCAAGTACCATTTTTAAATGCCGGGCGATTAGCGAACACTCTAACCATATATATATTCAGTTCTGTCATAACTACCTACCTACCTCCGTCTTCAGGATTTAATGTTCGTCACGCTGAGGTCAAATCAAGTCAAGAAATTAATTGTTGGTACACCAGCTCTCGCTGAGCCTACTCCCACAACCAACCACCATCTATCTATCTATCTATCACAGGATTGGTTTGGTTTGGATATATAATGGTATATCAACTTTTCTGGGTTATTTGATACCAAACATATTCTTGTAGAAGAACGGCAATGGTAGTGGGTGGGAGGTATCTATGACAGTCTGCTTTTACTATCTATCTATCTATCTATCTATCTATCTATCTCATTCTGTTCATATCTACCTATCTATCTATCTATCTATCTATCTATCTCATTCTGTTCATATCTATCTATCTATCTATCTATCTATCTCATTCTGTTCATATCTACCTACCTACCTATCTATCTATCTTTCTATCTATCTATCTTACTTGGTTCATATCTTGCCCAGTCTGTTGGGGCTGTAGAATCTACTGACTGCTTCTCTGCAGTGGGGTAAGATCTTCCCAGCCAGTGTCCTGCATATGACACAAAACAATCTGATGGTGAGGTTCCAGTAATGCTGGAGCTTTGGGGAATGTGGGTTACCTCTTCATTGCCATCGCTCCCAGGTCCGTTCTGGCCAGGAGTGGTAGCATATGAAAGAGTCCTCTCAATGGGTCAAAGAGAACCAAACTGTGTGCTTATGCTAAATTGAATTACTTAAAATATAACTTTTTATATTTACACTACGTACTTATGCAAATCTGAATTGTTTGATACAGAACTGTTTTTGTCATTGAAACTGTACTTAGGCTAATCTGAATTGTTTGAATTAGAACTGTTTGACTGAACTGAATAGCTTGAAAAAGAAATGTTTTTGACAATTAAACTGAACTGTTTAAAATAGAACTGATTATTTGTATAAAAATAGATTCGGCGTTAAATCGGTTCATATCGATCTATTCATGTCTGTTCGTATCTATCTATCTATTTATCTATCTCAATCTCTCCATCTATCTATCTGTCTGTCTATCTATCTATCTATCTATCTATCTCAGTCTGTTCCTATCTAACGATCCATCTATCTATCTATCATTGTCAATTCTTTCTGGGCTCAACGATATTCATTTGTTGTTTTTTTTGGTGGGGTTGGGGGGAAATTCCTAAAAGTATTTTAGGGAATTGATTCCGATCTATTCTGTAAATTACTGCTTCGGAGGTATTTATTTTTAAAATATTAAATTAAACGAAATCCTAACAATCTATGGTGAAGACATTGCATAAAAATGGCTTAATCTATCTATCTATCTATCAAAGAATTGGCTTGGTTTCTTGTTTAATGGCATATAAATCTTTGTGTGTCATTCAATACAAAACCTATTTTTATTGGAGAACGGCAGTGATTGCGGTGGGTTATTTATCACAGTCTGGTTCTCTCTCTCTCACACACTCTCTCTCTCTATCTCTCTCTTATATATATATATATATATATATAGTCTCTACGACATTCATTGTTTTTTTAAATTTCTGGAAGTTTATTTTTGGAAATTGCTTACTAACCATTCCGTAATCTACTGCTTCTATCTATCTATCTATCTATCTATCTATCTCCAGTAGTTAGTCTCTATTTCTCTCTCTTTCGCTCACTCTTAATATATATATATATATATATATATATATATATATATGTCTCTCCCGTTTTTGGACTTGGAGTTCTGTCACTCATTATTGTCATTTTGACTCATATTACCTTCATCGTTTCGCCTTCTCAGCTGGGGGTGTAAAATACGCCTGCAGCACTACTTTAGGTAGGTAAACACCCCACCAACCATTGTCATGGGTATGACACTGCATCATCTGATCGTGAGACCCTAGTCCTCGGCCTTTGGGGAATGTTGTGTAACTCTGTTGTATTGTCATCTGCTGATTCATCTACATACATGCAGAATCACAATGATACAATAAATAAACAGACGAGCGAAGACTTCTTTAGAAAATATATTTGTACCTCTCACTTTATTTGTAAGGGTTCGAAAAGGGTTACTCAAGGTTTGCGTGGGAGAGGGAGCTGGAGACCGAACAGAAACTGCAATATTTTGACCCCACCCTTATGGCCGTCAGCGTTGTGTCTTTCTCGTTCTCCTGATGCTCAACTGGAGGCCCTGGGGCGCACTCTGCTGGGTGATGAATTTCTTTACTGCATCTTATCAGCAACTTCTCTGGACCCCAACTCAATCGGGGGCCCTGAGCCCCTTCGGCCTGGTGTGGCTTTCTCTACCACATCTCGTCTATAACTCTGTCCGATCTCTAACTCAACTGTCTGACTTCTGTCTTGTCTGAGTTATATAATAGTTCAACGTCCACTCAGTCGCCTACTCGATTTTTAGAATCGCAAGTTGGATCGTCATCAAGCGGAAATAACTGTCATGCAGTTCACAGGTCACTCTCTTCCGGTGCATCAGTCTATGAGTGTACCATGGGAACTTTTTACCTCGTCCCATTTCATCAGCCAATTTCCGCCCACGTGATTTCCTCTCATAAGTGCCATTAGAATGTGTCCCTCCCTCCGGTGCATCACCTTGGAATGGCATTTTTGGCCAGGTCGAAGGTCAAAGTACAACAACTCTATATTGACATTAATCCCGAGATCGAGTAGTAGTATCTGTTCAGATCCCATCAACGATTCAGATTGGACATTGCCCAGTCAGATGTGGTTGTAGAATACACCAACTGCTTTTCTGCAGAGGGGTAAAACCCACCCCCAATGAGTGTCCTAGATATGACATTAAACAATCTCATAGTGAAGTTACAGTAATGATGGAGCTTTGGGGAATGCAGAGTACCCGTTCATTGCCATCATTCCCAGGTCCACTCTGACCCGGAGTGGTAGCACCTGATAGGGTCCTCTCTAATGGTAAAATAGAACTAAACTGTGTACTTTTGCTAAACTGGATTGCTCGAATTAGAACTGTTTTGACATTTAAACTACGTACTTATGCTACTCTGAATTGTTTGAAAAGTAACTTTTTTTGTATGCTAACCTGAATTGTTTGAATTGGAACTGCTTTGATATCGAAACTGAACTTACGGCAAACTGAATTGTTTGAAATAGAACTGTTTGGACATTTAACTTGACAATAACTATACTTATACTAAACTGAATTGTTTGTATTAGAACTGTTTGACCAAACTGAATAGCTTGAAATAGAAATGTTTTTGACATTTAAACTGTGTACTTAGACTAAACTGAATTGTTTGAAATAGAACTGTTTATTTGTATAAGAATGGATTTGGCATTAAATAACATACAAAGTTTGATTTGCCATCGAAATATACAAACACCATTGTAAAGTCGTATTTACATTTTTTGTCTTGTTGTTACTTTACGATTTTTTCCCATTGACGACGAAAAATTTTAACGGATCGATTTAACCAATAGATGGCACCCTAAAAGATATAAATACTCTGTGTCAGGGTGGAATTGGAAGTAATGGTAATGAAGAGGTACTTTACTCTTCCTGGATTAAAAGTACTGGAACCTCAAAATCACATGCAGTTTAGTGTCATATCCAGAACACCACGGGATGCATTCAACATATTCCACCCTCTACCCTCCGATAGGGCTTATGTGGATCGAGAAAACACTGCATATAATTTGAAATGTAGGCTTCCGACTACTCTGGATATAACGCTTCCAGTGTTCAGTCTCCTATGCATAATACCAGCACATCTGACGCTTCTCTGGATCCTTGCTGTCAGTGTTTCTCTCAACCATACGAAAACGGATCATCTGCCGTGGCTTCTGTTTCATTTATTACTGGTTGGGGTTGGAAACTTTCTTGAAAATCGGCAGGAGAGAAACCATTTTCATAAATCTTGTTTCCAGGGAACTGGAGAGGAAGATTCCATTTCACTGAAAAGCAACGGGCGGAAGGGACTTGGCTCGGGTGGAGATTTTTCCTGTTCATTGGCTCGATTCGAACTGCTCGACGATGATCGAAGATCTCTCCATTTCGTCAGAGGGTTTGATTGCTGTCAGCTGGGACGTTGCTTCAAAATGAGAAAATCGATTGTCATCCAGAGGAAGACGTTCTCAGTTTTGTCCGAAGGGATCAAGCGGGCGGGGAGGTTCTGCTTATAGGCCACTAGTGGTGAAAGGAGCTCAGTAGTAACATTATGGGTCCACTGCCGCAGAGGTTTGAACCTGTGACGCATTCTAGCCATGGATATTTGGGTAAAAACAGACTGTGCTCTTTAGTGTTGGGATGGCAAGCAGTGTTCTGCTAGTCGAGAAAGGAGCTCAGTAGTAGCTCCCTGGGTCATCTGGCTCAGAGTTTTGAACCTGTGTCGTATCCTAGTCATGGAGTAGTGTTGGGTAAATTCAGAATGGGTTCTTTAGCGTTGATATAGCAACTTGGGTTTTGCTTCTTGACCCTTAGTCGAGAAAGGAGCTCACCAGTATCACCTGTTAGCTTGAAGTGTTAAAGTGTTGTATCCTGGTAAGGAAAAGATACACAGTGAAATAGAGTTGATTATTTATTAACTCAAGTGGTACAGTTCGACTAATATTATAAGTCTCGCGCTGTTGGTGTTACGTCCGAAGTTGGTCATACTACTGACCGACGTCCTTTCAGAGCTGTCTGTCTGCTTCTGCTTCTCTGTGCTTTAGAGAATCGGCGTCTTTTATACTTCTGCGCTACCGGAAGTCACGTAGCACGAGCCACTATACAACACAAACGAAGGTGGAGTGGATTATTTTTACACGGAAATGCCAAAAGTTCCTTGTTGCAAAAACACTTAACTGGTGAACTAGGTTTTGAGAGCAACTCGCAAGCCATTGATAGAGTCCTCATTTTGTCCATATTTCTTCAAATGATTTAAACTTAAAAAATGAGTTATTTTTTCATTGCAATAATTTGGAGCTTATGTGTTTTATTGGACAGATGAATAGTTGCTGATTAATATAAACTTAGTCTGAATCAAGACCAAACGAGGGATCGATGAAGTAAATGTCTAAATGCAATAGTATTATGGTCGTCTCCTTCCTCCGAGTGAAGCAGGTGACCGAATGTATGACTAATAGCAAAAACTCAATCTCGAGAACCCTAATGGTAGGTGCGAAGAACGGTCACAGGAGAGAAGATTTTTTGAGGGTCAGGCAGTCAGTAGTCAACCGGGTGTTAGCATTTCTTTCATCAACTTTAAAATACCACTTCACACCTTCCTGATTTGAATCTGGTCAAGGGAGAGATTGAAACACGGTAATAAAGAGTTGCCAAGTCGGCTGGGGTTGTAGAATACACCGACTGTTTCTCTGCAGAGGGGTTAAACTCCCCTTTCAACGAGTGTCCTGGGTATGCCACTAAACAATCTGATGGTGAGGTTCCAGTAATTATGGAGCTTTGAGGAATGCAGAGTACCCGATCATTCCCATCGATCCCCGGTCCACTCTGACCCGGAGTGGTAGCAACTTATAGGTTCCTATCTATAGGTTAAACTGAACTAAATTGCGTACTTATGAATTGCTGATTATTTGTATAAAAATGGAGTTGGCATTAAATAACCAACAAAGATTGATATGCTATAAAACCCAAACAAACCGTAGTGGCTGTGGTGTAATGGTTATCGTCGCAGGATATGGACACGGCGACACGAGTTCAAATCCTGAACCTGACTGATTGCATTTCACATAGCACTAATACCCTTGGGAAAGGTATGAACCCCCTTATTCTCCCTCCAGCTATGGGTAAATAGTAGGGCAGACTAAGTTCTTCAGCCTTGGTGAGGCAACTAGTCTAGGAGAAGGAAAACTCTGAATTCAAACCTGTTAAACTCCGCTTAAAAATTGGCCTTGAGTCATATCCTGCCCGAGCGGAGGGGTTGGTAAATATGATATGATAAAACCCAAACAAACAAACAAACAAACAAATACACTAGTAAAGAGAGTGGCATTGTAACATATTGACCCTCGATCGAGCCGTCAATCAAGAGATTCACCAGTGTAAATAAGCGGAAGAACAGTGGAAGCAGGTGGACGAAAGACAATTATATAACCAGGTGCCTGAAGCGGTTCGAGCCAGTTGGTGTCAGTTGGAGACAAGATGCCGAATTGAGAGCCACCGGCCGACAGAGGGCTTTGGGCCCTCAGTGACCCACGGTTGAGCAATCAAGCCAAGATGAGAAAGAAGTGCTGCTATGGTCAGAAGAACTTGGGTCAAAATGATAGTCCCTCCCCGTCTCCAACTCACCTCTCACACACAACCAACATCAACCCTTTCGAGAATAAAGTGTGAGAGATATATCTTTATAAAGAGGTGTGTTCGTTCGTTCATGGAAGTTCGTCATTATTGTTGATTATGTTCCGCATATATTTGTATATGTATTATGTATATGTATGTGGCTATACAATAGCATTTTCAGTGAAAACGTGTCTGTTTTTTTTTTCCTTTCTTCCTGATGTGAAATAGGGGGTGTCCTCGTGGTGTAATGGTTAAAGCGATGGACTGCGGAATCGTAGTAAGCGAGTTCGTACTCCAGTCGCGCTATTACGTTCACTTTCAGGCAAATACCCTTAGGAAAGGTATGAACCCCCTTATCCTCCCAGCTATGGGTTAAATAGTACTGCTACTGTTCTTCTAGGAGAATGGCTTTGGCATTAAATAACCTACAAAGGTTGATATGCCATTAAACAAAGAAATCAAATCAATCAATGATGTGAAATAGTCGTCATCTCTTTATCTTGTTTTTGTTTCTGATGTCTTTCGCCGTGACCTTGCAACACAATAATCTGGTCAGTCATAGATGCAACGAAAGCTTAAAATGTGGAGGCTGGAAGGAATTATGACAAACCTGGTTTTTTTCCTATTTTTAGGTTGACGGAAATCTTTGTGTTAGGGACTGTGACATATATAACTGTTGGGTATCACCCGCCTTTTTCCACACAATGAACTAGTCCAACTGCCATATATAGCAGTAGCTACTATACCAGTACAGACTAGAAGGTGAAGAGCAGCTTCTTATAGGAATAGTATTAGAGCGTTGGAGACTGGAGATCGCACTAGATCACCTTACTTGCTACCGTAATAACGGAAGCCAATACTATCGTTGGACTATATCTTTATTCTGTACTCACTAATCCTATGTTCTTGTCTACTAATAGTCTCTCTATTGTATGTACTTTTTCCTGAGAATATATCTCTATTTCCTCTCATATCGTGGTTTGTCCTTTATTTAATATTACAAGCGTTCACAAACCAGAACACAACAATAACAATTATCTTTATCTTTCAAGTGGCTACAATATCTTTCAACCGATTGCCTTATCTGTAATATTTACTATATACTCTCTTTGCTATTGTTTGCTTCCTGTTAAAGCGTTTAAAGTATTTCTAACAGTAAAAATTCCATTAAATATAAATCATTTGCTTGCACATAGTCCAATCCCTCCTTAACGTTGCGGGACAGTGACAACGGGTAGTTCCAGAGCTATGCCGTTGGGAACTTAGGTTCCTGGTAGGACCATCCAAGGCGGATTGGGCTGGCACCAAGCACACAGCTGTATTAGGGCCGCAACCCAGCTTAAGGGACTCTGGTGAAAATCCAGGAGGTGTCTGTTCCGGCAACCGGCAGCCTCAGTTCGCTCTGTCAATGCATCTGTGGAAAATCTGCGACAAACAGGGCGTTTTTCCGAGTAGGGCTTGGGACCCTTCCATCAATCAGATCCCAAAGTTTCTTCAATGAGCAACATATTACTGATCGGGAGGAAGCCGGTTCAACCCGAGTAGGGTGAAAACCAATACAAGAAGAAAACACAGTTAAATGGTTTCAAGTATAGCTATCAAATACTGATAATTCTATTTAATATTAATCGTTTGCTTGCGTTATATTCCCATGATGATATCAATAATATCAATACAGATACATATACAAATACAGGTGTAATATAATGGCCAAGGGATTTCGTTTTATATATCTTGCCTTTGGGTTTAGTTAGGCTGAGAACCTTTCGGTTCAGTGCGTGGGTTAGTTAGGTGCAAACATGAGCGTAGGTCTTCGCGCGCGTGCGGAGCGGATGTGTCATTCAGAGATGTCACAATAAAAATACCAGATAGAAAATGTGACCAGGGATGTGAGTGACGTCACGCACCGGAAACGTGGGCTGAGATTTGAGAAAAGTCAGTTAGCTGAGTTTTGCGGTCGGATGAAGAAGGTTGACTTTCACTTGCTCGCCGGGGCCTTGCAGCGGGTGCGCATGTGGTTTGGGGTAGATGGAAACGTTGTCATAGAATGATTGTGCCTCTCTCTTCCTCATGTCGAAAAACCTTTTAACTCAAAGGTAATAAAAAGTTTCATACCTGAACTGAGAAGTCGTAAGTGTTTTTTTGTGTTTCGGGATTCCTATGTTATCTATATATGAGTTATGAACATTCTATGTACATTTCTCACATATCCATATCTGGCTATGTTACACAGGTGGACTCTGCTGTTTCATATAAGAACGGGTTTATTAATTTCTGGCTTCAGTCTTTGGCGACACGAAGAGAGAGATACAATTCTTAAAAGCCTATGCTAACTATACTATGCTAACCCCACTCCAAACGCGCGGTGCATCTCGTGGTGTTTAAGATATCTGCCGGTAGAGATCCGAACAACTCAACAGCACGCATCAACGGCAGGAAACTCAATAACTTATTTTCAAAATCCTCAAATTCTCCGTACAATCTTTTCTGGGCATGACGTCATCCACACTCCAGTCCCATTTCCTGCCAGGGGGTTTATCATGACATATGATGATTGTCGCATCCTTTCTGCGTGCACGTAAGACTGCAACATCTGACTATGCACCTCGACTAAGAGACCCCAGTAGTTAAAAGCCTTACCAAACTAAATAATAAAATATAATTAAGGAAAAATGATTATTATAAAAAAATCATTCCTTAATTATAGAACACTTGCACGTAATTTAATTGTTTCAAGTATTGCTATTTAACATTAATAGTTCTATACATCTCGTATTCTAATCTGATACAAATAATTCATTCAGCTCTATGGTTTCAAATAAACTAGTTATAACAATGCTTTGATTGAACAGTTCTATTTGACCGATGAATGGGATCATTCATATAATGTTACTCGATAAAATCATAAAATAAGAATATCATTATTTTTACTTAAAATGATTTTGTGTAATTGGCTGTGTTTTGTGGCATATCAACCCTTGAACATCATTTAATGCTAAATCCTTTATATATATATATATAAAATTTACATTGAAGGTATTAATTTTTAAACGAGCCTGAGTACATTTGTTTTGCATTCAATTAAATGGTTTCAAGAATTGCTAACACAAATTTCTTTATTTGCTCACAGTTAAAGGATCTCAAATATTGGTATTTAGCACTAGGAATTCCATTCAATATAATCTATTTGCACACAGTTAAATTTTTACAAGTATTGCTATATAACTCTCATAATTCAGTTTAACAGTCATTTGTTTGCTGGTCCAGTCAGGTTGGGCTGTACAATACACCAACTGCATCTCTGCAGAGGGGTAAGACTCCTACAACGAGAGACCTGTGGCCCAGTCGGCTAGGGCTGTAGAATACACCGACTGCTTCTCTGCAGAGGGGGTAAGACTCCCCTAACAAGCGTCCTGGACCATGACACTAAACAATCTGATGGGGAGGCTCCAGTAATGCTGGGGTCTTGGGGAATGCAGGGTGCGCGTTCATTGCTACCGATCCCAAATCCACTCTGGCCTGGAGTGGTAGCACCCGATAGAGTCCTATCTATGCGTCAAATAGAACTGTTTGACATTTAAACTGAGTACTTATGCTAACCTAAATTGTTAGAAATAGAACTTTTTACATTTAACCGTGTAGAAACAAAAAACTGCGTACTTATGATTAATTGGTAGTAATAGAACTGTTTTATCATTTAACTGTGTGTAAATGAATGACTGATGGTTAATTGAATTGTTAGTGATACATAGCAATAGTTGGAACCATTTACCTTTGTTGATACTCTAAACTGAAGTGCTTGATATAGATCTGTTTGATCAATCAACTATACGTAAACAATTCACTGATGTTTTAATTGTTAGTGATACATAGCAATACTTGGAACCATTTACCTTTGTTGACATTCTAAACTGAATTGCTTGAAATAGAACTGTTTGATCAATTAACTATACGTAAACTAATCACTGATGTCGGAATTGTTAGTGATGCATAGCAATACTTGGAACCATTTACCTTTGTTGACATTCTAAACTGAATTGCTTGAAATAGAACTGTTTGATCAATTAACTATACGTAAACAAATCACTGATGTCTGAATTTTTAGTGATACATAGCAATACTTGGAACCATTTACCTTTGTTGACATTCTAAACTGAATTGCTTGAAATAGAACTGTTTGATCAATCAACTATACGTAAATAAATTATTGATGTTTAAATTGTTAGTGATACATAGCAATACTTGGAACCATTTACCTTTGTTGACATTCTAAACTGAATTGCTTGTGTGCAAACAAACGATTAAAAGTAAACAGAAATATTCATAACAGATAGAAATAAGAGAAACCATTTAACCATGTGCCAAAAAAAAAATGATTTCAGGCTCGTTTTAAAATGTTATCTACAGAATGTGTTTACAAATCATATATTTGATATTTATGTATGAAAAGGATTTGGAATTAAATAACCTACAATGGTTGATATGCCATAATTCTAAACGAAACGGAACGAAACCATTTGTTTGCACACAGTTAAATGATTTCAAGTATAGTAAATAATTAAATAATTGTATTTGACTAATAGTTTTTGTTAACAGGTATTACCAATCCGCATCGGAGTGGACCTGGGAGTAATGATAACGAAAGTCTACACCACCAACATTACCCAATGCTTCAGGACTGGAGTCTCACCATCTGATAGTTTAGCGTCATAGATAAGACACTCGTTGTTGGCGGTGTCTTACACCTGTGCTGAGACGCATTTGGCGTATTCTACAGCCCCAAATAAATGGACTTGCCTTAAATGTGGTTAAATATATCGTCATAGATGAAAATAAATCTGTTTCATGGGTTCACACGTTACGCTTATACATACATCCTCCCCCTAGCCTTGTGGGATATACTTTCATCATCCCTCTTAATCGATTGAGATATTCTTCTGCATGTTGCTTCTTTATATCAAACAATGTGTTTTATTATATAATATTCTTTTGTATTTTGATACGTGGTGCCTTCAATAAGTTTCCAGCCTTTTTTTGTACAGGCATTTAAAATTGTTGTAGACTGTTGAAAATTCACTATGTTATTGCTATACATCTTATGAGATGACTGACTAATTTTTAAGATTTCAGGTTCAAATGAACAGCTACAGCAGCAATTGGAATACATCCTACTAAAGCCTGATTGTCCCAGCTGATAAATTTCAAAAATGCAATCTGGACGTGAGGAAGAACGATATGCAATAAAATTCTGTTTTAAACTTGGAAAAAATGCCATGCGATGAAATCTAGATCTACTGCTATGACCCAGAGACCAAGAGACAGAATTCACAGTGGAAGTATGCTGGCTCTCCCAGACACAAGAAGGCCAGACAGAGCAAATCCACCCACAAGCTTTTGATGATCCCTTTTTTAACAGCACTGGCATGATCTACATGCACTGGGTCCCCATTGACAGACAGTCAACAAAGAATACTATGTTGAAGTTTTAAGGGAGTTCAGGAAGAGATTCCGCCAGAAGAGGCCAGCACTCTTCAAATTGGCAGAGAGGCATTTCCACCAGGACAATACACCAGTCCACAACTCCTTCCTTGTCACAGACTATTGGACCAAGATGGGCATCAAGACACTTCCTCAGCCTTCCTATAGTCCAGACCTTGCTCCCTGTGACTTTTGCTTATTCCCTAAGGTCAGAGGCTGTCGTTATGAGACAATTGAGGAGATGAAAGGGGCTGTGACGAAGGTCATTGACACGCTCACACAAGAGGACTTCCCTGGGGCCTTCCAGAAGTTGTTGGAACGGTACAATAAGTGCATTGCAGCCGGGGAGATTACTTCGAAGAGGACTAGAGTTTCATGTGTGTACTATCAATAAAAGTGCCCATACGAAAAATGTATGGAAATTTATTCAATGATCCTCGTATTCAAGCAAAAAAAAAAAGGTAATTACTCGATACTTATTTTATTTTTTTAGAATTATTAGCCAAGCCCATGACTTGACAAAAAAAAGCGGTTGCAAGCTGTTCAAGAAAACTTCCCAGTCATATTCCATATATAAAAGAATAAAAAAAAATATTATTGGCCTTTTTGTTTTCTCCTCGTTCTCTCACAGGACATCCCAGTCGGCTGTGCCTGGAGAATACACTGTCTACATCTCTGCAGACGGGTAAGACCCCCAACGAGTGTCTTGGATATGACACTAAACAATCTGATGGTGAAGCTCCATCCTTGGAGGTTTGGGGAATGTGAAGTACCCCATTCATTACCATCGCTCCCAGGTCTACTCTGGCCCGGAGTGGGTCCTATCTATAGGTTAAATAGAACAAACTATGTGTGCAAACAAACGACTGATGTTAAATTGTGACTGTCATATAGAAATACTTGAAACCATTTAACTGTGTACAAAAAGAGCTCAGGTTAATTTAAGGATATTATCAACTAGATATGTTTACAAATCATAGATATATTTAATATGTATAAGGAGGATTTGGCATTAAAAAAGCTACAATGGTTGATATGCTATAAAACCCAACCAAACCAAATTCTCACGGGAGTATAAATGGTGGATGTATGTTTTTTTTCAGAATATATTTGTATAAAAATGAATGTAGTCGCGTTAATTGGGCTAGGTTACAAATATAAATGTATGCAAAAACACACGCTGCCACTGCAAAGAAAAAAGAAAAGAAAAGAAAAACAGATAACGAAGGAGTTGTTTTTTTTGGGGGGGTTCCTTTTTAAATGGACTCTCTTCTCTGGAGATGAAGTTTATCATTTTTGTTCATTGATAAAAAACAAAAACAAAACAAAACAAAAAACTTTATGATTTTTTTTCTTTTCGCGGAATTTCTACTTTGAATTGATGTGTCATTATGACAAACAGGTTAAAGCCACCTCACCCACTCAGGTACCATCACTGTGGTCACGCCAGAAATATATGTAACAAAAACAAAATAAAACAAGAAAAACAAAACAAAAATGCTTATGTTGATATTTATTTGGTAGTTATGTGAAATTGATAGATAGATAGATAGATAGATATGATATGATTCAGAAGAGATATAGATAGATATGAACAGAATGAGATAGATATGAGCATAGGAAGATATATTGATATGAACAGACCGAGATAGAGATACGAACAGGTGGTTAGAGTGTTTGCCAATAGCCTGGGAAACCGGGGTTCAATCCTAAGTCGAGTCATACCAAAAAATTCAAAAAATGATAATTGATGCCTCCTTGCTTAACACTCGGCACAAGAAGGTCGGGATCAAGAGTAAGTGGAGCAATCTAGGGAAAAGACTTGTGCCCTCTCCTACACCTCGGTGTATTAGCTATTGAAAAGGGATCATTCGAGTTGCCCTGGACTCCGGTCGGTCAAGTTATATATATATATAGAGAGAGAATATGTATATATAGAGAGAATGAGAGAGAGATTAGACGTAGATAGATATGAATAGACCTATATATATATATATATATATATATATATATATATATATATATATATATATATATATATGTTTGAACTGGCTGTAATACATAGGAAGATAAACAAAAAGAAAATACTGAGATAGATATTAACACACACACACACACACACACACACACACACACACACACACACACACACACACACGTATATGAACAGATCATAATACATAGATAAGTAAAAAGAAAATTCTGGGATAGATATGATAGACCGATATATATATTTATATATATATATATATGAACAGTTGATAATACATAGATAAATACAATGAAAATTCTGAGATAGATATGAATAGACTATATATATATATATATAAATATATATATGTACGTGTGTGTGTGTGTGTGTGTGTGTGTGTGAGGGATTGGGGACTTTAGGCACAATCTCCCTCTCAATATATATATATATATATATATATATATATATATATACGGTTCATATGTTCACCAAGGGGATTAATCCGAGTGTAAACGTATTACTACGACTGAAATTCAAACTCATGTACTTCAAGTCTGCAGTCCAGCACTTTAACCGTTACAACACCGAGACTCACCTCGGTGTACTTAAAGTCCACTCACCGTGTTTGTGTAAAAGAACATATTTACCCAACCCGTCTGCATGAGCAAGATGCGACAGAAGGTCAATTTTTAAGTGGAGCTTAACAGGTTTAAATTCAGAGTTTTCCTTCTCCATGATCAGTTGGCATAGCAAGGCCAAAGAACCCAGTCTATACCACTATTTTACCCATAGCTGCAAGGAGAATAGTTCGAATCATACCTTTCCCAAAGGAATTAGTGCTCTGTGAAATGCAATCCGACTTATCCAGGATTTGAACTAGCGTCATCGTGTCCATTTCTTTCGACGGTAACCATTAAACCACATGTTTGTATATAAGTATCGCCCAATGAACGTACATCGAATCAACCAAGCTCTTTATCCATTACACAATCAGCCGAGTCGGTTGGGGCTGTAGAATACACCGACTGCATCTCTGCAAGTGTCCTGGATTTTGAGACAAAATAATCTGATGGTTAGGCTCCAGAAAAGCCATAGCTTAGGGGAATGCAGAGTACCCCTTCATTGCTATCGCTTCAAGGTTCACTCTGGCCCGGAGAGGTAGCTCTTGATAGGGTCCTATCTATGGGCCAAATAGAATTCGCATTTAGACTTAGAGCAAAAAATGACATGCTAAATTGAATTGTTAGAAATAGAAGTGATTGATCATTTAACTGGGTAAATAAATGATTGATGTTAGTGATTACATAGCAATATTTTGAACCATTTAACTGCGTTGACTTTTTTCTGAATTATAAAAAGTAAAGTTGGTGACCATAGTCGAGGGTGACCCGAAAGCTCCCTTTTCGATAGCTACTACACCAAGGTGTAGGGGAGGGCGCTACTTCTTTTCCAGGATTCCCCCGCTTTACCCTTTATCCGTACCTTATAATGCTGAGTGTTAAGAAAGGAGGCATCAAGAACCATTTTTTGAGTCTTTGGTATGATTCAACCTTGGATTGAACCCAGGTCTCCCGGGACATTGGCGAACACTATAACCCCATTCTTCTAACGTCTGGTAGGATTATAAATACTTTATATATATGTGAATAAACCTGATTTGGCATCAAATAACCTACAATGATTAATATTCAATAAGATGTCTCAATTATTTTCTTGAAATGTAGCTCCATCTGTAGGTACGCGACAAGAACTTGACGGACTATCACGTTTATTAAAAGGGTAAGCACCTCAAACCTCTAGAATAAGTGAAATTTGACATTTTTGTCCAATATCGCCGTTTCTATCTTTATAACCTTTTCGTTTTAGTTGAGTTTTGACGTCAATACGTAGAGGCCCTGAACAAGTTACTGAGACGCTTAAGTGCTACTTGCAAACAGAAATTTCTACTTATCTTTTAATAACATATTACGAACGGCCATTGACTGACACTTCTCTTAACCCTTGCTTGTACATACCAGAAAAAAGTTCAATAAAGATTCCTAAAATTACTTTCTTCGATTTATAAGTCATTAGAATCGGCTGACTGTATCCCCTGCAGAGAAGTATGCTCCCACATACAAAAAAAAAATTATATCCTTGATATGACACTAGGCTATATCTGATGGTCATACTTCAGATCTGGAAATTCAAATAGTGTAGAGTACCCCATTATCATTGCCATTACTTCCAGGTCTACTATGACCTTAATTGGGGCGTTTCAGGTGGTTTAATAGCAAGCTAGACTAGCAAACCTTCATGAGTGGACTCGAAGCTCATTGGGTGCATCTGTCGCACCACATCTAAGCAAAAAAACTTTGTCAATTACTACTCTGACCGTTATTAGTCATACCTGTTATGTTTCGATGCACGGGTCCAATAAAAGTTTGAAAATTATTTGTATTTGATAGGAACGTGGGCAAAAAGAAAAAAAAAGACTGCTTACGAAACAAACACTCAGAAAACCTCAATATGAACGTACAATGATCGCGATTCTTTGACCTTGCGGTATAAAATAACCCTTCACGGGCTGGCGTATTATTAAAATCAGTGAGAATCATAATCGCTACAGTTGACTTTTTTGAGGAGTGAATGAATAATCCCGGTATGTTCAGTGGGTGTCAGAATGACTCGTCTCAAAAGTCTAGCAGCACAGTTGACTGGAGATGTTGTAGAATACACCGATTTCATCTCTTCAGGCCACCCCTAACAAGTGTGGTTGATATGACACCAAACTACCTGCTACTCCAGCCCTGACGTTTTGGAGAATGTAGAGCGCCACTTCATTGCCATTACTCCCTGGTCAACTCAAGCCCGAAGAGGTAACACCTGATAGGGTCCTATCAATGGGTCAAATAGAACTCGTTAAGTATTTAACTGTGTGTAAACAAATGATAGATTTTTGGTTTGGTTTAGTTTTGACTTGGTTTGGTTTGGTTTGGTTTTATGGCATATCAACCATTGTAGGTTATATAATACCAAATCCATTTATATTTGTATTATAAACAGTTCTATTTCAAACAAATCACTTTAGCATAAGTACACAGTTTCAAAGTCAAAAACAGTTCTATTTCAAACATTCAGTTTAGCAGAAGTATACAGTTTCAATGTAAAAAACAGATCTATTTCAAACAATTCTGTTTAGCATAAGTATACAGTTTAGTTCTATTTGACCCACAGATAGGACCCTATTCGGTGTTACCACTCCGGGCTAGAATGGACTTGGGAGCAATGGCAATTAAAGGGTACTCCGCTTTCACAAAAGCTACTGGAGCCTCATCATGAGATTATTTCGTGTCATATCCAGGATACTCGTTGGGGGAGGGGTATTACCTCTCTGCAGAGAGGCAGTCGGTATATTGTACAACACCAGGTGACTAAGCAAACAAATGATGAATGCTGAATTATATTTGTTAGTTTGGTTGGGTTTCTTATTTAATGGCATATCAACCTCTGTGGGTTATTTAATGCCAAAGCCATTCTCCTAGAAGAATTGTAGTGCTACTATTTAACCCATAGCTGGGAGGATAAGGGGGTTCATACCTTTCCCAACGGTATATACCCGAAAGTGAAAGTAATAGCGCGATTGGAGTACGAACTCGCATACTACGATTCCGCAGTCCATCGCTTTAACCATTACACCCCCCCAATTTGTTAGCCGTTTAACCATGTGCAAACGAATGAGTAACGTTGAATTATTGGTGCCGAATAACAATACTTGAACACCCTTTAACTGTGTACCTAAATTGAATTATTGGTATTATATAGCAATACTTGAAACCATTTAACTGTGTATGAATAAAACTATTATTATGAGCAAACTGAAATCTGTGTAAAGAAATGATTAGTATTAAATAGAATTATTAGGATAAGATAGGAACACAGGAAACCATTTAATTGTGTGCAAACAAATGAGCCCTGGCTCGTTTAAAATTCTATATTCATAAATATTTAATAGATATATCATCATCATGTCGTGCGGCCAGCACGGATATCCCTGATCCTCTCTTTCCACGTCTCCCTATCATTCATCGCCTCTGGCTGGTCTTCAGGGTTACATCCCGTATCATCACATAGCTGCTGTATGTATGTTCGAGCTGGCCGTCCTGCTTTTGATTGGCCATATGCGGGGGTCCACAGGAGTACATCACTTACGATCTCATCCTTGCTTCTCCAGCAGTGTCCGGAGAGCTCAAACAAAATAGATATATGCTTAAACAATATTTGGCATTAAATAACCTACAAGGGTTGATATGCCAAAAAACCCTCCCCAACCAAGCCAAATTATATGTATTTCATTTATACGTATAAAGACTATTTGGCATTAAATAACCTACAAGGTTTGATATGCCATCAAACCCAACCAAACCAAATCATATATATCTAATATGTATATAAAAACAGTATTTGGCATTAAATAACCAACAATGGCTGATAAGCCATAAAACCCAACCAAATCAAATCATATATATTTAATCCAAATGTATAAACAGTATTTGGCATTAAATAACCTATAATGGTTGATATGCCATAAAACCCAACCAAACCAAATCATATATATTTAATCCAAATGTATAAACAGTATTTGGCATTAAATAACCTATAATGGTTGATATGCCATAAAACCCAACCAATAAACCACGTAACCAACCAACTGACTAACCAGAATTTTTATTAAAACTGCAATTTGCATGGAAATTACATGTGAATTTCATTCATATCAAATGTTTGAAAAGAATGTGCGTTTGTAGCCACATGAATTTTTTACAAAATTTTCAAATAATAAAACCAAAAAATACGCAACAACCAAAAACAAATAATCATTTAACATTCCACTTTCAACTTAATATTGCCCAGTCGGTTGCGGCTGTTGAATACACCGACTGCAGCTTTGCAGGGGGGTAAGATCCTCCTCCAACGAGTGTACTGGATATGACACTAAACAATCTGATGGTGAGGTCCCAGTAACACCGGAACTTTGGGGAATGAGGAGTACCCCTTCATTGCCATCGCTCCCAGATCCACATTGGCTCGGAGTGGTGGCACCTGAGAGGACCCTATCTATAGGTTAAATAGAACTAAACTGCGTACTCACGCTAAACTGAATTGTTTGAATTAGAATTGTTTGACTAAACTGAATAGCTGGAAATAGAAATGTTTTTGACAACTAAACTGTACTTACATTTAAACTGCGTACCCATGCTAAACTGAAATGGAACTGTTTTGATACTGAAACTGTGCTTATGCTAAGCAGATTTGTTTTAAATAGAACTGTTTTGACATTTAACTGTGTGAAAACAAA
Organism: Sepioteuthis lessoniana; assembly: GCA_963585895.1. Classification (NCBI taxonomy): domain Eukaryota; kingdom Metazoa; phylum Mollusca; class Cephalopoda; order Myopsida; family Loliginidae; genus Sepioteuthis; species Sepioteuthis lessoniana. Next base: position 67,758,756 of record OY757931.1, on the reverse strand, counting down.
ATCTATACTTATACTAAACTGAATTGTTTGAATTTGAACTGTTTGACAAAAGTGAATAGCTTGAAATAGAAATGTTTTTTTACAATTAAACAGTGTACTTTTGCTAAACTGAATTGATTGAGATAGAACCGATTTTTTGAATAAAAATGGATTTGGCATTAAATAACCTACAAGGGTTGATAATATTATAAAAAAAACAACACCCAACCAACCAACCAACCAACCAACTCTAACTTAATAACTCTATTCTGTCACACGACGAATCAGATGGGGCTGTAGAATACGCTAAATTCTCTTCAGGTGAGGGACAAGACTCCACCTTAACGAGGTTACCAGTTGGCTGTAGATGGTAACTCATAATGCTGAACAGTCTGTGACTCGGCAACCAAAGCGGTCACGCGACGATTTTGGCTCTTGTTGGCCTACATGAATCGGCTTGTCATGTCAGACACTAGCACCAATATGATTTAGGCCAATCGCCTGGGGCTGTAGAATATATCTCTACCGACGGATAAGACCCCAACCCCAACGAGTGTTCTGTATATGACATTAAAAGTATGTGATGGTGAAGCTCCTTTAATGCTGGAGTTTTGAGGAATGCAGAGTATCCCTTCATCTTCATTGCTCCCAGGTCCACACTAGCCCAGAATGGTAGTACCTGATAGGGTCCTACCTATTGGTCAAATAGAACTGTTTCACTTTTAAACTCAGGGCAAACAAATGACTTAGGCTAAACTGAATTGTTTGAAAAAGAACTGTTTGATGACTTTACTGTGTAGACAAATGACTGATGTTTAATTGAATTGTTAGTAATACATAGCAATACTTGGAACTATTTAGACTTGTTGACTTACGCTAAATTGAACTGTTAGAAATAGAACTGTCGGATAATTTAACTGTGTGTATCGACAAATTATGTTTACAAATGATATATCTAATAAATATGTCAAAACAGGATTTTACATTAAATAACCAACAATTGATATGCCATAAAACCAAATCGAACTAAGCTAAAGAATAATGATTATGCCGACCGTTTTCGTCAAATTTCCCTTCTGGCAAGCATGTAACAAACCTTATGTTATCTTAAAGGTGCCAGAAGGTTGTGGCTGAGGGTCTGTGGCCTTTGAGACCGCAATGATTAAAACCATAGCTCTATCTTGTTTAAAAACAATGTAACCTACAAACTATTCCCTTACAAAAAATATAAATTTATATATATGGACGTGTTGGTGGCTTAATGTTTACCGTTGTAGGAAATGGACCCGGTGACCCGTGTTCGAATTCTGAACGAAGCTGTTTGCATTTCACATTGCGTTAATACCCTTGAAAAAGACATGGTTCCAGTTGTTCTCACAGCAGCTACGGGTAATTAGTTGATTAAGCTCTTGGTATAGCGTCCGGTCTAGGAGAAAGAAAACTCTGAATTCAAACCATTTAACTGTGGGCAAAACCATTAGCTCTAACTCAGTTTGCCCAGTCTGCTGGGTCTGTAAAATACACCGACTGCACCTCTTCTGAGGGGTAAGATTCCCATCCTAAAGAGTGTCCTGGATATGACACTAAACAATCTGATGGTGAGGTTCCAGTTATGCTGGAGCGTTGGGAAATGCGGAGTACCCCTTCATTGCCATCGCTCCCAGGTCCATTCTGGCCCGGATTGATAGCACCTATTTATGGGTCAAATAGAACTAAACTGCTGAACTGAATTGTTTGAAATAGAACTGTCTTGACATGTAAACTGCGCACCAATGCTAGGCTGAAATGTTTGAAATGGAACTGTTTGACATTTAACTGTGTGTAAACAAAAACTATATTTATACTAAACTGATTTGTTTTAATAAGAACTCTTTGACTTAACTGAATAGCTGATGGTAAGGTATGTGAAATACACCTTCCTCGCCATTACTCTAATTTCCACTCTGATCCGATATTTTAAAACTTTTTGGGTCCCATCAATGAGTCAAATTATTTTTATTCTCTACGACCGTGCGCAGAAAATCTTTTAAGAAACAACCACACAAAAAATGAACATCTAGTGAAAGCGTTTCCCTAACCACTAGGCAAAAAATAATTCCAACATGGGTGGTATGCAGTTAGAATTATTTAGTTAGTCAATCAATCTTATTTTTTATAACAAAGCTGCACCATATAGGAGGACAATAGTGTAATTGGATAGAGCAGCTTATCTGATGTTAAATACTTAAGTGACTACAGTTTGGTTTGGTTTGGTTTTATGGCACATCAACCATTGTAGGTAATTCAATACCAAATCCCTTTTTAAACATAAACAGTTCTATTTTTAAAAATTCAGTTTAGTATAAGCATAGTTTTTGTTTACACACACTTAAATGTCAAAACAGTTCTATTTCAAACAATTCAGTTTAGCATAAGGACACAGTTTAGTTCTATTTGACTCATAGATAGGACCCTATCAAGTGCTACAACTCCGAGCCAGAGTGGACCCGGGAGCGATGGCTATGAAGGGGTACTCTGCATTCCCCAATGTTCTAGCATTACTGGAACCTCACTGTCAGATTGTTTAGTGTCATATCCAGGTCACTCGTTGGGGTGGGAGTCTTACTCCTCTGCAGGGATGCAGTTGGTGTATTCTGAGCCCAAGCCGACTTGGCCATAATTGACTACAAAGTCACTACCATTGAAAATGCATTTCACACAGTTTTAGTTTTGGAGAGTTTCGTGTTGCAATAGCTAACGTTCTCGACAATGATATCATGGCAAACGAGTTCGAACCCCAGTCGCGCTATTATGTTCACTTTCAAACTAATACCCTAGGAGAAAGGTATGAACCGTCTTATTTCCTTCACCTTTGGATTCAATTGAAGCGCTTCAATTATTCTACAAAGAAAATACAGCGCAGTCGGCTGGGGCTACAGAACATACCGACTGCATCTCTGCAGTTGGGTAAGACCCTTGACTCAACGAGTGTCCTGAATATATGACACAAAACAATCTGATGGTGAGGCTCCAGTAACTTTAGAGCTTTGGAGAATGCGGAGTACCCCTTATTGCAATTACTCCCAGGTCAACTCTGGGCTGGAGTAGTCGCATCTTGTAGGGTCCTATCTCTGAGTCAAATAAAATTCTTCAACATTTAAACTGTGAAAGCAAATGAATTATGATAAATCATTTCAACTGAGTGCAAACAAAGGACTAATGTTAAATTAAATTGTCAGAAATAGAACTGTTTGATCGTTTAACTGTATGGAAACAGTTGACTGATGTTTAATTAAATTGTTAGTGATATATAGCAATACTCGGAACGGAAATCAAACCTGATCGATAAAGTGAAACGCAGTTTCTTCCAGGTTGCAGTCGTGTCGATACTGCTATATGGATGCACTACTTGGACGCTGACTAAACGGCTGGAGAAGAAGCTAGACGGCAATTATACAAGAATGTTGAGAGCAATATTGAACAAGTCCTGGCAGCAACACCCCACACGGCACCAACTATACGGTCACCAACCACCTATCACGAAAACTATCCAAGCTAGACGAACCAGACATGCAGGACACTGCTGGAGAAGCAAGGACAAGCTAGTAAGTGATGTACTTCCGTGGACCCCCGCATATGGCCAATCAAAAGCAGGACGACCAGCTCGAACATACATACAGCAGCTATGTGATGATACGGGATGTAACCCTGAAGACCTGCCAGAGACGATGAATGATAGGGAGACATAGAGAGAGAGGGTCAGGGATATCCATGCTGGCCGCACGACATGATGATGATGATGGAACCATTTAGCTTTGTTGACTTATGCTAAATTATATTGTTAGAGATTGAACTGTTTGATCGATTAACTCCGTGTCTATATAGAATGTGTTTACAAAATCATATATTTAATATGTAAAAATAAGATTTGGCTTTAAATTGCCAACTATGGTTGCTATGCCATAAAACCAAACCAAACTAAACAAGGATGATAGAGTTGGCATTAGATAATCCATGATGGTTCAATATACCATTAAATAAAAAATTGAAACCAAAAGCCTTTTTTTAAAATTCTAATCACTCTTCGTTTGCGAAATTTCAAGAGTAAACACATTCTTACATTTTACTAATTGTGAACAGTTGACCGCCAATTGTATTAGTAAACATTAATGTCACTTCTATGATTTCGCTAACATTCTGCAAAATATGTCGCTATAAGAGTTAAGCAGATATCGACAAGCAATATTCTTTCGTGAAATATGCAGCAAAATGCAATAATTGCTTTTTGTGAATCATAAAAGTGAATATTTTGTAGAAAACAAGTGAGATGTACACACTATTACTGAATAAAATTTCGCGCTTAGAAAATTCAAAATGGCAGAAGCGTAATGGCGCCAAGCAGTAAACTATTCAACAAGTGACAACAATGAAAAGATGTCTCTGGGCCTCTTCCAAGAAGACATTTTGAAAATGCTAGTCAGGCGGAATAATAATTTTTCTGCACGGATGCCATTTTTATGGGAATGGGTTTTTTTTTTTTGAATTAGCGCGTATCAGGATTTTTGCCGATTAAAAATAGATTTTTACGATTATTATTACCATCTTAAAGGCCCCTGAAGGCGGTTATTAAGCTCGATATCAACTCAATGGTCCGATAGACTGCGGTTCAATCCCAGATCGAGTTATACTAATGACTCAAAAAATGGTACTTGATGCCACATTGTTTAACACTCAACATTATAAGGTAAGGATTAAGGTTAAGAAGAGCAATCCAGGGAATAGAGTAGAGCCCTTCTCGGTGTAATGGCTATTGAAAAGGGAGCCTTCGAGTAACCCTCGACTAAGGTTGCCAACTTATTAATTAGAAATATAGGCTTAATTTTCTTGGGCCAGTCATTATGAAATACACTGGCCCGAAATTTATTAACCTTCACGACAGTAGATGGTTTATTTATTTATTTGTTATACCTCCTAGGGCATGTCTCCTTTTTACTATCTTATATCAAGGATATTTTTTTTTTTTTTACAGAAGATTTATAATATTAACAAAATATGTATATTGAGATCAAATTTTGCTAAGTAATCCATGTGATCATTCTTAAAAATGCCCTCTTAAATTCTTTTTCTCAACATTAACTATTACTTATTTTAAATAATCCATTCGAAAATTATTGTTTCGATCGCAATTCGATTTTAAGAAAAAAACCTTTTGGTTAGTGAGACATTTAAATTGTGAATTTCTAACGTTAAAACCGGAAAAAAAGGGGAAAAAAAATGGAAAAGAAAATAAAAATTATAGAAAATTAAAAAAGAAATGAAACAAAACTAAAAAATTAGTAATAAAAATCATCATCATCATCATCATCATCATCATCATCATCATCATGTCGCGCTGGTAGCACGGATATCCCTGACCCTCTTTCGCCACTCCTCCCTAGGTCTCTCAAATTCGTAATAATGTCTGGTTACCTCCATTTTTTCCCCATTTGCCACAGCAAATCAGATTTACGGTAGAGTGGTCTACACTCGTCCAAAAACCAATAAAAGCCAAGTGTTTTCTACGAAGTGAGAGAGTATATCATAGACTGATCTTCTCTGATAGGGTCGGCTAGGCGAGGGGAGTATGATGTTGAAAGACCCAAAACTCCCCATTGACCCGAGCAAAGTAAATGGTGAAAAAATGCCCTCATAAAACTACCAGAATATTACGTAAAGAAACCGATTCTGAATCTCATGAGGTATTTGAGATATCAACGTTGTTGACTTGTAGTTCAGAAAAGCCATTCAATATCAAAATAAACAACAACGTTCTTGAAGAAGGTTCCAATGCTAAAATTTGGTTTGGTTAGCTTTTATGATATATCAACCACGGTTAGTTATTTAATACCAAATTGAATGGTGAAACAGTTCTATTTCTAACAATTCAACTGAACAACAGTTATTTGTTTGCACACAGTTAAATGGCTCTATTCATAATTTTAAATAAATCGTAATTTTATTTTTAAATGAGTTAGAACGAATTTCATAGTACATTAGTATTGCTATTATTTTTACACAGTTAAATAGTTGCAATTATTCCTATCTAACACTAACAGTTCTATTCAACATTAACCATATTGACTGACAATGAAGAGGTTAGAAGTATTGTTATTTTCTAATTTCTTTTCAAAAGTATTCATTTCTTTGCAAATTGTTCCAAGTATTACTTGCATCACTTTCAATTCAATTAAACATCAGTATTTTGCTTGCACACAGTTAAATGGTGTTATACTTCTAACAATTCACTTTATCATAAGTCATTTGTTTTCACACTCTTGATATATCAGACAGTTTTATTTGACCCATAGATAGGACTTATCAGGCGCTACCACTCCTTAATATCATATTCAGGACACACGTTTGTGGGGGTTGAACCCCTCTGCAAAATCGCAGTTAGTGTATTCTATAGCTCTAAACCAACTTGGCTGCATTGCCCAGTCGGCTGGGCTGTAGAATACACCAACCACATCACTGCAGAGAGGTAAGAACCCCTCAATGAGTGTCCTGGATATGACACTAAATAATCTGATTGTAAGGTTCCAGTAATGCAAGAGCTTTGGGGAATGGGGAGTACCCCTTCATTGCTATCGTTCCCATGTTTACTCAGACCCAGAATGGTAGCACCTGATAGGGTCCTATCTATGGGTCAAATCGAACTAAAATATGTACCTATGCTAAACTAAATTGTTTAAAATAGAAGTATTTTTGACATTTAATTGTTTGCAAACAAAAAAAAAAAAAACTATACTTATACCAATTTAAATTGTTTGACTAAACTGAATAGCTTTAAATTGAATTGTTTTTTTTTACAAAATGTGTACTTAAGCTAAACTGAATTGTTTGAAATGTAACTGTTTGACTAAACTGAATAGCTTTAAATAGAATTGTTTTTTTTTACAAACTGCGTACTTAAGCTAAACTAAATTGTTTGAAATGTAACTCTTTGACTAAACTGAATAGCTTTAAATAGAATTGTTTTTTTTACAAACTGTGTACTTAAGCTAAACTGAATTGTTTGAAATGTAACTGTTTGACTAAACTGAATAGCTTTAAATAGAATTGTTTTTTTACAAACTGTACTTATGCTAAACTGAATCGTTTGAAATAGAACTGTTCATTTGTATAAAAATGAATTTGGCATTAAATAACCTACAAAGGTTGATATGCCACAAAACCAACCAACCAACCAACCAACTATCTTGGCTACAACGCTAAAATGGCGAATACATAAACAAAAAACGGAATATAGACATGTAAAATTCATTTTTAAAAGATGTTAGATAAAAGAAGTGTCTTTGACTAATGTAAACTAAAAAAAAAAAAAAAAAAACTTCAATTTCTCAACTTTCATCTAAATATTAATTGAAAATTGAAATAGCACAAATGTCAGATAATCTTGAAGTGTTTTCTTCTGCTTTTTCTTGAACTAAATAAAAAACAATTCCTACTCGACTGTGCGAATTTGTAACGGTAGGACATTTATTCTTCTATTGAATCACTGTTAACACGTTCGCATTTGACATGTCGCGCGCGTCTGTACACAGAAATGACATACTAAGAAACCAATTTAAATATAAGATTTCAAGCAATTAGAAATGTCTGTTCTGATTTGCTGCTTGTGTATTCATACAAAAACTCTTTCGATTATTCGACTGGCTGGTGGATTTCTCTCTATCAGCCAAACGAAAATCACATACAATTTTGACTCAACATTATAAAAATAAAAAAGAGGTGCATTCTTTCCTCTCTTAAGGGTATTGGTCCAAAATCTATCTATCTATCTATCTTCCTTTTTGGTAGGCATGGTGAGAAGACCGAGTACATCGTAGTAAGCGAGTTCGAACTCCAGTCGAGGTATTACGTTTACTTTTGGACTTTGAGAAAGGTTCGCACCTCCTGATCCTTCAGGACCACTTTTGTCATTCTCATAGGATGGATTTGGCAATAAATAAATTATGTTAAAGTGTTGTTTTTTTAAAAAATCTATTGATACATTCGGGCAAGTTGCTTCAGTGTGCAAAATGCTTCTAAGTTATCACGAACTTTGACAAAAACCAGCATCTCCAAGTATAGCGGAGGAGAGCGAAAACTAGATCAGTCAAGCCAGGTAATTAATCTAAGAACTCTCCTGCATGCACTATCTATGGACTTGCATGCAAGTCTGTGACTGATTTCAAATCTCTTATGAGACACAGGCCCATTAACTGATAAAAGCTGTTCGGACCTCTCACGTTGAAATCAACGGAAGAATCTATCTATCTATCTATCTATCTATCAATCTATCTGTCTGTGTGTTTGTATGTGTGGGTGTATCTTTTCTTAATTTCATATCAACCTCCGTCGGTTTTTTAATGCCAAAGCCATTCTTGTAGAAGGTCAGTATTTAACCCATGGCAGAGAAGAGAAGAGGTTTCAAACCTTTCTCGAGAGTATTATCCTCAAATAGCGCGACTCGAGTTCGAACTCGTGATCAATCCTTTATTCAACAATGGGTTGTTTTTTTTTAGATTACAGCAAGCCGGAATTTAACCTTCGAAACATTGATGAAAAATTTGAGCTTACAAACTTACTCCTTCGGCTGACTAACTAAAAAGTTTAAATCTAATTCTAACTTCCTAATTCGTTAAGTGAGAGAGAGAGAGAGAGAGAGAGAGAGAATATTTAAATTTAAATGAAAGCTGTAAACAAACTTCCTATTGTATTATTACAAAATAATTGTTCGTTTAAAAATAATCTAGTTTACAAACGAAAAATATGGCGGAAAAAAACCCGTCGCATCTTCTGGGATTCGGCCTATATATACAAGGGTTATTCAATAGATAAGAAGGATTTATTTTTTAAATAAGCAAATTCAATTTTTTCAGAACTTTTTCCATAAAAGATAATTATGCATTAGACAAATTCACCTACCGAGGAAGCAGTGTCTCATCAACCGAAAAGGACATCGACACGCGGCTAACGAAGGCAAGGACAGCTAACGATAGGTTTTCGACCACATGAAAATAAGACTTGACCAATAAAATGAAACACAGTTTCTTCTAAGCAGCGGTCGTATCGATACTGCTATATGGAAGCACTACTTGGACCCTAACAAAACGGCTGGAAAAAAAGCTAGACGGCAATTACACAAGAATCCTGCGAGTAATATTGAACAAGTCCTGGAGGTAACACCCAACAAAGCACCAACTATACAGCCACCTACATCCCATCACGAAAACTATCAAAGTTAGACGAACCAGACATGCAAGACACTGCTGAAGAAGCAGGGACGAGCTCATAAGTGATGTACTCCTATGGACCCCCACATATGGCCGAGCAAAAGCAGGACGGCTAGCTAGAACTTACATACAGCAGCTCTATGAGGATACGGGATGTAGCCCCGAAGACCTGCCAGAGGCGATGAACGATTGGGAGAAGTGGCGAGAGAGGGTCAGAGATATCCGTGCTGGCAAGCACGACATGATGATGATGATGATGATGATACATTGTTTCGAATTCCTTTTTGGTAAAAAAATTATTTTAATCCAAAAACGTATTTGTTTTGAGATTATTCAAAATAGTGATAAATCAAACTGGCCCGAACAGAGATCTGTCATTATATTTTTGGTAGATGAGAAGTGTAAAACATGTGAAATTTAAAGAAGAGTAGGCTATTTGTTCTAAGAAGCATATTTTAGTCAAAAGAAGATCTACAAATGAGCTAAACATGTTTTGGTTTCTTCGTTTAATGGCATATTGACATTAGTGGGTTATTTAATGCCAAAGCCAATCGTCTAGAAGAACAGTAGTGGTACTATCTAACCTGTAGCTAGGAGGAAAACGGGTGTCCTTACCTTTTCCAACGGTAATTGTCCGAAATAACGCAACTGGAATTCGAACTCGCTTACTACGATTCCGTAGTCCAGCGTTTTAACCATTACGCCACGAGGACACTCCCAGCTAAACACGGGTTGGCTTCAAGAATTGAGTCTCGAAAAGACAGTCCATAGAACAGAAGCACACTGACTCTCCGGTAAAAAAAGAGTTCCGTGCGCAGTAAAGGAAGACCTACTGACAATATTCTTGAACATGAAGGAGACATCACTATTTACTTCCTGGAAATATGTGCAACATTTAATAGCGCTTACCGTTGCCGAATCTCAAAGCAATTTTTCAATTTATTCATTGAATGCCCCTCTCCATGAATTAATATATATATCTAATATTTATTTATTATTATTATTATTATTATTATTATTATAATAGCTCTATCCTAGATATTGAGCACTCTCCATGTTATACTGCACCTGGTTCGACACTTACCCACAAAGTGATTTAGTGACAACCAACACTCTTATAATATATATATATATATATATATATATATATATATATATATATATATATATATATATATATATATATTGAAGAGTGTATATTTAGGCAGCAAGTTGTTATTAAGGCAAGTTTTAAGACGATTGAACACTCTATATTATTCTTAATTGTAATTTTTCAAGTCTTGTTATTTTTCTTGTGCCAGGATCTGGGTGGTAAAGAAATTGTTCCATATCTTCTGCCTAAGCGCTTTCAACCATACTTTTGGTCGTCATCAGGGTTCGTGTAGTCTGGGTTGACAGTTCAGTTTGAGTTTTATTGTTTTGATGGTTTATAGCGTTTTTATTTAAATGTGGTCATTTGGAACGTTCCAACACGGGATTAATTTGAGTGCATGGTTTGGATGGGATAATATCAATAATATGACCAAACAATAATATGACGAAACAATGGTATGACCATTTCAGAAAAATGGATAAAAATTTATTCAGACGGACACTCAAGTCGTTATCTCTGTAACTTTAAGGACATGCATTCGATTCTGGGAGTCCAGACACAACCAAGTCCTCTTAAAGAGATAAAGGAAAATTCCATGAAAAAGAAAAATAACATTTCTATAACAATTTGTTTTGCTCATTTTTGAAACATGTGATTGAAAACTACATGAATATACGAAATAAAAATGATCCATAAAAAATGATCCATAAAAAATGATCCATAAAATATAATATGCATTCTTTTTCTGTTTATCTTACTGCATATCATCATCATCATCATCAAGACATGTGGCTTGCACGGATATCCCTGACCCTATCTCTCCACGTCTCCCTATCATTCATCGCCTTCGGCAGGTCTTCGGGGTTACATCCCGTATCATCACATAGCTGCTGTATGAATGTTCAAGCTGGTCGTCCTGCTTTTGATTGCGGGGGTCCACAGGAGCATATCACTTACGACCTCGTCTTTGCTTCTCCAGCAGTGTCCGGCATGTCTGTTTCGTCTAGCTTGTATAGTTTTCGTGATAGGTGGTAGGTGGCTGTACAGTTGGCACCGTGTGGGGTGTTGCTGCCAGGATTACTGCATATAATCAAGTTATTCTGGTTTAGGGTGTGGAACATTGGACAATAAGATCGAAATTCTCACCCTGGATAGATGATTGGTTGATTTGTTTAATGGCATATCAACCTTTGTAGGTTATTCAATGCCAAAACCATTCTCCTAAAAGAATAGTGGTACTATTTAACCCATATCTGGGAGGATAAAGGGATTCATACCTTTCCCAAGGGTCTTTGCCCAAAAGTGAACGTAATAGCGTGACTGGAATACGAACTCGCTTGCTACGATTCCGCAGTCAATCGCGTTAACCATTACACCACGAGGACACCCACCTGGATAGATGAGGTATATCAAATACTACACATTGAAAAATAGAAAGCCAAGAGAGTTTTCATAAAAAAATGTTGAGATCATTTATCATATCAAAAATAAATTATCAGTGTCACTACCAAGCACTTCAGAAGATAGAAATCTATTAGTTGTCTAAATTTCTGAAACGAAGCTTGTTTATCATTAAGGGTTTTCTGACTATTGTCTTCATCTTTATTGTTATTTCCATAACGTTTCGGCCGATATATCCTCCGACCTTGTTCAGGTGTTTGTCGAACTCGGGAACCTTTACGGAACTTCGAACTACGTCCTTTATTGAAACCACGGGGGTCGCCTGTTCTGTTTCTGTTAGCCATAGGGAACCAACGCCTATACATTTTTTTTGTTGAAATCTGAATATGAGCACAAGTAAAAAATCATACATAATAGTAGTAATTCTAATCAAGTAAGAACATTAAGTTTATAAGTCCCAAAAATTCACTCTGAATTGTCTAGAAGGACACATGGCGTAACGGTTATAAGCGTTGGTTCCCTAAGCTTCTAAGGACACAATCATCTGGAGGTTGCAATCCTTACTGCAGGTGAGTAACAATACAAGAATACTTAACACTTGTACCCGATTATGGCAAACGGAATCAGAACAGGCGACCCCCGTGGATTCAATAAAGGACGTAGTTCGAAGTTCTGTGAAGGTTCCCGAGTTCGACAAACACCTGAAGAAGGCCGGAGGACATATCAGCCGAAACGTTGTAGAAATAGCAATAAAGATGAAGACAATAGTCTGAAAACCCTTAATGATAAAAATAAAAGTCTATGTCCGTGTGAAAAATTCTTTAAGTTCTCTGCTCATATTTTTCCACCAATGTTCGAAGAACAACTCCCCGAGTATAGTCGGGTGTTATTTATGGAAAAGACGCCTTAGGTAAGAAAGTAACGTTACCGTACTTGTTCTCAATAAAACAGAATGTGGCCTGCACCAAGATAAAGGTTTACTTTGGTTGGGTTGGGTTTTATAGCATATCAGCCATTGTTGTTTTTTTAAATACAAAATTCTCTTTATATATATTATGTATGAGTTATAAACGCATAGTGTGTATATAACATTTTTTGAATGAGCCAGAGGTTATTTGTTTGCACACAGTTAAATGGTTTCAAGAATGTCTAACACGAATAATTCTAATCCATATCAATTATTTGTTTGCACATAGTTAAATGGTTTCAAGAATGTCTAACACGAATAATTCTAATCCATATCAATTATTTGTTTGCACATAGTTAAATGGTTTCAAGAATGTCTAACACGAATAATTCTAATTCATATCAATTATTTGTTTGCACATAGTTAAATGGTTTCAAGAATGTCTAACACGAATAATTCTAATCCATATCAATTATTTTTTTGCACATCGTTAAATGGTTTCAAGTATTGCTATTTATTAGATTAACCGTTTAATTCAACATCAGTCGTTTGTTTGCACACATTTAAATGTTTATAAATATATGATTTGTAAATTAAAAGTTTTTTGGTACTTTCCTTTTTAAATGAGTCAGTGCTTATTTTTTGTTTGTTTGGGTTTATGGCATATCAACCTTTGTGGGTTATTTAATGCCAAATCCATTTTTATACAAATGAACAGTTCTTTTTCAAACAATTCAGTTTAGCATGAGTACACAGTTTAATTTTGTTTACACGCAGTTAAATATCAAAACAGTTCTATTTCGAACAATTCAGTTTAGTGTAAGCAAACAATTCAGTTTAGCAATAGTACGCAGTTTACATGTCAAAACAATTCTATTTCAAGTCATTTAGTTTAGCATTAGTACGCATTTTAGTTCTATTTGGCCCATTGATAGGACCCTATCAGGTACTATCACTCCGGGCCAGAGTGGACCTGGGAGTGATGGCAATGAACGGATACTCCGCATTTCCCTAAGTTTCATCATTACTGGAACCTCACAACCAGATTGTCTAGTGTCATATCTAGGATACTTGATGGGGTGGGGTCTTACCCCTCTGCAGAGAAGCAGTCGGTGTATTTTAAAGCCCCAGCTAATTGGGCAAGTTAATTTTTTGCTTACAAGTATTGCTATTGTTTGGACGCAGTTAAATAGTTCCAAATATTCTAACACAAATCGTTTTCCTTTGTATTAATCAATATTTTTTGCACTTTCTAAAATAGTTTTAAATATTGTTATATAACCCCAATAATTTGATTTTAACTCAGTTAAATAGTTTCAAACATCGCTATGTAACACTAACAATTCAATTTAACACCAGTCATTTCGTTTGCATGCGGTCAACCAGTTCTATTTGGTCCAGAGATGAGACCTTAACTGGCACGACTACAACGAGTCAGACACGAGCTGGGAGTAATGGCAATGAAGGGAAACTCTACATTCTCCAGCGATCCGGGGTCGGAGTCTTACCTTCGGATGGCTTAGTGTCATATCCTGGATACTTGTTGTAGGGGAGTGGGGTCTTACCCCTTTAAAGAAATGCAATCGGCGTATTCTAGTTGACTGGGCCGAAGAAGAAAGAGGGGCATCGAAAGAAAGTGTCGGGGATCAGATATTAATTTTGATATTAAAAAATAATCAGCAAATTCCAAAAGAATCATGAAACAAAAATGAGATATATATATTTTTTTAAACAACAAGATCTTTTTAAAAAGCAAAAAAAAAAAAAAAATGTTAAAAAAAACTTAATTTTGAATTTTCTATCTCATTACCGAAGGATTTAATACGTCACCAGAACAAAAACAATCTTTTTTTTTTTTTTTAAATCTAAAAGATATTTTTTAAAGTTAAAAAAAAAATTTAATCAGTCGCAATGCAGAACATCTGTTATATAGTACAAAAAATGTCTTAGTTAATTGATAGGCAATTTTCTTTTCTTTTTCATCAATTTATTTTTAATATATCCACTGTTATTGAAAACCCTAGACAAAAAACAGTCAATTTAACTGGATTTGATTTTATAAAAATTAATAATAAAAGCGACTTTGAAAATTGTCACTTTTAAAAGCTAATTCACAATATGAACGAAAGGATCAGAATATTTAATATTTACAATTTTATTCTGTTTCAACTTCATCTCCCATCAATTTCATCTTCAAATGATTTATTTTCTTAATTGATAGACTCTAATTTGTTATAGACATTTAAAATATTATTGAGAAATAGGAGTTAATGAATAATATAAAGATTTTTGTCTTTATGATAAGTAGCAAAAATGTCGGAGGTCAAACACTAATTTTGATATTTAAAAATCATCATCGAATTCTAAAAAATCAAAGAACAAAAATAACAATAGATTTCTTCTTTTAGTGAGCGGATCGATACTATGTTAACAAATTCGAAAAACAATTTTTTTAACACCATTGTCTTGGCTTTGACATCTACATCAGCCCACATACATGTGGATATTGTGCAAAATAAATAATGATAGTCGGATCAAAATGTAAGGAAAACAACAAAAAAGGAAAAGTCTTCTTTCAAAAGGTTTCGTTTATATTTGGATTTATTATTTAAGGGGGAAAATGTCTCTGATAAAGCAAAAGACAATCAATAAAACAAAATAAAAATATAACAGACTACTATAAAAAGAGGAACTTTTTTTTTCTTTTATAGTTCTATTTTAGTTTGGCTTGGTTTCTTTGTTTAATGGTATATCAACCTCAGTGGTTTATTTAATGCCAAAGACATCCTTGCAGAACAGGAGTGGTACTATTTTGAGGGGTGAGGGTACTATTTACCAACCCCTCCGCTTGGGCAGGATATGACACAAGGTCAATTTTTAAGCGGAGTTTAACAGGTTTGAATTCAGAGTTTTCCTTCTCCTAGACTAGTTGCCTCAACAAGGCTGAAGAACCTAGTCTGTCCTACTATTTACCCATAGCTGGAGGGAGAATAAGGGGGTTCATACCTTTCCCAAGGGTATTTGCCCGAAAGTGAACATAATAGCGCGACTGGAGTACGAACTCGCGTACTACGATTCGGCAGTTCATCGCTTTAACCATTACACCACGAGGACACCCCAAGGTGTTTCGGAAGTTCATACCTTTCTCAACCTCTCCTTTCAAATGTAACGAAAATAAACCTCTCTTTCGTTTCTATTTGTGTTGGAATTTATTATTTAAGTTAGATTGGTTGGGTTTTATGACATATAAACCCATGAGAGTCATTTAATGCGAAGTCCTGTTTAAACTTAAAGATATTAAATATAAAAAATTGTAGCTGACGTTTAACATTATGTTCATTGCAGATAGTTTTCTGTTTTTTATAAAACAGAAACCACCATCATTAGATTATGTTTCTTGGGGAGAAATGGAGGAAAAGATGAATTATAAATACCGAAAATTCCTGGCTCAGTATAGTCAAATTAATTACTACACGGCGTAGGAGCGGAAGTTGCCGCGAGAAGGAGGAGAGAAAAATAATTTTTCTGAAGAATTTTATGGCCAAAATAAATGACTAACATTACGAAGGTGAAGGACCAAACGAATTATGAAAGTATTAAATTGCAAAACCGAATAATCAACCAGCAGGGAAACCCAACGTTGCCTGTGTATTATTATAAATCAACACGAGTAATGCACCCTTTTTTTTTTCAAATTAGAAAATAATTTAAGAATGTACACTATTTATTCCAATTAAATTAACAACTTTTATAAAAAATATCTTTAAATGTTTAAATAGAATGTTCTTCAATATCTAAAAAAATCGACAATAGCGTATAGATAGTTATTATGTACCAATGTTATTTTACTTTTACGGCAAGGGGCAGGGTGTCTGGACCAGGAGGCTCAAATTCAAAAGCTCTATTATGTCCAGAGTGAGGGTTATAGGGAGATTAAACGAGTGGAGGAGGCGGGATTTTACTAGTTAAAATACTAATCTGCAATATAGCAGATAGGTTACAATTTTTTTTTTCATTAAAATGACCGTAATTCGAATATGGGAATTGGAGCATAATTTTAGGGGAGGAAATTTCCTTAATTCGGTTTTTACTTTTGGTAAATTCCCTTCTTTCTGTTTTTACGTTTGAGGAATTTTCCATTTTATTGTATTTCGCGGATAAATTGCAATAAATTGTCCTAGAAATATTATTAAAACATAGAAAAGAAAGAAAAAACAAAAAGTTTTAACACAATTAAAAGGAATAGGAGGTGTATTTTCTGTTTTTTTTTTTTTAACATTCTGCTTTCAAACGCTTCCAAAGATTTTTAATTTGTACGTCATGTTTGACATCACAGGTTTACCTTTCTCATGCCAATATCAGGTTTCGGTTTCTTTGTTTAATGGCATATCAACCTTCCTAGGTTATTTAATGCCAAAGCCATTCTCCTAGAAGAACAGTAGTGGTACTATTTAACCCATAGCTGGGAGGATAAGGGGGTTCATACCTTTCCCAAGGATATTTGCCGGAAAGTGAACGTAATAGCGAGACTGGAGTACGAACTCGCGTACTACGATTCTGCAGTCCACCGCTTTAACCATTAACACCACGAGGACACCCCCTCATGCCAATATCAGTTGATGAATGTATTTGGTTTCTCGGAAAATAATATCCGATTTCAGACCCCCTCCCCGCCAAAAACATTAATTCCTGAATGAATGAATTTAAACTATGTTTTTATCACACAAAATATGATCCCTGAATATCAGCACATTTCTGCCATCGATTCACAAAGTTTATTGATATCTGTATAGCAAAAATGAAAAGGTTTTGACGTTAAGACGTTTTTAAATACAGTTTCTAACTAACGAAAAAAAAAAGGTAATTTTTGGGTGAGAGATTGGGAGAATGTGATGGATATGAAAAAGTTTCATATCCAAAGTCGGTGAGCTTTAGCAGTGACATCCAGGTAACATGGGACCAAGCATTGTCACGAAGAAAAAAAACAAGATTAAAAAGTAAAAGCATCATTTCCTTTTTCGTGTTTATAATTAGTACCTTATCATATCACATTTTCCAACCCCTCCACTCGGGCAGGATATGACACAAGGTCAATTTTTAAGCGGAGTTTAACAGGTTTGAATTTAGAGTTTTCCTTCTCCTAGACTAGTTGCCTCACCAAGGCTGAAGAACCCAGTCTGTCCTACTATTTATCCATAGCTGGAGGGAGAATAATTGTATTCATACCTTTCCCAAGGGTATTAGTGCTATGTGAAATGCAATCAGTCTCGTCCAGGATTTGAACTCGTATCGTCTTGTCCATTTCCTACGACGATAACCTTATAATATGCAAAGAAGTGGATGAAGATTCACAAAGATTACATATTAATCTCTCAAAGATTACACATAAAGGGATTTTTTTTTATATAACAGAACAGAATCTTTGAATGAAATACTTAATAACAGTTAATACTAGAATCAGACAGTATTTACCGAACAATCTATATTTCTTCGTTTGTTTTGAAACAAAAAAAAAAAATTCCTCATTATCTGTTGTGCGTATTCGTTGCCTGTCACTTCAATTACACCCTCCACATTAATAAGTAAAGTAAAGTTGGCGACCGTAGTCAAGGGCGACCAGAAGGATCCTTTTCAATAGCTACTACCCCGAAGCGTAGGGGAGGGCGCTACTACTTTCTCCTGATTGCTCCACTTTACCCTTGATACGTACCTTATATTGCTGAGTGTTAAGTAAGGAGGTGTCAAGTACCATTTTTAAAGTCTTTGGTATGACTCGACCTGGGATTGAACCCACGGCTCCAGGACTATTAGCGAACACTCTACCCAGTGTCAAATCTACCTTTTCTCACATTAACCAAAAAATCCTCATAATATTTTCTGTAAGTTAATTTTCTATAATCCCAGTCATCTCTTCAGACGGTAGAATACACTGACTGCATCTCTGCTGTGGAGAAAACTGCCCCCTACCAACGAGTATCCTAGATATGACATTAAACAATCCGATAGCGAAGGTCCAGTCTAGGATATTGGGGGGGGGGAATTGGAGTACCACTTCATTACCATTGGTCCCAGGTACACGCCAGTCTGCAGTGGTAACACCTGATAGAGTCCTATCTATGGGTCAAATAGAACAAACTATATGAGCAAACAAATGAGTGATGTTAAATTGTGACTGTTATATAGCAATATATGAAACCATTTAACTGTGCAAAAGGGGAGTCAGGTATTTAATATATATGCCTAAAGAGGATTTGATATAAAATAACCTACAATCGTTGATATGCCATAAAACCCAACCAAACCAAATCATATATATTCAATATATATGTATGTGTTACAACCAAACGGGCAACATCACCAAACTAGACGGAGCCTCTCTGAAACTAGTAGACAAATTCACCTACCTTGGAAGTAGCGTCTCATCAACCGAAAACGACATCGACACACGACTGACGAAAGCATGGAGGGCTATCGATAGGCTCTCGATCATATGGAAATCAGACCTGACCGATAAAATGAAACGCAGTTTCTTCCAGGCAGCGGTTGTATCGATACTGGTATATGGATGCACTACATGAACGCTAACTAAACGGCTGGAGAAGAAGCTAGACGGCAATTACACAAGAATGTTGAGAGCAATATTGAACAAGTCCTGGCGACAACACCCCACGAGACACCAACTATACGGCCACCTGCCTCCCATCACGAAAACTATACAAGTTAGACGAACCAGAAACGCAGGACACTGCTGGAGAAGCAAGGACGAGCTCATAAGTGATGTACTCCTATGGACCCCAACATGTGACCAAAGGAAACCTGGACGACCTGCTCGAACTTACATACAGCAGCTATGTGAAGACATAGGATGTAACCCTGAAGACCTGCCGGAGGCGATGAATGATAGGGAGAAGAGACGAGAGTTGGTCAGGGATATCCGTGCTGGCGGCACGACATGATGATGATGATGATGATATATGTATAAAGAACATTTGGCATTAGATAACCTACAATGGTTGAGATGCCAAAAAACCCAACCAAACCTAACAAGCTGATATAAATTTCACTAATGTTTTTATCAAGAATGTCTTTTATCAAAATATATATAAAATTGGTTTATTTCTTCTTTTCAGCTTTTGACCTTGAAGAGAAAGCGACTGAAATATTTGAGTATATCAAACGATTTTCTGGGAAGAAACACAGAAGCAAGGGAGAAATTGCTGAGTTTTTGGAACATATAAATAAGTAAAGTTGGTGACCTTAGTCGAAGATGTCCCGAAGGCTCCCTTTTCAATAGCTACTACCCCGAGGTGTTGGGGGGGCGCTACTCCTTTCCCTGGATTGTTCCACTTTACCATTGATCCTTACCTTATAATGCTGAGTGTTAAGCAAGGAGGCATCAAGTATCATTTTTTGAGTCTTTGGTATGACTCGACCTGGGATTGAGCCCCGGTCTCCCGGACCATCGGTGAACACTAACTCATTGAAAATACTGAGCGCTAAACAGGAGTGGTCGAGGGGTGGAAATTCATAGTCATTTAAATAATGCCAGCACCAGGAAGACGAATGAGTAAATTAATTCAAAGTATAATCAAAAGATTAAATGCAAGTAAATTCGCGCTAACGACCTATACGCTCTGGTTGCCATCCTTGCAGAAAAATAATAACGTTGATTTGAGGGAATTACCTTTCGGAGTAACATATTCTATTTTGAGTTCAAACCCTGGATGAGGCTGTTTGCATTTCACATAGCACTAATAACCATTAGAAGGGAAGGAATCGAACTATTCTACCTTGAGCAATGGATATAATAGTAGGGCAGCTGGATTCTTTAAACTTGGTATGGCAACCAGTCTAGGAGAAGTAAAACTTTGAATTCAAATATGTTAAACTCCACTTAAAATTAATCTGGGGTCGAATCCTACTTGTGTAGTGGGGGGTGGTGGATAAATAAATACAGGCAGGATAATCCTCTCCCCGTCATTAACAGTACTTAAACTGTTAAATGCGAGAATCATTTTTTTAATAGAAAATATTGAATTCATTAATGGCTCGCAGTAAGTTCAGACGCCAAAAGACCTCAGTGAAAAGACAGGGTACAACGAAAGACTTCCCACTTTTTCAACGGTCACCTGTATGGTGGAAATGAACTAAGGAAAGTGGCAATGGTAGCTCTCTACAGTAAATGCCTAACCATTTTTTAAATAAAATACGATCAGTTACGATGGTTGCTTGGGCAATCCATGTTTTTAAGGGTTGAAAAAAACGACCCAGAGCGTATCTGGTGGTATTTTTGTCACTTTTTGGCGAAAAGGATCCTTAGATTCTTCCAGATGGCTTTCTTTGAATCAATGAACTTGTGATTCTGAAAAATTCAACCCATTGCAGGATCGATTTTCTATCCGGAACAGTATCATTCCGATATAACATGAAATGTTCACAAAAAGCTCTCTGTGTAGCAATAACAGATTTATCAGGATAAAAAAAGCTTAACCTGCAAATTCACAGTGTGCACCGGTCCAATCCACAATCGTTACTGTTCATATATGAAATGAAAAATGATAAGATATCAAGTAGATGGAGCCACCATTGCCACAAACTTAAGTCCACTTGTGTCACACCGGTGATAGTTTAAAATATGGGAAGTATTTCTGCCATTATCTAATAAGCCCTGAGGACCTGTATTGCCATTTATTATCCGCTCAACAATTTTTGATTGCGGATATGCTACTGAGGACTGTCCATGCTTCATGCACTATGTATTGAGGAACTGCTGAAATAGGTTCGAGGAGAAAGGTGAGACACCATTGATGAGTTCTTTTGGGGTCCTGCATGTGTGGAAAAGTTTCTGAAAAATAGATATTAATTTTAAAGTAGTGACATGAGCTAGCTTTACAAAATAAGCCAGCCAGTGAATTTATTTACAGACATGCAGCATGCGACGTGTTTTGCTTTAAAGAGGTCCATTATTACGTGGTGAATTCAATAAGTTTCCAGACTTTTTCGTACAGGCATTTAAGATTGTCGTAGACTCTTGAAAATTCAGTATGTTATTGCTATACATCTTATAAGATAACTGACCAATTTTTATGATTTCAGATTCAAAGAAACAGCTACAGTAGCAATTGGAATACACCCTACTAGAGCCTGATTATCACAGCCGGTGATTTTCAAAAATTGCAATCTGGACGTGAGGACGCGTTAGAAGAACTATATGCAATAAAATTCTGTTTTAAACTTGGAGAAAATGCCGCAGAAACGTATGGAAAGCTTCAGTCTGCTTTTCGACCATCTTGCATAAATCGAGCATCATTTTTTGAGTGGCATACGAGATTCAAGAAAGGCAGGGAGTCTGTGAGGGATGATGAGAGGTTAGGGAGGAGTAAGGAAGTCAGTAAAGCAGAGTTGATTGGCCAAAGGGTTAGGGTTAGGGTTACTATGTTGAGGTTTTATGGGAGTTCAGGAAGAGATTCGGTCGGAAGAGGCCAGCACTTTTCAAATCGGGTCAGAGGCATTTCCAACAGGACAATGCACCAGTCAAAAATTCCATCCATGTCACAGACTATTTGACCAAGATGGGCATCAATACAATTCCTCAGCCTCCCTCTAGTCCAGACCTTGCTCCCTGTGACTTTTGGTTATTCCCTAAGCTCAGAGGCTGTCGTTAAGAGATAATTGAGATGAAAGAGGCAATGACGAAGGTCATTGACACGTTCACACAAGAGGACTTCCATGGCTCCTTCCAGAAGTTGTTGGAACGGTACAAGTGCATTGCAACCGGAGGAGATTACTTCGAATGGGACTAGAGTTTTATGTGTGTACTATCAATAAAAGTGCCCATACGAAAAAAGTCTGGAAACCTATTTAATGATTCTCGTATCTTTTAAAAGGTCCAACCTGGGGTTAGAAAAGAAGACAGAAATTAAGATTTAGAATCGATATTTTAAAAGCTGTATGACGAACGAAACATTCCCCCACCCAAAAACTAAACAAAACAAAATAGATATGTGAGTAAAGTTGTCACATCCTCAGGGTTCCATGATAAAGTAAAGCTGGCAACCCCAGTCAAGAGTGACCCGAAGGCTCCCTTTTCAATAACTAGTATACCGAGGTGTTAGGGATAGTGCTACTTCATTCCCTGGATTGCTCCACTTTACCCTTGATCCTAACCTTATAAAACTGAGTGTTAATCAAGGTGGCATCAAGTACTATTTTTTGAGTCTTTGTTATGACTCGACCTGGGATTGAACCCCGGTCTCCCGAACCATTGGCGAACAATCAACTCATTAGGCCAATGGTCCGGTAAAAAGAATCCTTTTTTGGTACCACGAGTGGGAGGGGGCACTAATTCTTTTACTGAAATTCCCTGCGTTACTGGATCCTCACCATCATATTGTTTAGCATCATATTCAGGACACTCTTTGGGGGAGCATTACTCATCTGCAGAGATGCCGTTGGTGTATTCTGCAGTTCCAGCCGACTGTGACTGGAGTTCGAATTTGCTTACTATGATGTCGTAGTTCAGCACGTAAGCTAAAACGCCACAGAGGCTTACTAATGTAAAATATATCAAAAATAGTATGTGATGTGATATCACCTACGGATCATGATATATTTCATTTACATCATTCTATAGCAATGATATTACCTTCATCAACGAATCTTTTTCGTTCACAACACATCACAAAACAATCAAGAAAGCAACTCACGCAGAATTCAAATCAATAAATAAATAAATAAGAAAAAAAATCCAAAATAAACAAAACAAAACAAAATAAGAAAACAATAAAAAAAATCTATTACTACCATGACAACGACAACGTGCGACAATAATTATTTCGCAACCAGTTAAATTTCTTTAATTAAATATATAACTTTAATTATTATTACTTCTGTCCAAATAGAGTTGTTACATTTGTATATAGATTTCATATACTATGTGGAATAGTTTTTATGGGACAGTGGTATTATATTAATAAAATCAATAAAGATGATACAATAATAAGCATAACAACACTGTCCTGTAACAGCTGTTACGTTTTCTTATACGTTTCATACAGTAATTGTACCGACTTTTATGGGACAAGGATATCTATGAACTACTACTACTGTCCTATAATAGTTGTTACATTTATACGCAATTTATACACGAATTGTGTCATTTGTTATGGGACAAGGATGGCTATGAACCACTACGTTTGTCCCATAATAGTTGTTATATTTGCTCATATATTTCTTTTACGATTTCCACCAACTATTATGGGACAAGGATATCTATGAACTACTACTACTGTCCTATAATAATTGTTACATTTATACGCAATTTATACACGAATTGTATCATTTGTTATGGGACAAGGATGGCTATGAACCACTACGTTTGTCCCATAATAGTTGTTACATTTGTTCATATATTTCTTTTACGATTTCCACCAACTATTATGGGACAAGGAAAGCTATGGAAAACTCTGCATGTCTCATAATAGTTGTTATATTTGCATATATATTTCATACACAAACTGTACCAACTATTATGAGACAGGGTTAATCGTGAACTACAATTTCTGTCCCATAATAATTGTTACATTTGCTCATATATTTCATGTACGATTTTTACCAACTATTATGGGACAAGGACAGCCATGGACAACTGTGTATGTCTCATAATAGTTGTTATATTCGCCTATATATTTCATTCTCAAATTGTACCAATTATTATGAGAGAAGGATTGTCATGAACTACAATTTCTGTCTCATGATAAGTGTTACATTTTCATAAATATTTCGTGAACTAGATGACACAACAATATCATTGCATACATTTCCCGTATTTCTACTTTAGTTTTATTGAGCAAATTCTTGGTTTTTACTAAATTTATAGACACATTTATATGAGAGTACTGAGCATGCGCAATTTAGTGAATGATGTGACGATTTAAGGAAACATAAGACTGCATAAAAAGAAGGGTATATTGGAAATGAAATAGAGCATTGTATGAATGAGTAAATGTGGCTACATCTATTTGGCTGGTTAGAACTCAAACTACTGATACAAAAAAAAATGTGTTATTCGTGTCGGATGCGAACGAATCCATGCAAACGACTGTCTACAACAAAAAGCGCGCGATTCGTTCCCGCTTTTTTTTTTTTTTTTGGCCAGTGAAGAAAGAAATCCAACATTAAACAATGGTTTTGATTATCTTACCTTTCATTGCGTCGGCAATGTGTCTAAATAAATTCTTCAATCATGAACCTTACTCCAGCGTTTGAAAAATGAAAATGAACGATGTCTGTTTTTTTGTATGTCTGATGTTTGGTCAGTGTCACACTGTCATTCTTGTAAAATCCCTTAAACAAAGAAAACAGTCAAAGGAAAATAAGATAATGGCATTATATGAGAAAACATTTTTTTTAAATTTATTTAAAAAAAAATTATTTTTCTCAATTTTATTTGAAAAAAATTCAACATGAGCGTGTATGTTGATTATATGGTGAACTTCTAACGTCGGTAATATTCTTTTGGTTTTCTTGTGATACATATTTGTGATCCATACTTCATTTGTTTTATAAAACAATCGTAAAGTAAATCGTTATTTGATGGCTAAAGAAAATTAAAAAAAAGAAGGCATGATATACTTTTCTGAGTTTTAGGTCATCCATACTACATCATTTCCTTGTGACGATCAAAACAGTTCATAGTTAAGCAAAGATAAAAGGTTCGTTTAGGATTTTTGAATGATAGAAAGCAGCGTAGAAGTGCTTTTTGTATGAGGATTGTCGTTTTGTAATTAGGATCAGCGACCCGAGTTCGAATCCCGGACGAAACTCTGTGTTTCACTTCATGTAAATGTCCCTGGGGAATGCATAAATCCGTCACTTCTCCTTTCTTGTGATTGGTAAATATTTGGTCAGATTGGCACCTTTAGTCTTGCAAAGAAACTAGTCTTAGGAGAAGGAAATAAAATCTGAATTCAAATCAACTGTTTTCCAATTGAACAAAAAAGATCTTGTATTGTATTCTGTAAGCGGCGGAGCGGGTGGATGAATACCCACATTTTTTTATCACGTGTCTCAGTCACGTGTCTACCACGCGATAAAAAAGGGTAAAAAAATT
>OY757931.1:67592084-67727829 GCA_963585895.1 Sepioteuthis lessoniana | reverse complement strand
TATATATATATGTGTGTGTGTGTGTCAGTGTGTGTGTGTGTGTGTCTGTGTTTGTGTGTGTGTGTTTCTGTGTGTGTGTGTCAGTGTGTCTGTGTGTGCAAAAATATATAATTGTATTAATTTACTATTAGGTGTCGTTACTATTACAAATACCTTGCCAGATATACAAAGGTAATCCTATTTACCCAACCCCTCCGCTCGAGCAGCATATGACACAAGGTCAATTTTTTTAAGTGGAGTTTAAGAGGTTTGATTTCAGAGTTTTCCTTCTCCTAGATTAGTTGCCTCGCCAAGACTGAAGAACCTAGTCTGCCCTACTATTTATCCATAGCTGGAGGGAGAATAATTGGATTCATACCTTTCCCAAGGGTATTAGTGCTATGTGAAATGCAATCAGCCTTGTCCAGGTATTTAACTCGTATCGCCGTGTTCATATACTGTGACGATAACCATTACACCACGGGCACCATTACAAAGGTAATACTGGTATATGTTTGAACTAATTTACCCAACCCTTATTAACACAAAAAATACAAACATACACGCACACACACATATATATATAGTATTATTTGGTCCATTTAAACCGGAGTTGGGAGTAATTCCTAAAAATAGGCTTCAAATGACATTAAAATAGCCTTCAATTAACCTTAAAATGACCTTCAATTAACCTTAAAATAACCTTCAATTAACATTAAAATGGCCTTCAATTAACC
This sequence comes from Sepioteuthis lessoniana, assembly GCA_963585895.1. Classification (NCBI taxonomy): domain Eukaryota; kingdom Metazoa; phylum Mollusca; class Cephalopoda; order Myopsida; family Loliginidae; genus Sepioteuthis; species Sepioteuthis lessoniana. The sequence continues at coordinate 67,727,113 of OY757931.1, read as the reverse complement.
TTAAAATAACCTTCAATTAACCTTAAAATGGCCTTCAATTAACCTTAAAATAACCTTCAATTAACCTTAAAATGGCCTTCAATTAACCTTAAAATAACCTTCAATTAACCTTAAAATGGCCTTCAATTAACCTTAAAATGACCTTCAATTAACCTTAAAATGGCCTTCAATTAACCTTAAAATAGCCTTCAATTAACCTTAAAATGGCCTTCAATTAACCTTAAAATAACCTTCAATTAACCTTAAAATGGCCTTCAATTAACCTTAAAATAGCCTTCAATTAACCTTAAAATGGCCTTCAATTAACCTTAAAATAGCCTTCAATTAACCTTAAAATGGCCTTCAATTAACCTTAAAATGGTCTTCAATTAACCTTAAAATGGCCTTCAATTAACCTTAAAATAACTTTCAATTAACCTTAAAATGGCCTTCAATTAACCTTAACCTTAAAATACCCTTCAATTAACCTTAAAATAACCTTCAATTAACCTTAAAATAGCCTTTAATCAACCTTAAAATGGCCTTTAATTAACCTTCAAATAACCTTAAAATGGCCTTCAATTAACCTTCAAATAGCCTTCAATTAACATTATAATGACATTCAAATAGCCTTAAAATAACCTTAAAATGGCCTTCAAATGACCTTAAAATAATCTTCAATTAACCTTAAAATAAGCTTCAAATGACCTTAAAATGGCCTTCAATTAACCTTCAATTAACCTTAACCTTAAAATAACCTTCAATTAACCTTAAAATAACCTTCAATTAACCTTAAAATATCCTTTAATCAACCTTAAAATGGCCTTTAATTAACCTTCAAATAACCTTAAAATGGCCTTCAATTAACCTTCAAATAACCTCAAAATGGCCTTCAATTAACCTTATAATTACATTCAAATAGCCTTCAATTAACATTATATGACATTCAAATAGCCTTAAAATAACCTTAAAATGGCCTTCAATTAAACTTTATATGACATTCAAATAACCTTAAAATGACCTTCAATTAACCTTAAAATGATATTCAAATAACATTCAAATAACCTCAAATGACCTTTATTGACCTTTAAATGACCTTTATTGACCTTTAAATGACCTTAAAATAACCTAAAAATAACCTTAAAATGCCCTTTATTGATCTTCAAATGACTTTTTAATGACCTTAAAATGAATGTCATTTGAACGTCATTTGAAGGTCATTCAATGATTGAATTGTAACATTCAAATGTCATTCAAATAACCTTCAAATAACCTTAAAATAACATAAATAACCTTAATATGGCCTTCAATTAACCTTCAAATGACATTCAAATAACTTTCTAATAACCGTAAAATTACCTTCAAATGACATTACAATAACCTTAAAATGACCTTTGTTGATCTTCAAATGACCTTAAAATATCCTTTAAATAACCTTCAAATGACCTTTATTGACCTTCAAATGACCTAAAAATAACCTTAAAAGGATCTTCAAATGACATTAAATAACCTTCAAATAACCTTCAAATGATATTAAAAAACATTCAAATAACCATAAAATAACCTTAAAATGACAATGAAATAACATTGAAATAACCATAAAATAACCTTAAAATGGCCTTCAAATAACCTTAAAATGACATTCAAATAACCTTAAAATGACATTTAAATAACCCGAATATAATCTTAAAATGACATTCAAATAACCTTTTAATGTGACCTTAAAATAACCTTAAATGATTTAAATGACCTAAAAACCTTGAAATAACCTAAAATGACCTTTGAAATGAACTTTATTAACCTTACAATGACCTTCAAATGAACTGAGACAAGGAGAGCCTGCACCAGAATCTCTGTACCACCTCTCGGAGCAGAGCTGGATGTAAATCGATATTTCAGGGTTTTTTCCTTTGGTTGAAACAGCCGGGGATTTTGGATCTTGCTCAGATCTCGATCTCCAAATAACCCCTTCAGTAATTCATAGTGTGTGACCTCTATGATGTTTGGTTAACCCATAACAAACCAAGCAGAGGGGATTTCTCTAATAACACTAGCTATCACTGCTGCCGCACCATCTATTAGTGCTCAGCGTCTGTACAAAATCTGCTGTCGGCAAATATCAGGGGCCAACCTTCAAGTCAGCAGATTGGGGCTTTTTTAACCTTAAAATGAACTTAGGACGACATTAAATATGATTTCAAATGACCTTAAAAAGTCCTTTAAATGTTCTTGATGTACCATAGCCATATACATGAATATGCAAAATGGACATAAATATATACATAGGAATCTCGAAATTCGAAAAACTTCTCTGTTCAGGTACGAAACCTTTGAGTTAAAGGTTTGAGTTAAAACTTTGAGTTAAAGGTTTCGACGTAAGGAAGAGAGATACACATTCTTTCTATTCTGCCTTTTTCATCTGCCCCCTAACACGTGTGGCACCCGCCACAAACGTCTCCGCGAGCAAGCGGAAACCAACCGTCTTCCTCCGAGGTAGGTCTCATCTCAACTCTTCCAGTGTCTAGTCTCAACTAACTGACTTTTTCAAAATCTCCCAAAATCCTTCGCGCGCTTCCGGTGCGTGACATCATTCGCACTCACTAACCCTCGTCCCATCTCAGGCTATTGTGACATCTCTGAGTGACATTAAAAACCATAAAACGATTTTTTTGACGGCTGAAATGATTTATGACCTTAAAAACGCTAGAAATCTGCTTTAATCAAACTTTGAAATAAACTTTGACATTAATCAAAATGAACTTAAAACCTTCAAACAACCTTCAAATGACCTTAAAACGATCATAAATGACTTTAATGTTCATTTCATGATGATTAAATTGAATATACATTTAATGACCTTTTATGCCATTTATGGTCATTTTCGTGACCTTTAAGTAGAATGGCAAATTCATTTTTATACATATATACAGTTCTATATCAAACAATTCAGTTTAGCATTAGTACGCAGCTTAAATGTCAAAACAGTTCTATTTCAAACAATTCAGTTTAGCATAAGTACATAGTTTAGTTCATTTTGCCCCATAGATATAACCCAGCAACTGCTACCACTCCGGGCCAGAGTGGACCTGGAGACAATGGCAATAATGGAGTACTCCGTATTCCCCAAAGCTCTAGCATTACTGGAGCCTCACCATCAGATTGTTTAGTGTCAAAAACAGGACACTCGTTAGGGAAGTTTTACCTTTCAGCAGAGATGCAGTCGGTGTATTCTACAGCCCCAGCCAACTGGGCACTCAGACTCCAGTGAAATTCCACCCGCTAACGCTGATGTAAAAAACTCACAAAGAGTAAAACGATAACAACAATTTGGATCTTTCCAGAAAAAAGCTGTGAAACATATGGGTTTCGATTATACCTATTATAACTGGTTTAATTGGAATGGTCTCCAAAGGCTTGAAAAGGAGACTTGAGGAATTGAAGATCATAGGAAAAACACAGATCCTCCAGGTTGTTTAGATCGGCTAGATCACTCATTAGCATCCTAGAGACCAGAGGAGGCTTGGAGTCACTCAGATTTTGGTGGAAAAACACCTCTTAAAGCTGGCGGTCGGTTGATTGGTTGGTTGGGTTTTTATGGCATATCAACCTTTGTCGGTGATTTAATGCCAAATCCATTTTTATGCAAATAATAAGGTCTATTTCAAACAATTATGTTTAGCATTCAAAAACAGTTTCATTTCAAACAATTCAGTTTAGCATAAGTGCGCAGTTTAAATGTAAATGCACAATTTAATCTGCAAAAACATTTCTATTTCAAACTATTCAGTTTAGTGAAACAGTTCTAATTCAAACAATTCAGTTGAGCATAAGTACGAGGTTTAAATGTCAGAACAGTTCTATTTCAAGCAATTCAGTCAAACATAAGTACGCAGTTTAGTTTTATTTGACTCATAGAAAGGATCCTATAGGGTTGACTTGGGAGCGATGGCAATGAAGGAGGGCTTCGCATTTCCCAAAGATGGAGCATTACTGGAACCTCACCATCAGATTATTTAGTATCATATCCAGGACACTCGTTGGGGAAGTCTTACTCTTCTGCAGAGAAGCAATCGGTGTATTCTACAGCCTAATGAGGCTGGCAGGAGAAATCGCAAGGAATGAAATGATATTCGTTAAAAAATATGAAAGGTGAACGAATGGTTTACAAACTCGATTGATAAAATGCAAGGAACTGAAGAAGTTCGGAAGACTGAAATAGATCTGTTGTCATTAGGGACACCATTCAAGAAAATGGCAAATTGAAAGACTCTAGGCCACGATGAGATGCGCGGATTCTGGCCTTAGAACTAACCCCATTAATTCACTGGGGATCAGCCCAGGAAGGGGTTTTCGTGGCCTAGTTGTAACATAATGGCCGAGGGATTTCGGTTTATGCCTTTGGGTTTAGTAAGGCTGAGAACCTTTCGGCTCATCACATGGGTTAGTTAGGTGCAACATTAACACAGGTGTGCACGCGCGCACGAGGAGCGGACGTGTCACCCAGAGATGTCACAATAGCCCGAGATCGGAAATGGGGTTACACAGTGCGAAAGACGTCACGTACCGGAAGCGCGCAGAGGATTTTGGGAGATTTTGAAAAAGTCAGTGAGTTGAGCTTAGACACCGGACGAGTTGAGATGAGACCTGCCTCGGGGGAAGACGGTTGGCTTTCGCTTGCTCGCGGAAGCCAGGCCAGTGGCCTTTGTGACTGGTGCCACACGTGTTGGGGGGAGGGCAGATGAAAAAGCCAAAATATAAATAATGTGTATCTCTCTTCCTTATGTCGAAGAACCTTTAAACTCAAAGGTAATAAAAAGTTTCGTACCTGAACAAAGAAGTCGTAAATGTTTTTCGTGTTTCGAAATTCCTATGTTCTATCTTTATGGACATTCGATGTACGCTTCACACATAGCCATATTATGGCTATGGTACAGTTGTGGCTAACATGCAGAACTGTAACATTGTAGCAAGCGAGTTCAAACTCCAGTTGGACTATTACGAGGTTAAGTAAAAAGTAAGGCTTTTTTCTTTAGTACAGAAATAATTACTGATACGGGAATATATATCATACATCAAAATGAAGACGGTCCTCTGTGGATAACATCCATAGTTCTGAACATAGTTACTGTTTCTCTCAATGGAAATATTTCACCATTGAATGAGAGCATGAATGTTACGTTTCGCTCTGGCCAAACAAACGACAATACGTAATATATATAACAATATATATTTATTTTCTCGACGACGCTTGTGTGAGTTGGGGCAATCAGGAGGGGTATTAGAATCGTTCGTCTATGAGGCCTGGACTCTTCGGTGTAAGTAGACGATGGCCGAGAAAACGTACACGGGGCAACGACGGGACAAGCTTGCGTGAACAGCGGAATTTTTCACTGTCTTCCGTTCAATTCGTCGGCCTTATATTACCATCAAACTCCCACGCGGAGATATAGACACGCCTCCACGCCCCTGCGATCTCTTCCCATAACTGGCCATCGGAATATGCACTTCCGCCGTATTTGGAATGGCATGTTTGATCGTCATCGAGCGGAAATAACTGTCACGCAGTTCACAGGTCACTCTTTTCCGGTGCATCAGTTTGTGACTGTACCGTGGGATTTTAACCCTGTCCCATATTGTCAGCCAAGCTGTATTTTACATGAATCCTAGCCTCGTAAAATTCTGTTGATTGTTCTTTGAGTCAGTTCATCGCTGCAGTTTTCACTTACTCGTCACTGGCATAATGTTTGCCTCTTAAATCCTTTTTCATGGGGCCAATGAGATGATAGTCTGAAGGCGCTAAATCTTGCCAATCGGTAATGTCCTCTTTCTGCCTGACAATGCACGACAACACACAAGTATTAGGACAAGGGAGAGAATCGCTTCATTTGGGTGGACAACTTTACCGTATCCTCCATACTCACCAGATTTAACTATCCGTAGCTGGAGGGCTTCATATTATCCCTAAGGGCATTGAACCAAAAGGAAGCGTAATTGCTCGACTGGAGTGGGAGTTCGCTTACTACGATGTCGTACTCTAGCACGTTACCAAGGGAACTCATCATTGCAAGAAAACAAATAAAAAAATCAAGGGCATATAAGATCTTTCGATTTTGATAACTCTTTGGCTCTTGTTAACTCCAAGAATGAAGAAATCGTATTGTCTTCAGACAAACAATTAATAAAAAAGAATGTTAATTGCTGATCAAAATGTATCGATGATTTGATCTAGATAATAGTCTGGACCAATGTTTCTCAAATTTTTCTTCCTTATGTCCCCTTTTTGATGTAAGAATATTTCGTGGAGAGTCCCCGTGGAATAATAGCTAACGTGTCAGACTGTGACCTCGAAGAAAGCAAGTTCGAACTCAAGTCACGCTAGTATGCTCACTTTCGGACTTATCCAGTTGGGAAAGGTACGTGGTGAATTCAATAGGCATTTAAAATTTTCGTAGACTCTTGAAAATTCAGTATGTTATTGCTATACATCTTATGAGATGACTGACCAATGTTTATGATTTCAGTTCAAAGGAACAGCTACAACAGCAATTGGAATACACCCTACTAAAGCCTGATTGTCACAGCTGTGAATTTCAAAAATGCAATCTGGACGAGAGGACACTTTAGAAGAACTATATACAATGAAATTCTGTTGTAAACTTGGAAAAAATGCCACAGAAACCTATGGAATGCTTCAGACTGCTTTTCGACCATTTTGCATGAATCGAGCATCAGTTTTTGAGTGGCATAAGAGATTCAAGGAAGGCACGGAGTCTGTGAGGGATGATGAGAAGTGTAGGAGGAGTAAGGAAGTCAATACCCCAGAGTTGATTGGCCAAAGGGTTAGGGTTACTATGTTGAGGTTTTAAGGGAGTTCAGGAAGAGATTCCTAGGGAAGAGACCAGCACTCTTCAAATCGGATCAGAGACATTTCCAGCAGGACAATGCACCAGTCCACAACTCCATCCTTGTCACAGGTCATTGACACGCTCACACAAGAAGACTTCCATGGGGCCTTCCAGAAGTTGTTGGAACGGTACAACAAGTGCATTACAGCCGGAGGAGATTATTTCGAAGGTGACTAGAGTTTCATGTGTGTACTATCAATAAAAGTGCCCATACGAAAAAAGTCTGGAAACTTGTTTAATGATCCTCCTATAAACCCACTTATACTTCAGATCTATGAGTTAAATAGTACCACGGCTGTTTTTCTACATGAATAGTTTTAACCTTAAATAAACCATGGAGGTTGATCGGCCATTAAAGAAAGAAAGAAAAACCGAAAAACCGTTCATGTCTACATAAGTACAAATAGAAATTCCAAGTTACAGGAAATATGGTTTATTTACAGAAAGGAAAACTAAGTAGAAAATAGATATCCTGACTAATGTCTAAACTGCACTCGGTGTCTATCAGTTTGTGAAATTGAACTTTTAAACCTTGGTTCTGCTTCAGGCGGATGTATCCTCTCTTTTCAATCTGTAATAAATTGCGTTTCTTTGTGAGAACACCTTTTGCTGTAGAAACTACCATCTCAGTCTTTTGCTGTAGAAGATCCCGTCTCAATCTTTTGCTGCAGAAAATCCCGCCTCAATCTTTTGCTGCAGAAAATCCCGCTTCAATCTTTTGCTGCAGAAAATCCCGCTTCAATCTTTTGCTGTAAAAAATCCCGCCTCAATCTTTTGCAGTAGAAAATCCCGCCTCAATCTTTTGCTGTAGAAAATACCATTTCACTCCTTTGCTGCAGAAAACCCCATTTCAATGTTTTGCAATAGAAAATACTATTTCAATTTTTTGCTGTAGAAAATACCATCTCAATCTTTTGATGCAGAAAATACCATTTCAATGTTTTGCAAAAGAAAATACCACCTCAATCTTTTGCTGCAGAAAATCCGCCTCAATCTTTTGCTGCAGAAAATCCCGTCTTAATCTTTTGCTGCAGAAAATCCCGCCTCAATCTTTTGCTGTAGAAAATCCCACCTCAATCTTTTGCTGTAGAAAATACCATTTCAATGTTTTGCAGTAGAAAATACCATGTCAATGTTTTGCTGTAGAAAATCCCGCCTCAATGTTTTGCTGCAGAAAATCCTTCCTCAATGTTTTGCTGCAGAAAATCCCGATTCAATCTTTTGCTGTAGAAAATACCATTTCACTCCTTTGCAGCAGAAAACCCCATTTCAATGTTTTGCAATAGAAAATACCACCTCAATCTTTTGCTGCAGAAAATCCCGCCTCAATCTTTTGCTGCAGAAAATCCCGTCTTAATCTTTTGCTGCAGAAAATCCCGCCTCAAACTTTTGCTGTAGAAAATCCCGCCTCAATCTTTTGATGTAGAAAATACCATTTCAATGTTTGGCAGTAGAAAATACCATGTCAATGTTTTGCTGTAGAAAATCCCGCCTCAATGTTTTGCTGCAGAAAATCCCGCCTCAATGTTTTGCTGCAGAAAATCCCGCCTCAATGTTTTGCTGCAGAAAATCCCGCCTCAGTCTTTTGCTGCAGAAAATCCCGCCTCAATCTTTTGCTGTAGAAAATCCCGCCTCAATCTTTTGCTGTAGAAAATACCATTTCAATGTTTTGCAGTTGAAAATACCATTTCAAACTTTTGCTGTAGAAAATCCCGCCTCAATCTTTTGCTGCTGAAGATCCCTCCTCAATCTTTTGCTGCAGAAAATCCCGCCTCAATCTTTTGCTGTAGAAAATACCATCTCAATCTTTTGCTGTAGAAAATCCCGCCTCAATCTTTTGCTGTAGAAAATCCCGCCTCAATCTTTTGCTGTAGAAAATACCATTTCACTCCTTTGCTGCAGAAAACCCCATTTCAATGTTTTGCAATAGAAAATACCATCTCAATCTTTTGCTGCAGAAAATACTATTTCAATGTTTTGCAATAGAAAATACCATTTAAATCTTTTGCTGTAGAAAACACCATGTCAATCTTTTGCTGCAGAAAATACCATTTCATTGTTTTGATGCAGAAAATACCATTTCAATGTTTTGATGCAGAAAATACCATTTCAATGTTTTGCAGTAGAAAATACCATTTCAATATTTTGCTGAAGAAAATACCATTTCAATCAACCATGTGGCAGGGAAAACAAGTTAGAATCGATCAGCCTTTTTAAAAGAGCAAAGAGAGTGAAGGATTTTTCTTTTAGGAATCCAATCAATCTTCAATCCTTTCAAATCTCTTAATTCGTACTCTTGGTTCAAGAAATTTTACAGCAAAAATGGGAAAAATATCTTGTTAAATTAAGACTTCAGGTCACCTCGGGTGGTGAAATGGTTAGCAAGCTAAACTAGCAAACCTTCACGAGGGAGTTCGAGTCTCATTGGGTGCCCCCATTCAGTCGGCCTTGTTCCACATCTAAACAAAAAGCTTAGAAAATTACTACTTAAGACTTTAAAATGTACCTTGTCCCGTTCCAAATCCAGGTCACTTGAAAAAATTTCTCCTACTATTTTGAGGGCCTAGAGGCCTATGTTGGTTGTACAGCCATGAAGGAGACGCAATTACGCATTTCTTTACAAAAATATACGTGTCTCTTAATTTTTCGTAATGGTCTAAACTGGTGTAAGTCTGATAGACAGGGAGACGAATACAGATTGATACTGACTAGCGGAAGACTGCTATATTGACCTTTTCTTAACCCACATTGTGACTCCGTATTTAGGGACTTATGTCTCTGCTTCCTTGACGAAAGATACTCGACTGCCCCCCCCCCCCGGGCGCCCGTTGACTACTTGCTGGCCATGACTCTCGTGACTCACTGACTGTGACTTCGACACTGACATATTTAATTTAAATATGCTATGTTGTATCTTCTGAAATGTATATATATGTTTTTTAGGTTTAACGTAACGATGGAAAGTAATTCAACAATAAATAAAATCATTTGAATACCTTGATTTTTTCAAAATTGGCTCATTGGCCAAGTAGGTAGAGTGTTTGCCAATGGTCCAAGAGGTCTTGGTTCAATCCCAGGTCAAGTCATACCAAAGACTTTAAGAATGGTACATGATACCTCCTTGCTTAACACTCAGCTATATAAGGTACGTATCAAGGGTAAAGTGGAGCAATCCAGGGAAAGGAGTAGCGCCCTCCCCTACATCTCGGTGTTGTAGCTATTGAAAAGGGAGCCTTCTGGTTGCCCTCGACAAGGGTCGCCAACTCACTTTACTTATATATATACGTAGGTCAGTGAATAAATAATTTTTTAAAAAGGAAAATATATATATATATAAATTTTTAAGAATTATTTTCGTAAATGTAAGTTCTGCATTATTTGGAACTGGTTTAATTGCAAAAAGTATTTTAATCTTGCAAAAATACTTGTTTTGAAACTATTCTAAATGGTAACAAATCAAACCGTGTACTCCAGGCTTGAACAGAGGTCTGTAATCAAATTTTTGGTGATGGGAAAGTGCAAACGATGTGAAATTTAGAGAAGAATGTGCCAAGTGTACAGAGAAGTCATAGTTTTTACAAATGTGCAAAAATATCGAAAAGACAGTCCGTGGATGGGCAACATACAGACTCACCGCAAAAGAAAAGTTCCGGACGCAGCGGTCAGTAATGATTGTCAGGCTAACAGTCGTTTTGGATATGAAAGGACCTATAATTATCGATTATCTTGAAAAGATCTATCTTGAAAAGATCGCATCTATCTGTTGCGTAGCCATATACACGAATATGGCCATGTGCGAAATAGACATGTAATGTTCATAACGATAGAATATATAAAGAACAGGAATCTCAAAAACACGTAACTACTTCTTGTTCAGGTACGAAACCTTTTTATTAACTTTGAGTTAAAGGTTTCGACGTAAGGAGGAGAGACACAATCTTCTATGCTGTCTTATTCATTTGGCCCCCAACTCGAGCGGCCCCCATCGGGCGCACGTTCGCCTCGCGCCTGCGAGCTCCAAAATTGATCCTTCTCGTTTGGTGTCTAAAACCCGACTCTTATTTTCTTCAAATTCTCACACAAACTTCCGCGTGCTTCCGGTGCGTGACGTCACCTGCACCTTGTCACCCAGTATTGTCTCGGACTGTTATGACATCTGAGTGACAACTCCATCCGCTCACGCGCACCCGCGTTAACACCTGCTTCAATCTTACACCCAACCAACCCATGTGCTGAGCCGAAAGGTTCTCAGCCTAACTAAACTCAAAGGCATGAACCGAAATCCCTCGGCTATTTCATAACATACCATTCCAACCACAATAAAATCATTTGTCATCGATGATGACAAATTATTTTCTTAAACTATTGTACCGCTCCCCCTTATGTCGAACTGAGCAACAAAATCTTCAGCAATACAATTTCAACAAAATAATACAACAAAAAGCATGCGTCAGTCCCAAACTCAAAAGTCACTGAAATAAAAATAAAAAGTGTTCGTATTGTCCATCGTTTTTTTTTTTTTTTTTCATTTTTTTCTCTTTTTCCGACCACATTTTCTGGTTCTTTTTTTTTCTTTTTTTAAAAATTTTTTTCAACAGTCACTCGTTCGGCATGTATATTTTTTCAGTCTTTAATTTGTTCTCTTATTTTCATATCTAAAATTTTTTTTTTTTTAAATCTCAGGTCAATTGCTCATTTTGTATTTTGCATTTTTGCCTTCCTTCTACGTCCGTACTTATTACTGCTAACTTTATATCTCCTTCTCACGAAATATCTGTCATTAATTAATGTACACATTTTAATCTTCCACAACCAAGCATAGCTCGTAATCGAACCAAGATACATGTTTCCCAGTTTTTTACCAACTTTTGACCACCGTCAAACGGTCTATCTCACATCTTTTCAACAGCTTACGAGTACCCTTCTTTCTTATCTTCTTTCTTTCTTTCGCCCTTAAAATACTGGGTGTTCTTTCTAAACCACCAAAACCTTTATCAGCTCACTCAATAAAATTTCTCCCTCGACACAACTCAAAATCGAGTCCGCGAATTTTCCAAACACATCCAATGAGATCACCAAAACTCTGCGCACATCTTAATTGACTAATCTCCAAACCCATGTTTTTCCGAACTTCTTCCTCAACAAAACCTCACAGTCCCACTCCAGGGGGAACTCACAAAATAACCGTCTGCCCCGTCAGACACAATAAACATTCGTCTCTTCGTTGATCTGCCTCTCTGGCGAGATATCTGAGACAATTTTCCAGTCGATACGGACATTCCACCGTACATCCGACTTTTTCGGATTCGACAACTTAAACAAAAACCTGGCCTGATTTCTTCAGCGCCCAAAATATCGATTCTCCAACATCGAAACCTGTCCCAAAGGTCCTAACTACAGATATGCGAAATTCTTCCGGCAATCCCATCGATGAGAGAAATCTCCAAGGTCTCGAATCAAAATTCTAATCTCCGAATATTATTAGCCCGGACCACCAACAAGTTACAAGTTTTCATTCATAAAAACGTTATTTACTACAATTTTCACCTACAATGACCCCGTCTATCGTAAAACCCATTCATAAAAATACGTTATTATTATAAAATTTCTTTACAAAATATTGTTTACTATTGCTGTCAGTCATGAGCGCGACACAATCCTCTGTCCCCACAGCGACCACTTTTCTTTCTTCTCTGTCACTGCGAGCTTATTTCTCTGTTACTCTTTCTTTCACCCCTCCCACCACGGTACAAAGTCACATACAGTAGTAATCATAATTTTCTATGCTACCAACGATTTTTCTTTTTTTTAAATTTTAGAATTATTTCCAAATCTATCCTCCACAACCATTCAAACTCTATTCGTAAATTAAACTATGACAGACGTAAATGAGCAAACACCTTCTTATTCTTTTTCTTTTCTTGATGCCTTTTTTTTTTCTTGGAGTTGAGTTGTGTTACTTCTTTTTTTTCTTTTCTTTTCTTTTCACGCCTTCCTTTTTTTTTCTTTTGGGGTTGCGCTGTTCTTCTTTTTTCGGTGCTGGACATTTTCCTATTTTTTTTTCTGGGGGGCGCCGAATTTGTTCTTCGTGTTTTTGGTCTCTTTTCCTTGTTTCTTATTTTCTGGGGCCTTGTGTTTTCTCTCTCTCTCCCTCGATCGCCTGAACAAGCCGCTCCGAAATAGATTCCTCCTTGTTCTTAGCCGCTTCTCTGATCGTCTTCGTGGAACCATGGTAACCCAATCAAAAACCATATCATGAACGATATGCCCAAGTTCTGGCACCAAATATGTCTATGTACCATATTCGCAATTAACAGTATGTGCGAAATGGACATGTAATGTTCATAACGATAGAATATATAAAGAACAGGAATCTCAAAAACACGTAACTACTTCTTGTTCAGGTACGAAACCTTTTTATCAACTTTGAGTTAAAGGTTTCGACGTAAGGAGGAGGGACACAATCTTTTATGCTGTCTTATTCATTTGGCCCCCAACTCGAGCGGCCCCCATCGGGCGCACGTTCGCCTCGCGCCTGCGAGCTCCAAAATTGATCCTTCTCGTTTGGTGTCTAAAACCCGACTCTTATTTTCTTCAAATTCTCACACAAACTTCCGCGTGCTTCCGGTGCGTGACGTCACCCGCACCTTATCACCCAGTATTGTCTCGGACTGTTATGACATCTGAGTGACAACTCCATCCGCTCACGCGCACCCGCGTTAACACCTGCTTCAATCTTACACCCAGCCAACCCATGTGCTGACCCGAAAGGTTCTCAGCCTAACTAAACTCGAAGGCATGAACCGAAATCCCTCGGCTATTTCATAACATATCTATCTATCTATCTATCTATCTCCATTTCTTTCTTTCTTTCTTTCTTTCTTTTTTTGTCTGCGTCTATCCATCCATCCATCTCCATTTCTTTCTTTCTTTCTTTCTTTCTTTCTTTGTCCGTATCTATCTATCTATCTATCTATCTATCTATCTATCTATCTATCTATCTATTTCTCTCTTTCTTTCTTTCTTCCTTTTCTTTCTTTCTTTCTTTCTTTCTTTCTTTCTTTGTCCGCGTCTATCTATCCATCTATCTCCATTTCTTTCTTTCTTTCTCTCTTTCTTTCTTTCTTTCTTTCTTTTTTTCTTTCTTTCTTTCTTTGTCCGCATCTATCTATCTATCTATCTATCTTTCTTTGTAAGTTCTTCCCTTTTTATCTCTAAAGTTATTTCCGCCCTATCGTTTCTACTCACTGATTCTGCAGATTCTTTCCACACCGACCTTTTCGCAGAACTGGTTTATTAAATCAGCCATAATTATGGTAAACCCATTTGATATAATAGAATGTCCCAATCGCCTCTGGAAGAAAACTGACAAAATTCACCAGTGCAAAACTTCCTTTTGAACAACGATGACTACAATAAAATAAAATAAATGGTATAAAATACATGCCTTTATCTGAAACTTCTTAGCCCCGATCTCCCAGGCTCACAATTCAATGAAAACAGCACAACAAAAGACTGAATTCTTTTTTACCCAAATATCCACAAACGTCAATTAACACAAGAAATGATCGAATGATATTGGAAATGAAAACATAGCCAATATTTTCTGCTCATAGTTAACACAGTTTTTATTTACAGTTTTAAGTCATCTTTTCCTTATCGTTGCAAGATTCCCTTTTTGTCAGTCTTTTTGGCACCTATCGACTTTCAAGAATGTGAATATACTTTCATAGATATTTACATATATACACATATTTCCGCTGTCAGTTGATGGGAAGGGTTGAGACGAATGAAAAGAGTGTGAGAAGAAAAATTCTTACTATTTTAAATTCGAACTAACAATATCAACTCTGCCAATGCATGTAACGTAAACTATTAAGACAAGCAAAATGGTCACGCAAAGCCCGGCATGAGGCCTCGTCCTATCGAATCGGGTTTGCTCTGCCATTTTCAGCTGAGTTCATTATGCAGTCAATCTCCCTTTTAGGAATTTAAATGTTGGTTGGTTGTTTGGGTTTTATGGCATATCAACCGATATATTCATATTTATGAAAATAGTTCTAATTTAAACAATTCAGTTTAGCATAAGTACGCAGTTTAAATGTAATTACAGTTTAATTGTGATAAACATTTCTATTTCAAGCTATTCAGTTTAGTCAAGCAGTTCTAGTTCAGCTAATTCAGTTTAGTATAAGTATAGATTTTGTTTACACACCGTTAAATGTCAAAACAGCTCTATATTAAACAAACTAGTTTAGTGTAAGTACAGTTTCAATGTCAAAAAACAGTTCCATTTCAAATAATTCAGTTTAGCATGAGCACGCAGTTTAAATGTAAGTACGGTTTAATTGTCAAAAACATTTCTTTTTTAAGCTATTCAGTTTAGTCAAACAATTCAGTTTAGCATAAGTACGCAGTTTAGTTCTATTTAACCCATAGATAAGGGCCCTATTACGTGTTACCAGAGTGGACCAGGGAGCAATGGCAATAAAGGGGTGTTCAGCATTCACCAAAGCTCCAGTATCACTGGAACTATCAGATTGTTTAGTGTCATATATCTGGACACTCATTGGGTGGGGTTGGGGGTTTTACCTCTCTGCAGAGGTGCAGTCGGTGTATTCTACAGCCTCAGCCAACTGATTTAAGTTATTATCACGTTGATACAGAATCAACGGCACTCTTCGTTCTGATGATTGCATAGGAGAGAAACTCAGCACTGTCAACTAAGTTCGATCGACGTTTGCTTGGTTACCGATATATATATATATATATATATATATATATATAACCTTAATACTTTCAATAATAATAAGCATTGTAGAAAACTCGAACTGAAGTGGCGTTTGACATTTTCTAGAGCTTCGTCAACCAGACAATGATTTTCAAACATTTGAGAGTGTTTGGCCGATACCCATTTTTCTTAAGATGTAAAATAAATAAGGTTTTACTTAATTATTTTAGTTGTTGATTCTTTTTTTTTGTTAAATTTGAATTTAAAACCGAATTGTAAAATTTCAATT
Source organism: Sepioteuthis lessoniana (assembly GCA_963585895.1). NCBI lineage: Eukaryota > Metazoa > Mollusca > Cephalopoda > Myopsida > Loliginidae > Sepioteuthis > Sepioteuthis lessoniana. Next base: position 67,711,209 of record OY757931.1, on the reverse strand, counting down.
GTAATCTAGGATTCAAAGCTAGAATTGCCGTTTGTTTATAAGTTACTACTTAGGAATGTAAAACATACATCAATAAACGTTTGTTTGAATTCGAAATGCTGGAGAAATTCTTTGAATTGAAAATTTTTAAAGATAAACAATTGTTTAGAGTCAGCTGATATTTTTGACTTGGCAGTTACGTGTCACTTTAGGAAGATTGAATGCGTAATAAATGAATTTAAAGGATATCATCATCACCATGTCACACTGCCAATACAGATCTCCCTGACTATCTCTCGCCACCCATCTCTGTTGTCCATTGTTCCCAGGAGGGCTTCCAGGCTACACCCTGTATCGACACAGAGATGTTCTATATAGGTTCTGGCAAGTTGTCCTGCCTTTGCTCCTCCATCTGAAGGAGTTCACAGGGGTATATCGCTTATGAGTTCGTCCTTACTTCTCCAGCAGTGTCCCGCATGTCTGGTTCATCTAACTTGAATAGTTTTCGTGATGAGTGGTAGGTGGCCGTACAGCTGCTGTTTTGTGGGGTGTTGCCTCCAGAACTTGTTCTATACAGCTCGGAGCATTCTTGTGCAATTGTTGTCAAACTTTTTCTCTATACGTTTACTTACCGTCCATGTGGTGCATCTTTATAGCAGTATTGACACGGCCGCTGCTTGGAAAAAACTGAGTTTTATTTTATCGGTCAGGTCTGACTTCCATATGACCGATAGCCTATCGAGGCTGTCCATGACTTTGCTAGTTGCGTGTTGATGTCGTTTTCTGTTGATGAGACGCTGCTTCTGAGGTAGGTGAACCTGTCCACAAATTTATATATATATATATATATATATATTATAACCGGCTCATTGGTCTAGTGGGTAGAGTGTTCGCCTATTGTCCGGGAGACATGGGTTCAATCCCCGGTCGCGTCATACCAAAGACTTTAAAAATGGTACTTGATGCCTCCTTACTTAACACTCAGCAATATAAGGTACGTATCAAGGGTAAAGTGGAGCAATCAAGGGAAAGGAGTAGTGCCCTCCCCTACACCTCGGTGTAGTAGCTATTGAAAAGGAACCTTCTGGTCACCCTCGACTACAGTCGCCAACTTATATATATATATATATATATAAAATACGAATTCTAAGCGAATTAAGGAAAGAAACGAAGGCTGAGAGGACGGTAACGGAACAATCACAGACGCACCAAACAGCTGGTGAGCCGAAAAATAACAACAGTCATCTCTCTTTCGTCTCCCGTCCTGTATACTATCTTTCTCTCTCCTACTGACACAAGCTTCTTTCTCTCTAACTCTTTTTTGAGCTGACTGCTAAAAACAGATTCCGATAGCAAATAAAATTCGTACATGCCAAACAAACAGGAGCCTTTTGTGCTTGATTTCTTTTTATCAGTGAGGTTACCACAGGCCAGGCTGATACTTAAGGGTTTCAGAATCTCTAAAGTGGTGCCATAAAGCTAGAAAGAGACTTGAACAAATCATCTGAAGGAGAAGTCTTTAAGGAGTAGTGGTAACGTTCTGTACTGTGACATCGTAGTAAGCGAGTTCGAACTCCAGTCGTTCACTTTTGGACTAATACCCTTGGAAAAGAAATAAACACTTTTAACCTCCCAGATTTGGCCGCGATAGTCGTTCGACAGCGATTGCTTTAGCATTAAATAGCCCACGAAATTTGATCTGCTATTTAGCAAAGAAAGTAAACCAAATGATCGAATGATACAGGTGACATTTTACTGATTGAGGGGTCAGAAGATGATGACAAACTTGACATTTTGTTATTCAATACTACATAACAGAGGCCAATTTTGTCGGCAATGAATTTCAAATGTCAAGAGAACCATTGGGAAAATTAAACTAATTATATATGGACATTCAGACACAATATATATATATATATATATATATATATATATAAGAAAAGACAAAAAAAATCAAAGAAACAAACTCGACAAAATAAAATAAAATAAAATGGAAGTCAGCAAAAAAAACCTCAGTATGTAGTATCGTTTTTAGATTTGAGCCCCAACCCTTTGGAGCAGTCAAGTTATTAACTTCATCAAGGAGAATTATACCACAAACTTAGACTGTAAAGTTGGTATCATTGGGTACATATATAGTCTACCTACTCTTCGCTGACAATTTAATGAATGCTCCCAGCTCAGCTATTTGAAAGAGTCCCTTCAATATTGCGCAAAAAACATGATTATTAGTAAAAAGAATTATTTGTATTGGATAATAATACTTGAAACTATTTAACTGTGTGCAAACAAATGATTTCTTGTTGATTTAAAATATCGACAAACGATGGGTTTACAGGATATGTATATTTAATATATGTGTACAAACAAGTTTTAGCATTGAATAATCTACAATGGTTGATATGCCATAAAAACCAACCAACCAAACTAATGAGGGTCTAGTTATTGGACTTCATTAATGGGTGATATACAACAAAATTTCGGCGGTGCCCGTGGTGTAATGGTTATCATCATAGGAAATGGACACTGCGACACGAGTTCAAATCCTGGACGAGACTGATTGCATTTCACATAGCACTAATACCCTTGGGAAAGGTATGAATACAATTATTCTGCATCCAGCTTTGGGTAAATAGTAGGGCAGACTAGGTTCTTCAGCCTTGGTGAGGCAACTAGTTTAGGAGAAGGAAAACTCTGAATTCAAACCTGTTAAACTCCGCTTAAAAACTGACCTCGTGTCATATCCTGCCCGAGCGGAGTGGTTGGTAAATAGGATATACAACAAACTCAGATTGCAAAGCTGCAACCATACTATGAATTTGCAAATGTCTCCCAAACAGTTCACAGACAATTTAATAAATACCCCCTTGTAAAAAGTTTGAAAGAGTACTGATATATATTGTTTGTTTTGACAATTTTATACATAAAAAAGTAATCTGACTTTGTCATTAGCTGAATTTTGATCTAAAATATTCAGTCTACAATGTTCCATTAATGTCATCTTTGGGTTTAGGCAACTGAGAAAGAAATAAGATTATGTTTAAAAAAATAGATATTTCTTGAGTGTGCTTTTAGCATGGTTAGGACACTCACTTATTGACTTAGATGTGTTTCAACTTTTCTCTTTTTTCCACCCATTCGTCGTACACCAACCTTAATGGATGCTTTTCTTGTCTAACCTTAGTATGTATTTGTCTGCAAATCTTGAGTGAAGATGAAGAAATATTGTTGGATAGATAATCACCCGAAAGAAGCTATGGGTGGATAACAAGGTAGAGGTAAGTAGGAATTGATGTCGAAATCAAGAGACACAGACGAAACTTGGCTGCGATATAGAAGGAAGGAAAGAATCATAGAAATGTGTATTTTGGTAACCCCTTCAGCGAACACGCGTTTATATTCTAACGATGACATAAGATAATTCAAATCACAAGTCAAGTCTGTTTCATCCATTGCTGTCCATTAATAAAGAAACTACAATAGGTTCTTAGAAGGAGAAAAAAAAGATAGTAATATAAAATTGCATTATTAGACACTGATTTGTCAGACAGGGAAAGGCCTCGAGGATATTTTCATCACTAGACTCTGGATTTACTCATCTATTCACAGATAATGATGTAAATAAGTTTCTTACGAGTATAGATATATAAATATAAGTTCACATTTAAATGCATATATATATATATATATATATATATATATATAGTACGCATATTATATTGAAAATGACAGAAAAAGATTTAGTTTTTAGCTTTTTATTCACCTTTTCTTGTTAGTGAACGAAACATTGCAACTATGGTTGTTGACAGTTTAAAAACTGTTCAAAGTCTCTACAGTTGCAGTCCGACTATGGATATTTTTGATCATCTACGGTCATATTTGAGGATGAGGGTACTTCTATATTGTGGCGTGTCGGATTTATTCAGTGCTCAAGAAATTTTTAAGTAGATGTGTTCATCACACAGGTGAAAGTATGCGGAAACGAATAAAACGTTGGTGTTGGCTTGAAAGTGTTGAGATACGAATAAAGAATCACAGGACTGTGAATCAACAAAACCTGTTCAACTTTAATCCGGACAGATGCATTTTAGAACTACCGCTCCCAAGCTAATGTAATATAATGGCCGAGGGATTTCGGTTTATGCCTTTGGGTTTAGTTAGGCTGAGAACCTTTCCACTCAGGTGCAACATTAACTCAGGTGTTCACGCGCGCGCACAGAGTTGACGTGTCACTCAGAGATGTCATAATAGACCGAGATAGGAAACGGACGCTAGCGAGTGCGAATGACGACACGCACCGGAAACGCGCGGAGTTGAGATGAGACCTGCCTCGGGGGAAGATGGTTGGTTTTCGCTTGCTCGCTGAGACCTTTGTGGCGGGTGCCACATGTGTTGAGGGGGGTGCATATGAAAAAGCCAGAATAGAAAGATTGTGCCTCTCCTTATGTCGAAGAACCTTTAAACTCAAAGGTAATAAAAGGTTTCGTACCTGAACTGAGAAGTCGTTATGAGTTTTTCGAGTTTTGAGATTCCTAGGTTTTATCTTTATGGACATTCGATGTACGTTTCACACATAGCCATATCATGGCTATGGTACACTAAAAGATATTTTTTAGTGTCGGACGTCAACTTTTTAAAAGAATTGCTTCTAATACTTGAATTTTTTTTTTTGCAAATAATAGTATATATTTTCTGTTATAATATATATATATATGTATATAGCTCAGTCGGTTGGGGGTGTAGAACAGAGGTTCCCGCGGACGCTCTAGGGCGTTTGTGTGTGGTCTTTCCTCTCCAGTTCTTGGGTTGCATTCGGTAGGCCGTCTTACCTCTGGGCGGTTCTACTGGGTGTGCCTTGGCACTGGAGTACCCCGGAGCCTGTTCTGGACTTCGGTCCGGAGCGTGGCTCTGCAAAAGGAACAATGGCAGACTTGGGGCCTTTTATTAGGCACCTAGTTTCGACTAGGCTACCCTCGGGTGGGCGAGCTGCACTTTTGTCTCCTTTGTCACCCATGTACGGCACTAGACCGAGCGTCTAGTTTAAGCCGTAAACTGGCATACGTGTCCGGACCCACATTTGGGTTCGTTAAACTGCTTGCCTCATCAGTAAGTGAGCCGATGAGCAACATTGACCAGCAGGGTTCGAGTCTCGGCTCGTTCCCGACCTCCCATCCCCTTTATCCCCACTTTAATCAGCCTTAGGGCTTTTGACCTTGTGTCAAGTCGTGTCTGGTGGGAGGCAGCGACAAATAAACGGCTGGGGGTGTAGAACACACCAATTACATCTCTGTATGGGGTAAGATTCCTCCAAGAAGTGTCCTGTTTATGATACTAAACTAGGTGATGGTGAGGCTTAAATCCTGGAGCTTTGATGAACGTAGTGTACTCCTTCATTAACATTGCTCTCGGGTACACTCTGACCCGGAGTGGCAACATAGGATAGGGTCCTATCTATGGGTCAAATAGATCTGCTTGATCTTTTAACTGTGTGCAAATAAATGACTGATGTTTAATTGAATTGTTAGTGATACAATGCTACATACCTTGAACAATTTGTTGACTTATTCTAACTTGAATTGTTTGAAATAAAATTATTTTATCATTGAACCGTGTGTAAATAAATGGCTGTTGTTAGTGATACATAACAATACTTGAAACAATTTATCTTTGTTGACTTATGTTTACAAATCATATATATCTAATAAATATGAACAAATGGCATATAGCATTAAATAACCTACAATTGTTGATATACCATAAAACCTAACCAAACCCAAACTAAACTTATATATATATATATATATATATATATTATCATCATCTCGTGCTGGTAGCACGGATATCCCTGACCCTCTCTCGCCACTTTTCCCTATCGTTCATCGCCTCAGGCAGGTCTACTGGACAACATCCTGTATCCTCACATAGTTGCTGAATGTATGTTCGTGCTGGTCGTCCTGCTTTTGCACGGCCATGTGTGGGGATCCATAAGAGTACATCACTTATGAGTTCGTCCCTGCTTCTCCAGCAGTGTCCTGCATGTCTGGTTCGTCTAACTTGAATAGTTTTCGTGATAGGAGGCAGGTAGCTGTACAGTTGGTGTCTTGTGGGGTGTTGCCGCCAGGACTTGTTCAAGATTGCTCGCAGCATTCTTGTGTAATTGCCGTCTAGCTTCTTCTCCAACCGTTTTGTTAGAGTCCATGTAGTGCATCCATATAGCAGTATCGATGCGACCGCTGCCGGGAAGAAACTACGTTTCATTTTATCGGTTAGGTCTGATTTCCATGCTGATGACATAGCGATACTGGCAAATACACCCAACCAAGCCGAAACACTACTGCATAGTTTGGAACGAGCAGCCACAGGCATAGGCCTCTATGTCAATGCACACAAAACGGAATATATGTGCTATAATCAAACGGGGGACATCACCCCTCTAGACGGAACTCCTCTTAAACTAGTAGACAAATTCACTTACCTAGGAAGCAGCGTCGCATCAACCGAAAAGGACATCGACACGAGGTTAACGAAAGCATCGACAGCTATCAATATATATATATATATATATATATATATATATATATAAGTTAGAATAATGTTGATTCAGAATCAGCAGAGCTTAGTGACAGTCAGTTTCTTTACTATGTGATCATCAGAATACCCCACAAACTAGATCACCCTTCTTATCATTCTCCACACAACAATATATAACAAAATATCCAACGTGACAGTCTGATGATCGCACAGGCGTGAAACTGGTTGTCAAAAAGCGCAGTTGAATGTGAGTATACGCCATTCAAACTTGGATCTAAATATGCTCTATCTGTGATAATAAGCCCTATTTATAGATAAATTTATCAAACAATATATAGTTTGATATATATATATATATATATATATATATATATATATATATATATATATATGTGTGTGTGTGTATGTGTGTATGTGTGATACAAACATGTCGAATGTTGGATAAATCAAACAGTTAAAACCGATTTAGAAGCGTGGTATTTCGGACTTATATTTCTAAGAACTTTTTCAAAAAAAGAGTTTGAAAAAGTTCTTAGAAAAAAGAACGAAACATTACACCTCTAAATCGGGTTTAACTGTTTGATTTATCCAACTATCCTCAAATTTCTATCATATTGTTAGATTCACCACAATCTATCATTTCAGCATATATATATATATATATGTGTGTGTGTGTGTGTGTGTGCGTATAATTATGGTACCCGTCTGTCTGTTTTTCTTTCTTTCTCCGAGTCCGTTTTATTCATAAAATTGTCTCTACTTAGCAAGCAGTTTCCGCTTCAAATAAATTTTCGTGTAGCCTATAGTATAATTCTATGACGGTAGCGATTTTTTTTTAATGGATGCGTTATTTTACATATTTTATCATTATTTATTTATTTTTATTGCTTTTTAAATTATTTTCAGTCATTATAGTGGTGTTATCGACCTTGACTTTTTTGTGAACCGGCTACGTTAGTCTTACTGAAAATGGACCCCACCCCTGAAAATTTAACATAAAGTTTCACTTGGACAATACAATTGTCAGACAGAAATAGGAAAAAAAGTGGGTATTCAACCGTATTTTTTTTTGTGGAGGAGTGAGGAATTTGTCACGTGACATGATGTTTGCTCATGTGATCTGAGTACGAAAAAGTTTTTTTTATTGATTTTAGAAAACTGGATAGTCTGAATATAAATTATAAATTCTGAAGAAATAATACCTTCTCTCTCTCTCTCTCTCTATATATATATATATATAGGGTGGGACGATAAAATTGTCACCCTAGAAAAGACGACATGATTCCATTTCCGTTTAATGAAAACCGGTTTTCTTTTTTTGTTGCAGACCATCTACTAGTTGGTCAGTTGTGTACAAATCCCAAGAGCGATAGGAGCTTTCTATCATGTCTGAAAGTGACACAATGTTCAACGAGCGAGATCGGAGATGCGCCGCTGTACAACTCATACTCTCTACTGATCCAAGTTATGACAACAGGACCATTGCTAGCACCCTCACTTGATTGCCACGAATAACAGGAACGTATCCAGGGTGATGAAAAGAAAGTTTCCGGCTACGGTTATGGTCTTTGGTGTGGTTTCAAGTGAGGGCCACATCATGCCACCTCACACCTTCGAAGTCGGCTTGAAAGTCAACACCAAAGTGTACCTGGATATGCTGAAGAGTGTGGTGATTCTTTGGTACAATCAGGTGGCCGGTGGCAGACCTTGACAGGACTCGGCGCCGGCCCACAAGCTCAAAGAGACCCAGACTTGGCTTCAGAAGGAGTGCTACGACTTTGTACCCTTCTCTTACTGGCCCCCTCCTCCCCCGACCTGAACCTGCTGGACAACTTCGTTTGTTCTTCGAGAATATCCCCAACATGACCTCCCACAACACCAAAGCCAGCCTGATCGTCGCCATCCACCGAGTATTCGCCGAGCTCCTGCCGGCGCTTGTGGAAAAGGCATGCTCCCAGTTCCGGATCCGTGTGGAGGTAGTGATTGAGGCTGAAGGCGGCTACATTGAATAGATATCAGCTCTACTACATAATGAAGTTACGTGAATTGATTTTTTCAATAAAAGTTTTAAAATAAAACTGGTATTGTTTTCTTTAGGATTACAAATTTATCGTTTCACCCTATATATATATATATATATATACATATAAATCCTATGGTACGTACAGAATTTTAGAATAGCTTTCAGTAGAGCATGAAGTGGGAGTTTCAAAAAGAGGAGATTTTTTTTTTTTTTTTTTTTTGGTTACGTCTCGTCAGAGAAAGTGCATGACAAACAAGCAGTAGCGAGGAATAAATCAACGTAATTGACAATAAATAAGATAAAGAAAAAAAAACCCCTGAAAGAATACCAAAGTGGAGAAAAATTACCTTGATCTATTCTTTGCTACTGATTCAGTTCAGTCAAGCAGCTAATTCAGCTAATTCAGTTTAGTATAAGTACAGGTTTTGTTTGCGCACAGTAAAATTTCAAAACCGTTCTATATCAAACAAAATCAGTTTAGTGTAAATACATTTTCAATGTCAAGAAACACTCCCATTTCAAATAATTCAGTTTAGCATAAGCATGCAGTTTAAATGTAAGTACAGTGTAATTGTCAAAAGCATTTCTATTTCAAGCTATTCAGTTCAGTTAAACAATTCAGTTTAGCATAAGTACACAGTTTAGTTCTATTTAACCCATAGATAGGGCCCTATTAGGTGCTACCACGCCGGGCTAGAGTGGACCTGGGACCAATGGCAATGAAGGGGTACTCCGCATTCCCCAAAGCCCCAGTATTACTGGAACCTCACCATCAGATTATTTAGTGTCATAAAGAAGGCACTTATTGGGGGGGGGGGTCTTACCCCTCTGCAGAGGTTCAGTCGGTGTATTCTACAGCCCCAGCCGACTGGGCAAAAGAGTTATATAGATTGTTAATGCATATTTTTGTATTATTTATCGCAAGGAAACAAGCGGATTTATATTTTGAAAAATTGAAAATCATCCTTTCTGAAACTCTTTTCATTACCGTGAATATGTATGAATTAACACAGTCCCTCCGCTGTGCCCAAAGTCAGTTTTAACCTGAATAAAGATGGTTTTTCTACTCTCAGATTGTTTGCCTTGCCAAGGTTAAAGAACCTAATTTTGTGCTAGGTCATCAGTATGGTATCACCCAGGGAGAATCAAACTCCTTAAAAATGCTAGCCGAGCACGTCGACCATTACACTACGAAAGGTGGTCTTATTGATAATAATTCTGCTTGTGTTTCGTCCGTTCGTTCTCTCGTTATGTTCCTCCATACATCCTCCCCACAGCCAAGAGAAATATTCTTCCATTCTCCCTCGACTAAAAGAGATATTCTTCAATATCCTCCTCGCTGCTAAGTGGGGTAATTTCCCACTCATTCAGTTGGGATATTCATCTACATAGACGTTGCTGCTTCAGATCAAATACTGCGTTCATCTCCAATGGAACTGCCCTCGGCTAACTTCATCCCTTCTCACTAAGTTGCAGAGAAAATATAAATTATTGTATAGTGGTTTGCTGAAGATCTAATCAGCTTCAATAACGCGCTATCCAAGACTGAAAAGGAAAAAGAAAAAGAGCTCCGAAGATTCCTCGGTACCAACAATACCGTTACCCATAAAATAGAATTAGCAATTAGATACTGATCTTGCACTTTCGGTTGGATTAAGTTCTAAAAACATAATATGTATTAAGTATTATATAGATATTTTTGTAATATTCATGGCAAAGGAAACAATAAGATTTATATGTAATAAATTTGCAAATCAGCCTTTCTTCTTTAAATAGTTCCTCTCGTTTTTTCTCGTTCTGAGAAATTTTTACGGGTCCTGATAGTTGTAATAATTACTGTATATATTCGAGTAGGCACCTCTGGTGGTGTAATGGTTAGCAAGTTCGACATAGCAAACATACACGAGTGAGTTCGAGTCTCATTGGGTGCCCCTTTCATATGGCCTTGTGCTACATCTAAGCAAAAAGCTTAGTAAATTATTACTACTATATATATTCGAGTAAAAACGACTTTGTGTAATGAAGAATTCTTAATTTGAAGCCATAAAGAAGTGATTTTATCGACAAGGTAAGGCCTTGACTCTAATTAAGTTTTTGAGGTTTAAGAATATCCCTATTGACTGAATGAGAAGGAGGAAGAATATCGTACTTGGCTACGGGGAGGATATTCTGAAAACTATTTCACTTGGTTGCAAGGAAGCGTGGAAAAATATCCCATTTGGTTGAGAGAAAGAAATGTAAAAGATCTCGCTTGGTCCCAGGGAAGGGTGTAAGAAGATCCCACTTGGCGATGGGAAGGCATGCTCGTGAGCATAAAGTACAAACGAACAAGCAAAATTATAATTTAGATCAGTGAATCTCCTTTCTATTAAAAGCTCCGTGATCTCCATCTTCAAGCTGGGCTACGTTCATGTGCAGCAGAAAAAGAGAGTTTTTGGACTCAGCCAAATTTGGCCAAGGGTCGCGTTTTATGGTAACACGTCAGTAGGTAGTAAACTGATTGGGAACAGCTCGTGAGACAGGCATGTTCTGCAAACTCAGCCGCTGAACAGGAATCCTGACAGGACAAGTAAATGAATAAATAAAAGTAGAAAAAAAAAGAAGTCATTAAATGTCTGATGTATTGTTGTTGTTCTTCTGAAAAGCAATTTACGACATTTTGAAACAATTGTTGCTAATTACCTTTCCGATTTTGGTTGGGCCAAATTCAGTCGCTTTCATAAAGTTGACGATTCCTTGATACATGTACGTTTGGATATATTACCAATGTCATAAATCTGTTTCCTCGCACCTTTCTCTCTCTTTCTTTCACACACACACACACACACACACACACACACACACACACACACACACACACACACACACAAACTCTCTCTCTCACTCTCTTTCTCTCTCTCTCTCTATATATATATTTATATATAGGGTGCTCTGTGTTGCATACAGAATCACCCATAAATAAAGACACCGATAACAAATTCTTGAAAGTTAATTTTTGAAACCAAAGATTCCAGGTTGTTGGTATTTCTACCAGATTTTTTACACAATCGGAACAGATATTATTGGGTTTTATTTAGTAACTAATTCTACAATATCGAATCTCGGTAACCAAAAATAAATTGCACACACACACACACACACACACACACACACACACACATATATATATATATATATATATATATATATATATTACAGATGTTTTTATTTTGGGCTATCTATCTATCTATCTATCTATCACAAATGTTCTTACTTATTTTGTTGTTATCTATCTATCTATCTATTGGGTGTACGTATTTTGGGATTATTTATATATACATATCTATCTAATTGGTATACATATTTTGGACTATCTATCTATCTATCTATCTATCTATCTATCTATCTATCCCTTTGGTATTCCCCCCCACGCCTCTGAATCTCATTCTCTCTCATGTAATTCTATCAATTGTTCTCTTTACATGTGGTTATGGGGTAATCAAGTAATTGCACTCAAACAACAAACCAGCTGTGAATCCCAAACTTGCTGAGAACTTTCTCTAGAATGAATCGTTCTAGATTTCTTTCTACTCTTCTCATGAAAGTAACACTAAGGCGGACGCCCCTTCTGCTATTTCGCCGAAATACAAGGGCAGCCATTTCTCTTGGAATCGTTTCACTGTCATAGTATGGTGAAATGACAACACACTGAAAAAAGAGGCTTCTTTTTGTTTTGTTTAATTTAGAAGTTGTGTGAGGAATTCGCGTGGTAACGTTAACGAGGACACTGATCAGATTTGCGAAGAATGAAAACAAAAATAAATAAAATAAAATAAAATAAAATTCGGAGGAAAATAGGTTGGCGAAAATATGAGAGATGAAGAAAGAAAGAAAGAAAGAAGATTTAGTTAAAAAAAAATATCAATCTATGAGCATGACAGTCACGAAAAGCAAATAAATAAATGAAAATGAAGAAAGAAATGAAGGAATTGAAAGAAAGAAAATAAGAAAGAAAGCAGATTTAGTAATGAAAGAAAAATTAGTATATGCGTATGAAAGTCAGGAGAAGCAAAGAAAGAAAGAAAGAAAGAAAGAAAGAAAGAAAGAAAGAAGATTTAGTAATAAAAGAAAAATAAATCTATGAGCATGACAGTCACGAAAAGCAAATGAAGAAATAAAATAAAAAAAGAAATGAAGAAATTGAAAGAAAGAAAGAAAGAAAGAAAGAAAGAAAGAAAGAATTGGTAGAGGAGGTGAATGAGAAAAATAAAAAATGATAAATAAAGAATGAAAAACCAACAAAAACGTGAGAAGAAGAAGAAGAAGAAGAAGAAGAACAACAACAACAACAACAACTGAAGGAGAAAGAAAAGAAGAATAAAAAAGAAAAAAAGGAATAGAAGAGAAATATATAGAAATAGAGAAGAAGAAGAAGAAGCCGGAAAGAAAATGCTTACCGAAAAGAAGAAGAAGAAGAAGAAGAAGAAGAAGAAGAAGAAGAAGAAGAAGAAGTTGGAAAGAAACTGCTCACCTACAACCAGAAGAAGAGGAAGAAGATAGGAAAGAAAGTCCTCACTGAGAAGAAGAAGAAGAAGAAGAAGAAGAAGAAGAAGAAGAAGAAGAAGAAGAAGAAGATGTTAAAAGTAAGAAAAGAAAGTGAAGTAGTGGAGGAAAAGGAAGAAGAGAAGGAAACAGAAGAATACTTTTGAAGAAAATGGAAGAGAAAATTCTTGCTGAAGAAGAAGAAGAAGAAGAAGAAGAAGAAGAAGAAGAAGAAGAAGAAGAAGAAGAAGAAGAAATCGGCAAATGAAGAAAATACGGAATATTTGAAAATTAATGAAGTGAAAAAAATCCTTCTGACAAATGTTACATTCCACAAAGAATTTCTTTTCGACATAATTTGTGTTTTTCGCTCTCTTTATTTCTCTGAGACAGAGACAGAGACAGAGAGACAGAGACAGAGACAGAGAGAGAGAGAGAGAGAGAGAAAAGGGAATCCGTGTTGTCGACACGCCCCGTTGATGATGATGATGAATATTTTTTCTGGTTTGTCGTCATCATCAGAGTTTGAAACAAACTTACATAAATACATACACATGGGGGTGGGGTGTCCTCGTGGTGTAATGGTTAAATCGCTTGCCTACAGAATTAAAGTAAGCGAGTTCGAACCCCAGTCGGGCTATTACGTTCACTTTTCGACAAATACCCTAAGGAAAGGTATGACCCCCCCTTATCCCCACCAGCTATAGGTTAAATAGTATTGCTTCTGTTATTCTAGAAGGATAGATTTGGCATTAAATAACCCATGAAGGTTGATATGCTATTAAGCAACAAACATGTGTCTATCAGTTGATTTGGTTTGATTTTATGACATATCAACCATTGTAGGCTTATAAATGTCAAATTCATTTCTATATAATTTAACATTTTTTTCAAACAATTCGGTTTAGCATAAGTATACAGTTTAAATATCAAAAACAATTCTATTTCAAGCTATTCAGTCTAGTCTAAATGGTTCCAAATATCAATAACAATTCAATTAAACATCAGTCATTTATTTACTCATTTTTATTTATTCAGTTTCGCATAGACACACAGTTTTGTCCTATTAGACCCATAGATAAGACCCTATCAGGTGTTACCTCTTAGTTGATTGGTTTTATGGCATATCAACCTTTGTAGGTTATTTGATGCCGAATCCATTTTTATGCAAAAATCAGTTCTATTTCAAACAATTCAGTTTAGTATGAGTGCACACTTTAATTGTCAAAAACATTTCTATTTAAAACTATTCATTTTATTCAAACAGTTTAGTATAAGCACATATTTTGTTAACACAAAATTAAAGGTCAAAACACTTCTATATATAACAATTCAGTTTAGTGTAAGTACAGTTTCAATGTCAAAAATGTTCCATTTCAAACAATTCGGTTTAGCATAAGCACGTAGTTTAAATGTAAGTACAGTTAAATCGTCAAAAACGTTTCTATTTCAAGCTATTCAGTTTAGTCAAACAGTTCTAATTCAAACAATTCAGTTTAGCATAATTATGCAGTTTAGTTCTATTTAACCTGGGAGCAACGGCAATAAAGGGGTGATCCGCATTCCCCAAAGTTCCAGCGTCAGTGGGGCCTCACCAACAGATCGTTTTGTGTCATATCCAGGACACTTATTTGGGGGCGTCTTACCCGTCGGCAGAGGTGCAGTCTGTGTATTTTACAGCGCAGCCGACTGGACAAGTTACCACTTGGGGCCAGCGTGGACCTAGGAGCGATGGCAATGAAGGAGCACTCTGCATTCTCCAAAGTTCCAGCATTAGGGAACTTCTCCATCAGATTGTTTTGTGTCATATCTTGGACACTCGTTGGGAGTGTCTTATTCCTCTGCAGAGAAGCAGCCGACTGTGCCGAATTTGAATTGGATATTTAAAAAAATTTTTATCACAAATTATAAAAGTATATATTCAGAGTGTGACGCAGGGTCAGTTTTTAAGCGAAAAAAAAATTAGTTTAAATTGAGTGTTTACCTTTTCCTGCCTGGTTACTACAGCAAGATTACAAAGTTCCGTCTTCACAGCTTTATCCACAGCTAGGAGGAGATTTGTATATTGAACTAGTTTCTTTTTCATCAAATCAGAAGCAGCCGAATGCTATGAGAACCCGCTGACTAAAATCTTTACCCATAATGACTCCTTATTTCAACGAGAAATCTCATATTTAATATATTTCTTAAGATATTTCTCCCAACTGAATTTTGATTCTCCTTTTTACATATTTTTAAACAATATTGAAATGTTTCAAATGTTCATTAGCATAGGTATAAATTTACGGATTTTTTAAAAATTTGTGCAATATATATATATATATATATATATATATATATGTATGCTTACGTAAATAATATTTTATATTTAATAAATAAAGCTGATATAGAGTTTCATGTGTGTACTATCAATAAAAGGGCCCATACGAAAGAAGTCTGGAAACTTATTTAATGATATAATATAATGATATAATATAATGATATATATATATATATATATTCTGTTACCTAAATTCCTCCCCAGGTTGTTCTTCCTCCTACTCTTCATAACGATGTATATGTCTCGTCATCGTATTTGCCCTTTCATTATTTGCTCCCCCCCAAAAAAGTTGATTTCAGTTAGTGCCGAAAGTACTTGCGAAATATACGGCGCTCCCTAAATTTATCTCATGTAAAAGTCAACCGACTCATTTATATACTTGAACGGATCAGTGATACAATAGGAAAACATGAAGTGACTGCCCTGTTTAATCAAACATATGTAAAAGAGAAAATAGTCTTTATATATATATATATATATATATAATTTTTTTTTTGTCGGTCCAAAGAAAGAAAAATATTTTATGTTTCGACAAAAACTATCTCCATGATCTCAAATGCAGAGGAAGAAGGCAAAAATTAGATCGATGATGACAACGAATCCATCTGATACTCTCCTGTCCGCACTATCTGTGGACTTGCATGCAAATCTGCGGCTGATTTGAAACCTATAATAAGAAACAGGCATGCTAACTGATGAAAGTTGTTTGGATTTCATATGTTGAAGCCTAGTAGGCTGGGGCTGTAGAATACACCCTGCTTATCTGTAGAGGGGTAAGTCTCTCTCAATGAGTGTCCGGTGGCCCAGTCGGCTGAGAGTGTAAAATATATCTACTGCTTCTCGGCAGCGGGGCCACACTCCCCCAAACAAGTGTCCTGTGGCCCTGTCGGCTGGGGCTGTAGTATAAACCGACTGCTTTTCTGCTGAGAGGTAAGACTCCCCCAAAGAATGTCTAGTGGCCCAGTCAGGAGAGGCTGTAGAATACGCCGACAGCTTCTTTGTAGAGGGGTAAGTCTCCCCAAACCAGTGTCCTGTGGCCCAGTCGGCTAGGACTGTAAAATATATCCACTGCTTCTCAATAGAGGGGTTACACTCCCCCAACTCGTGTCCTGTGGCTCAGTCGGTTGGGGCTGTAGTATAAACCAACAGCTTCTCTGTAGAGGGGTAAGTCTCTACCAACGAGTGTCCTGTGGCCTACTCGGCTGGGGCTGTAGAATCCACCGATTATATCTCTGCAGAGGGGTAAGAACCCACCCCCAACATGTGTCCTAGATATGACACTAAACAATCCGATGGTGAGGCTCCATGGACCCCTTTACATGGCCGAGCAAAAGCTGGGTGACCAGCTCAAACCTACATACAGCAACTCTGTGAAGATACGAGGTGTAGCCCTGAGGACCTGCCGAAAGGGATGAGCGATAGCGAGAGGTGGCGAGAAAGGGTCAGGGATATCCATGCTGATGGCACGGCAAGATGATGATGATGATGATTATGGCTATGATTGTAGTATACAACAGTGGGTTGTCTAAATTTTACATACAAAACTTCTAGGATTTTTAATTCTTTGATATTATTGTCAGAATGAAGTATTTTTCTATTATTAACTAAAATATTTCGATATGTTGCAGTAAGACAATTATGTTTTTTAAATGTTGACATATGGAGCTCGTACTGATAGTTATATAGTGAGTCATTGAAGAATGGCTTAGCGGCTGAACCCGCTCGTAAATATATCTATACCTATATTTATATATAAAAATGTTTGTTGTAGGTCAAAAGAAAGAATAAAAATATATTTTAAAATAGGTAGGTCCACGAATAGATTTGTATTTTTTTTAAATTTATTTATTTTGTTCTTACATACGTGCTATATATGTGTATGTTTCCAGCTTGTTACTTTCGTCAGAGAAAATATGTTAATAGGGTACTCAATGAGACTTGAACTCACTCATGTTTGCAGTTTGAATGTTTTTCAGTTGGTTCGGTTGCGGGTTTTACAGGGTGGAACGATACAATTGTCGCCCTATAAAAGACGACATCATTCCATTTCCGTTCAATGAAAACCGGTTTTCTTTTTTGGTTGCTGACCATCTACTAGTTGGCCAGTTGTGTACAAATCCCAAAAGCGATAGGAGCCTTCTATCATGTCTGAAAGTGACACAATGTTCTACGAGCGAGATCGGAGATGCGCCGCTGTACAACTCATGCTCTCTACCGATCCAAGTTATGACAACAGGACAATTGCCAGCACCCTCAAAATGCAAATCTGGATTGCCACGAATAACAGGGACGTGGTCAGAGTGATGGAAACAAAATTTTCGGCTACGGTTATGGTCTTTGGTGTGGTTTCAAGTAAGGGCCACATCATGCCACCTCACATCTTCGAAGTCGGCTTGAAAGTCAACACCAAAGGGTACCTGGATGTGCTGAAGAGTGTGGTGATTCCCTAGTGCAATCAGGAGGCCACTGGCAGACCCTGGGTGTGGCAGCATGACTCGGCGCCGGCCCACAAGTCCAAAGAGACCCAGGCTTGGCTTCAGAAGGAGTGCTACGATTTTGTACCCTTCTCTCACTGGCCCTCTTCCTCCCCCGACCTGAATCCGCTGGACTACTTCGTTTGGTCATACGTCGAGAACATCACCAACATGACCTCCCACAACACCAAAGCCAGCCTGATCACCACCATCCACCGAGTATTCGCCGAGCTCCCGCCGGCGCTTCTGGAAAAGGCATGCTCCTAGTTCCGGAACCGTATCGAGGCGGTGATTGAGGCTGAAGGCGGCTACATTGAATAGATATCAGCTCTACTACATAATCAAATTAGCTGAATTGATTTTTTCAATAAAAGTTTTAAAATAAAGCTGTAGTGTTGTTTTCTTTAGGACGACAATTTTATCGTTCCACCCCGTATATAGAGGTTATTCTCCACTTTTCTTAGAGTGTATTTACATTAGTCTGCTTTTCCCCTCTTTGATATTTGATATTCATGTTTATATACGTTTTGTGTGTGTGTGTGTGTGTGTGTGTGTGTGTATTTACAGCTTAATGCTTTCGTCTGAGAACATGTCTGGCATAAGGTCTAGTTAATGGGGTATTCAATGAGATTTTAATTTACTCATGTTTGTAGTTTTAATGGTTTTTAATTGCTTGTGTTTTTTTTTTTGTGTGTATATATATATACGAACAAGTTCAGGCACTTAGCCACACTTCAAAGCTTGTATGCTTACTGTTGTGGACCAGTCCGGAAGAATAACCCAACTCGGGTTTGCGTGGAACAAAGTATATTAACGAAGTACAGTACCAAATAGGTCGAAATAGAGAGAGATAGGAAGATTTTTGTTACGCAAATATTTCGCTTCGGAAATAAATATTAGAAATTCTGGCTTTTACCTACTGTGCTAAGGGTGGATTCTTTTCGTAAGTATTTAGCGAATCATGTCGTGATTATGTCAGAAAAAGTAGCACGAACATTTCGGAATAAGTTATTTCCCTCTCGGTGTGAAATTCTAGACTGGCTTGGTTAATTCGTCAGAGTGTACTCGTTGCAATGTCTTGAAAGAAACGTCTGAATACGCTTTCAAAATTGCCTTTTAGCCTGGCTCTCTGGGTAAAATTTCGCTTGATGTCACGTGCCCGTAAGACAATGTGTCGCCACTATTGTCGATATGGAAGCGAGCAGTTTTCTTTTAAGTTACAAGCAGGGATGACGAAGTGTTAAAAGTGATCTTAGAGACATTTTACGGTTTTTATGGTTTACTTTGAGCAAGGAGGCGCTTGAGGTGCAATGGTTATCGTCGTGGGAAATAGACACACCTTCCTGAGTTCAAATCCTGCACGAAGTTATTTACCTTTAAAATCGTATTGATACCTTTGGGAAAATGCATCATACTCTCTTTCTTCCAGAGATGGGTAAATAGTAGGACTGGCTTTTTAAAAATCTTGTTAAAGTAACCAGACAAGGAGAAAGAATACTTGTAATTCAAACCTTTACAGCTCAGATTAAAAATTGACCTTGAGTCATATCCTGCTTGTACGGAGGAGTTAATTAGGTAAGTTTATTTGGTTTAATAGCATATCGGCCTTTGATGGCTATTTAACGTTAAATCTTATATATATATATATATATATATATATATTGATCATATATTATTTTATCGGAACGGTCTGACCTCCATATGACCATTAGCCTATCGATAGGTGTTCACGCCTTTGCTAGTCGCGTATTGATGTCGTTTTCTGTAGATGAGACGCTGCTTCCGAGGTATGTGAACTCGTCCACTAGTTTCAGAGAACCACCTTTTAGTGTGGAGATGTCTCCTTTTTGATTTTTATTGAAGCACGTGCATTCCGTTTTGTCTGTCATAAAGGATTATGCCACCTGCAGACAGTTCCAGACTTGGCAGCAAGGATTCGGCTTGGACGGGTGTATTTGCCTGAAGCGCTATGTCATCAGCGTAGTCCGCGTTCGTAACAGTTTGTGCAGGGTATCGTCTGCTTCTTGCCTTTGCCAGTGTAAAGACATCTTTCATTAAATCTATCGACGTTCGAAGTACGTTGTCTTGGCAGATTATAAACTGGTTTGGGGCTAATGTATCTCCTTATAGGACACCTGCAACGATGTCAAACAGAGGTACACTCGGAATATTTTACAGTCCCAGTAGACCTTTCGGAGAGAGGTGTAAATTCACAATTTGCTAATCATTGTAGGGATTAGACATGATGAAAGGAAATCAAGAAAAATTATTTACCAAGTAAGATATCTGTAAGAATAAGAAGATTAGGACAAAGCCTTAAAAGCTGTGTGTGGTTTATATTTACGAAATCACTTCGTCTCAATCAAGGCCATTTCAAGTTGGAATTCAGCGTTTTCCTTTTCCTAGATCGATTGGAATACCAAAGCAAAAGAGGCCAGTCTGTATTTACCTATCCCTGAAACAAAATAAGACTTTAGAAATCAAAATACTCAGGACATCTTTGACCACGAAGAAAGGGTCCTGAGAATGTGGTTTAAAACGATGACTTGATATCCTTCAAGCAATTAATGTATTTACCAAACCCCTTGAAGGTCAATAACAGCAGCTGTTCGGCCATTTACCCCCTCATCTCACTAATCATCCATGTCAAACGAACAAGTGTTGGTCACTGCTGGGCAAGTAAGGTCGAACACACAAGCGAAGTTCTTTTCTGGATTCCTGCGCATGGACGAGTCACAGTTGACCGACTAGAAATTCTTTATATCAACTCTATGAAGACTCTAAATGCAGTTGAGAAGACCCTTCCAGAAGCGATAGATGCTAGAGACGAATGACGAGCTAGAATCAGAGAACACCGTGCTAACAACACGACTGGAAGAGGATGACTTCAGGTTCGAATCCAGTGTTTTCCTTTTCGCTAGATCATCTGCAGTATTTGTTGCGCGCCCCACCTAACGGGCAAGTGTGGCACAAGGCCTTTTTTGGTGGGTCCGGGCGCAAGGGCCGTAGCCCACACGCGCCCGGCATTTCCCAAAAATGCCTACGGCCCCGTCGGCATTCCCCTTATTAGGGGCGCTTGAGGCGCCGGGCGATTAACCCAACCCTCCCGAAGGAGGTAAAAGCCTGGGGGAAGGCCCCCAGAGGCCGGAGGAAATTATCCAGCTGCCAAGACACACTCGGCCAGATCCGTGCCGCAGCCAGCACGGCCGGCCGAAATACGACCTAACAACTGGAGAAGCACAGTGTTAATACAGCTGATCATCTGCAATGCCAAAACTAGCGCCCTGCTATTTACCCGTAGATAAGTATTCTTATCCAATACAAATATTTTACATACCGTTGTAAAATTTCAAGTATACCTATCTAATGCTGATAATTATTTCTACCTAATAACATTTATTTTTTGTATAAAGTTACAAGATTTTAAATAAGTAATGATAATCATCCTCAGTCGACAATAATAGTTTAAATCAACTATTCTTAATTCATATAATTTACGGTTATCTATCTATCTATCTATCTATCTTCAACTCCTCACCCACAAGCAGGATGGGAGACACCAGGTCAGTTTTTAAATGAAGTTTAGCAGGTTTGAATTTAGAATTTTCCTTCTCATAGACCAAAGGTTAAAGAGCACAGTCTGACCAACTATTTTACCAACTGCTGAAAGGAAAATAGTAAGATTCATACCTTCTGCAAGGGTATTTGTACTGTATAAAATGCAAAAAGCCTCGTCCAGGTTTTGAACTCGGGTCTCTGTGTCCACTTCCTTCGACGGTAACCATTGCAACACGAATGTCTGTACTATTACACGTTTTTTAAAAAAAAATCACAAACTGCACATTAAAAATGAAGATTAACGTCCAATGTAGTTTCAGCTCTTAATTGATCTGGCGTATATATATATATATATATATATATATATAATTCTCTTAATACCCTGTCCGGTGGCAAAAGCTGCTTCGTAGCGCCAGGAGTGGCAGTACCGCCTTGAGCTACCGAAACGGTGCTATCACCCCTGGTTGGCGGCTGATGAGGACATGGTATCGCACGTGCTTTCACACGTTGTATGATGAAAAAAAAATTTGATATCAAATATTAAAATGTAATTCAAATAATTTGCCCTCAGATGTATATTTTCAATTATTCCTAACAAATAAAAATAACTATATAGTTTCGAGTAATTATTTCTGTCTAATAATAGACATTTATTTTCACACGGTTATATGGTTCCAAGTTACTAATAAGAATAATTCTTTGAAGACAATTATCATCATCAAAAATACTCTTGTCAGTCCTAATTATGCAAAAATGCCCTTGTTAGTCCCAACTAAGCGAACAGGGCATTGTTAGTCCCAAGTCAGCAAAAATGCCATTGTTAGTCCTAACTAAGCAAGCATGTCATTGTCAGTCCTAAGTAAAGATGCCATTATCAGTCCCAACTAAGTAAACATGCCATTGTCAGTCCTAACTAAACAAAAATGCCATTGTTAGTCCTAACAAAGCAAAAATACCATTGTCAGTCCTAAGTAAAAATGCCCCTGTTAATCCCAACGAAGAAAAAATGCCCTTGTCAGTCCCGATTTATCAAACACACCATTGTTAGTCCCAACTAAGCAAAAATGCCATTGTTGGTCCCAACTAAACAAAAATGCTATTGTTAGTCCCAACTAAGCAAACATACCATTGTTAGTCCTAATTAAAGAAAAATGCCATTGTCAGTCCTTACTACGTAAAAATGCCATTGTCAGTCCCAACGAAGCCAACATATCATTGTTAGTCCAAACTAGACAAAATGCTATCTATTGTTCATCCTAACTAAGCAAACATACCATTGTTAGTCCTAATTAAACGAAAATGCCATTGTTAGTCCTAACTAAGCAAAAATGCCTTTGTTAGTCCCAACGAAGCCAACATATCATTGTTAGTCCAAACTAGACAAAATGTTATCTATTGTTCGTCCTAACTAAGCAAACATGCCATTGTTAGACCTAACTAAGCAAAAATGCCATTGACTGTCCTAAGAAAATATGCCCTTGTTAATCCCAACTAAGCTAAGATTGCGTTGTTATTCCCAACTTATTAGAAATGCCATTGTCAGTCCTTACTAACCAAGCATGCCATTGTCAGTCCTTACTAAGCAAAAATGCCATTGTCAGTCCTAACTAAGCAAACATGTTATTGTTTGTCATAACTAAATAAAAATGCTATTGTTAGTCCTAACTAAGAAACATGTTTTGTTATTCTTTCGATAAAATGCCATAGTTAGTCTCAAAGAAACAAAAATGTTATTGTTTGTCCTAACTAATGAAAAATGCCAGGTTATAAATTTACATTTTGTTCAATTAGTTACGTCTTTCAGTAACATAGCTTCTTGAAAATTATAGATTGATGTAATTGACATTCCAATGAGATTCTCCCTTTTCTCAATGTAAACCAAAAAAAAAAAAAAAAAAAAAAATCGTCGACGATCGATTGAAAAAGATATACTCAATCGATTTAAACACGAATCGAAAACCCTTACTTCGAGGATTGCTTGCCGTTACTTCAATTTCTGGGTGGGGTTGTCTACTTGGCGTAATGGTTCAAGAAGTAATGATCTAGAAGTACGTTTACTTTTAAACTAATATCCCTTGGAAAGGCATGAATCCTCTTTACCCTAGCAATGGGTTATATAGTATCACCGATGTTTCTTTTTATAAGACAGGCTTTGGTATTAAATATGCCGGCAAGGCTTTTATGCTATCGAACAAAGAAACCGAAATTCAATGCGTGATCAATTTTAACGGTATGTCAACACATCACGGATTATTTTATGCTAAGAGACAAGAAAATAACATTTATTGTACATTTACGTTCACATTCTTTGTGAAGTTGTTTCTTGAAAGTTAATTTTGTCCACGTTTAAATAATATCAAGAACTCCTTGCTAATAAGATTAATATACACACAGCTGTATGATTTTAAGTATTCCTATCTAATATTAATAATTCTATGGCAATAATATTCATATATTGGTAAACGGTTAGATATATATAAACCAACCCCTCCGCTCGGGCAGGATATTACACAAGGTCAATTTTTAAGCGGAGTTTAACAGGTTTGAATTCAGAGTTTTCCATCTCTTAGACTAGTTGCCTCACCAAGGCTGAAGAACACTCAGTCTGCCTTGCTATTTACCCATATCTGGAGGGAGAATTGATTGATTGATATCTTTCCCAAGGGTTTTGGTGCTATGTGAAATGCAATCAGCTTCGTCCAGGATTTGAACTCGTGTCGCCGTGTCCATTTCCTACGACGATAACCATTACACCACGGGAACTTCCATTGGTAGACGGTTATATGGTTTCAATTAAGTAATAATAAACCTTAGTAAATATATTTTAGCTTCAATTGTATGGTTTCAAGTATTCCTATCTAATACAAATAATTATATGGTTTCCAGGCCGGAGTCGTGTCCATAGTATTATATGGATGCACCACATGGACGCTGACAAAGCGTATAGAAAAAAAAATTTTGACGGCAACAGCACAATAATGACAAGAGCTATATTGAACAAATCCTGAAAGCAACATCCCGCAAAACAGCAGCTGTACGGACACCTGCCTCCCATCTCTAAAACCATCCAAGTCCGACGAATAAGACATACGAGACCACTGCAAGAGAAGTAAAGACGAACTCATTAGCGGCGTTCTCCTCTGGACCACTTCATACGGACGAGCAAGTGTTGGGCGACTAGCAAGAATTTATGTACAGCTGCTCTGTGTGGACACAGGATGAGGCCTTGAAGACTTGATGGAAGCGATGGACTATAGAGACCAGTGGCGAGGGAGAGTCTGGGGAATTCGTTCTAGAGGCACGACAGGATGATGATGATGATGATATGTGTTTGTGTACTTATAAGATTGACAATTTTGCAATCGAAAGTACGAAGAAATGATTCAAAGATTTTCAATATATATATATATATATAGTAAGTAAGTAAAGTTGGTGATCCTCGTCGAGGGCGACCCGAAAGCTTCCTTTTCAATAGTTACTAAACGAAGGAGTAGAGGAGGTTGCTACTCCTTTCCCTGGATTGCTTCACTTGACCCTTGATCCTAACCTTATAATGCTGGGTGCCAAGCAAGGCGGTATCAAGTACCATTTTTTTGAGTCTTTGGTATGACTCGACCTAGGATTGAACCCCGGTCTCCCGGACCATTGGTAAACACTATGTCCCTAAAGAGATTTATTTTTAAAGTTGTTTTTACTCCTACACGTGCTTCTAGTGCCATTTCACTATCTACAGTGAGTGTTTAATGATTTCTGGCAGTGTCACCTTTGATTTAAATAGTTGCGACCGTTGATTGACGATTGATAATTTTAGAGTCGAAATTACAGAGATGATTAATACAATTTCAACTTAATTTACATAGAGTTCAAATTATTGAATGATTCGATAAAAAAATTAAATTTCGAAAATACAAATTTAAATTTGAGTTTGACTTTGCTGAGGAAATGGAAAATATTGCCCATCAGCCAGTCATATGATACCTTTGCTAAAAGGGCAAGTCAACCAAAAAGATTCATACGGCTAAACACCGGAGGATATCTGCGAGGATATAGTGGTAATATTAAAGAAATGTAGCATTTACAAAAGCCCTATTAACAAGTAGACTGCTCAAAGAATAATCGGCAATATTTTTTATTTCCACTACTAATTCTGAGATTTAAGTTTCGATTTTTCTTAACTCATGTATGTCACCTAACCTAAAAATAAAGACCAACGTACGTGGTGCATTCAATAAGTTTCCAGACTTTTTTGTATAGGCATTTAAAATTTTCGTAGACTCTTGAAAATTCACTATGTTATTGCGGTACATCTTATGAGATGACTGACCAATTTTTATGATTTCAGGTTCAAATGAACAGCTACAGCAGCAATTGCAATACGCCGTACAAATGCCTGATTGTCACAGCTGGTGGATTTCAAAAATGCAATCTTGACGTGAGGACACTTTAGAAGAACGATATGCAATAAAATTCTGTTTTAAACTGGGAAAAAATGCTGCCACAGAAACGTATGGAATGCTTCAGACTGCTTTTCGACCATCTTGCATAAATCGAGCATCAGTTTTTGAGTGGCATAAGAGATTCAAGGAAGTCACGGAGTCTGTGAGGGATGATGAGAGGTGTGGAAAGAGTAAGGAAGTCAATAGACCAGAGTTGATTGCCCAAAGGGTAAGGGTTAGGGTTACTATGTTGAGATTTTAAGGGAGTTCAGCAAGAGATTCGGTCAGAAGACCCAGCACTCTTCAAATCGGGTCAGTAGCATTTCTAGCAGGACAATGCTCCAGTCCACAACTCCATCCTTGTCACAGACTATTTGACCAAGAAGGGTATCAAGACAGTTCCTCACTGTCCCTATTGTTCAGTCCTTGCTCCCTGTGACTTTTGGTTATTCCCTAAGCTCAGAGGCTGTCGTTATGAGACAATTGAGGAGATGAAAGAGGCTGTGACGAAGTTCATTGACACGCTCACACAAGAGGACTTCCATGGGTCCTTTCAAGAGTTGTTGGAACGGTACAACAAGTGCATTGCTGCCGGAGGAGATTACTTGGAAGGAGACTAGAATTTCATGTGTTTACTATCAATAAAAGTCCCCATATGAAAAAAAGTCTGGAAACTTATTTAATGATCCTCATATCATGGTTTCCTGGAATAACTTTTTCCTTTTTTTCCCACTATTAAGAGGCAGCACGAATTTTGTAACGATTTAAGAGTTGGTCTAGTGTGCTGGGGCTGTAGAATTCGCATTTTTTCATTTCTGCTGAGGAGTAGCACCCCACCTCGAGTGTGTATCCTGACTATGACACTAAACTACATCTGAAGGTGACGTTTGAGTTCTGGAGCTTTAAAGGATGTAGAATACTACTTCATTGCCATTACTCCCAGGTCTACTTCGACCTGGAGTGGTAGTACCAGTTAGGTTGGTTGGTTGGTTGGGTTTTGTGGCATATCAACCTTTGTTATTTAATGCCAAATCCATTTTTAACAAATAATCAGTTCCATTTCAAACAATTCAGTTTAGCATAATTACACAGTTTAATTGTCGAAACATTTCTATTTCAAGCTATTCAGTTTAGTCAAGCATTTCTAATTAGGCTAATTTAGTTTAGTATACGGGTAGATTTGGTTTACACAGTTAAATGTCAAAGTTCTATATTAAACAGTTCATTTTTGCTTAAGTACAAAAACAGTTCCATTTCAAACAATTCAGTTTAGCATAAGTACGCATTTTAGTTCTATTTAACCAATAGACAGGACCCTATCATGTTAGACCACTGTGGGCCTGAGTGGACTAGGGAGAGATGGCAATGAAGGGGTGTTCCGCATTTCCCAAAGCCCCAGCATTACTGGAAACTCACTATCAGATTGTTTAGTGTCATATATCAGGACACTCGTTGGTGGAGGGGTCTTACCCCTCTGCTGAAATGCAATCGGTGTTTTCTACAAGCCCCGCCCTCCCAGCCCACTAGGCAAAGTAATTGTTTTAGTATTCTTTGTAAATGTTTGCGAATCAGTCCTGAAATTCCCTAGAGGATAAGACTTGAAATTAACAACTTATATCTTTTGGTAATCTGCCTTGTGAGACTGCTGGACTGGTGCTGTGGATTCTGGTCTATATCTTGTCATTAGGCGTTTGTGGTGTAATCGTTACCGTTCTAGGAAATTAAACGGTGACCCGAGTTTAAAATCCTGGACGAGGCTGTTTGAATTTCACATTGTGGGAAAAGTATGAATCTTATTATTTTTCCAGCAGCCATGGGTAAATACTAGGTCAGTCTCTGCTCTTTAACCTTGGTATGGCAACCGGTCTAGGAGAAGGAAATACCTGATTTCAAACCAGTTAACTTCTGCTTTAAAAATTGACTTTGTCTCTCATCCTGCTCGTGTGGAGGGGTTGGTAAATATATATATATATATATATATATATATTGACTAGCTTTTGGGGCGGTAAAATAGGGAAAAGTACATTCTGGAAACCATGAAACACATGGATCTTTTTCTATTCTTCGGTTTAATGACACACATTAGTAAGGAACCGTTAAATAATCAGAGGTGCCCGTGGTGTAATGGTTATCGTCGTAGGAATTGGACACGGCGACACGAGTTCAAATCCTGGACGAGACTGATTGCCTTTCACATAGAATTAATACCATTGGGAAAGGTATGAATCCAATTATTCTCCCTCCAGCTCTGGGTAAATAGTATGACAGACTGGGTTCTTCAGCATTGGTACGGCAACTAGTCTAGGAGAAGGAAAACTCTGAATTCAAACCTGTTAAACTCCGCATAAAAATTGACCTTGTGTCATATCCTACCCGAGAGGAGGGGTTGGGTAAATATGGCTAAATAGATTCATGTGAGTCGAGTGTAGGGCGATTGAGGACTGACCCCATTGACCATCCGTTTGGGTAACGCACTCGATTCTCATAGGAGATCTGTACTGTCGTGTAAGAGGGTCATTTTAAATCAAATTGGTGAAATTTACTAATGTGATATGTTCTCATTTAACGTATCGATATAAGGACTGGGTATCTGCCAAGAGTAACCATAGGCGTATCAGTTTTTTTAGTCGCTTCTGAGTGGGCATATAATTATAGAGATATGATGCGTTTTGTTAAAGAAAAAAAAATGAATGCCTGATTATTTTTCTTCGGGGAATTTAAACGGTAATGCAATATAATAAATAAAAGGTTTAAACATCTATCTATCTATCTATCTATCTATTTCAGATAACTAATTCGTTACTTTCTTTTTTTCTTTCTTTCTGAATATATTCGTATCTATCTATCTAGCTAGCTAGCTGGCTAGCTATCTCAATGTGCTTATATCTATCAACGTATATATGCACATTCGTAGGTATCTTTCGCTGTCTTTCTATATATATAAATATTGAGAGAGAGAGAGAGAGAGAGAGTGAGCGAGAGAGAGTGGGGAGAGTACAGAGAGAGAGCGAGAGAGGGGGAGTAGAGAGAGAGAGAGAGAGAGCGAGAGAGTAGGGAGTAGAGAGAGAGAGAGAGAGAGAGAGCGAGAGAGTGGGGAGTAGAGAGAGAGAGAGAGAGATGTAATATGTAGAATATGATATATCAGCCAGTACCCCTATCTATCTATCTATCTATCTATCTATCTAGTTTTTAGATATTTATTTCATCCCGTCACATGATTTATTTTCATTTATTCGTATCCATCTCAGTCTGTTCATATCTATCTATCTATCTATCTATCTATCAAAAGAAAGTTCTTGCTAAGCAACCTCAATTTTAATAAGGAAGCCAATTTCGTCAATTGTGCTTCAATAAATTCATACAAATAAATATTTATGCAAACATGAAACATCGACCATATCTGAATCTCTTAATTTTCACATCCAGTGAAGCGTGCATGTCAAACACTGCACATCTGAAACAAAAAAAAAATACATTACGTAAAATGATCATATATATATATATATATATATATATATAATCTAAAGGAGGCATATGGAAGAAAATTGCGCAGATCTTGCTGTCATTGAACTTAGGTGGTAAAAAAAGAAAGAAAGAAAAAAGAATGAAAAAAAAAAAGAAAGAAAATGTCAGGCGTTTTTGGTTGGTTGGTTGGTTTGTGGGTTTTATGGCATATCAACCTTTGTAGGTTATTTAACGCCAAATCCATTTTTATGTAAATAATCAGTTCTATTTATAACAATTCAGTTTAGTACACTGTTTAATTCTCAGAAACATTTCTATTTCAAACTATTCAAGCAGTTATATGTAACAATTCAGTTAAGTGTGAATAATATCGAAATATCGAAAAACAGTTCTATTTCAAATAATTCAGTTAAGCATGAGCACGCAGTTTAAATTTAAGTACGATTTAATAGTCAAAAACGTTTCTATTTCAAGCTATTCAGTTTACGCAAACAATTCAGTTTAGCATATGTATACTGTTAGTTCTATTTAACCCACAGATAGGACCCTATCGGGTGCTACCACTCCGGGCCAGAGTGGACTTGGAAGCGATGGTAATGAAGGGGTACTCCGCATTCCCCAAAGCTCCCGCACGACTGAAACCTCACCATCAGATTGTTTAGTGTCATATCCAGGACCCTTTGGGGGCGGGGGTCTTACCCCTCTGCAGAGAAGCAGTCAGTGTATTCTCCAGCCCCAGCTGAATGGATAACTCAGGCGTTTTGATGAGCTAACAAATGCATACAAAACAATGGGTGTTATGCTCACAGTTGACAAGCGTGTTTCATTAATTTACTTAAATAAGTTGATAAATAGATAAACAGATGCCGAAAATAATATCTAGAAAATTTGTTTGGTTTGGTTTCTTTGTATAATAGCATATCAACCTTTGTAGGTTATTTAATACCAAAAATATTCTCCAAGAAGAACAGTAGTGGTACCATTTAACCCATAGCTGGAAGGATAAGGGAGTTCATATCTTTCCCAAGGGTATTTGCCCGAAAGTGAACGTAATTACGCGACTGGAGTTCGAACTCGCTTTATTACGATTCCACAATATGTCGCTTTAACCATTACGCCACGAAGACACCCCCTAGAAAATTTGATTTTTTGACAGCAACACTAATGAATTTTAAATTTTAATAAAATAGTTATAGTTCATGTAACTTTGGTTAATATAACTTTATTCCATCGTCATTTTTATATCAAATTTTTCATTTTATATCTCCCAAATATCAACCAAAAAATCTTTATACAATCTATCTATCTATCTATCTATCTATCAAAGTCTGTTCTAATCAATCAATCAATCTATCTATCTGTCTATCTATCTATCGTAGTCAGTCAGATCAAATCTATCTATCTATCTATCTATCTATCTATCTATCAAGCTATCGTAGTCAGTCAGTTCAAATCTGTCTGTCTGTCTGTCTGTCTATCTATCTATCTCAGTCAGTTCAAATTTTCCTATCTATCTATCTATCTATCTATCTATCTCAGTCTCTTCAAATCTATCTATCTATCTGGTTTACTTTCAAATATTTATCTTTCATTTTTTTATCTTTGTGCTTCAAAAATATGGAGAGCACAAAAATATGAAATAATTATCGCCCAAACACCAAAGTCAAATTCGTAGTTTACAAAGCTTTTAGCGTAGATTTAGAATAATTTTGTAATAGAATGCTTTTGTATGCAGGCAAATTTTGAAGTCGAAACGCGTTGGCAAAGATAAAATAAAGAAAGAAAATATATTATCAACTACATATCTTTTGCTTGTTTACTTTTTTCCTCATATATTCGGTCTGAGTCATTTCATTCACTCTCATATATACGATGATATATTAAATAGGTTTCCAGACTTTTTTCGTAGGGGCACTTTTATTGATAGTACACACATGAAACTCTAGTCCCCTTCGAAGTAATCTCCTCTGGCTGCAATGCACTTGTTCTACCGTTCCAACAACTTCTGAAAGGCCCCATCGAAGTCATCTTGTGTGAGCGTGTCAATGACCTTCGTCACAGCCTCTTTCATCTCCTCAATTGTCTCATAATGACAGCCTCTGAGCTTAGGGAAGAACAAAAAGTCAGAGGGATCAAGGACTGGACTGTAGGGAGGCTGAGGAATTGTCTTGATGTCCATCTTGGTCAAATAGTCTGTGACAAGGATGGAGTTGTGGACTGGAGCATTGTCCTAGTGGAAATACCACTGAGCCGATTTGAAGAGTGCTGACATCTTCCCAAGGAATCTCTTGCTGAACTCCCTTAAAACCTCAACATAGTAACCTTAACTCTAACCGTTTGGCCAATCAACTCTGATGTATTGACTTCCTTACTTTTCCCACACCTCTCATCATCCCTCACAGACTGCCTGCCTTCCTTGAATCTCTTATGCCACTCAAAAACTGATGCTCGATTCATGCAATATGCTCCAAAAACGGAATTGTAGGAAATAGAACTGTTTATTTGTATGAAAATTGATTTGGCATGAAATAACTTACAGTGGTTCATATGCCATAAAATCAAACCAAACCTAAGAGGGTGTGGGTACGAGTTTGTCTATATGATTATGCAAGCGTATCACCGCAGCGTACATATATGTATTTGGGTGAGTTAAAAGTGTGCAAGATTTTGGTTGCATGAAGCACAATTTTACAGCTCCGAACGATTTTGCCGAAGTCGTAAAAGTGACGAACGACATATTCTCCGAGTGCTACAATGACTTTGAGCACGGCCTCGGTTTAAGGCCTATCGGTCATGGCCTTATCTTCGAGGTTCTTGCAATCCGAACGACATTCAGTTTTTCTTTAAGCACACAGTCTAAATGTCAAAAACAGTTCTATTTCAAACATTTTCCGTTGAGCATAAATACAGTTTTTGTTTACACGCAGTTAGATGTAACAAAACAGACCTATTTCAAACAATTCACTTTAGCGTAATTACACAATTTAGTTCTATTTGACCCATAGATAGGATCTATCAGCTATTACCACTCCCAGCCAGAGTGGATATGGGAATGATTGCAGTGAAGGAGTACTCTGCATTCCTCTAAGCTCCAGGTTTACTGGAACCCTACCCTAAGATTGTTTAGTGTGATATATAGGACACTCGTTGGGGAAGTCTCACTCCTCTGTAGAAATGCAGTCGGTGTATTCTACAGTTCCAGCAGACTGGGCAAACCTACATTTAGGTGTGTGTATGTAGTATGTATCTATGTGTGTATGTGTGCGTGTTAATAAAGACACTGAAGCCCTTGTCTGATCAGACAAATCAGTGTCTAATAATGCAATTTTATACTACTATCTTTTTTTTCTCCTTCTAAGAACCTATTGTAGTTTCTTTATTAATGGACAGCAATGGATGAAACAGACTTGACTTGTGATTTGAATTATCTGATGTCATCGTTAGAATATAAACGCGTGTTCGCTGAAGGGGTTACCAAAATACACATTTCTATGATTCTTTCCTTCCTTCTATATCGCAGCCAAGTTTCGTCTGTGTCTCTTGATTTCGACATCAATTCCTACTTACCTCTACCTTGTTATCCACCCATAGCTTCTTTCGGGTGATTATCTATCCAACAATATTTCTTCATCTTTACTCACGATTTGCTGACAAATACATACTAAGGTTAGACAAGAAAAGCATCCATTCAGGTTGGTGTACGACGAATGGGTGGAAAAAAGAGAAAAATTGAAACACATCTAAGTCAATAAGTGAGTGTCCTAACCATGCTAAAAGCACACCCAAGAAATATCTATTTTTTCAAACATAATCTTATTTCTTTCTCAGTTGCCTAAACCCAAAGATGACATTGATGGAACATTATAGACTAAATATTTTAGATCAAAATCCAGCTAATGATAAAGTCAGACTACTTTTTTATGGATGAAATTCTCAAAATAAACAATATATATCAGGACTCTTTCAAATATTTTTCAAGGGAGCATTTATTAAATTGTCAGTAAACTGTTTGGGAGACATTTGTATATTCATAGTATGGCTGCAGCTTTGCAATCCGAGTTTGTTATATATCACCCATTAATGAAGTCTAATAACTAGACTCTCGTAAGGTTGTTTGGTTGGTTGGTTGGTTTTTTATGGCATATCAACCATTATAGGTTATTCAATGCTAAATCCTTTTTGCACACACACACAGAGACACAGACACACACACACACACACACACACATATATATATATATATATATATATATATATATTGTAAATTCATCATTTGTCGATAATATTTTAAACGAACTAGAGATCATTTGTTTGCACATAGTTAAATACTTTCAAGTATCGTTATCCAATACGAATAATTATATCTATTATTAATCATGCTTTTTCACACAGAAGAAGGGTTTGCAATAGTAACAGTTGAATTTTATATCGGTCTGTTAGTGAATAATTTTCAGATATTTTATTTAAAAAAAAAGGTGAGAGCTAATTTGTTTGCCCACAGTTAAACGGTTTCAGAAATTGCTATTTACCTGGAATAATTCTACGTATTCAACACTATTCATTCATTTGCATACTGTCAAATCGTTCCAAGTATTTCTATGTAATACTAATAAATCAATTTTTGCATACAGCTAAATGGCTTCAAATATTCTTATCTAACATGAACAATTCTATTTAGTATTAATCCTTTGTATGCACGGAATTAAATAGTTTTAAGTATTGCTGTTTAACACTTATAATTTAACATCAGTTATTTGTTTCTACAGATAGATGGTCAAACACTCTATTTAACCCACAGATAGGACCCTAACAGGTATTACCACTCTGGGTTAGTGTGGAAGGAGTTATCCACATTCCCCAGAGATCTAGGGGTGGAGTCTCATCATCATATCCAGTATGCGTTTATTTTAAGAATATTTTTTGGTTTCTTTGTTTAATGGCATATCAACCTTTGTAGGTTATTTAATGCCAAAGCCATTCTCCTAGAGGAACAGTAGTTGTACTATTTAACCCATAGCTGGGAGGATAAGGGGGTTCATACCTTGCCCAAGGGTATTTGTCCGAAAGTGAACATAATAGCGTGACTGGAATTCGAACTCGCTTACTACGATTCCTCAGTCCATCGCTTTAACCATTACACCATGAGGACACCCGCAAATAGTTTTTGTTTACATCTGAAATATTTAAAAAAAATTTAACCCTGAACTCGTGAGTGGTTTAAAATCCTTGGCATAATGGTTAAAACGTTCGCTAATGGCCCGGGAGACTGTTGTTCAATCCCAGGTCGAGTCATACCAAAGACTCAAAAATGGTACTTGATGCCTCCTTGCTTAACACTCAGCATTATAAGGTGTGGATCAAAGGTAAAGTAGGGCAATACAGGGAAAGGAGTAACGGCCTCTCCTACACCCCGGTGTGGTAGCTATTGAATTGGGAACCTTCGGGTCAGCCTCGACTAAGGTCGACGACATCTATATGTTTAAAAATGGATTTGGCATTAAATAACTAACAATGGTTGATATGACGTAAAACCAAACGAAAACTTGTTTTATCTTTTGATGTCCTGGGCATAATACATAACAACTGATGGTAAAGTTTAATTCTTGAGCTCTGGGGAATGTGGCGTGCCCCTTCATTACTATACCCTCCTTGTCCCTCTTACCTCAAAATAGTAAGGCTTAATCATTAACTATGGATTGGTATGAATTTGGGGATCAAGGGTAAAGTAGGGCAATACAGGGAATGGAGTAGCGCCCTCTCGTACATCTTTGTGTAGTATCTATCAAAAAGGAGCCTTCTGGTCCCCCTCGACTAAAGTCGTCAACTTTTTTACATATAGTATATATGACTTGTAAACACATTTTGTTGGTAAAGTTTTTAAACGAGTCTAAGCTCATTCCTTTGAACACAATTAAATGGTTCCAAGTATTGCTATGTATCATTAAAAATTCAATTAATCATCAGTCAAATGTTTCGACACAGTTAAGTAGTCAAACAGTTCTATTTCAAACAATTCAGATTAGCACAAGTCATTTGTTTGCACAGAGTTTAAATGTCAAACAGTTCTATTTGACCGATAGAAAGGACCCTGCCAGGTGCTGCCACTCCGGGCAAAGGTGGATCTGGGAGCGATGGCAAAGAAGGGTAACACTGCATTCCCCAAAATTCCAATGCTGGAGTCTCGCCATCAGATTGCTTAGTGTCAAAAACAGGAAACTCGTTGATGGAGGTTCTTGACCCTCTGTAGAGATGCTGGGCCTATGTCCTACTAGTGAAGCAGGGACGAACTTATCCTATTTGCCAACCACTCCGCTCGGGCAGGATATGACACAAGGTCAATTTTTAAGTGGAGTTTAACAGGTTTGAATTAAGAGTTTTCCTTCCCCTTGACTAGTTGCCTAACCAAGGCTGAAGAACCTAGTCTACCCTACTATTTACCCATAGCTGGAAGGAGAATAATTGGATTAATACCTTTCCCAAGGGTATTAGTGCTATGTGAAAATGCAATCGGACTCGTCCAGGATTTGAACTCGTGTCACCGTGTCCATTCCCTATAAGCGACAATTTCTTATAGACCCACAAGCATGAATACATCAGCGTTAACGAATGAAGTTCATCAGCTTCGGTGCAAACGCTGGGTGTTGTCTAGAGGACTTGTTAAGAGTGACGGACGATAGAGATGGATGGTGTGTGCGAGGGTGTGTGTGCGTGTGTGTGTGTGTGTGTGTGTGTGTGTGAGAGAGAGAGAGAGAGAGAGAGAGAGAGAGGTGGAGAATAAGTGAGAACGTGCTCCCAGTAAAACTTGTTGACGATAATGATGTTACCCGAAAAGCTCACCAGATGTAAGAGCATGAAGGATAACTCTGTTTTCTGTTTTCGGGAGAGTCAAAGAAAAAAGATAAAAAAATGAAATGAAGATATCTTTCTACGGCTATGTACTGATGGTCTCAATAGCCATATATATGCAAGAGATAATTGAATTTTGAACTTTGGAACATAATAGAAAACAGAGTGTCTTCGATAAGAATGGCTTCGGGACTATAGTGGGAGTTTCTCACATTAATCTTATAAAAACGGACAATATAAAGCGTGACCTTGGAATTCCAAAGAAAATCAGATAATATCAAGAAGAAAAAGTTGAAGCGGTTTGGTCACTTGGTACGCAAAGACAATGTCAATTATTCATATAAAATCGACTTTACCAAAAGGACACCCAGAATGGTTGGTTTTCGTTGTTCAATGACATATCAAACTTTGTAGATAATTTAATACCAAAACCATCCGCAAGAAGACCAGTGGTTCAATTTAACCCATAGCTGTAAGGGACAAAGATGGGGAAGTCCGAAAGTCAACATAATAGCGTGACTGGAGATCGAACTCGCTTACTACATTGTTTTAGTCTTGCATGTTAACCACGACGCCACAGGGACTTGTGAGATTGAATAAGAAATCAAAAAAATTTAAATAAAAAAAAAAATTCTCGGAAGACCAAAAACAGGAAACACGATCTGCGCATGCTTGAAAAAGACAGGCAACCTGGCACCAAAAAGGAAACTTTCTAAAACTTCTCTTTGCACCTTCCTACTGGACTGACAGTTTTTCCTGGCTCAGGAAGAAAGTTCCCCACCTTGAAATACTTGCCGACCTGTAGACTTATGATTAAGTTTTTAAGTATCCATGTCTTTGCCTTTTTTACCATTTTAAGTTCATTTACAGCTCCGGTCAACCATAAGGGAATAAGTTAATGGGTTAATAAGAGAAACTAGAGTCAGATACCAAAATCTACAAAATCATCTAATAGAATTCATTAATTAACCAACACCGAAACGGACAACTACGAACAACCCACGAACTACGAATAAAATAACAACCTCCGAACATTGTAAGTAGTCCCATAGACTCCCGTCCGAGGAACACGACCATCAAATCGACAGAGTGACTTGATAATCGACAGAGAGAGGGCACAAAACCACCTCTGCCAAAACAGGAAAGGCTATTTAAAAAAAAAAAAGAAGACAAACAGGACGAAATGGGGGTCTAGTACGAAACAAATTTATTAAATTAAAAAAAGTCACTACAAATATTGTTGCATAGTTTAGATTATTTTTGTCAGCTAAGATGTATAAACTCCTTTTTAATTAAAATTTTGAATTTACGAAATCCAAAATTTGAAATGAAATTATCGGTTCCCACCACAATCAGGTGCCAGATTACGACAAACACAAAACGGTCAACCAGGAGAACTCGCATGATAGGTGGGAGAAACGGTTACATGAAAATTTGGAACTTTTTGAAACAGCTTCAAAAAATATAAGAATGTGTAACATACCCATACATGAATTTGTGAAACGTACATATAATGTTCATAACGCACACAGATGACATAGAACATAGGAATCCTGAAACACAAAAAACTCTTACGACTTCTTAGTTCAGGTACGAAACTTTTTATTACCTTTGAGATTAAAGGTTTTTCGACATAAGGAGAGAGGCACAATCTTTCTATGCTGACTTTTCCATCTGCCCCCACCCCCATCACGTGCGGCCCCGAAAGTCAACCGTCTTCTTCCAAGCCAGTAACTCAACCAACTGACTTTTCTCAAATCTCCCCAAATCCTCCGCGCACGCTTCCGGTGCATGACGTCATTCACATTCCCCGGTCACAATTTTCTGTCTGGGATTTTTATTTTGAAATATCTGATTGACACATCCAACCCCCACGCGCGTGAACACCTGCGCTCATGTTTGCACTTAACTAACCCATGCGCTAAGCGAAAGGTTCTCAGCCAAACTAAACCGAAATCCCTCGGCCATATAAACGTACAATGAACGTGATTCCCTAACCTCTAGGCTTATAATAACCGTGGACGTTTTGACATGCCGTTAGATTTTTCTATCTCTGCAAAAAAACATTTATCAACTGTCAACTGTGAACGCTAGCTTGCTGGCTGTGTTTACCTACCCCTGGGTGGTTCAAAGTGTTTATCTCGCTGAGAGGCTGCTGTACGTCTCATGGGAGATTTCCAATCGTTATACTCGAAAAACAATTTGCATCGAATAAAACAGAAGTGTCAACAACATACGAAACACCAGGGGATCTGCGATGTGCCAGTTTTGAATAGTTTAGTTTTAGTAGTGTCTATCTTCAGTGAGTGTTCTATTTCTGTGGCCTTTTGCCAGATTTGAATAATCTTAGCACAATTGTTATTGTCACAGGAAATGGAATCAGTGACCCGGGTTCAAATCTTTGATGTGTTTGCATTTCGTTTCGCGCAAATACCCTTGGGATTGGTATATAACCAGCTATTTTCACGACAGTTAGGACTAAATAGTAGGTCAGGCTGTTTTCTTTAGCTTTGTCTGACAATTGATCAAAGAGAAGGAAAACTATAAATTCAACCCTTTAATCCTCTTAAAAATTGGCCTTGTGTCGTATCCTGCCAGCGGTGGAGAGGGCGGGTAAGTACAAACTTAGATAATCTTTGTTAATAGTTGGTTTGCTGGGTTTTTTTGGCTGATTTTACGGTATTTCAACCCCTCTTGGATTACTTTATGTCGAGAACATTTTTGTAATAATATGGTTTCAAGTGACGATTACTGAAAGAAAAATTATAATAGTCTAAACTCGGTCAGGCAACCAGACCTAGTGATAATCAACAAAATTTGAGAACATGACGAATAGTGGACTTTGTTGTTCCGGCTGACAACTGGGTAAAACTAAAGGAAGGTGAAAAGAGAGATAAGTACCAGGACCTTGCTAGAGAACCGAAAAAGTTATGGAACATGAAAATGACAGTGATACCAAATGTAATTGGTACACTCGGTACAGTCACCAAAAAGTTAGTACAGGGACTGAAGGACGTGGAAATAAGTGGACGAGTGGAGACCATTCAAACTACAGCATTGTTGAGATCGGCCAGAATACTAAGAAGATTCCTGGAGACTTGAGGAGACTTGCTGTCACTCAGACACCAGTGGAAAACCATCATCTAAAACTGGTACGAAAAACTTTCAAATGAGTATAATAGTAAGTACAGTTGGCGACCTTAGCCGAGGGCAACCCAAAGGCTCCCTTTTCAATAGCTACAACACCAATGTGTAGGGGAGGGCGCTACTCCTTTCCCTGGATTGCTCCACTTTACCCTTGATAATACCTTATAGTGCTGAGTGCTAAGCAAGGAGGTATCAAGTACCATTTTTTAAGTCTTTGATATGACTCAACCTCGGATTGAACCCAGGTCTCCCGGACCATTGGCGAACACTCAACCCACTAGACCAGAAAGACAAGTATTTGTATTTTGCCAGAGAACTTAGAAAGCTGTAGAACGTGAGGGTGACGTTGATACCATTTGTAACTGGCGCGCTTAGAAAGGTCTATAAGTGCTTGGGAAAAGGGGCTGGAAGAGTTGGAAATCAAAAGACGAGCAGAGACCATCCAAATTTCAGTAACGTTGAGATCCGCCAGAATACTGAAAAGGGTCCTGGAGACTAAAGGAAACTTGTCACTCAGAATTCAATTAGAAACCCTTAACTAATGCTGGTATGACAAACTCACTCAGAGTTTTAAAATAATGATAATAGTTGAATGGCAGAATAGAACTACAAGACTTGACACCACTGAATGAGAAAGGCGATCCACAGTAAGGTCTAGGTACTTTATCTCTTGTCGTTTTTTTCTTATTTCTACTCTATGGTTCTCGGGGACGGCAAAGTCCCCTATTCAGCAGGTTCTCGCTTTTTTTTGTTGATTATCACGAGGTCTGGTCGTCTGGCCGAGATTAGATGACCTGTTTGTATCTTAAAATCCCAGAAATTTTTGTGCATCTCATTTTCGAGGACAGATTCTGGGTTGTGCATATACCATTTGTTCGTATGGTCAAATGTAAATTTCTTGCACAATTCCCACTGGATCACCTTCCACACCCAGTTGTGTCTTTTTGTGATTATTATTATTATTATTATTCATTTATTTATTTATATATTTATTCATTTTTATTTATTTATTTGATATTACCTGTCTGCTCAGTGTCTATCAAATGATTCCCATGGTGTAGAACCAGTGCCAAAAACGCCGGCTGCTGTTTGCCGTCTCGAAGACATTGAAAACTCATCAAAGACATCAGGAAGCGTTGATAATGTCAAACCACTAATCGAGATGTTTCTTTAAATAATTTCATGGTATGGGAAGTCGTGAAATGATTGAGTTTTTTGGGCGGTTAGCGAGTAGATAATTGAGGTGTCTGATTCACTTAAAGAAATTACTCAAGCGAGTAATACGAGGCGTGTTCACAAAGTATCCAGACTTGGGGTTTATTTAGCAAGACAAAAATGAACAATAGATAAAACGTTCATTTTGTTAAAGATTTGTCCCACTGGTATTCAGCATGCTTATTTCAGCTGGTTTATTGCCAACTATGAATAAATAGGAGGGGAAACTAGTCTCTTTGACCTTGGTATGGCAACTGGTCCAGGAGTAGAAAAACTGAATTCAATCCAGTTGTAACCCATAAATAATAACATCCATGTTATAATAGTTATCGTTGTAAGAAAGAGATTGAGCGACACGGGTTCAAATCTTGGATAAGGCTGTTTGCATTTCATGTAGAGCTAACACCTTTGGGAAAGATATGCATCCAACTATTCTATATTCAGCGATGAGTAAATAGTAGGGCAGACTGGCTTTTGTTTTTTGTCTTTTTTTGGCATATAAACCATTGTAGGCTATTTCATGCCAAATCCATTTTTATACATAAAACAGTTCTATTTCAAACAATTCAGTTTGGCACAAGTACACAGTTTAGTTCTGTTTGATCCATTGATAGGACCCTATCAGGTGCTACCATTCCTGGTCAGAATGGACCGAGGAGCGGTGGCAGTGAAGGGCTAATCCGCATTCCCTAAACCGCCGGCACTACTGGAACCTCATCATATGATTGTTTAGTGTCATATGCAGGAATGTCGTTAGTGGGGGCGGTCTTACCCCTCTGCAGAGAAGCAATAGGTGTATTCTACAGGGCTTGCCGATTAAGCAAGATAGCCAGGGCTGCCAAGTCTAGCTATGGTAACCGGTCTTGGAGAAGGAAATCTGTTAATTCAAATCTGTTAAATTCCCCTAAAAACTGCCCTTGTGTCCTATCCCGTTTGAGTGGAGGTGTTGGTGAATAAAAATA
This sequence comes from Sepioteuthis lessoniana, assembly GCA_963585895.1. Classification (NCBI taxonomy): domain Eukaryota; kingdom Metazoa; phylum Mollusca; class Cephalopoda; order Myopsida; family Loliginidae; genus Sepioteuthis; species Sepioteuthis lessoniana. The sequence continues at coordinate 67,669,732 of OY757931.1, read as the reverse complement.
AGTAAAGTTGGTGACCGCAGTCGAGTGTGACCTGAAGGCTTTTTTTTCAATAGCTACTACACCGAGGTGTAAGGGAGGACGCTACTCCATTCCCCTGGATTGCTCCACTTTACCCTTGATCCCTACCGTATAATGTTGAGTATTAAGCAAGGCGGCATCAAGTACCATCTTTTGAGTCCTTGGTATTACTCGACCTGGGATTGAACCCGGGTCTCTCGGACCATTGGTGAACACCCTACTCCTGTACATAATAGTCCTATTCATAAAATGCTAATTCTCTTCTAAACCTAAAATATAATAGGAATGCTTGGTGTTTGGGAAGGTATTTAGTTGAGTCCCTCGCCCGCAAGGATCATTATTACCATTTGCTTATCTATGATATACTATCACTGAACACAACGGAATAATCTCATTTTACACATACAACCTTTCATATTGAATATATAGATACCAATATTGTTGAAATAATGAATACACAATCTTATCGAATGCCAAAAATATTCATATATTACTCCGTGAATAAGCAGTATGTAAAAGGGGTACAAACTGAAAACGGTTCACTTGATGAGAGGAAGTAAAGTAGCCCTGTTCAGAGACAGCATCTTTACTTTATCAAGACGAGAGGCGAATAGAGGTTGGTAATTAGTTACTGTCATTGTCATATGACACCTTATGAGATTATGACATTCTAATTCTTTCAGAGAGATATTGTATCCTTACAATATCTTTATTTAATCATTTCTAATTAAATATGCGGTCAAATGAATATTTTTTGGTATTATTCATGAAAAAATATTTATTAAAATAAGAAGCCGTCCAAAAATATGCGTTCTCTTTGTATATACTATTGCAGTTCTATTTTTTTTTTTTTAGATACAAACAAGTATATTAATTTATCGAAAATATTGTAAGCTTCAAAAATATATTACATTTTTCGAAAGTTTCTACGTTAAAACTGTAGTGATTAAACCTTGGTAAAACTTTGGATATACATCGAAAAGAATCAGCAAAAATCCAAAATAGAGCAAGAGTTTTAGAGACTTTCAGGCACTTGATCCCCAATTGATATTGGCGGGAAAACTCAACGAGTAACAAGTAAAAATTGTGTTCATAACAAATAAGATACTTACCTATATATGGAATGATCCTTGTGACGTAATCCTGAGCTGCAAAGAAAAGAAAATTTTCAAATTAGTTAACTCAAATGAATATATATATATATATATATATATATAAAGTAAATAAAGTTGGTAACCTTAGTCGAGGGTGGCCTAAAGGCTCCCTTTTCAAAAGCTACTACACTGAGCTGTAGGGAAGGGCGCAACTCCATTTCATGGATTGCTACACTTTATCCTTGATTCTTACCTTATAATGCTGAGTGTTAAGCAAGGAGGCATCAAGTACCATTTTTGAGTCTTTGGTATGACTCGACCTTGGATTGAACCCCGGTCTCCTAGGCCATTGGCAAACACTCTACCCACTAGGCTAACATATATATTAGTTTTCATATATATTAAATAACATTGATGCTTATCTGCGACCACAGGTTTCAAGCTGTCTTTATACGACAAGCATCATGCAGAGAGAGGCTATATATATATATATATATATATATATATAAGACAAGGTCGCCTTAGGGAATGTAATTATTAGCATGTAAGACTAGCAAACCGATAGGATTGAGTTTGAGTCTCACTGGGCTCTCCATTTATACGGCTTTGTGCCACATCTTAGCAAAAAGCTTGGTAAATTACTGTATATAAGACATCTCTCTCACACACACACACACACACATATATATATATATAGTGTATCACAAAAGTGAGTACACCCCTCACATTTCTGCAGATATTTAAGTATATCTCTTCATGGGACAACACTGACAAAATGACACTTTGACAATGAAAAGTAGTCTGTGTGCAGCTTATATAACAGAGTTAATTTATTTTCCCCTCAAAATAACACTATATATATATATATATATATATATATATATATATATATATATAATAAACAGTTGGAAAATTTTTCTACACTAGACTAACACTTAAAAGAAATAATCAATAAACTGTGTACTTTGCAAATGAATAAACTGTTTAATAGAATAATCAGTGTTAAATAGCAATACTTGTAACCACGTCACTGCCGGAAAAGAAATGATTAGTATTGAATATATTGCATACTACTCGTAGCCATAATGATATCAATCCAACGGTACATATTCATTTTCAAATAGAGTCAAATACAAATGCAAAACACAGGCGAAAACAAATACACAGGCGACTCTGTTGTTTCAGGTACGAACCTTCTATTAACTTCTTTCTTTGGTTCTTCGACACGAAGAGAGAGACAATTCTTACAATGCTAACCATACTATCTGACCCCACCCCCTAACGCACGGTGCATCCTATGGTGTTTAGATCTCTGTCGGTAGAGATCCGAAAATCCCAACTACTTCTTCAATTCTCAAATCCAACTCTCTGCCTCAATAGCAGAAACTCAACTATAGTCTTTCATGGTCCAATCTCAGCTGCTGTGTTTTTAAAATCATCCAATTCTCAGCCCATATCTTCTGGGCATGACGCCATCCACACCCCAGCCACATTTCCTGTCTGGAGTTTATTATGGCAACGGTGATTGTCATATCCTTTGCGCACGAGCGTAAAACTGTACCCAATGACTATGCACCTGAACTCTTAATCCGAGTAGTTCAAAGCCCAACCAAACTGAATGATGAGATATAATTAATGAAAAACGATTAAAATTTTAAAAAATAATTCCTTAATTATATAACACAGAATTATTAGTGTTGGATAGCAATAATTGAAACCATTTAATTGTGTAGAAATAATTGCAAAACTTATGTGCAAACAAATTAGTTCTGATTCATTTAAAAATAGAATTACCAACGCACTAATCTCTTACATATAATGTATATCTATTTGAAGGTGTGCGAACAAATGACTGATGTCAATTTGTTATTACTGGTCCAGTGGGTAGAGTGTTTGACAATGGTCCAGGAGACCTGGGTTCAATCCCAGGTCGTGTCATACCAAAGACTTTAGAAATGGTACTTGATACCTCCTAGCTTAACTCTCAGCAATATAAGATAAGTATCGAGGGTAAAGTGGAGCAATCCAGGGAAAGGAGTAGCGCCCCCCTACACCACGGTGATTAATAGTACGAGGATCATTAAATAAGTTTCCAGACTTTTTTCGTATGGGCACTTTTATTGATAGTACACACATGAAACTCTAGTCCCCTTTGGAGTAATCTCCTCCAACTGCAATGCACTTGTTGTACCGTTCCAACAACTTCTGGAATACCCTATGGAAGTCCTCTAGTGTGAGCGTGTCAATGACCTTCGTCACTGCCTCTTTCATCTCAATTCTCTCATAACGACAGCCTCTGAGCTTAGGGTATAACCAAAAGTAACAGGCAGCTAGGTGTGGATTGTAGTGAGGGTGAGGAACTGTGTTGATGCCCATCTTGGTCAAATAGTCTGTGACAAGGATGGAGTTGTGGACTGGTGCCTTGTCCTGGTGGAAAGGTCACTGACCCGATTTGAAGAGTGCTGGCCTCTTCCCTGGGAATCTCTTGCTGAACTCCCTTAACCCTAACCGTTTAGCTAATCAACTCTGGTGTATTGACTTCCTTACTCCTCCCACACCTCTCATCTTTCCTCACAGACTCCCTGCCTTCCTTGAATCTCTTATGCCACTCAAAAACTGATGCTCGATTCATGGAAGATGGTCGAAAAGCAGTCTGAAGCATTCCATAGGTTTCTGTGGCATTTTTTCAAGCTTAAATACAGAATTTTATTGTATTTTGTTCTTCAAAAGTGTCCTCACGTCTAGATTACATTTTTGAATATCACCAGCTGTGACAATCAGGTTTCTGTAGGGTGTATTCCAATTGCTGCTGTAGCTGTTCATTTAAACCTGAAATCATAAAAATTGATCTGTCATCTCATAAGATGTACTGCAATAACCTACTGAATTTTCAAGAGTCAAGATTAATTGATCCTCGTATCAGTCAACTTTGGCAACTCACATTTCAATGTGGTTTGTCACCCTAACGTCCTCAGCAAAAGCATCCGAAGTGAACCTAGGATTAATGACAATGACGAGGTGACACTTCTTCCAGTGAGTTTTAGATTGGTCGAAGCACTTCTAAAATTCCATTTTTGATAGATTATGAAGCTGCATCAATATATCTTATAATGTCTACCACATCCTTCAGTCTTGAGATGATATTTTTATTCAGGAACCAAGAACTTATGCTATAGAGCTTGGGGTTGACGAGTACGGATCTTTGGTGGACCTCTTCCTGGTTATAAAACATCCCGGAAACCCACTCCACTAATGTAGCCATGTATCTCTTCGGTATGTCAATTTTTCAAATTATCGTCGTCACACCTCATCCAGCCTTCCGCCTACACAATACACGTGGACACATCTTCTTCTCTACATAATTTACGCAGTGTTTACGCGGATAACACCTGCGTCCTGTTTACTTTAGGGACCAGGATCATTTCCAGTTATTTTTGTTCAACAAGAGTTCGACTTCCGTCGCTTTATCGACAGTTGTCAAAGGGGTCTTCAACAGATACAGAATAATGATTTTGGCTTTCTATTTAATTGAAAATCTAATTTGCGATACCGTCATATAATCTACTAGTTCTCTTTGCGGTTCACGCACTTCATTCATCGTTGTTGCAGTGATTGGATTCTCTTGGTAAAAAAAAGTCAACAATAATAGATAAGGCGTCGTCATTTGAATTTTTCAGCCTAAAGCTTTTTCAGCCTAAGAACGTTTAAGCCTAAGAACGTTCAACCGACTCTTGAAACATGGTTTTTGTCATATATATTGGCGAAGTCACGTTAAAAGTTTTAAAGTTATGACTGCATTAAATTGCTGCACTTGAAAAGAAGAATAATAGCATTGATTAAATTTTAAAAAATCTTGATCTCTCAAGGAGGCAAATCTTCCCCTTAGAATGACGGAAAAATAGTGATATATATATATATATATACGCAATTTTTTTTTCTTTAGTCAAAAGAGAGAAAAATGTGAATATTTCAGAATGAATAGATACACAAAGATTTGTATTTCTTAAAGAATTAATTCGTTTTTAAATACGTGTATGTTTCTAGCTTGTTACTTTCGTCAGAGAACATATGCGACACAAGGCCATATGAATGGGTCACCGAATGAGACTCGAACTCACTCGTGTAGGTTTGTTAGTCGAATGTTTATTCAGATTTTGTATTGGTTTATATAGAGGTCATTGTTTTATGCTAGATTTCTCTGCCTCCTTCTCCCTTTCGTTTTCTCAGAGTGTGTCTACTGGTTTGTCTTTACCGCAATTAGTCTTTGAAATTTGATATATCATAAAGCATTTCGTTGTTTTATTCAGGGTCAATGTGTGTGTGTGTATATATATGTATATATATATATATATAGTAAAGTTGGTGACCTTAGTTAAGGGTGGCCCGAAGGTTCCCTTTTCAATTGCTACTACACCGAGATGTAGGGAAGGGCACTACTCTATTTCCTGGATTGCTCCACTTTACCTTATAATGCTGTATTAAGTAAGGCGGCATCAAGTACCATTTTTGAGTCTTTGGTATGACTCGACCTGGGATTGAACCCGGGTCTCCCGAACCATTGGTGAACACTCTACTCATTAGGCCAATACATTATGCTTATATTCGAAGTATCACCCATTAAGAAAACTTAACTCAGGTCAGGATTTTATGATTTCTATGGAACATTATACAATAAAAAAGATCAAACGAATAAAATATTTTTCCATATATATATATATATATATATATATATATCGGTAACCATTAAGCGCATTTGTAAGCAAAAGAAAAATGATATATATGCATTAAAATCCCTTTGCTTACGCTGAGATTATTGATAGCTGTTGGGGAAGACATCCGACGGACGTAAAGACAGCCTGGTTTCGATCCTAGCTTTAAGTATCTCGCCTGTTTAACCACTCTGATGAGTTGTGATACAACGAAACTATCTCTCTGTGGATGACAATATTTATATATATATAATTTGGCGATACTTCATGTGTAGAATAATTGATATTAAATAACAATACTTAACATTTAAAAGCGAGAAAACAAAGCTCTGTCTCGTTTAAAAATGTTACTTATAAAGTATTCACTTGCAAATTATATATATATATATATATATATATATATATATGTTTGTGTGTGTGTATGTGTGTGTGTGTGTGGTTAGGCAGTAGAAGTTCATTTAAGCATGTTTCATTAAATAATAAAGACAGATCCTTTCAAGTTTCCTAAGTGTCTTAGTTTCAGGTTGGAATCGGTAGATGAATTTCCCTAAAATGTCCCGAGCGCTTTCGGGCCCTTCGTAGGCCATCATCAGGGGTTACTTGCTTGTGTAAGGTGTGTTGTTTTTAAAAATGAGTTTTGAAAGTTTTGAAAAGCTTGACAGAAACTACACAAGAATGTTGCAAGCAATTTTGAACAAGTGCCGGAGGCAAAACCCCACAAAGCAGCAGCTGTACGGCCACCTATCACCCATCATTAAAACTATCAAAATTAGACGAACCAGACATGCGGAACACTACTGGAGAAGTAGGGATGAGCTTATAAGTGATGTACTCTTGTGGACCCTTCACATGGTCGAGCAAAGGCAGGGCGACCAGCTCTAATATACATACAGCAACTCTGTGTAGATATGGGTTGTAGCCCTGAGGACCTGCCGATAGGGAGGGGTGGCGAGAGAGGGTCAGGGATATCCGTGCTGATAACGTGACATGATGATGATGATGACGGTATATCAACCCTTGTGGATTATTCAATGCCAAATCATATATATATATATATATAATTTTGCATGGAATAATCCACAAGCGTTGATATACCTTAAACAAAAACCAACCAAGCCAAACTTTCTCATTGAGTTAATATTAACTTAATCTTTTCATATTTCAATTTTTAAATAGTAAAGCTGATTTAAATTCAGTTTTGCTTCTCCTAGACTGGTTGCTAACCAAGGCTAAAGAACCGGGTTTACTCTACTATTTACCCATATATGAGAGAAAAAACAGCGGATTCCGGCCTTTCCCAAGAGCGCGAAGTGAAACGCTTCGTCCAGGATTTGTCCCTGGAGCACCGTGCTCATTTCTTAAGACGATAACCGTTTTGCTAAGCACGCCTTTCTTGGGTTGTAGGCTTGGTTATTAGTTTAATGAAGTGGTTACCTCCCGCTACCAATGATCCTGGTTCTCGGCTCTGTGACCGACGGCAGATATTAATTACGATAACTCTAGTGGTAGGTGCGAAAAACGGTCACACAAACATTGAGAATTTTTGAACAGAGTCATTCAGTTTTTAACTAGAAGACAACAGGAAACGACTCGAATTTCGGGGCTAGCGAAACCGCCCTCTCTCATTGATGATCGGCTACGATTTATAAAACAACTGGATATTTCTTTCTTCGTCGACTCAAGAATAAATCTTCACATCATCCTATTTTTAAAACCTGTTCAGAAGGAGATAGAAACATTAATCACAAAAAGTGTGGTATTTGTTCTGTGACCACGAGTTTGATTTTAAAAAATATGAACGCGATGTCATTTCTTGATCTCGCTTTTGTCTTTCTCTTGATTTTTTTGCGATCCAACTATGCAAATACGAATAATGCCTAATAACATCCGTTTTGAGTGTATAATGAGTCACTTGAAATAATGCCTATTTATGATTAAAGGAAAATTGATATTTTGAAATTTTTAAACGGATGTTCTTATTTATGGGTGATTGTCGATGTGCACAGGAATAAGAAATTGAGGTACACTTTTTCCGGTAATCATCGTAGGAAAGAACAACACTATTATAAACTAGCATGTCAGTGGGGCTTAGAATAACATAGCCGTAAAACCCTCTAAAAAAGGAATGACCTAGAAATAACCTTGAATTGCATCTGGTGGTGAGGCTCCAATATTGGTGCTCTGAAGATTGTAGAGTATCATTTTGTTATATAATAGCCGAGGGATTTCGGTTCATGCCTTTGAGTTTAGTTAGGCTGAGAACCTTTCGGCTCGGCGCATGGGTTAGTTGAGTGCAACATTGAGGCAGGTGTTAACACTCAGATGTCATAATAGTCCGAGACGAAACGGGGTGACAGGGTGCGGGTGACGTCACGCACCGGAAGCGCGCGGAGGTTTGTGTGAGATTTGAAGAAAGTAAGAGTTGAAAATTAGACGCCAAACGAGAAGGATCGACTTTTGGAGCTCGCAGGCGCGAGGCGAACTTGAGCTCTATGGGGGGGGGGCGCTTGAGTTGGGGGCCAAATGAATAAGACAGCATAGAAGATTGTGTCTCTCCTCCTTATGACGAAACCTTTAACTCAAAGTTAATAAAAAGGTTTCGTACCTGAACAAGAAGTCGTTACGTGTTTTCGAATTTCGAGATTCCTACGTTCTATCGTAATCAACATTCGATGTCCATTTCACCCATTTCGCACATAGCGTTAATTGCGAATATGGTACATTTCTATTGGCATCAATTCCAAGTCCTCTTTGCCACAAGTGACTGTATCTATTAGGCTCCCATCCACATGTCAAATATATCTGTTTACAATGATTCTTGTTAAATGAACATGCTTCATATTATCTGAATGCTTGCAAAAGGCTATTCAGAAACAACAACACAAAAATATGTATAGAAATGCACAGTCTACAAATTCTCTAACCTCTACAATAAAATAACCCTAGATATGTTAACCCAAGTTAGCTGGGGATGTAGAATACACCGACTGTGTCTCTGCAGAGGGGTAAGACTCCCATCCCATCGACGAGCGTCTTGGATATGACATTAAACAATCGGATACTGAGGCTCCAGTAATGCTGGAGCTTTGGGGAAAGCGGAATACCCCTTTAATTGACATCACTCCCAGGTCTACTCTGGCCCGGAGTGCTAGCACTTGATAGGGTTAGGTCAAATAGAAATGTTTGACATTTAGATTGTGTGCAAACAAATGACTTATGCTAAATGGAATTGTAAGAAATAGAAGTGTTTGATCATTTGACTTTGTAAGCAAGTGGCTGTTGTTTAATTGAATTGTTGGTGATACATAGCAATACTTCAAAACATTTAACTGTGTCCAAAAAATGAACATTATGAACAAAATGTGTTCACAGCTCATATATTTAATATATATACTAAAAGAATTTGGCATTAAATAGCCTACAATGGTTGATATGCCATAAAACCAAACCAAACCAAACCAAATCTTTATACATTTAATATATATGTATAAAGAGGATTTGGCATTAAATAATCGACAACGGTTGATATGCCATAAAACCCAACCAAACCAAATTATATACTTTTAATATATATGTATAAATAGGATGTGGCATGAAATAACCTACAATGGTTGATATGCCATAAAACCAAACCAAACTAAATCATATATATTGAATATATATGTATAAAGAGGATTTGGCATTAAATAACCTACAGTAGTTGATATGCCATAAAACCCAACCAAACCAAATCATATACTTTTAATATATATGTATAAATAGGATGTGGCATTAAATAACCTACAATGGTTGATATGCCATAAAACCAAACCAAACTAAATCATATATATTGAATATATATGTATAAAGAGGATTTGGCATTAAATAAACTACAATGGTTGATATGCCATAAAACCAAACCAAACTAAATCATATATATTGAATATATATGTATAAAGAGGATTTGGCATTAAATAACCTACAGTAGTTGATATGCCATAAAACCCAACCAAACCAAATCATATACTTTTAATATATATGTATAAATAGGATGTGGCATTAAATAACCTACAATGGTTGATATGCCATAAAACCAAACCAAACTAAATCATATATATTGAATATATATGTATAAAGAGGATTTGGCATTAAATAAACTACAATGGTTGATATGCCATAAAACCAAACCAAACTAAATCATATATATTGAATATATATGTATAAAGAGGATTTGGCATTAAATAACCTACTATGTTTGATATGCCATAAAACCAAACCAAACCAAACAAAAACCAAACCAAACCATCCGTACCAAAAGGTTTGAGTTCTAGTGTAAATAAAGAACTAACAAATAACCATTAATTAGATAAATGAATTAGTAAACCTTATTTATAGATTTTGATTTTCAAGGTGAGCAAGAAACTCTCGGCATAAAATAACCCTAGATATGTTAACATGCCATTAAAATCAATCAATGAACCAATTAACTGTCATACTTGTAGAATATAAGAACACTCAGACGATCACATGTACTGGATTGTACTCGAATATTGACAAGTATAAAGTGGAGAAGTACTTGCTAAAACCTGTTATATTCATGTTGTTACAATTGGTTAATTAACAAGTAGAAAACTTTGGCGTTACGATAAACATGAAAGCAACAGGGGATACTTGTAAAATTTCTCAGCGTGTAGCTTTAAGGATCGTGAGGAAATTAGGAAAACCGCCGGGTGTTAATTGGAGGAAATTGGCTGAATATTTACTGGCAGCAGGACTGGATGCCACTCACTCAAATAAATAAATAAATGAAAAAAAAAAAATAATATGAAGAAATAAAAAAATGACATTCTCTGACATCAGGCCCGCAGATCTTATAAGTGCCCAATTCTGGGGTAACTTTTGGTTAATGATGACTAATACTTCAACAATAAGATTTTGTCGAATAAGATTAGAGGGGCTTAGAAAATGCTGCCAAGACTGAGTATTTCTGTTTGATTGTATTTTAATACTTATCAACCCATGTAGCTTAAATAATGCCAAGTCCTGTCTATATATCATTATCATCATGTCGTGCTGCTAGCACGGATATCCCTGACCCTCTCTCGCCACTTTTCCCTATCATTCATCGCCTCAGGCAGGTCTTCAGGACAACATACTGTATCCTCACATAGTCGCTGAATGTATGTTCGTGCTAGTCGTCCTGCTTTTGCACGGCCATGTGTGGGGGTCCATAAGAGTACATCACTAATGAGTTCGTCCCTGCTTCTCCAGCAGTGTCCTGCATGTCTGGTTCGTCTAACTTGAATAGTTTTCGTGATAGGAGGCAGGTGGCCGAACAGTTGGTGTCTTGTGGGGTGTTGCCGCCAGGACTTGTTCAAGATTGCATGCAGCATTCTTGTGTAATTGCCGCCCAGCTTTTTCTCCAGCCGTTTTATTAGAGTCCATGTTGTGCATCCATATAGCATTATCGAGGTGACCGCTGCCTAGAAGAAACTGCGTTTCATTTTATCGGTTAGGTCTGATTTCCATATAATCGATAGCCTATTGATAGCTGTCCATGCTTTCGTTAACCTCGTGTCGATGTCCTTTTCGGTTGATGCGACGCTGCTTCCTAGGTAAGTGAATTTGTCTACTAGTTTAAGAGGGGTTCCGTCTAGAGGGGAGATGTCCCCCGTTTGATTATAGCACATATATTCCGTTTTGTGTGCATTGACATAGAGGCCTATGCCTGCGGCTGCTCGTTCCAAACTATGCAGTAGTGTTTCGGCTTGGTTGGGTGTATTTGCCAGTATCGCTATGTCATCGGCGTAGTCGGCGTCGGTAATTGTTTTTGAGGGGTCCGGAGTTGGGTATAATTCTAATCAAGACCAATGAAATATTCAAAAATAGAATATTGAATTTAAATAATCCTGGTAAATGTAAATAAAATCCACAGAGTAAATAATTTTCTCTTAAAAAACAACAACAATCGGTCACATTAAGATAATGATAAAGTTATTTCCATCCTCTTAAAGTATTGATATAAATCAATGCTCTAAAAATATTGCCCAGTCAGCTGGGGCTGTATAATACACTGACTGCACCTCTGCAGTGGGGTAAGACCCCCCCTAACGAGTGTCCTGGATATGACACTAAACAAACTGTTGGCGAGGTTCCAGCAGTGCTGGAGCCTTGGGGAATGCTGAGTACCCCTTCATTGCCATCGCTCCCAGGTCCACTCTGGCCCGGAGTGGTAGCACCTGATAGGGCCCTATCTATGGGTTAATTAGAAGTAACAGCATACTTATGCTAAACTGAATTGAGTAAACTGAATAGCTTGAAATAGAAACGTTTTTGACAATTAAACCGTACTTACACTTAAACTGCGTGCTTATGCTTAACTGAATTATTTCAAATAGAACTGTTTTTTGACATTAAAACTGTATTTACACTTAACTGAATTATTACATATAACTGCTTGAATAGTTTGAAATGGAAATGTTTTTGACATTTAAACTGTGTACTTATGCTAAACTTAACTGTTTTCAATAGAATATATTATTTACATAAAAATGGATTTGGCGTTAAATAACCTACAAAGGTTGATATGCCATAAAACCAAACAAACCAAACCAAACCATCTAAAAAATATAAATCAATGCCCTAAACAATTAACCGGTCTTTTCGGATCAAACAAGAAATAGATTCTATTTATGGAATTTATTTCTTGTTTGATCTGAAGAAGTCCTGTTAATTTTTTAGAGCATTGATTTATATCAAAGCTTTTAACAGGGTAGAAATAAATTAATGATCTTAATGTGAGTGATTGTTGTTTTTTTAAGAAAAAAAAGAAGACATATATATATATTAAACAGTAAAAACATATTTTGTCTGTATAATTCTATTAACATCGAGTTTCCTGATAACTGTCTTTGTTTCAGGTTGGAATTGGTGGATGAATTTACCAAAATTCTCCCGAGCGCTTTCGGGACCTTCATTGGCCATCATAAGGGGTTGCTTGCAGGTGTAAAGAGCGTTGTTTTTTGTTTTTTTAAATGAGTTTTGAAAGGATCTTAATTAAATCATACAGATAAAATGTGTCTTTACTATTTAATGAAACTGTTATATAATTACGGAATGATTTTTTTTAAATTAATCATTTTTCGTTAATTATATTTTATCATTTGGTTTTGGTTGGGCTTTGAACTCTTCGGATTAGTGCAGGTGCAGGTACACACATTGAGTACAGTTCACGCTCGCGCGCAGAGGATATGACAATCACAAATGTCAAAATAAAAACCCAGATAGGAAATAGAACTGGGGTGTGAATGACGTCATGCCCGGAAGCGATGGGCTGAGATTTTGGGGGATTTCAAAAAAAGACGTTAGTTGAGATTTGACTCTGGGCCGGGCCAGTCCAGCTGGGAGAGTTGACTGTGGGCGATGTAGGAACAGTCAGCATAGTAAAAATTGTGTCTCTCTCCTCGTGACGAAAAACTAAAAGTCAAGAAGGTAATAAAAGTTTCATACCCGAACAACAGAGAGTCGTCAGTGTTTCGCGTATTTCCCTGCATCTGGCTATATTACAAAACATGGTTAAATGAACAATTGCTGCCTAACCACACACACACACACACACATATATATATATATATATATATATATGATTTGTTTGCGAGTAGTTTTTACATAAATTTGTTTTTAAACGAATCAGAGCTCATTTGTTTGCACACAATTAAATAGTTTCAAGTATTGTTACTCAACACTAATAGTTCTGTTTGATATTAACCCTTTGCCTGACAAAGTTAATTAGTTTAAAATATTTCTAACACAAATAATTTTATTCATATTTACCAACCCCTCCTTCTCGGGCAGGATATGACACAAGGTCAATTTTTAAGCGGAGTTTAACAGGTTTTCCTTCTCCAAGACTAGTTGCCTCTCCAAGGCTGAAGAATCCAGTCTGCCATACTATTTACCCATAGCTGGAGGGAGAATAATTGGATTCATACCTTTCCCAAGGGTATTAGTGCTATGTGAAATGCAATCAGCCTTGTCCAGGATTTGAACGCGTGTCACCGTGTCCATTTCCTACGACGATAACCATTACACCATGGGCACCTCGATACGTACCTTATATTGCTGAGTGTTAAGCAAGGAGGTATCAAGTACTATTCTTAAAGTCTTTGATATAACGCGACCTGAGATTGAACCCAGATCTCCCAGACCATCGGTGAACACTCTACCCACTAGACCAATGACCCGGTTAATGAGTGACCCGTTTTTATCTGAAAATAACCGCGTCTCATTTTTCTTGGATAGATTCTGGTTCGTGCGTATACCTTTGTTCTGTATATTCAAAATTTATCAAGTTACAACCAGCTGTTGATAAACCCTCATTGCGTTTCACGTTAAAGTCAGATTTGTCCCCTTTAGGTCTATCAAAATACCCACACCTGCGCTTGGGCTGACGATACGGGAAGTGGGAGGTTGGCGTGGGAAAGCCATCACGAAGCAGTTTGCTCAATAGCACACCCTTTGACAGTTACCACAATATATCTTTTGCCAGATAAATGTACTGACATCATTCTAAACATTGAGCAAAACAGCATAATTTTACGGCTGGAGCTGTAGAATACATCGACTGCTTCTCTGCAGAGAGGTAAGATCCCACCCAACGAGTTTCCTAGATTATGACACTAAACAATCAGGTGGTGGGGCTCCAGTAATGCTGGAGCTTTGGAAAATGCTGAGTACCCCATCATTGCCATCGCTCCCAGGTCCACTTTGGCCCTAAGTGGTAGCACCTGATAGGGTCCAATCTATGAGTCAAATAGAACAAAAAGTGTTTTATGCTAAACTGAATTGCTTGAAATAGAAGTGTTTTTACATTTAGACAGCGTATTTATGCTAAACTGCTTGAAAAAGAACTGCTTTGACAATTAAATCACGTACTTGTGCTAGACTGAATTATTTGAAATAAAGTGTTTTTGACATTGAAACTGTTCTTACCCTAAACTGAATTGTTTGAAATAGAACAGTTTCGACAATTAACGGTGTGCAAACAAAAGTTTTACTTATACTAAACTGAATTGTTTGAATTAGAACTGTTTGACTAAACTGAATAGTTCGAGATAGAAATGTTTTTGACAATTAAACTGTGTACTTTTGCAAAACTGAATAGATTGAAATAGAACTGTTTATTTGTATAAAAATAGATTTGGTATTAAACAAATTACAAAAGTTGATATGCCATAAAACCCAAACAAACTAAACCAAGTCTGTGAATACAATGTATGTATCTACGAATACAATGTATGTATCTACGAATACAATGAATGCATTGACCCAAGCTCTTCACCACGGGTAGGATGCAACTCAACGTAAATTTGTTAAGTTATTTTAATGGTGTGTCAACCTCCACAGGGTTATTTCATACCTAGAATTTAGGGAATCGCGTTCATTGTATGTTTGTAATTAAATCTTTGTGTGCTTGCTTAAGATTTTAATTTTTTACACACTGTCCTATCGAGTAAGAATATCTTTAAACAGATCTATTTGACCGTCTTTAAACAGATCTATTTGACACTGTCCTATCGAGTACGAATATCTTTAAACAGATCTATTTGACCCTCAGAAAGACCCAACAAGACCCTAACAAGACCTGGGTCAGAGTGCACAAAGACTAATGCCAATGAAAGAGTATGTCACACTTCCCAGAACTCCAGAACAGGAGCCTCACCCTCAGATGCAGTTTAGAGGCATACATAAGACACCCTATTTCTATGTTACATATTGAATTTTGACAGGCCGGTTAGCGTGGATCTCAAAACAGGATGTGCAGCCGTGTCTTAAGATAAACAAATGACAGTGGAAATGCCACGTGATTTGCGTGGGAAGAATTGCGTAAGCGTCTGGAAAATATATAACTACGGGAGTTTTCAAACCTGAGGAGTCGGCGGTCAGTCAGCAGAGAGAGCAGTCAGCCCAAAACACAATGACTCTCAGCAGAGTCACTGTGTTTTGTGCGCTTCCCCGGGGCTGCTGGCGGCCCCCGGGTGGTAAAGCTTCTCTGTATCAGTCTCTTGTGAAAGAAATACGAAGATGCTGGCCTCTAAATATATCCAGGTGTAAATCCTTGCAGTTTCCTGGCTCTCTCTCTCTCTCTCTCTCTCTCTCTCTCTCTCTCTCTCTCTCTCTCACGACGATTTCGACATTTCGTAAATAAAAAGAGAGTTTATATTTTTATATGTAAAGAGTTATCGTCTCTTCCTGTTGTGAAAATTTGTGGGGAAGGCGTCTTCTTTGCAGGGGATACAATCGCTAAATTCTAACCCTCTTGGATATTCTTTAAACATAATACAAAAGGTTTTGGATTAAGTGTTTTGCTTTTCCAAGACTGGTTGTCGATCCAAGGCAAAAGATTCAATTTTACCCTACTATTTAGCTGACGAAGAAAATATATGGCTTCTTGCCTTTTCAAAAAGCGTTAACGTGAAAGCGAAACACAAACAGCCTCGTCTGGGATTTGAACTTGAACCGCATTGTTCATTTAGTTATTGGAAAAAGAGACGAGATGGTTTGAAAATACAAACTCTTTAAAACTCTGTAAAGAAACACTTAATCTTCTCTCCTCAGCTATCGACTACATAATACAACTAGTTTTCTTCCTCGGGAATAGCTTTTGTGTTAAAGTTTGGTTTGGTTTCGTTTTATGGCATATCAACCCTTGTAGGTTAGTTCATACCAAATCCTCTTTAGAGATATATATTAAATATATATGATTTGGTTTGGTTTGGTTGGGTTATATGGCATATGATTCATTGTAGGTTATTTAAAGCCAAATCCTCTTTAGACATATATATTTAATATATATGATTTGGTTTGGTTTGGTTTGGTTTTATGGCATATCAACCATTGTAGATTATTTAATGCCAAATCCTCTTTAGACATATATATTAAATATATATGATGTGGTTTCGTTTGGTTGGGTTATATGGCATATCATTCATTGTTGGTTATTTAAAGCCAAATCCTCTTTATACATATATATTTAATATATACGATTTAGTTTGGTTTGGTTTGGTTATATGGCATATCAACCATTGTAGGTTATTTAATGCCAAATCCTCTTTAGACATATATATTTAATATATACGATTTGGTTGGGTTTGGTTTGGTTTGGTTTTATGGCATATCAACCATCGTAGGTTATTTAATACCAAATCCTCTTTAGACATATATATTAAATATATATGATTTGGTTTCGTTTGGTTGGGTTATATGGCATATCATTCATTGTAGGTTATTTAAAGCCAAATCCTCTTTAGACATATATATTTAATATATACGATTTGGTTTGGTTTGGTTTGGTTATATGGCATATCAACCATTGTAGGTTATTTAATGCCAAATCCTCTTTAGACATATATTTAATATATACGATTTAGTTTGGTTGGGTTTGGTTTGGTTTGGTTTTATGGCATATCAACCATTGTAGGTTATTTAATGCCAAATATTTTTAGACATATATACTTAATATATTCGATTTGGTTTGGTTTGGTTGGGTTTATGGCATATCACCCATTATAGGTTATTTAATGCTAAATCTTTTTAGTGCATATATATCAAACATAGTCTAACACATTTTGTTGATAACATTTTTAAATGAACCTGTGCTAATTTTTTGATACAGTTAAATGGGTTCAAGTATTTCTGTCTAACACAAATAATTCTCTCTACTATTAATCTAGCACAACCGGCTGAGACTGTTGAATACACCGGCTGCTTCTCTGCAGTGGGGTAAGGTCCCCCCAACGAGTGTCCTGGATATGACACGAAACAATCTGATTGTAAGGTTCCAGTAATACTGGAGCTTTGGGGGATGCGGAGTACTCGTTCATTACCATCGCTCCCAGTTTCATTCTGGTCCGGGGTGGTAGCACCTGATAAGGGTCCTATCTATTGGTTAATTAGAAGTAAACCGTGGTTTGAGTTTCCTGGTTTTGGCATTCAAACCGCAGGTTTATTCTAAACTGAATTGTTTAAAATAGAACTGTTTTGACATTCAAATTTGAGTAAATAAAATCTCTACTTATACTAAACTGAATAAGCTGATTTAGAACTATTTGACAAAGCTGAATAATTTGAAATAGAAATGTTTTTGAAAATTAAACTGTGTACTAATGCTAAAGTGAATTGTTTGAAATAGAACTATTTGCATAAAAATGGATTTGGCGATTAATAACCTACAAAGGTTGATATGCCATAAAACACAACCAACCAACCAACCTAAACTGAATTGTTTGAAATAGAACTTTTTTGACATTTAACTGTGTATAAAGAAAATCCGTACTTATACTAAACTGAAATAGCTGATTAAGAACTGTTTGACAAAGCTGAATATCTTGAAATAGAAATGTTTTTGAAAATTAAATTGTGTACTAATGCTAAACTGAATTGTTTGAAATAGAACTATTTGGATAAAAATAGATTTGGTGATTAATAATCTACAAAGGTTTATATGCCATTAAACCCAAACAACCAACCAGCCAACTATTAATCATTTGTTGGCATACAGTTAAATGGTTTCAAGTATTCCTATCTAACACTAATAATTCAATTTACTATTAATCATTCGTTTACAGTGGTTTCAAGCATCGCTATGTAAGATTAACAATTCAATTTAGGCAAAGTGTTTCAAGTACTGCTAATCCACACAGATAATTCTATTCAACATTACTTATTTGCTAGCACTCAAATAAATTGTTCCAAGTATTGCTATGTATCTTTTTCAAGTCAATTAAACATCTTTTATTTATGGACACAATTTAAGTGTCAAACAGTCTTATTCGACCCATAGATAGGACCCAATCAGGTGGTATCACTTCAGGTCAGAGTGGACCTGGGAACAATGGCAATGAAGGGCTACTCAACGTTACCCAAATTTCCAAGGCTGGAGCCTCACTATCAGATTGTTTAAATGTCATACCGAGGATACTCGTTGGGTGCGGTCTTACCCCTTTGCAGAGATGTAGTCGGAGTGTTCTACAGCCCCAGCCGACTTGGTTTTGGCATAAACTAAGTCATGAAGGTTTGCATGCAATTAAACAAAGAAAGCAGTCAATGATAAAACCGTTTACACTATATACTTATCAGGAAGTGCGCGGTCTTTTTTTTTATTGTCTTTGTCAGATGGTTTCTTTGTTTAACGCCATATCACCCTTCGTGTCTTATTTAATGCCAAAGCCATCCTTTGTAAATTAAAAAAAGTGTTTGTAATTCAAAAATATTGGATGGTGTATTTTCAAACCAGCTTGCTTCTTTTTCTGTTTTTTATCCATTTAATAATAAACAAATAAATAAATAAATAAATATTACCTTTTTCTATTTTTTAACATTTTCTTTTGTTAAGTATCACAATTCACTTTGTTGTGATATTTAGGTCCGTTGCTCACAAACGAAAATTAAAAGGATTTTTAAATAAATGAATGAATAAATAAATAAATAAATATTGTCCCCCTTCTCATTAACAAAAACGAACCGTTAACAATTTTAATAAAACAAATTTTAATCCAATATTCGCTGCTTACCGGAAGTTAACTGGGTTCTCTCCCTCTTTCTTTTATTTTCGATTCTTTAATTCACTGCTTTCTTTTTTCATGTTAAGTTCGTTTATTTATTAATTAATTTATTTATTTATTTATTTTTGCCCCTCTTGTTTTCATTTTATCCTTTTGAAATTAGAAAACAAGGTTTCTGGTTGTAGAACACAAACGAATCAATGAGTTAATAATTTCTCTGACGTATATAACATTTTATTTTTACACGTAGGTGGTGGCCTTGCTTAGTGTTAGTCATTCTTTTTCACTTGTTAAAGACCGTGGTATTGTTTGCCTTTTTTTAGAGGCCTAGAATCATCTGTGTACGATATTCAGCTCGATTGAGAATGATCTCATGGACTTCATGAGTAGAGTGTTCGCCAATGGTCCGGGACACCAGGGTTCAATCCTAGGGCGAGTCATACCAAAGACTCAAAAAATGGTACTTGATGCCGCCTTGCTTAACACTCAGCATTATAAGATATGGATCAAGGGTAAAGTGAAACGATCCTGGGAATAGAGTAGCGTCCCCCCTACACCTCGGTGTAGTAGTTATGGAAAAGGGATTCTTTCGGATCACCCTCGACTATGGTCACCAATTTTTCTTTACTATAAAACGATATTTGCGTGTTTAGAATCAATGCAACGAAGAAAAATCAAAGTTCTACTCGGTTGGCTGGTGCTGGGTAGGATATTTACTTGAGTCCCTACTTACCAAGGTCCAATTTTAGCGTTAAATAACATTTCAAGAATTTACTCGGAAACCCTCCGAAAATTACACATGAACCGTTCATGGGAATTATAAGAAAGCAATTAGACATCAAACTAGAACCGTTTACACAAGAAGAACTCGACTCGGTACAAAGAAAAATTAAAAACAGAAAAGCAGCAGGGCTTGATGAAATACCTTAGAAGTATGGAAGATCAAGCAATTCGACGGTATACTGCTCCTACACTGTAATGCCGTATATAATCAAAATCCTACAGACAGAGGGACAAAAGGATGCAGCCTCTCCTTCCCTAAAAAAGACGACCTCGGATTAGCCAAGAACTACCGGGGTATAACCCTTACATACATAGCGGCCAAGATATACAATGCTCTACTACGCAACCGCATAGAACCCAAAATTGAGAACATACTTAGGAAAAATAAAAATGGCTTCCGGAGCAATTGATCCACGTCACAAATTGTGACTATCGTTCTAATTCTTGAAGGTGTACGTGCAAAAAACCTTGAGCCAACAATATTATTTGTCGACTTTAACAATTCCTTTGACTCCATTCACAGTGGAAAGATTGAGCAAACTTTAATCGCCTATGTTGCAACCATAATGATGCTAAATAGAAACACAAAAGCAAAAGACCGTTCCTCGGATGGAGACACAGACTACTTCGACATTGTAGCAGGTGTACTACAAGGAGACACATTAGCCCCATACATCTTTATCATCTGTCTAGGCTACATGCTTAGAATATCTATTGATAAAATAGAAAACGGTTTCAAGCTAACAAAAGAAAGAAGCAGAAGGTACCCCACAAAAACAATTGCCAACTACGCCGATGACAAAGCGTTTCTGGCAAATGCCCCTGGCCAAGCTGAAACCTTGCTACATAGTCTGGAACAAGCAGCTGCAGGCATAGGCCTCCATGTCAAGGCACACAAGACGGAATGCATGTGCTTTAATCAAATAGGCGACATCTCCACACTAAACGGTAGCTCTCTGAAACTAGTAGACAAGTTCACCTGGCTAGGATGCAGTGTCTCTTCAACCGAAACAGACATCATCACGCAACTAACAAAGGCATGAACTGCTATTTATAGACTATCGGTCATATGGACGTCAGACCTGACCGATAAAATGAAATGCAGTTTCTCCCAAGCAGCGGTCGTATCGATACTGCTGTATGGATGCACTACATGGACGCTAACTAAACGTATGGAGAAAAAGCTTGATGGCAATAACGCAAGAATGCTATAAGCAATATTGAGCAAGTCCTGGAGGCAGCACCCCACAAAGCAGCAGCTGTACGGCCACCTACCACCCATCACGAAAACTATACAAGTTAGACCAACCAGACATGCGGGACATTGCTGGAGAAGTAGGGACTGACTAAATGATGGAGTGTAATCCGACAATATATAGAGGAAAATTGACAACAAGGTAATCCAAGTTGAAGAAGAGATTTATTGAGGAATAAAGTCGACACTTGAGCGTTTCGGTTCGAATGAACCATCATCAGGGCTGCCAGGGATGATATAAGTGATCTTAGATCAATGATGGATATTAAAAAAAAACAAGAATACAAAAGGAAAATCTGTATATCAAGAAAGAGTGGACCGTTTAATTAGAGAATCACTTTGTTTTTAAATTGTCATTTGACTTATTTGGAATATATATATATATATATATGTGTGTGTGAATATACGTATATATATATATATATATATATATATATATATATATATATATATGCATAAATATATATATATATATATATATTTTTAAAGTCTGAATAAGTAAACAAAACAAAAGTGATACATTTGCGTTAAAATTCCTTCGCTAACGCCAAGTTTCCTTGTGGCTGTGTGGTATAATTTCCAGCTGGCGTAAAAGCCACGTTTCGATCCCACCTTCAAGCATATCGCGTGTTTAACCACACTGATGAGTTGTGATTCAACGAAACAGGTTGTGGATGTATATATATATATGTGTGTGTGTGTGTGTGTGCGTCAGAGAAAGTATCTTCATTTTCACAAATTATTCCGACTAGTCTCTTTAGCTTAATCATAGTCCATCCTGAATATTGAACAAGATTACTAACTGAAATGATTGATAGGAAAAGATGAATATTGCTGCTTCTTGGTATTAAACAAGTTTAAAGATTTTTTGTCGGTTGGTTAGTTGTTTGGGTTTGATGGCAGATCAACCTTTGTATGCCTAATCCATTTTTGTTCAAATAAACAATTGTATTTCAAATAATTCAGTTCAGTCAAAGATCTTATTCAAACGATTCAGTTTAGCATAAGTGTAATTTTTGTTAACACACAGTAAGATGTCAAAATTTCTATTTCGAACAATTCGGTTTAGCGTAGTACAGTTTAAATATCAAAAC
The DNA here is from genome assembly GCA_963585895.1 of Sepioteuthis lessoniana. Taxonomy (NCBI): domain Eukaryota; kingdom Metazoa; phylum Mollusca; class Cephalopoda; order Myopsida; family Loliginidae; genus Sepioteuthis; species Sepioteuthis lessoniana. The sequence goes on along the minus strand of OY757931.1, from coordinate 67,647,238 downwards.
AGTTCTATTTTAAGCAATTCAGTTTAGTATAAGTACGCAGATTAGTTCTATTTGACCCCTTGATAGGACGCTATCAGGTGATACATCTCCGGGCCAGAGTGGACCTGGGAGTGATGTCAATGAAGGGGTGATCTGCATTCACCAAAGCTCCAACATCACTGGAACCTCACCATCAGATTGTTTAGTGTCATAATCCAGGACACTCTTTGGTGGGTCCTACCCCTTTGCAGAGATGCAATCGGTGTATTCTACAGCCCCTGTCGACTGGGCAAGTAAGATTTTCAAGTGATACATATTTTATTATAAAAATGCAAAAAAATAATCAAGAAATAAAGCTTTATAAATCTACTGAAACCGCGATATATATATATATATATATATATATATATATATATATATCCCCCACACACACATATATATGTATAGAAGCTTAATCTAATTAGATGTCTTTCTTATAGAGCTCTTAACATTTGTAGTGAGTGCAAGATTGAGAATGAACTTAAAGCTATAAAGGATACCTTCCTAGATAACGGGTACCCAGAGGATGTCATTGACAATAATATCTAGTATGCAGTGACAAAATTCGGGGACATGAACCAAGTTTATGGTCCTCCGAAATGTCCTGTGTACTTCAGACTTTCCTTGGTTGGTTCTGCTACCGAGTCTTTTGCGAGTTAGATTGCCTCTTCTGTGTATCGTTGCTATCATGCTGTTAACCTAAGACCAATATTCACTTCGAGGCCGGCCTTTGATTCTACGAACAAGGACCAGCTGCCTATCTTTAAACAAAGTAATTTGATTTATAAATTTGTTTGTCGATGCAATGCAGTTCAACGTCTCGAAGTGAGGGTTAGGTAGCATATACCCAGATCTTTTTTGTCAGGCCGATTAACATCCGGGCATTCTCAAACAATGGATTCGGCAATTGGTGAGCATTTTCTCACTATGAATAGTTGCAGAACTCGTTATGAAGATAATTGTTTCTCAGTCCTGCATAGAGCTAGAAATAAATCCCATCTTAAATTTCTAGAGGCGATTTATATTTTTATGAATCGCCCCTTTCTATGCAGACAGTTAAACAATCATATTTTTAATATATTTGGGGAACTCCTGGATACAGGGGTTATTTAATTTAAAAAAAAAAATTTTCTCCTCCTCTATCTGGTCATCCTTATTATATATATATATATATATATATATATACCCCGTTTTTATCGAATTTCCGGTGTTTAATACTTGAAAAGAGCCAGACGAAAAGGTCGTTCGTTGTTTTATTGTTTTATTTAGTTCCCCAATTGTAATTACCAATTGTGTCTTTGTTTATTATAATATGTAAATTTTGCTGTACCTGCAATTTAATTATATATATATATATATATAGCTCGTTGTATATATATATATATATATATATATATATACTCCACACAGGGCACCTCTGGTGGTGTAACGGTTAGCAAGCTAGACTAGCAAACCTACACGAGTGAGTTCGAGTCTCATTGGGCGCCCCATTCATTCGGCCTTGTGCCACATCGAAGCAAAGAGCTTCATAAATTACTATATACTCCACACATACATACATATATATATATATACTACGAGTTATATTGAATAAATCCTAGAATCAACAACACCCTATGAAACAACCGCCGTACGGCTCCTTACCTCCCATCTCTAAAATCATACAAATGAGACGAACAAGTCAGCTGGAGAAGGAAGGACGAACTAATAAGTGACGAGCTTCAATGGACCCTAATTCATGGACGTAGCAGTTTTGGCCGACCATCAAGAACTTATCTACAACTCTGTGTAGATCCAGGATGAAGTTTTGAAGACCTGCCACGAGCAATGAATGAGAGAGAGAGAGAGAGAGAGAGTCAGGGAGATCCGTGCTAGCAGTGTGATTTGATGATGATGTTGATGATGAATTATCCCGATGATCCGGGAGGTGAAACCTAGGTAGATTATTTCTGGCTCTGTAGGTATTTTAACTTTGCTCTTCTTAGAGTATTGAGCACTTTTACACTTCAGCTTAGGTAATTCTGTAGTTGTTTCTTTTGAGAAGGCATTGCAGTGCTGGTTGATTATTTTCGAACGGTATGAATGTTTTTAGTCTTTTCTTTTTTTATTGATTTTTTCAAGATATCAGTTTGTGTAAAAAAATTTCTTTGCACATTGTATCATCCATGTTTTTTTAACACTACCAGAATTATCGAATATCTATCTATCTATATGGTAATTGAAAAAGTAACACCTATTTAATATAAACGAATTGAATTCAATTCCTGGTCACGGCTTTATGCGTTTTACTTTGTTGGTTGGTTGGGTTTTATGGCATATCAACCTTTATAGGATTTTTAACGCCAAATCCATTTTGATGTAAATAATCAATACTATTTCAAACAATTCAGTTTAGCATAAGTACACAGTTTAATTGTCAAAAACATTTCTATTTTAAACTATTAAGTTTATTCAAGCAGTTATAATTCAGCTAATTCAGTTTAGTATAAATACAGATTTTATTTACACACAGTTAAATGTCAAAACAGTTCTATGTTAAACAAATCAGTTTAGTGTAAATACAGTTTCAAAGTAAAAAAAAGTTCTATTTCAAATAATTCAGTTTAGCATAAACATGCAGTTTAAATGTAAGGACGGTTTGTCAAAAACATTTCTATTTTAAGCTATTCAGTTTAGTCAAACAGTTCAGTTTAGCATAAGTATGCAGTTTAGTCCTATTTAACCCATAGATAGCAACTTATCAGCTGCTACATCTCCGGGTCAGAGTGGATCTGGAAGTGGTTGCAATAAAGGAGTACTCCGCATTCCCCAAAGCTCAAGCATTACTGGAACCTCACCATCAGGTCGTTTAGTGTCATATCAAGGACACTCGTTGTGGTGGGGTCTTAGTTGGTGTATTTTACAGCCCCAGCCGACTGGGCAAGCGTTTCATTTTGTGTAAATGCCCTAGGGAAGGAAATTCAACCCCGTCTCAATTATAGGTTCTCTATAACCTTGTTGTGAGAGAAAACAGTCCAGAAGAAGAAAAAATAGTGAATTCTAGCTGGAGTCCTGAGTCATGGCTTTATACTTCCATAAAAAAAAAAAACTACTTGCAACCAAAATCGCAACACCATCATATATAGTGTGGCTGTTACTCAATGCTTCTAAAAGAGTCTACAGGACTCTCCTAAGAGCAGAGCTGTCATCAGAACAGAATCTTCTGCAAAGAACTAAGAACTTCTTGTCCAGCAAAAGGGGAATGATGCTAAACTGCAGCTGATGGCGATACTCCGGTTTTTGATACTGTGGAGTACATCTTCAATACAATTACTCTCAGGTCCACTCTTGGTTGAAGTGGTAGTACCTGTTTCGACCCCACTTATGGGTCAAATAGATCTGTTAAAAATATTTGTATTTTACGGGACCCTATGCAAAAAAAAGAAAAGAAATTAAAGAAGAGTTATACTAAAAGTATAAACATGAAAGTACAATGATATCTCGGCATCAAATAACCCGACACAAATTGACATACCGATAAAATTAATCAATTAATAAAGTACTTTAACAAATCTTTCTGTCATGTTTTTCGAAATTAATGTCTGTTCTTGTTAATTTGTTAAGTTGCATTAGGTGGTGAGGTTCTAGTTCTTTCCCAAGAGTATTTGTCCGAAAGTGAATGTAATAACGTTACTGTCGCAATCCAGTATGTTAACCCCCACACCGCCCCAAAGAATCCCCCTCAAAAGCTTCATTTTTTTTTGTGTTCAAATGAGAATTATATTTTCTTGGAAAGAGAAAGGAGTCGGCATTTTATTTTCTTGTTGATTTTCGGATTAGCAGACAAATAAATTCTGGTGTTGATGATAGAAAATAACGAGAATATAATTTATTGCCTATGGATAGAGTGACAGATATTTCGTTCGCAGACGAGATCAACATATTACCGGAACCCCCCCCCTAAGTATGTAAGTTCCGATACCCAGCCTATGCGTGAGGCAAAGAGGATGTTCATACTTCCGCATGGGACTTGAAAAGACAATATAAGGTCTGTAATTTTGGACTGAAGGCAGGTGACCCACTGGTCACTCAAGCAGACCTGTCAGCTCCTCGGGTGCGTTCAACGACCATTGCACTACTTCACAAAAAGGGTCCCTGCCACAGAAGAAAGACATGTGCGAACTATCTCTAAAGTTATTTTATGCCTAGTGGTTTGGGAGTCGTGTTCTTTGTATGTACACGTTTTCTTCTTTGTGTTGTGGTCGTTGTTGTAGCTTCCTTAGAGTCTTTTGCTTAGATAATTATATAAAATATTTCAATCAAATAATATCTATCTATCTATTTGCTTATTTATTTAGTTGTGTTTTATAGCATATCAAGCCTTGAGGGTTAATTAATGATCATCCTGTTTATATATATATATATATTTGGGTGGGTTTCGATCCCTGCTTCAAGCGTCCTACGTGTCTAGCCACACTGAAGACTTGTGATACAACGAAACAGTCTATCTGTGGATGACAATATATACGCTCCCCCCAGGGGGTTGAGCACTCTGGCGAAGGAATTTTCGGCTGCCGGTCGCATAATGCAAAGCTCTTCGAAAGAATTGAGCACTCTGGTATCCGGTAAGGTATAAAATGTAAACAAACGAACGCTGTTGCTGCTGTTGCTGCATAATATCTTATAATTCCCTTGCCGACGTGGTACGTAAAGTTGGGCGGGTTTCGATCCCAACTTCAAGCGTCCTACGTGTCTAGCCACACTGAAGAGTTGTGATACAACGAAACAGTCTGTCTGTGGATGACAATATATATATTAGTTAATCCATGAATTTGGGGGGTGTTCTCATGGTGTAATTTTTAAAGCAATTGACTGCAGAGACGTAGTAAGCGAATTCGAACCCCAGTCGCGCTGTTTCATTCACTTTCGGCAAATGCCCTTGGGAAAGGTATGAACCCTCTTTATCCCATGAGTTACGCTTCAGCTTAAGTAATTTTGTTGTGTTTTTTTTCTTTTGACTAGGCATTGCAGTGCTGGTCGATATTTTTGAGGCAGTACGAATATTCTTAGTCTTTTCTATTTTTATTGATTTTTTTCCAAATATCAGTTTTTGTGTTTAAATTTTTTCTTTACACATTGTATCATCCATGGTTTATGAAGTCAGCTTATTCTACAGCCCTAGCCGACTTGGCTTGTATTATACTATGGGTTAAAGTGAACCACCACTGTTCTTCTTGAAGGATGGCTTTGGTATTAAATAGCCTACAAAGGTTGATGTGCCACTAAACAAAGAAACCAAACCAACCTAACTTTAACTCTGACCGAGTAGAAAAAAACCCCAAATGATCCAACTTGTGAATAAACAAATACACAGATTGATATTTGGGAAAAAAATTCCATAAAAAAAGAAAAGATTAAAAACTTGCGTATTGTCTGAAAAAAAAAATCAAAGAATATCGTAATTTAGAGCCAAAAGAAAAAACTCTGACAGAGGACTAAGTAAACGAAGAAAATGCTCGATACAAGGTAGAGCAAATATTAATTTTTTAATCAATAAAATGTAGTTTGTCCTACCCTTTTTGGACAGCTTCATCCAGATGAATCAGAAGGGTGAAACCTAATTAGATTTCTTCAGACCATCTATCTATCTTTCTTTAAGAAAAACAAAAACCGGTGACATTAGGATTATAAATTTATTTCCATCCTGTTATGGGTATTGATATGAATCAATAACACCAAAAATAACAAGACCGGTTTTTATTTTTCTTAAAAAAATGATTGCTCTGTGATGTCAGTTACATTGAGCTCTTAACTCGGAAAATTTAAATGTTCATAGTTGAATGATTTTTTTGTCCTGACGGAATTATTCCCGACTCCGGTTTAACTGGACTGAATAATACACACACACACACACACACACACACACACACATACACACACACATATATATATATATATATATATATATACATGATTTGAAAGTAAATAGAGTGTAGGTAACATCATTTTAAAACAAGCCAGAGCTCATTTGTTTGCACATAGTTGAATAGTTTCAAGTATTGTTATCTAACACTAATAATTCTATATTATATTAATCCTTTTTTTTGCATACAGTTAAATAGTTGAAAGTATTACTATCTCAGTAAAATTTAACTTCAGTCACCGTCTTCTGGCAACTTTAAGATAAATAGCGTTAGGAATGGAGGTGCCCGTGGCGTTATGGTTATCGTCGCAGGAATTGGACACGGCGACACGAGTTCAAATCCTGGACTGATTGCATTTCACATAGCACTAATACTATTGGGAAAGGTATGAATCCGATTATTCTCCCTTCAGCTATGGGTAAATAGTCGGGCAGACTAGGTTCTTCAGCATTGGTGAGGCAACTAGTCTAGGAGAAGAAAAACTCTGAATTCAAACCTGTTAAACTCCGCTTTAAAAAATTGACCTTGTGTCATATCCTGCCCGAGCGGAAGGGTTGGGTAAATATGATAAATAGCGTTAGGTATAAGCAGCAAGAGTAATAAATTTGAAGAATTTGGTCGGAACCATTATATCGGTGCTTGGGCTTGACATGACCTGCCGATTAATCGGATCGGGCCTCTTCAAACGCCCGTCAAACACTGTGAGGAACAAACTGGAGTCCTACATGTCACGTGACCTCTTCGACAGCCAGTTTACGGACTGCTCAGCCTGCAGGATTCTTTCTTCAATCATGTGCAGTTTATTTGTTTGTTTGTTTGGGTTTTATGGCGTATCAACCTTTGTAGGTTATTTACTGCCAAATCCATTTTTATACAAATAAACAGTTCTATTTCAAATAATTCAGTTTAGCATAAGTACATAGTTTAATTATCAAAAACATTTCTATTTCAAGCGATTCAGTTTAGTCAAACAGTTTTATTTAAAAAATTTCAGTTTAGTATCAATACAGTTTTATGTTTACACACTGTTAAATGTCAAAACTGTTATATTTCAAACAATTCAGTTTACTGCAAGAACAGTTTCAATGTCAAAAACAGTTCTATTTTAAACAATTCAGTTTAGCATACAAAAACAGCTCCATGTCAAACAATTCAGTTTAGCATAGTTCTGAAGTTTAAATGTCAAAACATGTCTATTTCAAGCAATTCTGTTTAGCATACGAACACAGTTTAGTTCTATTTGACCCATGGAAATGACCCTATTAGGTGCTACCAGAGTGGACCTGGGAGCGATGGCAATAGAGGTGCTCTGCATTCCCCAAAGCTCCAGCATTCCTGGAACCTCACAATCAGATTGTTTAGCGTCATATCTTGGACATTCGTTGGGGGAACCTTATCCCACTGCAGAGATTCAGTCAGCATGTTCTACAGTCCCAGCCGACTGGCCTTGTATCAATATATGTACACCAGAGATCATTGTTAAATCTATGGAAAAAAACACACAAAAAAACTGTTTGGTTTGGTTGTTTAATGGCATATCAACCTTTGTAGGTTATTTAATGCCAAAGTCATTCTCCGAGCAGAAGAACAGTAGTGGTACTATTTAACCCATAGCTGGGACGATAAGGGGGTTCATACCTTTCCCAAGGGTATTTGCCCGAAAGTGAACATAATAGCGTGACTGGAATTCGACACCTCCTTAAATAAATAAAAAAAATAATAATAAATAAAACTGTAGGTTACCCGTATTAGTATAAGTATATTTCTTGTCAACAAATGTTGATCCATATATGTTTTTTTTTTATTTAATGGCATATCAATCTTCGTGGATAATTTTATGCCAGAGTCATCTTTGTAGAAGGACAGTAAACGTAAGTAAAATTGGTGACCTTAGTCAAGGGTGACCCGAAGGCTCCTTTTTCGATAGCTACTACACCAAGTTATAGGGCAGGGTGTAACTCCTTTCCCTGGATTACTCCACTTTTCCCTTGATCCCTACCAAATATTGCTGCGTGTTAAGCAAGGAAGCATCAAATACCATTTTTGAAGTCGCTGGTATGACTCGACCTGGGATTGAACCCAGGTCTCCTGGGCCATTGGCGCACACGCAAACGATTATGCTAAGAAGGACAGTCGTGGTACTATTTAACCCAGAACTGGGCAGGATAAAAAAGTTCATACTTTATAAAGTGGCATTCGTCCAAAAGTGAACGTAATAGCACGGCTGAAGTTAAAACTCATTTACTACGATGACGCACACTAGCATCTTAACCACTAAGCTACGGAGCCTTCCCCTAAATACGAAGAGGTTATGCAAGTGTGAGTTCATAAAGTGATGGACTGCGGAATCGTTGTACGCTATTATGTTCACTTTCGGGTAAATACCCTTGGGAAAGGTATGAACCCCCTTATCCTCCCAGCTATGGTTTAAATAGTAGCACTACTATTCTTCTAGGAGAATGGCTTTGGCATTAAATAACCCATAGAGGTTGATATGCCATTAAACAAAGAAACCAAACCAAACCAAGTGTGAGTTCAGGCTTTTTGATGGAAATACTGAGAAAGCCTGTCTTCAAATATCAGATTAACAAATAACGTTTTTTTTTAACGTTGGGTATTTAGGTGGTTAGCTAAATATATCACCCGATTGTTAACAGAATAAAACACTTCTTGTTCAATAACGGATGTTTAAAACCAAATTGTTTGTATTTTCTCACCGAGTTTCTCAGGGGAGGTGCTGTTAAAATTATAAAGCATCTTTTGTGGCTAGTATCCTCAACTTTTATCCCATGAGAGCCTTTTGGTCATTCGTTTTCTGATTTTCCTCGAGTGGTAGTATTCGGGGGATGCTGGATAAAACGATGTTTATCTGATTTAAGATTTTATTTAAGCCGAAGAAATCGAGGGTATAAATAGCCGGAAAGTCTCCCGTATAAAATACTTAGGACCCTTCTTAAAATAGACATGATCGAAACTAAGATAGATAGGCCATAAAACAAGGAAACTGATGACGTTGTAGGAAAGTGAAAGTCCGAGGAAGATTTGTGTCCATGGTACTGCTGTGCACAGCAAGAACACTTAGAAGAGTCCGGGAGATCTAAAGAGACTTACTATCAGTTGATGTAAAAAAAAAAAAACCCAAAAAAACTACTACTGATTTTGAGATACAAACGCTTCATTTAATCTCGGCCAGACGACCAGGCCTTATGATAATAAACAAAAAAAAAAAAAAAAAAAAAACAAAAACAAAAAAAGAGAACTTGCAGAATTGTGGACTTGGCTATCCCGGCTAACCACAGAGTAAAATTGAAAGAAAGCGAAAGGAATGACAAGTATATGGACCTTGCTAGAGAACTGAACAAACTATGGAAAATGAAGGTGACAATTATACCAGTTGTGATTGGTGCTCTTGGTACAGTCACCAAAGGATTGATAAGATGACTGGTGGACTTGAAAATAACAGGACGAGTGAAGACCATTCAAACTACTGCATTATTGAGATCGGCCAGCATACTGAGAAGAGTCCTGGAAACTTGAGGAGACTTGCTATTATTCAAACTCCAGTGAAAGACCATCAACTAACGCTGATCTGAAAAACTCTTAAAGAGTAAATAGTAACAATAACAAAGATAGTAATGATAATAATAATAATGAAAATAATAAAATGATCCACTGAGAGATGTGCAAGAAATTGAAATTTCACCATGCGAGCAAATGGTATATGCATAACCCAGTATCTGTCCCAGAGAATGACATACATAAACTCCTATGGAACTTTAACATATAAACGGATCACGTAATCTCGGCCAGAAGACCAGACATTATAGTAATCAACAAAAAAAGATCTTGCAGAATTGTGGTCTTGGTTGTCCCGGCTGACCACAGAGTAAAAAGTGATAAGAAGGATAAGTACCCTGTTAGGGAAATGAAAAAAATGTGGAACATGAATATGACAATTATGCCAATCGTCATTGGTGCTCTCGGTACAGTCACCAAAGGATTGATAAGATGACTTGGAAATAACAGGACGAGTGGAGACCATCCAAACTACTACATTATTGAGATTGGCCAGTCCTGGGAACTTGGGGACACTTGCTGTCACTCAAACTCCAGAGAAAGACCATCAACTAACTCTCAAAACGCTCAAGGAGTAGATAATAATTCCGCAAAGCTGGATAATAAACTGCCTCAGAATGTACTAAATATCACCTGAAGTCATAAACTTTCTCGAGAAAACCAGGAAAACATGGACAGTAGAAGTGACAACAGGAGAAAAAAGCTTACCTGAAGTAAAGATCCAAAGAGGTATTTTCCAAGGAGATGCACAATCACCACTACTGTTCATAATTGCCATGATGCCACTTAACCACATACTCAGAAAATGCACAACCGGATACAAACTTAGTAGATCGCAAGAAAAGGTCAATCTCCTAATGTACATGGATGACATCAGACTATTTACAAAAAATAAAAAAGAACTGGAAACCCTAATACACGCAGTCAGAATATACAGTCAGGACATAGGAATGGAATTTACTATAGGAAAATGTGCAATGCTTGAAATGAAAAGTGGCAAACGACATATAACTGACGGAATGGAACTACCAAATGAAGACAAAATCAGAACGCTCGGAGAAAAAGAAACCTACAAATACTTGGGCATCTTGGAGGCTAACACCATCAAACAAGTGGAAATGAAAGACAAAATTCAAAAAGAAAATTGTAGGAGAACTAGAAAACTCCTCGAGACAAAATTCACAAGCAGAAACCTTATAAAAGGGCTGTACTTGGGCTGTACTTCTCGTTAGATATTCGGGACTATCTCTCAAGTGAACCAGAGATAAACTTAAACAAATTGATCAAAGAGCAAAAAAACTAATAACATCACAGTGACAACGTTGACAGACTATATGTATCAAGAAAAAAGGGAGGAAGAGGACGTGTCAACTTCGAAGATATCGTTGACGCATCGATACAACGATTCGAAGACTACATAGGGAGACACGGAGGACTGTTTACAGCCATCAGAAACGATACTAAGAACACGATGAACAATAGAAAGAAATTAACTAGGAAACAAAAATAGGAAGAAAAACAACTCTATGGGCGTTTTAAACGACTAATAAACAACCTCTCACTCTAGAAAACCTGGACTTGGCAAAGAAAAGGGAATTTTAATAGAGAAACAGAATCTCTCCTAATAGCAGCAAAAAACAACGCCATAAGAACCAATCATAAGATAAGACGCAACAAAATAGCGAATGTAAGCTATGTGGTGACAGAGATGAAACCATCAATCACATAATAAGCGAATGTAGCAAATTTGCACAGAAGAAGTATAAGACTAGACACGACTGGGTGGGCAAGGTGATCCACTGGGAGATGTGCAAGAAAGTTAAATTTGACAATACAAACAAATGGTATATGCACAACTCAGCACTTGTCAAAGAAAACGAAACGCATAAAGTCCTATGGGACTTTGACGTACAGACGGATCACCTAATCTCGGCCAGAAGACCAGACCTTATAGTAATCAGCCCAAAAAAAAGAGAACTTGCAAAATTGTGGACTTTGCTGTTCCGGCTGACCACAGAATAAAACTGAAAGAATGTGAAAAGAAGGATAAGTACCTTCACCTTGCAAGGGAATTGAAAATGCTATGGAACATGAATGTGACAATTATACCAATTGTGATAGGTGCTTTTGGTACAGTAAGCAAAAGATTATTAAAGGGACTAGAGGACTTGGATGTTGGCAGACGAGTGGAGACCATCCAAACAACAACGTTATTGAGAACGGCCAGAATGATGAGAAGAGTCCTGGAGACTTGAGGAGACTTGCTGTCTCTCAGACTCCTGTGAAAAACCATCAGCTAACGCTGATGTGAAAAACTCCAATGGAGATAATGTTATATTTTGACCCTCGCCCCGGCCCAAAAATGCTATTCCAAGGTGATACAGTGGAAGGAAGTGACACATTCCAATGGCCAGTAATCGAAAGAGATCGCGTGGGCTGATTAAGGCTTATGATATGGGACAAGGTGAAGGTCCCATTGTGCCACTACAGTGATGCACCGGAAGAGAGTAACCTCTGAACTACAAGACAGTTATTTCCGCTTGATGACGATTAAACATTCGATTTCAAAGATCCAGTGGGCGATTGTGTGGGCGTTGAATTATTATTTAACTCAGTTGAGTTCGGGGTGCCAAAGCAGTTGCCAGCAGACTTCCAGAGAGTTAGAGACGAGATGTGGTAAGGAAAGCCACACCAGGCCGATTGGGCTTGAAGCCCTGATGAGCTGGGGTCCAGAGAAGATGCTGATAAGATGCTATAAAGAAAGCCAGCATCCAGCAGTGGACCCCAAGACCTCTGGTTGAGCATCTAAGAGAACAAGAAAGACACAACGTGACGGTCATAACAGTGGGGTCAAAATATGAAGTTTATGTTCGGTCTCCAGCACCCTCTCACATGCAAACCTTGAACAACCCTTTCGAACCCTTGCAATAAAGTGAGAGGTGAATATTTTTCTAAAGAAGTCTTCCTGCGTCTTCCTTCTTGCGTTTTCCTTCCTGCGTCTTTATCATGCTTCGTTTATTACTGCGTCTGTTATCATTGCGTCGGTATGTATCCAGTATATATATGTATACAACAATAATAATAATAAAAATGACACCTGAGGAGACTTTCAGTGTATAAGACTCTAGTGGAAAACCATCAGCTTAGGCTGGTGTGAAAAACACGCAATAGAAAACACGAAGGAGGACTGATTACAGCCACCAAAAACGATACTGACAACACGATGACCAACAGAATGACAATAACCAGGAAAGAAAAATTGGAGGAAAATCAACTCTATAGACGCGTTAAACGACTAATAAACAACCTCCCACACGAGAAAACCTGGACGTGGCCAAGAAAAAGAAAAGAGAAAACGTATGTATCCTAATAGAAGCACAAAACAACGCCATAAGAACAGATTATATCAAAGTGAGAATTGATAAGACGTCATAAAATAGCAAATGTAGGTTATGTGGTAATAGATACGAAACGATCAATCACATAATAAGCGAAAGCAGTAAGTTAGCAAAGAAGGAGTATAAGACTACACACGACTGGGTGGGCAAGGTGGTCCACTGGGAAATGTGCAAGAAAGTTAAATTTGACCGTAATAACAAATGGTATATACACAACTCAGCATCTGGCCAAGAGAATAAGACACACAAACTCCGATGGGACTTTTACATACAAATGAACCAATAAATCTCGGCCAGAAGACCAGACCTTATAGTAATCAGCAAAAAAAAAAAAAAAAAAAAAAAAAAAAAAAGAAAGAAAAAAGAGAACTTGCAAAATTGTGGACTTTGCTGTTCCAGCTGACCACAGAATAAAACTGAAAGAATGTGAAAAGAAGGATAAGTACCTTCACCTTGCAAGGGAATTGAACAAACTATGAAAGATGAAGGTGACAATTATACCAATTGTGATTGGTGCTTTTGGTACAGTAACCAAAGGATTATTAAAGGGACTGGAGGACTTGGAAATAACAGGACGAGTGGGGACCATCCAAACAACAGTATTATTGAGAACGGCCAGAATACTGAAAAGAGTCCAGGAAACCCGAGGAGACTTGCAGTTACTCATACCCAAGCGGAAAACCATCAGCTAAAACTGGTGTGAAAAGCTCTCAAGGAGTAAATAATAATAATAATAATAATAATAATAATAATAATCCAAACAGCATTATTAAGATTGGTCAGGATACTGAGAAGAGTCCTGGAAACCTAAAGAGACTTGCAGTTACTCATATACTGGCGGAAAACTATCAGCTAACGTTGGTGTGAAAAAAATCTCAAAAGAGTAATAATAATAATAATAATAATAATAATGTAAAGAAAATGTAAAAATTTACCTGTTAAGTATCACTTAACAGCAGGATTTGTGCAAACACAATGCATTGCATATAGCAAGCTCAGCTAGCAAACCTACACGAGTGAGTTCAAGTCTCATTGGGTGCCCCTTTCATATGGCCTTGTGCCACATCTAAGCAAAAAGCTTAGTAAATTTCCACAATGCATTGCATATATTTGCTCTCTTTTCTTACCCTACGTCTCAAGGAACGGCACCGTAAGACTTTGTTTTAAGCAATAATAATAATAATAATAATAATAATAATAAGAAGAAGAAGAAGAAGAAGAAGAAGAAGAAGAAGAAGAAGAAACAGCAAGTTCTGCCCTTGTAAAAACAACGCAACAAACAAAAAAACCAACCAAACAAACAAACGATTAATAAAAAAAAATTCAAGAAAGAACTTTAAATCACATCGTAAGTGAATGCATCATTCTTATTCAGAATGAACCAAAGCTGACACGAAAGCGTAGAAACTGTACTACTCAAGGAACTATGCAACGCAGAAAAAAAATTGGGCTCGATAATGAAAAGAAAGGGTATCGACATAAGCCAGAGGCCTTTGTAGAATACGAAAAGATCAAGATAATTAAAAATCTTTAAACTCTAGACCGAGCACCCCCTCTCCGAATGAGACGTAATAGTCATAAACAATGACTTGCCATATTACAAACACAGCTCTGCTCGCAGACATCAAAGTAAAGACAAAAAAAAAAAGCCAAAAAAAAAGAAATTGGAAAAATACGAGGAACTGTCTTTTTTAAACGCACCTCGTACAATAACCATCATTTTTTTTTCAGCCCAGTTGGTTGAACCTGTACAAAACACCTACTGCGTCTCTGCAAGGACGTAAGATCCCAAGTCAACGTATGTAAGGGATATGACATTAAACAAACTGATTGTTAGGCTCCAGTAATGCTGGGGATTTGGGTAATACCAAGAAACCTTTCACTGCCATTGCTCCCAGGTCCACTCTAGCCCGCAGTGCTACCACCTGATAGATGCGTCTATCAGGTGGTCAAACAAAACAATGCGTCAAACAAAACTGTTTGGCATTTAAACGAAGTATAAACAAATGACTTATGCTCAATTGAATTGTTAAAAATAGAACTGTTTGATCATTTAACCGTGTGTAAACAAATGATTGATGTTTAATTGAATTGTTGGTGATGCATAGAAATACTTGGAAACAATTTAACTGAGTAGAAAATAATGCGCTTAGGCCCGTTTAAGAATGTCATCAACAAAATGTGTTAACAAATCATATATATTTAATATATATGCATAAAGATAATTTGGCATTAAATAACCAACAATGGTTGATATGCCATAAAACCCAAACTAATCAAATCATATATATTTAATATATATGTATAAAGAGGATTTGGCATTAAATAACCAACAATATTTGATATGCTATTAAACCAAACCAAAGCAAATCATATATATTTAATATATATACATAAAGATAATTTGGCATTGAATAACCTACAATTGTTGATATGCCATAAAACCCAACCGAACTAAATCCTATACGAGGATCATTAAATATGTTTCCAGACTTTTTCGTATGGGCACTTTTATTGATAGTACACGCATGAAACTCTAGTCCCCTTCGAAGTAATCTCCTCCGGCTGCAGTGCACTTGTTGTAGCGTTCCAACAACTTCTGGAAGGCCTCATGGAAGTCCTCTTGTGTGAGCGTGTTAATGACCTTCGTCACAGCCTCTTTCATCTCCTCAATTGTCTCATAACAACAGCCTCTGAGCTTAGGGAATAACCAAAAGTCACAGGGACCAACGTCTGGACCATAGGGAGGCTAAGGAACTGTCTTGATGCCCATCTTGGTCAAATTGTCTGTGACAAGGATGGAGTTGGGGACTGGTGCATTGTCCTGGTAGAAATACCACTGACCCGATTTGAACAGTGCTGACCTCTTCCGACCGAATCTCTTGCTGAACTCCCTTAAAACCTCAACATAGTAACCCTAACCCTTACCGTTTGGCCAATCAACTCTTGTCTATTGACTTCCATACTCCTCCCACACCTCTCATCACGCAGACTCCCTGCCTTCCTTGAATCTCTTATTCCACTCAAAAACTGATGCTCGATTCGTGCAAGATAGTCGAAAAGCAGTTTGAAGCATTCTATTCGTTTCTGTGGTATTTTTCCAAGTTTAAAACAGAATTTTATGGCATTTCGTTCTTCTAAAATGTCTGATTGCATTTTTGAAATTCACCAGCTGTGACAATCAGGATTTAGTAGGGTGTATTCCAATTCCTGCTGTAGCTGTTCATTTAAACCTGAAATCATAAAAATTGGTCAGTCAATTCGTAACATGTATAGCAATAACATAGTGAATTTTCAAGAGTCTACGACCATTTTAAATGCCCCTACAAAAAAGTCTGGAAACCTATCGTATGCCCCTCGTACATTTGATATATATGTATAAAGAGGATTTGGCATAAAATAACCTACAATGGCTGATATGCTATCAAACCCAAACAAACTAAATCCCATATATTTGATATATATGTATAAAGAAGATTTGGCTTTAATTAATCAACCAGGGATGATATGCCATAAACCCAACCCGACCCAACCAAATCCTATATATTTGATATATATGTATAAAGAGGATTTGGTTTTAAATGACCTACAATGATTGATATGCAACAAATTCCCGAGCTGAAGTGGTTCGCCTGTTGGCTGAGCGGTATGACACTAAGTCTAACGTAAATTTAGGAGGGTTTCGACCCAAGCTTCAAGTGCCCTACATGTCTAGCCACACTGAAGAGTTGTGATACAACGAAACAGTCTGTCTTTGGATGACAATATATATATATATATATAGATATATATATATATGCTCCCCCATGGGGGTTGAGCCCTCTGGCGAAGGAATTGTCGGCCGCAGCTAGCGTAATGCAAAGCTCTTCGTAAGAATTGAGCACTCTGGTCGCCGATAGGGCATAAAAAAATGTAAACAAAGGCTGCCGCTGCTGTTGCTAAAATAAATACCTTAATATTCCCTTAGCCAACGTGGTACGCTTGGTGGCCGTAAGGTCTGAAACTTAGTCTAACGTAAAGTTAGACGGGTTTCGATCCCGGCTTCGAGCGTCCTGCGTGTCTAGCCACACTGAAGAGTTCTGATAGAACGAAACAGTCTGTCTGTGGATGACTATTTATATATATATATATGAATGTGTGCAATATACTCCTGTCTTCCTTCTCCTATTTTAAAATCCATCAGAACGAATTATGACAAAGCAAAAACAGATGAAAGTCAGAGGAGGAAATGTTCTGGAAAGAGGTTTCGAAATTACATACGGGTTCCAGCTGCCGAGGGTGGAGATATAGCTAGTGATAGAAATCACCTGCTAACCGAAAACGCATCTATCTATCTATCTCATTTTATTTTTATCAATGCCCATCAAAATCTATCTCTCTAAGACTCTTCCTATCTATCTATCTATCTATCTATCTATCTATTTGAGTCTCTCTATATCAATCTATCTACCCATGGATAATGTATGTCTTCTTTTTTTGTGTTTATGTGAGTGTGTGTGTCTCTGTGTGTGTGTGTGAATGTGCTTTTGCCTGATCGCATCCCATTGCAGAGATGCAATCATGAACGCGTGCCTTTACGTCCCGGTATTCTACTTAATAACAGCTGCAAACAATCTACAACACCCCAGTAAGCGCTCTTTGTAATAAATAAATGAAAAAGTGAGACAATCAACAACAACAACAACAACAATGAAATGACATAAAGAAAATTTGAGAGACGTAATGGAAGGGGAAATCGTTTAAGAACTGTGCAAGAGATTAAGATGTGACCTTACTCACAAACGGTATAAGTACAAACCAGAACATGTCCAAGAAAATGAGACTCATAATTTTCTCTGGAACTTTGCCATACAAACAGATCATCCGATCCAAGTAAGAGAACCAGACCAAATTCCTTTTTAAAAGAAGAAAAGAACTAGTCATCTAGTGGATTTTGACGTTCCAGTGGGACACAGAATGAAAATGAAAAAAGAAAAGAAAAACTAAACGAGAAATAATTAGCTGAAAAAATTGAGAAATATGATAGTGACAGTATTACGAATTGGCACCCTTGGAACGGACCCCAAAGGCCTGAAAAAAAGAGCGGGAGAAAAAGAGATCAGAGGAGGAATTGAGACCACCCTGACCGCAACACTTTCAAGATCCCTAGAATCCTTAGAAGAGTCCTGGAGACCCGTTGTGCTGTCACTCAAAATTTTGTGAAATATTACCAGTTGAACAGGTGTGAAAAACTCTGAGTGAATCCGTCTTGGAGAAAGAGACACACAATTCTTTGGGATTTTGACATACCAGCAGATTAGCTAATCCCGGTCAGAAGACCAGACCTTATGATAATTAACAATAAAAAAAGATACCCGGACCTTGCCAGGGAACTAAAAAAAAAATGGAACAAGAAAGTGACGGTGATACCAAATGTAATTCCAGAAGACTTAAGGAGATTTGCTGTCACTCAGACTCCCATGAAAGACCATCAGCTAATGCTTGTGCGAAAAACTCACAAAGAGCAAAATAATAATAATAATAATAATGAACAAGATATCCGACAAAGTGATGAATTCCATCAGGGAAGTCATGAAAAACTGGAAAGTGGAATTGACAGCAGGCGGAAAAACTTTTGCGGAGGTAGAAAATCCAGAGAGGAATCTTCCAGAGAGATGCACTTTCACCATTATTATTTGTAATAGTAATGATACCACTCAATCACATATTTAGAAAATGCACGGTGGGTTGGGGGTACAAATCTAAAGAATTCCAAGAAAAGATTATTCACCTAATATACATGGATGACATCAAGCTGTTTGAAAAAAAAATGAAAAAGAATTAGACTCTAAAACCGACAATTAGAATATACAATCAGGCCAGGGAAATGGTATTTGACTTAGAAAAATGTGCCATGCTAATAATGAGAAGTGGAAAAAAACAAAACAAATAACGGAGGGAACAGAACAGCCAAGTCAAGAAAGAATCAGAATGCTTCAAGAAAAAGAAAATTACAATTACTTAAGAAAGCGGACCCCATCAAACAAGCAGAGATGAAAGAAAAAGTTACAATAGAGTCACTTAGACGAACAAGAAAGCTTCTGGAACCCAAGTTCTGCAGCAGAAATCTCATCAAAGAAATAAACATCTGACCAGTTACCTTAGTAAGATACTCAGTACCATTCTTGAAATGACCAAGGGGAGGAACTCTGACAGATGGACCAGAGGAAAGGATATTTGATGACAATGGATAACGTCTTACATCCGAAAGATGACATAGACAACGTGGTACCTTCAATAAGTTTCCAGACTTTTTTTGTACAGGTATCTAAATTTGTCGTAGACTCTTGGAAATTCAGTATGTTATTGCTGTACATCTTATAAGATGACTGACCAATTTTAATGATTTCAGGTTCAAATCAACAGCTACAACAGGAATTGGAATGCACCCAATTAAAGCCTGATTGTCACAGCTGGTGAATTTCAAAAATGCAATCTGATACTTTAGAAGAACGATATGCAATAAAATTGTGTTTTAAACTGGCAAAAAATGCTGCCACAGAAACGTATGGAATGCTTCAGACTGCTTTTCGACCATCTTGCATGAATCGAGAATCAGTTTTTGAGTGGCATAAAAGATTCAAGGAAGGCAGGGATTCTGTGAGGGCTGAAGAGAGGTGTGGAAGGATTAAGGAAGTCAATACACCAGAGTTGATTGGCCAAAGGGTTTGGTTTAGAGTTACTATGTTGAGGTTTTAAGGGAGTTCAGCAAGAGATTCCGTCAGAGGAGGCGAGCACTCTTCAAATCAGGTCAGTAGCATTTCCACTAGGACAATGCACCAGTCCACAACTCAATCCTTGTTAAAGACTATTTGACCAAGATGAGCATCAAGACAGCTCCTCAGCCTCCCTATAGTCCAGACGTTGCTCCCTGTGACTTTTGGCTATTCCCGAAGCTCAAGGAAAAACTTAGAGGCTGTCGTTATGAGACAATTGAGGAGAGGAAAGAGGCTGTGACGAAAGTCACTGACACGCTCACATAAGAGGACTTCCATGGGGCCTTCCAGAAGTTGTTGGGACGGTACAACAAGTGCATTGCAACCGGAGGAGATTACTTCGAAGGGGACTAGAGTTTCATGCGTGTACTATCAATAAATGAGCCCATTGGAAAAAAGTCTGCAAACTTATTTAATGATCCTCATATATTTGTCAAGAAAAGAAGAGGACTCGCTGGCACTGAAGATAGCGTACATGCATCACTCCAAAAACTCGTGGACTACCCTAAAAAGATTAAAGAAGGACTTAATAACTTCGCTGACAGCATAAGGACTAACCGAATAACAATAATTATGAGACAGAAATGGGAGGAAGAACAACTGTATGGTGTTTTCAAGCGGCAAACTGGTGAAATCTCACACGAGAAGACCTGAAAATGGCGTCGAAAGGAAACCTTAAGAGAAAATCTGAATCTTTTTTGATTGAAGCACAAAACAACGCCATATAGACCACCGGGACCCTGGGTTCAATCCAAAGTCGAGTCATACCAAAGACTTTAAAAATGGTACTTGATACCTCCTTGCTTAAAACTCAGCAATATAAGGCAAGTATCAAGGATAAAGTGGATCAATCCAGGGAAAGGAGTAGCGCCCTCACCTATAACTCGGTGTAGTAGCTATTGAAAAGGGAGCCCTTGAATACGGTCGCCAACTTTACTTACTATACTAAAGCGAAAATTGATGATAGGCAAGTTTAGACTATGTGGTGACAGAGACAAAATCATTAATCACATAATCAGCGAATGTAGCAAACTATCGCAGAGGGAGTATCAAACTAGATACGTATGGGTAGGAAAAGTGATCCATTTAAAACTGTGTAAGAAATACCACACAACCAAAGAATTTATGCAAAGATCAGAGTCTGTCTTGGAGAATGAGACGCATAAAAATCTCTGGGATT
Source organism: Sepioteuthis lessoniana (assembly GCA_963585895.1). Classification (NCBI taxonomy): domain Eukaryota; kingdom Metazoa; phylum Mollusca; class Cephalopoda; order Myopsida; family Loliginidae; genus Sepioteuthis; species Sepioteuthis lessoniana. The sequence goes on along the minus strand of OY757931.1, from coordinate 67,626,408 downwards.
TTAAGATACGAACAGATCCCCTAATCCCGGCCAGAATAGCATATCCAGTGATAATCATATTTACCCAACCCCTCCGCTCGGGCAGGATATGACACAAGGTCAATTTTTTAAAGCGGAGTTTAACAGGTTTTTGAATTCAGAGTTTTCCTTCTCCTAGACTAGTTGCCTCACCACGGCTGAAGAACCTAGTCTGCCCTACTATTTACCCATAGCTGGAGGGAGAATAATTGGATTCATACCTTTCACAAGGGTATTAGTGCTATGTGAAATGCAACCAGTCTCGTCCAGGATTTGAACTCGTGTCATCGTGTTCATTTCCTGCGAACGTAACCATTACACCACGTGCAGATCCAGTGATAATTGCCAACAAAAAAGAGAGCTTCCCGAACTCTGCTGTCCCTGAGGATCACCAAGTGGAAAATCCAAGAAAGCGAAACGTGGGACGAGTACTTGAACCTTGCCGGAGAACTAAGAAAGCAGTGGAATACGAGGATGACGGTAATCCAATTTGTAATTGGTATCCATCGAATAGTCTCCAAAGGAAAGGTGGTTGGAAGTGTCGGAAATCGGAGGACGAATCGAGACAATCCAAATTACAGCATTGTTAAGCTCGTCCTGAACTCTAAGAAGAGTCCTGAAGATGACCAGTTAAAGCTGGAGCGAAAAACTCGCAATAATAATAATAATAATAAAAATAATGATAATATGTCCAAGAAAATGACACACATAAACTCCTATGAGATTTTGACATACACACGGATCACCGAATCTCGACCAGTAGACCAGACCTTATAACAATCAACAAGAAAAAAGACTATATGCAGAATTGTCGACTTAGCTGTCCCGGCTGACCACAGAATAAAACTGAAAGAATGCGAAAAGAAGGATAAGTACCCCCACCTTGCTTGAGAATTGAAAAAACTATGAAACATGAAGATGACGATTAAACCAATTGTAATTGGTGCTTTTGACACAGTAACAAAAGGATTATTAAAGTGCCTGGATGACTTGGAAGTTGGTGGACGAGTGGAGACCATCCAAATGACGGCATTATTGAGAACGGCCAGAATACCGAGAAGAGTCCTGGAAACTTGAGGAAACTTGTTATCACTCAAACTCCAGTGAAAAACCATCAGCTAACGCTGATGTGAAAAACTCTAATCAGATGATCAAACCTACTTTTGATTAAGTAGAAAAAATCACCCCAAACAAATAAAAAAGAAAAAAATATTAAAAAAGAATTATAAAAAAATAAGACGGATAATGAAAGAAAAAAAATTCATATATATTTTTACTAATAAGTTTTTTCTTGTTTAATAATCAATTTTCAAAGCAAAATATGCAAATTAGCTGACACGAAGAGTAAAAAAATCTCTATCTACGCAAATTTATATTGCAAACGTTGATGGATATAATATCTAACAATCTCGGCCTTCAGGATTTTAACCTTGTGTCAAGTCCAGTCTGGTGGGAGGCAGCGACAAATATCATAGTAGCTAACAATCTTGGCACCTCACGTGCTATAATAGTTAATAAGTAGAATTAGCAAACCATTGTGAGTGAGTTCGTTTCTCACTGAGTGTCCCATACTTCTGGCCTTGTACCACAACTAAGTTAAGCAGCGTAAAAAAACCCTGATTTATAAAAGTCTAGACTAAAGAACCAGTAATAGTGAATTTATCTTACAATTTAGTGCAGAATTCACTTGGTTGGTTTTTATGACATATCATATCTTGCAAATTATTTAATGCAAAGTTCTGTCTATATATGTGTGTGTGTGTGTGTGACATATTAAAGAATAGTTTGTCGATAAAATTTTTAAACGAGCCAGAGCTCATTTGTTTGCACACTGATAAGTGGTAGCAATTATTGATTTGTAAGTAAAGTTGGCAATTGTAGTCGAGGGTGACCCTAAGGCTCCCTTTTCAATAGCTACTACAATGAGATGTAGGGGAGGGCACTACTCCTTTCTCTGGATTACTCCACTTAACCATTGTTACGTGTCTAAAAGTGCTAAGCAAGGAGGTATAAAAGTGCCATTTTTTGAGTCTTTAGTGTGACTCGAACAAGTCACCAGGGCCATTGGAGAACGCTCTAACAATTAGGCCAAAGGGGAAAAAAAAAATCCTGAAGCTAATTTCTTTGCTAAAAATTGCCATTATTTGCACATAGTTAAAGGGTTTCAAATATTTCTATCTGACTCAAATACTTCTATTTAATATTAATCATTTGTTTTACACACAGTGGATTCAAGTATAGCTCAAACTAACAGTTTTATTTGCACACAGTTAAATGGTTTCAAATATTGCTTTCTAACTATAACAATCCTATTTAATATCAACGATTTGTTTACAGCCAGTGGATTAAAGTATTGCTCGCACTAACAGTTTTATTTGCACACAGTTAATTGGCTTCAAATATTGAAATCAAACTCTACTTCTACTATTTAATATTGATGATTTGCTTACACACAGTGGATTCAAGTATTGCGCACATGAATAATTTTTCATACACACAGTTAAATGGTTTCAAATATTGTTATCAAAAATAATAATTCTATTTAATATTGATGATTTGTTTACACGCTTTGGATTCAAGAATGCAAGCACTAATAGTTTTATTTGCACATAGTTAAATTATTTCATGTATTCTAATGTAAGACAAATAATTCTGTTTAATATTTATTAATATTAATCATTTATTTGTACGCACTTAAATGGCTATCTGACACCGTTGATTTTATATGCACAGACTAAAAGGGTTCCAGGCATTGCTACATGACAGTAGGAATTCAATCTAAACCCGGTTATTTTTTTGCACCCAGGTAAATCGTTAAATAGTTCTATTTGACCCCCTAGATGGGGCCCTATCAGGTACTACCACTCCAAGTGTGAGTGGACCTGCGAACAATGACAATGAAGGGATAATCTACATTTCCAAAAGCTCCAGAACTGGAGCCTCACCATCAGATGCAGTTTTGTGTCATATACAGGACACTCATTAGAGGGTGGAGTTTTACCCCTCTGCAGAGATGCAGTCGGGGCATTCTATAGCCCCAGCCAAATGGGCTAGTAGAATTCGGATCTAGGCGAACAGACTTGCAGAGCATATATATATATATATATATATATATATATATATAGTACGCCGACTGTATTCCCTGCAGAGGGCTTAGAATCCCCTCCCAAAAGAGATGTCCTTGCTATAATAATAAGCCACGTCTGATGATAGGGCTCTAAATCAGGAGAACTGATGTGCAGGGAATTCTCCTTCATTGCCATTACTCTCAGCTCCACTTTGACTCGAAGTGATAGTACTTGATAGGATCCCATAAATGGATCAAATAGAGTTTTTTAAAAGTCATTCGTATTCTATAAATGATTTGCACTTAGAATAATTCCTTGACGCTCTATTTGTTTACTAAGGGTTATAATTATTACTTACTTGAAACCATATAATTTTGTGAATAATCATTTCTAAATAGAATTCATTTCTTGAAACCATATAATAATTAGGATTAGATAGAATACTTGAAACAATACAGGGTGCGGAAGCAAAATATAGAATAATTTTTATGACGTTTTTTTTTTGTCTCATTAGTCTAATTTTTACACCACCCCACCCCGACCCCCCCAAAAAAACAAAAAAAATAAAAATAAAAATAAATAAAATAAACGCGATGAATGTAAATTTTCATAATAAACTCTATTATTCAAGCACTTTTTCATTGAAATTCAGCTCAATATGAGTAAGCAAGAAAAAAAAACGACAAAGAATCTCTGATTTGCTTAACGCCGAAACCAAGCCAAAAAAAATTCCAAATAATTGGAATTTTTTTATGGTTTCCATCAAGCTCATGCCTTAACCCTCTTGATTACGCTATATGGGGCGTTTTAGAAGAAAAAACAAATGCAACTTTCCATCCAAATATTGGCTCGCTTAAGACTGCTATTAAGGAGGAAATGAATAAAATGTCTGAAGAATTTATTTTGAAGGCAAGCAAATCGTTTCGAAGACGTGTTGATGCAACAATTGAAAAAAATTGTGGCCATATTGAGTAAATTTACTGTTTTGTGTCTATCTTCTTATTTTGTGGTTTATTTTTTAAAAATTGAAATGAATCTTGTTTTGTAACAGAGTCGTCTCTTATCATACTAGGATATTCTTAATTTAGCTTCCGTACCCTGTACCATAATATGCAAATTTTTTGCCTAGATAGAAATACTGATTATCATAAAACCGTGCACAAAAACACTTGCAAGAAAGTTGTTTCTTGCGAGTGTTTTTGTGGATGTTTTTTCTATGACGAATGTAAATATAATTGTACAATGAAAACGATTTCCTAACCTCTAGATATTAAATAACCCTAAACAAGTTGACGTGTCGTTAAAATCAATCAGTTAATCAATCAATTGATATTACGTTCCCTGAAACAGATGCCTGTATCATGTAATAATTATCATAATTATCATTATTATATTTTTGCTTTTGAAGTTTGGAAATTTAAATTCTGTATGACTGGTTACATCTTGCTTGAACGTGGATTCTGGTTGATAAACCTTTATTGCTTGAGAATAACCACTAATCGAGGATCCATCTTTCCCTTGAGAAACAAAAATTTTTTCTTTACGTTTAACCTTTTCTCGGTACCCAATAAATATTCATCAAACATTTGGTTGTCTGTTGAGAGCGTACAAAACCATTTGAATTCTCCTTGATACTAAGGAGATTATTTACGAGTGAAATGGTGTTCAATCACTCTCTTCTTCTTCTTCTTCTTCTTCTTCTTCGTTCACTCTATTATTTGCTAACCCCAGTTTTTTTCTTTTCTCAGCGTCAATTTACCTTTTTTTTTTCTCTTTTATAATTTCTTTGTTTTTCAACTTCACCTTTTTCTTCTCGTGTTTTCTTTCTTTCTTTCTTTCTTTCTTTCTTTCTTTCTTTCTTTCTTTCTGCTTGCTTGAGTAATGACTCTGGTAAAAGTAATAGAAGTCTCCAAGATTCCCTCTCTCTCTTTTTGTATATATATATATACAATCTCTAAAAATATCGTTTCATTCATTGTTCATTTCTGTCTTAGTAAATAAATCTTCAGTTCAGATACTATCTCTCTCTATCTCTTTCCCTCTCTCTCTCTCTCTCTCACACACATACACACACATACCCACCACACGCATATATATATATATAATACCCTGGCAAAAATTATGGAATTAGTAGATGATATCTAAATGCATTTATTTCTTTATTTAGCTGTAAATAACCACATAATAGATAAGACGCAAAACATTTTTCTTTAATATCCCGACATTTTGGCTTCTTCAAATATCGCTAAAACAAATTGAATTATTTTGTCACAGTAATAATTATTTTCCAAACCATGCAGAGGGGAATATTATAGATTAACTGAATATCATAGATTAACTGAATATTACGGATTAACTCAATACTAAATAAAAAAATCATTCATGTTTTATCTATTATTAGCTTATTGAATAATTATTCAATCTAGGTTTTTTAGATTATATGGGACCGGTTGCTGTAACATAACTATGTTAGCTGTGTGTAAATCTTGAAGAACAAGAATGTTGTGTTGAATAACCAACAATAGTTGATTTGCTATAAAATCAAATCAACCAAGGATAACAAAAGAATGATGCCACACATTCTCACGAGCCACACTCCTCAGGTTTTGAAGTTGTTTTTTCTCCTCCTTGACAAAGTTAAACAGCCAAATCTATCTATCTATCTGATAGATAGATAGATAGATTACACAGTAGAATTGATCTATCTATCTATCTATCTATCTATTTTACTGTGTAATCTATCTATCTTTCTGATAGATTGATAGCTTACACTGAGGAATTGATCTATCTATCTATCTATCTATCTATCTATCTATCTATCTATCTATCTATCTCACTGTGTAATCTATCTATCTATCAATCAATCTATCTATCAGATAGATAGATCAATTCCTCAGTGTAAGCTATCAATCTATCTATCTGATATTTTATCGAATTTAAACTGTCACGCTCCTAAAATTTGCCCACAGCCAAATGTAAAATAAAAATAATGCTTCCCTTCTACTTTCTAGTTTCTTTGTTTAATAACATATCAACCGTCGCAGAATATCTAATACCGATGCTATCCTTGTAGAAAACCAGCTGTGGTACGATTTAGCCCATAGCTGAGACAGCCCCGTCTGCCGGGGTCGTAAAAACAGCCGACTACATCTCCGTAAAGGGGTAAGACACACCCCGTACGAATGTCCTTGGTATCACAAAACTGCATCCAACGCTTCAGTCCTGGAGATTTGGGGAATGTGGAGTACCCCTTCTTTGCCATTACTCTCAGACCCACTTTCACTCAGAGTGGTTGTACCTATTAGGGTCGTGTCTATGGGTCATATAGATCTTTTTAACCATTTAACTGATGTTGGTTGGTGGGTTGGTTGGTTGGGTTTTAGGGCATATCAACCTTTGTTGGTTATTTAATGCCAAATCCATTTTATGCAAATATTCACTTCTATTTCAAAGAATTAAATTTCAGCATCGGTACTCAGTATAATTGTCAAAAACATATCTATTTCAAGCTATTCAGTTCAGTCAAACAGTTCTAATTCAGCTAATTCATTTTAATATAATTATAGATTTTCTTTACACATAGTTAAAAAAGTCAAAAAAGTTCTATCGTAAACATTTCAGTTTAGCATAAGTACGCAGTTTAAATATAAGTACACAGTTTAATTGTCAAAACATTTCTATTTCAAGCTATTCAGTTTAGTCAAACAGTTCTAATTGAAACAAGTCAGTTTAGCATAAGAACGCTGTTTAGTTTTATTTATTTATTTTTGCACACAGTTAAATAGTTTCTTGTATTGCTATCAAATACTTATAATTTAACACCAGTCATTTGTTTGCACACAGTTAAATAGTTTCTTGTATTGCTATCAAGTACTTATAATTTAACATCAGTCACTTGTTTGCACACAGTTAAATAGTTTCTTGTATTGCTATCAAATACTTATCATTTGACATCAGTCATTTGTTTGCACACAGTTAAATGGATAAACGGTTGACTCATTTGACTCATAGATTGAACCCTGAGAGGTATTACCACTTCCGATCGGAGTAGTCCAAGGAGTAATGACAACGAAGGAGTACTCCATATTTTCCAAATCTCTTGTATTGGAGTGTAAACACCAGGTGGCTTAGTGTCAAGCCCAGGATCCCCTGTTTTGAAAAGAGAGGATAAAAAAGAAACCAGAAATTAGGTAGAAAATTACCCCTCCCTCAAAGACCGTTGGGTGAACAATGAATGTTAATGTACGCGCATCTACGTATTTATTTGTCGGTTTTATCATCTTTTAACAACACAGTTGCCTCGAGTTGTAGAACTCACCGATTGCGACTTTTCTGAAGGGTAAGACCCCTCAACGTGTGTCCTGGATATGGCACTAAACAAACTGAGAGTTACGCTCTTGTTATAATGCTTTGAGGAATGTGCCCCTACATTACTGTTAATCCCTGGTCCACTCTGATCGTGAGTCCTTGTACCCGATAGGGTTCCATCTATGGGTAAGATAGAACTGTTTGACCATATAAGTGTGTGCAAACAAATATTAAATTGAATTGTTTGTGTTGCATAGCAATACTTGAAACGATTTAAATGTCTAAACAAGCGAGTAATGTTGAATAGAATTTTTAGTGTTGAATGACAATCATTGAAACGATTTAAATGTCTAAACAAGCGAGTAATAGTTTGGTTTGGTTGGTTTTCTTTGTTTAATGGCATATCAACCTTTGTAGGTTATTTAATGCCAAAGCCATTCTCCAAGAAGAACAGTAGTAGTACTATTTAACCCATAGCTGGGAGGATAAGGGGGTTCATACCTTTCCCAAGGGTATTCGCCCGAAAGTAAACGTAATAGCGCGACTGGAGTACGAACTCGCGTACTACGACTCCGCAATCCATCGCTTTAACTATTACACCACGAGTAATGTTGAATAGAATTTTTAGTGATGAATGACAATACTTGAAACGATTTAAATGTCTAAACAAGCAAGTAATGGTTTGGTTTGGTTGGTTTCTTTGTTTAATGGCATATCAACCTTTGTAGGTTATTTAATGCCAAAGCAATTCTCAATACTTGAAACCATTTAACTATGTAAAACTGAGTAATTGGTATAACGTAGCAATACTTCGAACCATTTAACTATGTGCAAATAAAACTATTGGTGTTACATAACAGTAATCTATCGTAATCAAGTGTGTACAAACAATTGATTAATACTTATAAGAATTTTTCGTGATAGGAATGCTTCAAACAGTTTAACGGGATGTAAAAATTGAATTATTGGTATTGCATAGCAATGTTTGGAGCCATTTGACTATGTGAAAATAAATGAATAGTTTTGAATAGAATTATTAGTGTTGAATAGCAATACTTCAACTCACCTCACTGTGCAAACAAATGTTTATTAATGAATAAAATTATAAGTCTAAGATAAGAAAATCATATAACTGTGCAAGTATATATAGTATTACGTAATTGCGTGCAAACAAACTTTTTTTGAAAATAAATTTACCCACAGACTATTTACTTACCAATCATATATGTATAACTTTTCGAAATGTGTGCAAACAAATGATTAATATTAAATAAAATCATCAGTCTAAACTGGAAGTCATTTAAGTGTATACAAACATTTGAACCTATTTAAATGTGTGCAAACATCTGATAAATATCAAATAGAATTATTCGTGTTAGAGAGGAATACTTGAAATAATTTAACTATGTATAACAAATAAGTGGTATAATGTTTATCATCGTAGGAAATGGACACGGCGACACGAGTTCCAATCCTGGACGAGACTGATTGCATTTCACATAGCACTAATACCCTTGGGAAAGGTATGAATCCAATTATTCTCCCTCCAGCTATGGGTAAATAGTAGGACAGACTAGGTTCTTCGGTCTTGGTTAGGCTACTAGTCTTGGAGAAGGAAAACTCTGAATTCAAACCTGTTAAACTCCGCTTAAAAATTGACCTTGTGTCATATCCTGCCCGAGCGGAGGGGTTGGTAAATAGTATCATTAACTACTCAATTAAACATTAGTCATTTGTTTACGCACAATTAAATGATCAAATCGAACAATTCTATTCCGAACAGTTCCGTTTAGCATAAGTTTAAATATCAAACAGTTACATTAGACCGATAGATAGGATTCTATCAGGTGGTACTACCTCGGGCCAGAGTGGACCTGTGCAATGTCAATGATGGGGTACTCTGCATTCCCCAAAGCTCCAGCATTACTGGAACCTCACCATCAGATTGTTGAATGTCACATCAGGACACTCGTTGACGGAGTAGGGATTTACGCCTCTTCATAGATGCAGTTGGTGTATTCTGGGACACATTTAATGTGGAGATAGCAAATAAAAAGAATAACAAATAATAAAATGGGGACGTAGTGGCTAACGTGTACAATTGCAATATCGTAGTAAGCGAGTTCGAACTCCAGTCTTGCTTTTACGTCACTTTTGGACAAATAATCTTAGGAAAGGTACCCAAGCTATGGAGTCTCTTGCATCACAAATATCTTTCTACAAGAACTTTTGCTTTAAATAACACAGGAAGATTGATATGCTAGTAAAGAAAAACCAAAACCAAAACCAAAATGATAAAACACGAAAATATAAAAAAATAAAAATAGCCCACAATTCTACTCCTGGTGAAAGTTTAGTTTTCGGTGCCTAAAAGGCAGTTTCGCACTTTTTAAATACGTTTGCAGACATCCCGAAATGAGTGGTCTACACTGGTAACTTTAATAATATTATTACATAGAACATAAAATACTGTATATAGTGTACATTTTTATGAGAGTTATGAGTTAAAAACTAACTTTTAATTGCCCTAATTAATGCAGGAGGGTTAATAATGTGACCAAGATTAAATAAATGATACTAGTAGCAAAACAATGTTAATAAATAAAACGCAAAAGTAACAATGAAATAAAATTTAGATATCTGACAATTCCACTTTTGCCTGAAGTTTAGCATTCGATGTTAAAAAGAAAACTACGTCTGTTTTGGAGCTAAGCCAGCCCACTGGACACATGTGCGTTTTGTAGACTTCCTAAGACGAGAACTATATACTATGTAGCCTTTATAATATCAATTCATGGGCTTGATAAAAAAAAAATTAAAAGAAAAGCCCAAAATCAAAACAAACATTTTGTTAGACCGCGTGGGTCATCAAACAGAACGAGTGCCGTTACAAGAAGAATTTGCTGTATTACGAATATCACACGGCTATAAAATTTTCCGTTAATCTGACCTTTCCACCTTTGGAACGTCTTGATTAAATTTCTTTATCGAACGGCCGCGTAATAATAATAAACAGTGACTATCTTCGAGTGTTGCAACGCTAGTTGAATTAAGTCTCGGTTAGCGGGTCAACAAGTTGGAACCCGTGGCGCCTCTTCAAAAATGAATGCCGCGACTCGGACCGAAATGAAAGGCGGTTAAATTAGCGTGGCGCTCAGGGACAAGACGTGTCATTCAAGTCGGATTAGAGTCGATGTAAATCAAATTTCGTTGGGGACTGAGACAATTCGGAGAGAGAGAGAGAGAGAGAGAGAGAGAGAGAGAGAGAGATAAGGAAAGCTCGAACGAGTTAGGATAAAGAAAAACGCCTACACATACAGACGCACACCTGGCATTTTATTAGGTTCGATCTACATTGCAGTTTGTCTTCAGTTCGGTTTCTTTGTTTAATGGCATATCACACTCCATGGGTTATGTAATGCCGAAGCCATTCTTAAGAAAGGACAGCAGTTCAATTTAACTCATGCCTTTCCGAAAGGTATTAGTCAGAGAGAGAACACAATAGACTTTAAGCTCGTAGTCTAACACATTACTCACTGCACCAAGGTCAATCTCCCTGCAGCTTTCGTGGTTTATCAGATTTTTGAAGATCATTTGATGTTAACGGAATCGAAACTAAAAGAGAAAATAACTATATCTGTTTACCTTAGTTTTCTTATATATATATATATATATATATAAAGGACAAGCGCCCTTCCCTACACCTTAGTGTAGTAGCTATTGAAAAGGGAGCCTTCTGGTTGCCCTTGACTACAGTCGCCAACTTTATTTTAAACCGGCTCATTAGTAGAGTGTTCGTCAATGGTCCGGGAGACCTAGGTTCAGTCCCAGGTCGCGTCATACCAAAAACTTTAAAAATGATACTTGATACCACCTTGCTTAACACTCAGCAATATAAGGTATGTATCAAGGGTGAAGTGAGGCAATCCAGGGAAAGGAGTAGCGCCCTCCACAACACCTTGGTGTAGTAGCAATTGAAGAGGGAGCCTTCGGGTCGCCTTCGACTACAGTCTCCAACTTTACTTTTACTATATATATATATATATAAGTAAAGTTGGAGACTGTAGTCGAGGGCGATCCGAAAGCTCCTTTTTCTTTAGCTACTACACCGAGGTGTTGGTGAGGGCGCTACTTCTTTCTCAGGATTGCTCCAATTTACCCTTGATACGTACCATTTAATGTTGAGTGTTAAGCAAGCAGGAATCAAGTACCATTTTTTTGACTCCTTGGTAAACTGGGCCTAGCATTGGCGAACAATCTACCAACTGGGCTAAATTATAATCATGCAGTTTGTTCTAGTTATTAATAAAAAGGAGCTCGGTATCGGTTATTGAGCGTTAAGATTGTGCAAACACAGATTCTTGTCAATGTAATCATTAGAACAAGATCCTGTTTTAATTGATAAAATTTTAAACATTTTTGGTTATATATATATATACATATATATAAATGTTTGGTGTAAGTCCAAAGAAAGAATAAAAATATATTTTTAAATAGTTAGGTCCACAAAAAGATTTGTATTTTTTTAATTTGTTTATTTGGTTCTTACATACGTGTTATATATGTGTATGTTCCCAGTTTGTTGCTTTCGTCAGAGAACATATGTGGCACGAGGCCTTGTTTATGGGGTACTCACTGAGACTTGAACTCACTCTTGTTCGCAATTTGATTCAAACTGTGAACAAGAGTGAGTTCAAGTCTCATTGAGTACCCTATTAACAAGGCCCTGTGCCACATATGTTCTCTGATGATAGCGCCAAGCTGGAAATATACACATATATAACACGTACGTAAGAACAAATTAAATAAAAAAAAAAATACAAATCTCTTTGTGGATATACCTATATATATATATATATATATATATATATATATATATATATAAAATCCAATTCTCTGGTTTTGTTATAAATTTATTTCAGGTCTATGATGGCCCTCTTGAGATTGAAAAAAAACCCCAACTTTTTCCGTATTTGAATATCATTTGGGTACCCAAATGATATTCAAATACTAAAATGTTGATCTGAAATGAATTTATAATGACACAAAATGATTGATTTCTTTCATTTTATCTTTGAATATATAAAAAAATTGTTCTGCACCTGTGTGTTGATGTATTTTTAATACCAAATTAATTATACTCTCGATAGCTGTTGGCACTGAGCACTCAAAATCGATACTGCAACCCTTTGGATTTTTTCCTCGAATTATATATATATATATATATATATATATATATATATATATATATATATTGTATACTTCGGCACATAAGTCGTTATCTGAACATGTTTGGTTGAAGACTGCTGATTGTTCCTTTCTTAGAAACTTTAAGTGGAGACGTTCGAGTCTGGTCATTTTTCTTATGTGTGGGTCAAGATAGTGAAGAAAATACCCTATAATAGCCCTAGCGCTTTCGACCGTTTCGCTGGTTGTGTTAAATTGTTTGTTGCTGTGAGTGTTATTTATATCTATTTCATTCTCCACTCTCCAACTATACAAACCAACTTTTTATCCTATTTACCAACCCCTTCGCTCGGGCAGGATATGACACAAGGTCAATTTTAAAGCGGAGTTTAACAGGTTTGAATTCAGAGTTTTCCTTCTCCTAGACTAGTTGCCTCACCAAGGCTGAAGAACCAGTCTGTCCTACTATTTACCCATAGCTGGAGGGAGAATAATTGGATTCATACCTTTCCCAAGGGTATTAGTGCTATGTGAAATGCAATCATTCTCGTCCAGGATTTGAACTCGAGTGACCGTGTTTATTTCCTACGACGATAACCATTACACCACGGGCACCTCCGCAAACAGACTTTTTATAGACGTTATGTTTCCCCTTGTTTTGAAAAATTACCGTTTCTTGATGTAATCTTTTTCGAATATTTTCCGTATTCGTTCAAACAGCTATTTTAAATTCATAATTCCCACTTTGAAGATGATAGAAAACACTTTCTACCTGAAATTTTCGTAATTTCATATCTTAAATAATTCAAGTCGAAACGCGTTGGTGGAACTAATTAATAATTTTTTTCCTTCATTTATATGTGTTTTTCTTTCCTTTTTATTTATACAACATATATCTATATATATAGTGATATTTTCAGAAACGAATTGATAGTTGACTTTGATACAAAAATGCCTCTGGGGACTCACGTTGCAGAGCCAATAAAAAAAAGTCACCTCAAGATCTCGGTCGATGATAGAAATGGGACGATACTATTTGGGTCCAATGTTGATTAAGGTATTTTTTTTTATTCAGTTCGGGCATATTATTATGTTATATACACATATGCAGATGCATGCAGAAACATAACGACGTAATGAAGACGAGCGGACACGGGTCTTTAGAAAAATATACCTCTCACTTTATTTGAAAGGGTTCGAAAGGGTTACTAAAGGTTTTACTGTGTGAGAGGGGAGTTGGAGACCGAACAGAACTGAAACATATTGACCCCCACTCTTATGGCCATAACAGCATTTCTTTCCCGTTCCCCTGGGCTGCTCAACTAGGGGCCTGGGGGTCCCAGCCTTTCTGGAACATGGTCCTCATTCCAGCATCTTCTCTCCAACTGACCTGAACTCCAACTGCAACTGCTCAATCGGGGTCCTGCTGGGTGCTGGTTCTCTCTACCGCATCTTATCTCCAACTGACTCGAACTTCCTGTGCACCGAGTCATATTATTGTTTTACGCTCACTCAATTCAACCTGTCGACAGTCAATGTTATCCCCTTGATACCTTCGATTGGATGCACCTGTTATTTACACTGGTGCATTTCCTATTTTGACAGCTCGGCCGAGGTCAATATGCAACAATATTAGTGAGGCTCCAAACTGTCATTCATAGAGAAGAGTAAACTTCCAGCATCTTTTAAAACGTTATCCCTCTAACCCAAACATGTGTGGGTTTTTTTATCGCTCAAAGCACGAACTTTACCATCACTCGCTTCAATCCTCTTACCCCACGAATCTATTAAACGTTCCCCACACTTCAGCTCGGAATGGATGATGTTTGTTTGTGATGAAAGGACATAACACAACAAATGCCTAAATCCTTTAAAATTCCTTCCCGTTTATATTTTGTCGATTTTGTAGAATTCTTTAAGCAATAAGAAAGCTATTTAAAAAATGAAAACAGAAATTCACTTTGTTGAGAAGGCAGCGTGTGTTGTCGGACGTGAGGGATTGAACTTTTGCATTTTTGACGAAAGACATGTCGCAGTTGTAGGAATTGAACTTGGATGTCACCGTGAGTTTCGCGTCTGGTATTTGGGGGAGAGTAGGCGTTATCTCCATTAATGTGGACCAGCGGTGAATTGGGAGCTTGTGTGTCGAGAGCGGAGTTGCGCTCAGATCGACATAGCCAATTTTGGGGTGATACAAAGTTGGGCCTGCGCGAGGCATGTTGCATGCATCTAATTTATATTCAACTGGGATTCCTCGTAAGGAATCCATAAATTAGATGGTTCCCTCGTTTGTCTATGCTGCCGCTGGTGCTATTCTAGAACCGTAGTGAGATATCCGCACTGGGCGTCGTTGCCCAGCTAAAAAGCATCGCTATTGAAGAACGACCAATGGGACGTCTGTACTGGTCGGCGGCTCAAGCCAAAGAGACTGGGTTTGGCCGCTCACCCGTTTTGCTAGCCGGAAATGAAGGTCCGGGCTGAATAGGATAAGTCATCCTGATTGGTTGAAATTAAGTGTCGAATTAAATTGCGCGCCAAACCAAAATACGAGATTTTTCTCTTCTCTACAACTTCTTAAATGAGCAATGTTTTGATTTTATCGCAATGTTGTCTTTTGATCTCAGTTGGGAAAGAAATAGACAAATATGTACAGAGATTGGTTTGGTTTGTTTTTTCTGGCTTATGAATTATTGTTGGTTATTAAATGCTATTTTTACATATATATTGAATATATAATTTGTAAATACGTTTTTTTTAGATACACACAGTAAAAGGATAAAATAGTTCTATATCTAACAATTCCTTTTTTAGTAAAAGTCAACAAAGTTAAATAGTCCCAAGAATTGCTATGTATCCGTAACAATTCAATTAACAGTCATCTATTCAAATACGGAAAAGTATTTTTCTTTTTCAATCTCAGGAGTGTCATCATAGACCTGAAATAAATTTATAACAAAACCAAAGAATTTATTTTTTATTAATTGTTTTAAATTTATTTCGCAGCTAATAGCTCCTCGTGGCTGAATGGTTAGAAGCTTGGCTTGACGTTTGAGTCAACCGAGGTTCGATTCCAGCTACGGGAAGCTACTGTCTAGCCACACTGATGAGTTCTGATAGAAAGAAACAGATCTGTCTGTGGATGACTATATATATAAATAGGTAGGTCCACAAAGCGATTTACATATTTTTTATTTATTTAATTTGTTCTTACGTGCGTGTTATATATGTGTATGTTTCCAGCTTGTTGCTATCATCAGAGAACATATGTGGCACAAGGTCTTGTTAATGGGGTACTCAATGAGACTTGAACTCACTCTTGTTCGGAGTTTCAATCAAATTGCAAACAAGCGTGAGTTCAAGTCTCAGTAAGTACCCCATAAACAAGGCCTTGTGCCCACGAACAAGAATGAGTTCAAGTGTCATTGAGTACCTCATTACCAAGGCCTTCTGCCACATATGTTCTCTGACGAAAGCAACAAGCTGGGAACATACACATATATAACACGTACGCAAGAACAAAATAAATAAATTAAAAAATACAAATCTTTTTGTGGACCTAACTATTTAAAAATATTTTTTTATTCTTTCTTTGGACTTACACCAAACATTTATATATATATATATATATATATATAACCAAAAATGTTTAAAATTTTATCAATTAAACGACCAAACAGTTCTATTTCAAACAATTCAATTAGTTTGGTTTGGTTGTTTGGTTTTTATGGCATATTAACCTTTGTAGGTTATTTAACGCCAAATCCATTTTTATGCAATTAATCAGTTCAATTTAAAACAATTCAGTTTAGCATGAGTACACAGTTTGCCAAAAACATTTCTATTTTAAACTATTCAGTTTATTCTAGCAGTTATATATAACACTTCAGTTTAGTGTAAGTAGTTTCAATGTCAAAAATAGTTCAATTTCAAATAATTTAGTTTAGCATAAGCACGCAGTTTAAATGTAAGTACAGTTCAATTGTGAAAAACATTTCTATTTCTACCTATTCAGTTTAGTAAAGCAGTTCTAATTCAGCTAATTCAGTTTACTATACGTGCAGATTTCGTTTACACACAGTTAAATGTCAAAACAGTTCTATGTTAAACAATTCAGTTTAATGTAAATACAGTTTCAATATCAAAAAACAATCTTATTTCAAATAATTCAGTTTAGCATTAGCACTCAGTTTAAATGTAAGTATGGTTTAATTGTCAAAAACATTTCTATTTCAAGCTATTCAGTTAAATCAAACAATTCAGTTTAGCATAGGTATGCCGTTAGTTCTATTTAATAGATAGGTCCCTATCAGGTGCTACCACGCCGGGCCAGAGTGGACCAGGGAGCAATGGCAATAAAGGGGTACTCTGCATTCCCCAAAACTCCGGCATCACTGGAACCTCACCATCACATTGTTTAGTGTCATATCTAGGACACTCGTTGGGGGGGGTCTTACCCCTCTGCAGAGGTGCAGTCAGTGAGCTCTACAGCCCCAGCCGACTGGGCAACAATTGAATTAGTATAGGGTGTCTCAGTATACATGGGACCCATGTGAATGCTAATAACTCTGCTAATAATAATAATGAGCTTTTTTGTTCCAGATTTTAAAATAGTAGCGGTTAGAGTGTTCGCCAATGGCCCAGGAGACCTGGGTTCAATCCCAGGTCGAGTCATACCAAAGACTCAAAAATGGTACTTAATGCCCCCTTGCTTAACACTCAGCATTATAAGGTACGGATCAAGAGTAAAGTAGAGCAATCCAGGGAAGGAGTAGCGCCCTCCCCTACACCTTGGTGTAGTAGCTATCGAAAAGGGACCCTTCGGGATACCCTCGACTATGGTCGCCAACTATACTATAACAACTATTAATCCTCGATCACAATGCCTTGGACAAGAGAGGAAAATATTTCGTCCCATTACTTATTTGGAGACGAAATCAATCAAAACTGTCTCAGAATAGATGCAACCCATTAATACGATCATATTTACCAACCCCTCCGCTCGGACAGGATATGACACAAGGTCAATTTTTAAGCGGAGTTTAACAGGTTTGAATTCAGAGTTTTCCTTCTCCTAGACTAGTTGCTGAACCAAGGCTGAAGAACCTCTTTCTCTCTCCTACTATTTACCCATAGCTGGAGGGAGAATATTTGGATTCATACCTTTCCCAAGGGTATTAGTGCTATGTGAAATGCAATCAGTCAGGTCCAGGATTTGAACTCGTGTCGCCGTGTCCATATCCTGCGATGATAACCATTACACCACGGGCAGGTGTTCTGTGACGTTTTATATTCCAGAAGATGCAGGGAGTTTCCGACGAAAGACGGTTTGGAAACTTACAAAGATGGTCGGCCTGACTTAACCAAACGTTAATGAAAGACGGAATCAAACTCTATATACATAATATAGATAATGAGAAGAAACTCAAAAAAGGTTGCATTAAAAAAAAACAACATTGATTTGATATCTTTTGTTCAAAGGATGTATTTTATCGTCATTGCGTTTGTTTCAGTAAAAATAACTGCCAATCTAATGGGTTGCACTTATTTTAAGACATCCTGTAAGTCAACTAAGTTAAATGCTTCCAAGTATTGCTATCTATCACTAACAATTCAATGAAACATCAGTTATTTGTTTACTCACAGTTAAATGATCAAACAGTTCTATTTCTAACAATTCAATTTAGCATAAGTCATTTGTTTAAATGTCAAGCACTTCTATTTGACCCACAGATAAGACCCAATCAGGTGCTACCACTCCGGGCCAGAGTGGACATGTGAGCGATGGCAATGAAGGGTACTCTGCATTTCCCAAAGCTCCAGCATTACTTGATCATCCCCATTAGATTGTTTAGTGTCATATCTAGGTCACTCTTTTGAGGAGGTCTTTCCTTCTGTGGGGATGCAGTCTGTGTATTCTACAGGCCCAGCCGACTGGGCTGATGTATATACAGTTTGATTCCGTCTTTCATTAACGTTTAGTTAAGTCAGGCCGGCCATCTCAGTAAGTTTCCAAACCGTCTTTCGTCAGAAACTCCCTGCATCTCCTGAAATATAAAACGTTACAGAACACCTGCATTTTCTTATACTGCTGATATCTGACCACTAAGACTCAAAATGCAAATTTAACCATCACCTGCCTCAATTGAAAAAGTGCGCCATTGCGATACATTTCCGTGGTATCAAGTTGACGAACGTAAAACTCTGTTGAACATACACCAAAGTTTATATACTGCTAGGTAGCAAGTAGCTACCGGAAGAAAGAAATGGAGTGATGAAACATAAGACAACCGCTTCAGCTAGATAAAAATATAAGCAACATAGTGGGAAAGAGAGAAGAAGACACAGTCCTTGAATTTTTTACTGGTCAGCTGGGCCGTGTAGTCTGACACCTCCTTTGGAATCCCCGCCCCACCCCCCCAAAATTAGAGCTCGTAAACTTTCGTCCCTCACATCTTCGTAGCTAGTGTTCTAGCGACGCCTTTACTTTCTCGCGTCTCATCATTGATTCCCGAAAGGACACAGGCTGTCCCCCCACTACCGCCTGTCATGTCGGGAGCAGAAACCTGACCTTCTACTCCCGCATGCGCACGAGATTTCGAACCTCCAGTTTTTCTTAGTCATTTTCGGCCTTGTTATTTAGCAACTACTGTCTGATTTATTTATTTATCTATCTATTTATTCAATTTCCTATAAGCCGTTCATTCACGTTATAAAATACTTCTACACTGCTGCTCATGGTGGATGTTGCTGATGAGAGGACATTACACATCAAATGTCTAAATCTTTTTAAATGTCTTCTCCTTTTTATAATATTCCTTTAACTGTATATATATATATATATATATGGCTAAAATTGTAATATAAATGCCGAGGGATTTCGTTTTATATATCTTGCCTTTGGGTTTAGTTAGGCTAAGAACCTTTCGGCTCAGTGCATAGGTTAGTTAGGTACAAACTTGAGCGTGGGTGTTGACGCGCGTGGGGAGGATTTGTCGTTCACAGATGTCAAAATAAAAATCCCAGATAGAAAGTTTGACCAGTGGATGTGAATTACGTCATGCACTGGAAGTGCACGCGGAGGATTTGGGGGATTTTGAAAAAGTCAGTTGAGTTGGATTCCTGTCTCGGAAGAAGAGGGTTGACTTTCGCTTGCTCGCCGAAGTCAGGCCAGTGGCCTTGTGGCGGATGCCACACGTGGTTTGGGGGAGATGGAAAAGTCAGGTGTATCTCTCTCCTTATGTCGAAGAACCTTTTAACTCAAAGGTAATAAAAACTTTCGTACCTGAACTAAGAAGTCGTAAGTGTTTTTCGTGTTTCGGGATTCCTATGTTTTATGTATATATGTTATGAACATTCTATGTACGTTTCACGTATCCGTAACATGGGTATGTGACAAAATTATTAGATACCTGTCTAAAGAGTGAAACTCGAGGTCACCGGAATGTAACACAGGGTCCATTTTGTAACATCAGTTACAACTTAGCCATTTTTGGCATAGAGCAAGTCTTTTCAAAATAGTGTTCCTGTTAGCGTATTGTTGAGGTGAGCATCTTGTTTGCAATTATATATAACTTAGACAACCCTTTATAACTAGAATTAACTTTGAGACTAGTGATATCTAAAAAAAAAAATTTAAATACTTAGAGCAATCTATATTCCAAAATTGTTACAAAGGACAGATAGAAAAATTTTATTCAACTTCACGTAATAGGAATATTTAAAAATAAATTGTTACTAACGCTTAGCCTCACCTTGGTGAAATAAAGAAGCCTCACTTAGGTGATAACAATGATAAAAATAATAATTTAGTTTAAATATTAACTTTAATTTAGAAATAAACATACAAATTATGATGGTAATGATTCTTCTAATAACTGAAAGTACTCGGCTTACCACAAATGGCTCCTTTGAGAGAAATCATTACAAATTTCAAAATTTTAACATTAAAAAAAAATTAAAAAAACGCAACAGAACAAAAGGACTTTTGAAAGAAAAAAAATAACAAGGATTCCAATTAATTTAACCAAACTTGTTTAAACGAAAAGATGCTGCCTAACTACATCTTATTAAAATTATATATATATATATATAGAGAGAGAGAGAGAGAGATGGGAAAAACTAGAAATCCGAAAGCATGAAAATCTTTAGAGATGAAAAAACACAAGGTCCTTAATGGATGATTTTATTTGTAGAAATATTTGCCAACATTAAACGTTTAGGTTTTAAAACCTTCATTAGGGCTTCTAAGTTATTAAACGAAATGAACAAAGCAAGAAAGTTTTAAAGCATTAAATCTATGTGATGTCATTAGCGTTCCAAAATTTACTTATAAAAAATCCATACCACATCTATCTATCTATGTATCTGTCTGTCTGTCTGTTAATACTTTTTTATTTTGTTCTTATCTACCTATTATAAAAATTCCATTATATGGGGGTGTCCTCGTGGTGTAATGGTTAAAGCGTTGGACTGCGGAATCGTAGTAGGTGAGTTCGTACTCCAGTCGCGCTATTACGTTCACTTTTGGGCAATTACCCTTGGGAAAGATATGAACCCCCGTATCCTCCCAGCTATGGGTTAAATAGTACCACTACTGTTCTTCTAGGAGAATGCATTTGGCATTAAATAACCTAAAAAGAGTTGATATGCCATTAAACAACCAAACCAAACCATCCATTATATATCTATCCGTCCTCATCAGTGTTAACCGTTTTTTTTTTCATTTGTGTCTGTTTAATTCGGCTATCTGTTTATCTATCGATCTATCTTTTTAAATATACGTAAGCGATGAAACTAAATTATTTCAAATAAAGGTATTTACACATTTTCAGTACCATGATGATTAAATAAGGAGATAAACTGAAAAAAAAACGGTTTTTGTTTGATCGTATTGTAGATTGAAATGATACTAGATTCAACAATTTTTCCGGTGTTTTTTTAATGAAAACTAACATCTTGGAATCTTTAAAATTAGAGATCTAATTAGTTTCTTTATAATGTTTGACGAAGTCATTATTTGTGTCTGCTATTTTCAAATCTCTTTTATACTCGTAAATTCGTTTTATCAATACTAAGGGAAGTTTAACCCATTTACTTTTTTATTACAATCTAGACATGGAATTTTATATCTTCCCTGGTAAAAGCCGAAACATTTAACTTTGGTAGATATTTCTGCAAATATTACCATCCCATGAAGACCTTTTCGTGTATATATATATATATATATATATATATATATACACGTGATGAATGCAATAAGTTTCCAGACTTTTTTGTATAGGCATTTAATATTGTTGTAGACTCTTGAAAATTCAGTATGTTATTGCTATACATATTATGAGATGACTGACCAATTTTTATGATTTCAGGTTCAAATGAACAGCTACAGTAGCAATTGGAATACACCCTACTAAAGCCTGATTGTTACAACTGGTGAATTTCAAAAATGCAATCTGGACTTTAGAAGAACGATATGCAATAAAATTCTGTTTTAAACTTGGAAAAAATGCCATGCGATGAAAGCTGGATCTACTGCTATGACCCAGAAACCAAGAGACAGAGTTCCCCGTGGAAGCATGCTGGCTTTCCCAGACCCAAGAAGGCCAGACAGAGCAAATCCACCCACATTTGATGATCCCTTTTTTTGACAGCACTGACATGATCTCCATGCACTGGGTTCCCACTGGATAGACAGTCAACAAGGAATACAATGTTGAGGTTTTAAGGGAGTTCAGCAAGAGATTCCTTGAGAAGAGGCCAGCACTCTTCAAATCGGGTCAGTGGCATTTCCACCAGGACAATGCACCAGTCCACAACTCCATCCTTGTCACAGACTATTTGACCAAGATGGGCATCAACACAGTTCCTCAGCCACCCCTATAGTCCAGACCTTGCTTCCTGTGACTTTTGGTTATTCCCTAAGCTCAGAGGCTGTCGTTATGAGAGAATTGAGGAGATGAAAGAGGCTGTAACAAAGGTCATTGACACGCTCACACAAGAGTACTTCCATGGGGCCTTCCAGAAGTTGTTGGAACGGCAAAACAAGTGCATTGCAGCCGGAGGAAATTACTTCGAAGGGGACAAGAGCTTCATGTGTGTACTATCAATAAAAGTGCCCCTACGAAAAAAGTCTGGAAACTTATCGTATGCTCCTCGTATCATTCTTAAAACGACCGTTATTGTGAATGACCTTTTGTGTTTGCTTAGACAGATTGCACCACGATGACAGGTGGCGGGATCGGCCACTCCATCAAATTAGTCTGGAACGTTGCCTACTGTTCATAAATACCGAAATCAATCTGATCTGTGTCTATCAAACGAAGCCAAGTTTAGTAAATGTCTCTAAGCATAAATTACTAAATAATATTTTGGTGATTCGAAGGTTTTACAATACCAGCCAATTATCAACAGAATGACGAATCGACAGACTTCAACACTCTTCCGTGACGTGATAAGCTTGATCTAGCATTCTGGGAATCGGTCTACGAGTGGGGACGTGAGCTAGAAGATGTTACCCACCCAAGACGGAAAAAAGGTTGGGATCTCGTGATTCCTTCTTTGGTCTCTAAGTTTTTCCTTTGGGTGCTGGTTGCGATGTCCAATTCTTCCTGCTGGCACGTCCACAGAGACTGAACGGACAGAATGAAACAATAGACCACTAAAAGTCGAGTTGTATTATATGTTTTCTTCCCGAGTCAACAAATAGATATCACTGACACACCGCTGACTATGTTACAGACTAACATTCAGGTGACAAAGCAATATTTGTCAGTTGAATATCTATCATATAACACGAAGAAAAGTATCAAGTTAGAACGAATGTAATGTCCGATTTTAGAGAATATACTAAAAAAGAAGTTGGTTGTTGGTTGGATGGTTGGGTTTTATGGTATATCAATGTTTGTAGGTTATTTAACGCCGAATCCATTTTTATACAAATAATCAATTCTATTACAAACAATTCCGTTTAACATGAGTACTCAGTTTAATTATCAAAAACATTTCTATTTCAAGCTATTCAGTTTAGTCAAACAGTTCTAATTCAGCTAATTTATTTTAGTATAAGTGTAGATTTTCTTTACACGCAGTTAAATGTCAAAAAAGTTCTATTTTAAACAAATCAGTTTAGCATAAGTACGCAGTTTGAATATAAGTACACGGTTTAATTGTCAAAAACATTTCTATTTCATGCTATTCAGTTTTGTCAAACAATTCTAATTCAATGAATTAAGTTTAGTATAAGCACAGAAGTTCTATATTAAACAATTCAGTTTATAGTAAGTAGTGCTTCAAAGTCAAGAACAGTTCCATTTCAAACAATTCAGTTTAGCATAAGCATGCAGTTTAAATGTATGTACACAGTTTAATCGTCAAAAAACATTTCTATTTCAAGCTATTCAGTTTAGTCAAACAGTTCTAATAAAACAATTCAGTTTAGCATAAGTATGCAGATTAGTTCTATTTAACCCATAGATAGGACCCGGCCAGGTCCTACCATTCCGGTACAGAGTGAACCTGGGTGCAATGGCGATGAAGGGGTCCCCGTATTCTCAAAATCTCCAGCATCACTGGAACCTCACCATCAGATTGTTTAGTGTCATACCTGGGCCACTTGTTTACCCCTCTGCAGAGGTGCAGTTGGTGTGTTCTTCAACCCCCAGCTGACTGGGCTATCAAAAAGAAGGATCCTATGTCTATTGAAATGTTTAATCCTCAACATAACCTTCATTGCTTCCTAGAATTACAATTCATCAGTAAACAAACTTGTAAAATTCTTTATGTTTTGATGCGAAATATGAAAGCAACTCGTGTTAAAACCCATCTTTTGATATCAAGCCAAGACTATCCTTGCCCAGTCGGCTGGAAGTGTAGAATACGCCGACTGCTCCTCTACAGAGGAGTAAGACACCCCCTCCAAACGAGTGTCCCACGTATGATACTAAACAATCTGAGGATGAGGCTCCAATAATGCTGGAGCTTTTGGGAGTGCGGAGTACTTCTTCATTGCCATCGCTCCCAGGTCCACTCAGGCCCGAAGTAGTAGCACCGGATAGGGCCCTATCTATGGGTCAAAAAAGACAAAACTACGCACTTATGCTAAACTGAACTACTTTAAATAGAACTGTTTTAACATTTAAACTGCGTTTAAATTGCCTAAAATAGAACTGTTTTGACATTTAAACTATGTACTTATGCTAAACTGAATTGTTTGAAATGGAAATGTTTTTGACATTGAAACTGTAGTACGTTAAACTGAATTGTTTAAAATTGAACTGTTTTGACATTTAATTGTGTGTAATTGTGTTTAAATACAAACTATACTTATACTAAAATGAATTGTTTGAATTAGAACTGTTTGACTAAACTGACTAGGCCCAGCGGTTAGAGTGTTCGCCAATGGCCCGGGAGACCTGGGTTCAATCCCAGGTCGAGTCATACCAAAGACTTTAAAAATGGAACTTGATACCACCTTGCTTAACACTCAGCATTATAAGGTACGGTTCAAGGGTAAAGTGGAGCAATCCAGGGAATGGAGTAGCGCCCTCCCCTACACCTTGGTGTAGTAGCTATCGAAAAGGGAGCTTTCGGGTCACCCTCGACTATGGTCGCTAACTTTACTTACTTACTTTTTTACTTATGCTAAAGTAAATTGTTTGAAATGGAACTGTTTATTGGTATAAAAATGGATTTGGCATTAAATAACGTACAAAGGTTGATATGGAAATTTACTAAGCTTTTTGCTTAGATGTGGCACAAGGCCATATGAAAGGGGCACCCAATGAGACTCGAACTCACTCGTGTAGGTTTGCTAGCCGAGCTTGCTAACCATTACACCACCAGAAGCACCTGTACAAAGGTTGATATGGCATAAAACCCAAACAAACAAATAAAACCAAAGCCATCTAAATTATACTGTGACCTCATGAACAAGTGATTATCAGAAGTAAAATCAGGAGAATATGGAAGATGAAAATTTTCTCCTGCCGAGCTCCTCAAAGAGACCTTCAGTCAATTGAGCTTTGTGAGGATGGACATTATTGTGATGAAGCATGACTCCCTTTTTGATGGAATTCATTGACTAAAACATGTTTAATGAGTTACGTGGTGCATTCAATAAGTTTCCTGACTTCTTTTGTTCAGGCATTTAAAATTGTCGTAAACTCTTGAAAATTCACTGTTATTGCTATACATCTTATGAGATGACTGACCAATTTTTATGATTCAGGTTCAAATGAACAGCTACAGCAGCAATTGGAATACACCCTACTAAAGCCTGATTGTCACAGCTGGTGAATTTCAAAAATGCAATCAGGACATGAGAACACTTTAGAAGAACGATATGCAATAAAATTCTGTTTTAAACTTGAAAAAATATGGCCACAGAAATGTATAGAATGCTTCAGACTGCTTTTCGACCATCTTGCATGAATCGAGCATCTGTTTTTGAGTGGCATAAGAGATTCAAGGAAGGCAGGGAGTCTGTGAGGGATGATGAGAGGTGTGGAAAGAGTAAGGAAGTCAATAGACCAGAGTTGATTGCCCAAAGGGTTAGGGTTAAGGTTATTATATCGAGGTTTTAAGGGAATTCAGGAAGAGATTCCGTCGGAAGAGGCCAGCACTCTTCAAATCAGGTCAGTGGCATTTCCAGCAGGACAATGCACCAGTCCACAACTCCATCCTTGTCACAGACTATTTGACCAAGATGGGCATCAAGACAATTCTTCACCCTCCCTATAGTACAGACCTTGCTCCCTGTGACTTTTGCTTATTCCCTAAGCTCAGAGGCTGTCATTATGAGACAATTGAGGAGATGAAAGAGGCTGTGACGAAGGTTATTGACACGCTTACACAAGAGGACTTCCAGGGGGCCTTCCAGAAGTTGTTATAACAGTACAACAAGTGCATTACAGCCGGAGGAGATTACTTCGAAGGGGACTAGAGTTTCATGTGTGTACTATCAATAAAAGGGCCCATACGAAAAAAGTCTGGAAACTTATTTAATGATCCTCGTATTTAAGATTACGAACAATATTCTCCCAATCTGAAAAAAAAAAAACCCAGATAAAAATCATTCATTGTATCATCTTAAATGATAACAGGAGACAATGCTTGTTTGTTTGTTTGTTTTACGGCTTATCAACCTTCTCGGTCATTTAATCAGATTTAAAAAGTGGGGAAATGGAAAAGTCTATATTTGCCAATGTCTCCCACCAGACAAGGCTTGACACAAGGTCCAAAGCCCGAAGGCAGATTAAAGTGGGGATAAAAGGGAGGGGGAGGTCAGGAAGGAGCCGATACTCGAACCCTGCTGGTCTATGTTGCTCATTGGCTCACTAAGTACAATGTGAGCCTGATGAGCCTGGGGAAATGGAAAGTCTGTTATGTTAGAATTCATTTGCAGAGAAATGGTTTATAGAGAGAATCTGGTTTGGGAGAAAGTTTATTAGTAGGGAACCGTCTTTTAGAAAAAAAAAGTTGTTTTTTTTCTCTCCTTGCTGAGAAACAGCTTGTGAAAAGGTTCAGATAGAGAAACATTTTGTGGAAGAAATTTGGTTTTGCGGGAAATTCTTTTAGATTTTTCTGTATGAATTTACCGTTTTTAGGAATGACATTCCATTATTTCATTTTTTTTTTTTGAACAGTTCCTTTTGGTCGCTTGCATAATAAAAGGTTTCTATTATATGGGATAGCTTGGTACATTTAATGAGAATGAGTTTTACAATGTAGCTTCAAAAATATTATCTAAAACATTCATTTGGGAAATCGGATATTATATTTGTTCCAACCTGATATTAACTCTTCAAATAATGTGATCAGTTTTAGACTTTATCATAGGTCTAAATTCTTCCATTCTTCGAGAAGAATGGAAGAATTTAGACCTATGATAAAGTCTATAACTGATCACATTATAAATATATATATATATATATATATATATATATATATATATATATATATATTCACAATGACCAGGCAAAATAAAAACGGTGGAAAATCTCCGATTGTGTAGTCCAAGTTCGGTTACTTTCGACCATAGTCTCGGAACATTTTATTTTATTTTATATGATATATATAGAAAGTAAACTGGTGACTGTAGTCGAGGGTGACACGAAGGATCTCTTTTCTTTAACTACTACACCGAGGTGCAGGGGGGGCGTAACTCGTTTCCCTGGATTGCTGCACTTTACCCTTGACCCGTACTTTATAATGCTGAGTGTAAAGCAAGGAGGTATCAAGTATCATTTTTAAAAGTTTTTGGTATGACTCGGCTTGAGATTGAACCCTGGTCTCCCGGGCCATTGGCATTTGCGTTTTTTATAAGCTTTTTCTTGTTCGCTAATGAGAATGAAATTTGTTTAGTAATAATCCGAAGTATCTGATCTTTTAATCCGGAAAAATGTACTTTCGACCTTTAATGGTCATGATCGAGAATCAACAATTGAGATTTCGGATGATTATTCCACAGACTTCATTCTCATATTGTGTCATTTCGTTTTCAAATATGGAAAGGCTAATAAAAAGACACAACTCCAAATCCGCAAAAAAAGTATGAGACTATATACGACCGGTTGGAGAAGGTGATCCACTGGGAATTATGCAAGAAGTTGAAATTTGACGAAAGGAACAAATGGTATATGCACAACCAGAGCATTAGACACACAAAATTCACAGGGATTTTGAGGTAAAGCTGAAAGAAAATGAAAAGAGGGATAAATACCTAAACCTTACTAGAGAACTGAGAAGAACTATGAAACATGTAGTCGATAGTGATATCGATTGTAATTGGCGCTCTTGGTACAGTCAACAAAGGATTGGTACAGGTACTGGATGACTTGGAAATAAGTAGACTAGTAGAGACCATCTAAACAACAGCATTGTTGGGATCAGCCAGAATACTGAGAAGAGTCCTGGAAAATTGAGTAGACTAGCTGTTACTCGGACTCCAGTGGAAAGCCATCAGCTAACGCTAGTGTGGAAAACTTACAAAAGAAAAAAAAATAATTATGATAGGTTTGGTTTTCGGTTTGGGTTATCCGTTTTCAATCCCAGAGAGTTCAATTAACAAAGAAAGGGATAAACAGTCGAATAGAGAAAATGAAAAGAGAGACAAGAGGACCTTGCCAGAGAACTAAACATGTTGAGGGACATGAAGGTGACAGTGATACCAATCATGACTGGTGCACTTAGAACGGTCCTCGAAGACATGGAAACAGAACTGGAAGAGTTTGATATTGGTGTTAGAACCAATTCCATCCAGACTACAGCATTGTCAAGATCGGCCAGAATACTGGGAAGAGTCCTAGAGACTTGAGGAGACAGGCTGTTACTGAGACTCCCGTGAAAGACCATCAGCCAACGCTAGTGGAAAAAAATCACAAGGAGTAATATCATAATTGTAATGATATTAATGTGTGTGAGTGTAAATCTATCTATCTACCTATCTATCGTACAAAGTCTATTCATATCTATCTATCTATCTAAGTTTATTCATATCTATCTATCTATCTATCTATCTATCTAAGTCTATTCATATCTATCTATCTATCTATCTATCTTACAAAGTCTATCTATCTATCTATCTATCTATCTATCTATCTATCTATCTATCTCAAAAAGTCTATTCATATCTATCTATCTATTAATCTATCTTACAAAGTCTATCTATCTATCTAAGTTTATTCATATCTATCTATCTATCTATCGTACAAAGTCTATTCATATCTATCTATCTATCTATCTATCTAAGTTTATTCATATCTATCTATCTATCTATCTATCTATCTATCTATCTAAGTCTATTCATATCTATCTATCTATCTATCTTACAAAATCTATCTATCTATCTATCTATCTATCTCAAAAAGTCTATTCATATCTATCTATCTATTAATCTATCTTACAAAGTCTATCTATCTATCTATCAAAGTTTATTCACATCTATCTATCTATCTAAGTTTATTCATATCTATCTATCTATCTATCTATCTATCTATCGTACAAAGTTTATTCATATCTATCTATATATCTATCTTACAAAGTCTATTCATATCTATCTATCTATCTATCTAAGTTTATTCATATTTATCTATCTATCGTACAAAGGCTATTCATATCTATCTATCTATCTATCTATCTATCTATCTTACCAATACCTAGTCATGTTGCCATGTTTTGTGTCTAATTATAAACTTGAATAAAGCACGCCGTTGAACTGAAACCTGACATGTAGACGACGAGTTTCAGCTCTCACTTTTTAACTAAGGAAAAATATCTCACCTAGCGAACATAAGTTAAAGGCAAGTAGAAATTAGTCAGTAAAGAGCGGCATTGATGTAGACAGTAAAAATTGCTGAGGAGAAATACAGTTAGAATTGGGTTAAATACCAATGGGTTGCGAGAAAAACGTCTGGAATTTGCGGGTGTTTTTATTTTTATTTTCTTTTGTCTTTTGCCTACATTATTAGTTTTTTTTTTTCTGTCGTTTCTTTTTGTTTTTGCTTTCGTTGTTTCACTTTGGTTCCATTTGAAATATTTAAAAAAAAAAATACTTTCTGATTTTTTGTTCGTTTATTTGTTTATTTCTTCTCTAAATTCTCTATTTTACTTTTTGAACTTTTCTCTTTCAGTTCAAGCCTGTCGTCTGGTGCTGCATTAAGTGCCAACTGCATCTTGGTTGGGGAATAAGACTTTTCCCTACCCAACTAATGTCTGGGATAGGACATAAGACTGCATCTGATGATAAGGCTCCAGTCCTGAAGTTTTTTTTTGCCCAGTCGGCTGGAGCTGTAGAATTGATCGGCTGTTTCTCTGCAGAGGGGTCAGATACCCCCAATAAGTGTCCTGGATATAACACTTAACAAGCTAATGATGAGGTAATACAGGAGCTTTGGGAATGCGAAGCACCCCTTCATTGCCATTGCTCCAAGGTCCACTCTGCCCCTGAGTGGTAACACCTGATAGGGTCCTATCTATGGGTCAAATAGAGCTAAACTGCATACTTATGCTAAACTAAATTTTTTTGAAATATAACTGTTTTGACATTGCCATCACCACCAGTTCTTCTTTGACCCGGAATAATAATATCTGTTATTCATTTAAGTGTTGAATAAAAGGAGTGTCCTGATATGACAGTAAACAGTATCTGATGGTGAGACTCCAGTTTACGGGAATGTGAAGTACTCCTTCACTGCCATTGTCTCCAGATCAGCTTTGACCCAAAGTGGTAGTATCTGTTAGGGTCCTATCTCTGCGTGAAATAGAGCTATCTAATCAGTTACTATACTTGAAACTATTCAACTGGGAGAAAAAAAAATCATTTATATTAAATTGCAATATTTGATAGCAGTGTGTGTTATCTGTGTGCAAACAATAAATAACAATATTTGAAACCATCTGTGTGCAAACAAATTAACGCTTGATCACTTAAAGATAATTTTATATGCAAATCATTCGATAACGAATATCACACACACACAGACAAATATATATACATGATTTGTAACGAATATATATATATATATATAAAAACAAGAATTGTATTAAATAACCGATTAGGATTTGATCCTATTTACCCAACCCCTTCGCTCAGGCAGGATATGAAACAAGGTCAATTTTTTTAAGCGGAGTTTAACTGGTTTGAATTCAGAGTTCTCCTTCTCCTAGACTAGTTGCTGAACCAAGGCTGAATAACCTAGTCCGCCCAACTATTTTACCCATAGCTGGAGGGAGAATAATTGAATTCATACCTTTCCCAAGGGTATTAGTGCTATGTGAAATGCAGTCAGTCTCGTCCAGGATTTGAACTCTTGTCGGCGTGTCCATTTCCTACGACGATAACCATTACACCACGGGCACCTCCACCTCCACCGATTCGTATTTGATGTGTCATAATACTCAACCAACCAATGACCAATCTTTCTGTTCATGTATCGATAAAATACAAAAGCGGGAAATAAAACTCAAATACCTCAATGATTTACGAGATCAAGCATACAAAATATTTTAAAAAGTCCCGTAGTAGCTTTTAAATTTAAGATTATAAATGTCATGTTGAATAAGTAGCTGAGAACCATTTAGTTATAGTAATTTTTTATACATCGTTAAACCACTATATATATTTGTTTAATGCAGTCGACAGACAGATTATATGTACCTACTCTATCAATGAACCATTCAAGTCTTCATACGAATAGATAGATTTTCAAATGGAACGAATTTAGGAAGGTGCTGTATTTTTCCCAAGTATTTTTGTTCCTAACAAGAGCCATCTTCGAGGGAGAGTATAATGAAATGATAAATGTAACTCATACATTTAAATAAAGAATAGGTAGAAGAATAAGTTAGGGGTGGAATACACAGAAGAAAAAAGAATTACTAGAGTTAAGAGGAAAAATCGGCGGGAAAAATGTCATAGGCATTTTTGAATATGCCTGCTACATTCGAAATTGATCCTTATTGATCTTTACTTGGAAACGACTGTTACGAAGACTAGAAAGGATCAAAAATAGAATAGGGAGACTCGAACTGTCTGTCTTATTTTATCAAATTTATTTAAAAGAGAAAATGCTGCACACACACAAGCACACACATACATACATACATACATACATGTATATACATATATAAGGTTTAATTGTTATCTTGTAATTTGATCGTTATCGTTGTAGGAAATGTTCACTGTCACACGAGTTCAAACCCTGGACGTGGCTGCTTGCATATCACATAGCACTAACACTCTTGGAAAAAAGTATACATCAGAATATTCTCTTCCCTCCTACTATGTGTAGATAGTAGCAAAGACGAGGTTCTTTAACCTTGGTAAGGCAACCAGTCTAGGAGAAGGACAACTGTATATACAAATGACTCTATCATTTGTACAACATGAGTACTTACGTAATAAAACTGCTGAGCGTACACACACATACACATACACGCACAGACGCATGTGCACTCACAACACACATTCCATCTCTTCAAATCTATCTATCTATCTATCTATCTATCTATCTCAGTGTATCTAGATCTATCTATCTATCTATCTCAGTGTATTTAGATCTATCTATCTATCTATCTATCTATCTATCTATCTATCTCAGTGTATTTAGATCTATCTATCTATCTATCTATCTATCTATCTATCTCAGTGTATTTAGATCTATCTATCTATCTATCTATCTCAGTGTATTTAGATCTATCTATCTATGTTAATCTCTTAATATCTATGTCTATATCTATTCATCTATCTCACAGACTAGCACAGTAGGTTATATAAATTTCACACACACACACACACACACACACACACACACACACACACACACACACACACACACACACACACACACACACAGATTCAATCTATCTATCTATCTATGTTAATGTCTTAATATTTATCAATAGATCTATCTATCTCACAATCTAGCTCAGTATGCTATCTAATTTTACACACATACACACATTCACACACATGGACACACATGCATGCATTCACATACACGCATCTATCTATCTATCTATCTATCTATCTATCTCAGTGTATTTAGATCTATCTATCTATCTATCTATCTATCTATCTATCTGTCTGTCTCGGTCTGTTCAATTACAGCATGTTATATCTCTCTATCACACACTCAGACACTCTGTATCTCTCTCTGTCTCTCTGTCTCTCTCTCTCTCTCTCACACGCATCTATCTATCTATCTATCTATGAATAAAATATCTTGTCGAGCAGATTTATATAATTGGAAGAAAAACTCGACAGACCATCATTTGTCTATGAGAAATTTATTTCAGCTGGCCACTGGATAAAAGCCGACAACCTCTTCAAATGATGATCACATTGAGAAAAGAAAACTTTTTAAAGTATTCCTGTAATGGATTCTTCTTCATAAACAAAATTAGCAAAACAAAAAAACAAAACAAAAAAGATATATCTAATGTAGTGTGTGTACTCTACAGTTTAGTTAAAGACATGAACTGCTGCTAGACTGCTTACATAAGTGATTTATAAATAGTGTAGAAGGCTAGTGGTTAGTTGGTTGGTTTTATGGCATATCAACAATTATAGGTTATTTAATGCCAAATCCATTTCATACATATAAACAGTTCTATTTCAAACAATTCAGTTTAGCATAATTAAGCTGTTTGAATGTAAAAACAGTACTATTTCAAACAATTCAATTTAGCATAGATACAAATTTTGTTCACACACAGTTTAATGTAAAAAAAAAGTTCTATTTCAAACCATTTAGTCTAGCTTAAGTACGCAGTTTAAATGTCAAAAGCAGTTCTATTTCTAACCATTCAGTTTCACGGAAGTACACAGTTTAGTTCTATGTGGCCCATAGATAGGACCCTACCAGGCGCTACCACTGCGGGCCAGATTGGACCTGGGAACGATGGCAATGAAAAGGTACTCCGCATTCCCGAAGCTCCAGCATTATTTTGCCCAGTCGGTTTGGGCTGTAGAATACACCGACCGCACCTCTGCAGAGGAATAAAAAACAAACAAACGAGTGACCTGGATAAGACAATAAACAATCTGATGGTGAGGTTCCAGTGATGCTGGAGCTTTGGGGAATATGGAGCAACCCTTAATTGCTATCGCTCTCATGTTCAGTCTGGCCCGGAATAGTAGTACCTGATAGGGCCCTATGTATGAGTTAAATAGAACCAAACCGCGTACTTATGCTGAACTGAATTGTTTGAATTAGAACTGTGTGACTAAACTGAATAGCTTGAAA
>OY757931.1:67582084-67587084 GCA_963585895.1 Sepioteuthis lessoniana | reverse complement strand
GTGTGGTTGAAATTATTTTTCAGAAACTTTTAAAATACCGAGAACTAAACAGGTAAGAGCACCCCGCAATGAGTGTCCTGGTTATGACACTAAACAATCTGATGGTGAGGTCCCAGTAATGCTGGGGCTTTGGAGAATACAGAGCACCCCTTCATTGCCATCGCTCCCAGGTCCACCGTGGCCCGGTGTGGTAGCACCTGATAGGGCCCTATCTATGGGTTAAATAGAACTAACGGCGTACTTATGCTAAACTGAATTGTTTGATTTAACTGAAGAGCTTGAAATAGAAATGTTTTTGACAATTAAACCGTACTTACATTTAAACTGCGTGCATATGCTAAACTGAACTATTTGAAATAGAACTGTTTTTAACATTGAAACTGTACTTACACTAAACTGAATTGTTTAACATAGAACTATTTGGACAATTAACATTGTGAACTAAATCTGTACTTATACTAAACTAAATGAGCTGAATTAGAACTGCTTAACTAAACTGAATGGCTACAAGCAGAAATGTTTTCAACAATTAAACTGTACTTATATTTAAACTGCTTACTTATGCCAAATCAATTGTTTTTGACATTGAAACTGTACTTACACTAAACTGAATTGTTATATATAACTGCTTGAATCGTTTGAAACAGAAATTAAACTGTGTACTCATGCTAAACTGAATTGTTTTAAATAGAACTGATTATTTACATAAAAATGGATTTGGCGTGAAATAACCTCCAAAAATTAATATGCCTTAAAACCCAACCAACCAAACCATTAATGAAAAAGAGCAGAAGTAAAAGTTCTTTGTCTCGATGGGTATTCCGAGCATCACATCGTTAGAATATTACAAATATCAAAAAATGGGGTGCATTATTGCCTGCAACGACATGCAGAAATAGGCGCAAAAGGATGACAGAAAAAGATTTTAGGAGGCCGAGGGTAACATTTACTGCGAAGGATAGACACTTGATCGTGTGTAGCAAAAGAAACTGAAGAAAAACAGCTACTAAACTGTTGAATCAAATTCTACACGTCAACATCTAATATCTGTTATGACTGTAAAGAGAAGACTTCTTTCTTTTTGGCTTAAAGGATATGAGTCAGTTAAGAAATCTCTTTTAAAAAAGAAAAATAAGTTGAAAAAACTTCTGCGGCCACAACAAGGATTGGACTTTAGAAGATTGAAAAAACGTAGAATGGACGAATGAGTCCAAGTTTGAGCATGTTGTGAAGTTAGCTCAGAGAGTTTCATAAACGAACTCTTCCGAACGAAAGGGTGAAAATTACATTGGAATAACGGTTAAGCATGTTGGTAGTGAAGCTGTAATATTTTGGGGATTGCTTGGTTTGGTTTTATAGCATATCAACGATTGTAGGTTATTTAATGCCAAATCCATTTTCATACATAAAACAGTTCTATTTCAAACAATTCAGTTTAGCATAAGTACACAGTTTAAATGTCAAGTACAGTTTTTGCATTGAGGATAACATTTTTAAACAAGCCTGAACTCGTTTTTTTTTGTATAAAATTAAATGGCTTCACTTAAATTCAAACAATTCAGTTTGGCATAATTACAATCTTTTGTTTGTACAGTCATTAGTTTAAATAGATTTGTTTACACAGTTAAATGTAGAAATAGTTCTGTTTTAAACAATTCAGTTTACCATGTTAAAGTTCAATGATTGCAAGTATTGCTAACAATTCAATTAAACATCAGCTATTTGTTAACATACAATCAAATGATCCAACAGTTATATTAAGGGTTTTCGGACTATTGTCTTCATCTTTATTTTCACAGCGTTTAGGCCAATATTGAAACCACGGGGGTCGCCAGTTCTGATTCCGTTAGCCATAACCGGGTACAAGTGTTAAGAGTTAAGTATTCCTGTATTGTTACTGTATTCTTACTGTAGTGAGGATTGAACCTGCAACCTCCAGATAATTGTCTCCTTAGAAGCTTAGGGAACCAACGCATATAACCGTTACGCCCTGTGTCCCGCTGGACAATTCAGAGTGAATTTTTGGGACTTATAAACTTAATGTTCTTATTTGACTTGAATTACTACTATTATGTATGATCAGAAGAATCCTGTTTTATATTTCTTCGTGTTTTTGGTTCACACCAGAAACGATAAAGATATGGGGGGTCTTTTGTTATTTCTCCATCCATTGGTAAATAGTAGGGCTGGTTGAGCTCTTTAGCTTTGATAAGGCAACCTCTCCCACCCTAAACAAC
The DNA here is from genome assembly GCA_963585895.1 of Sepioteuthis lessoniana. NCBI lineage: Eukaryota > Metazoa > Mollusca > Cephalopoda > Myopsida > Loliginidae > Sepioteuthis > Sepioteuthis lessoniana. The sequence goes on along the minus strand of OY757931.1, from coordinate 67,584,847 downwards.
CTCTGCATTCTTATGTCACACAAACTACTAATACTACCCTTTCTAGAAGTCTCACCTATCACTTATCAGACAAAAGCGCTACCAAAAATGCTTTCAACAAATGCATACAACCTGAAACCTCATTACACTAAATTCTTATTAAAAAAGAACACCGGTTTTTATACAAAGCCAAACAGAAAAAAATCGAAAAATTCGAACCCTCAACAAGATATTCTTCATGTAATATAATGGTCGAGGGATTTCGTTTTATGCCTTTCGGTTTAGTTAGGCTGAGAACCTTTCGGCTCAGTGCATGGGCTAGTTAGGTGCAAACATTAACAAAGGTGTCCACGCGCGTGTGCGGAGCGGCCGTGTCACTCAGAGATGTCACAATAGCCCAGATGGGAAACGGGGCTACAGAGTGTGGGTGACGTCACGCACCGGAAGCGCACGGAGGATTTGGGGGATTTTGAAAAAGTCAGTTGAGTTGAGTCCTGCCTCGGAAGAAGACGGTTGACTTTCGCTTGCTCGCGGAGGCCTTGGGCAGGTGTCGCACGAGATGGGTCTGGGGAAGACGGAAAAGCCAGAATAGAAAGAATGTATATCTCTCTCCTTATATCGAAGAACCTTTTAAATCAAAGGTAATAAAAAGTTTCGTACCTGAACTAAGAAGTCGTAAGTGTTCTTCGTGTTTCGAGATTCCTATGTTCTATGTATATATGTCATGAACATTCTAATGTACGTTTCACATATAGCCATATCATGGCTATGGTACATTCAGACATGGATAAACTACCACGTGATATCAGCCAGCGCCATACCGAATAATGAAATTCTCTCTTGACCAGCAACCGTTACAAGACGTCAGCAGATGTGTTAGTGGTACAGGCTATATTGGTATGTATCTGACTTCCCCCCTTGTCAGAATGCTGTGCAAGACCATTTTATTATTGGGACCTGGCACAAATGGAGACGTACGCGGCAGGTGAAAGGACACTTAGCCCCGTCGGCATTCCTCTATTGAGGCGCCTTAGACACCGAACAATCAACTCAACCCTGCATACTAGGTAAAGCATTGGGGTACTTCCCCTAGAGATCGATTAATACAATCACCGGGCACAAATACTGGTTGGCTTACCCGAACGCAACACGAAAACATGACAACAGGCGTGTTCGTTAAAAATAAACAGCTGAAAGAGGCTCTTCTCACCATTCTTTAAAATGGATGAAGACAATGAAAACTAACTATATTTAAATTCCAGAAAACTAACCGAAACATTCTTGAAAATGTTTGGAGAAATATCCGAAAGCTCAACCCTGAATCTTTTGGTCAATTTCTGTATTAATTCGACTCGAAATCACGTTTATTATATATATATATATACGTAATGCAAAGCTCTTCTAATGAATTGAACACTCCAGTATCCGGTAGCGCAAAATGTAAACAAAAGAAAGTTAGTAGATAATGCGTTAAAATTCCTAAGCTGATGTAGGTCGCCGAATTGGCTGTGCGTTAAGATAGCAAGTTTAGCATAAAGTTAGGCGGGTGTTGGTCCCAACTTCAAGTGTCCTGTGTGCCTAGTCACACTTAAGAGTTGTGATACAACGAAAGAGTCTGTCTGTGGATGACAATATATACGTAGTGCCTTCAATAAGTTTCCAGACTTTTTTCGTACAGACATTTGAAATTGTCGTAGACTCTTGAAAATTCGCTACGTTATTGCTATACATCTTATGAGGTGACTGACCAATTTTTATGATTTCAGGTTTCAATGAACAGCTACTGCAGCAATTGGAATGCACCCTACTAAATCCTGATTGTCACTGCTGGTGAATTTCAAAAATGCAGTCTGAACGTGAGGACGCTTTAGAATAACGGTATGCAATAAAATTCTGTTTTAAACTTGGAAAAAATGCCATGTGATGAAAGTTGGATCTACTGCTATAACCCAGAGACCAAGAGACAGAGTTCCCAGTGGAAGCATGCTGGATCTCCCAGACCCAAGAAGGCCAGACAGAGCAAATCCACCCACAAACATTTGATGATCCCTTTTTTTGACAACACTGGCATGATCTACATACACTGGGTTCCCACTGGACAGACAGTCAACAAGGAATACAATGTTGAGGTTTTAAGGGAGTTCAAGAAGAGATTCCTTGGGAAGAGGCCAGCACTCTTCAAATCGGGTCAGTGGCATTTCCACCAGGACAATGCACCAGTCCACAACTCCATCCTTGTCACAGACTATTTGACCAAGATGGACATCAACACAGTTCCTCAGTCTCAATATAGTCTTGACGTTGGTCCCTGTGACTTTTGCTTATTCCCTAAGCTCAGAGGCTGTCGTTATGAGACAATTGAGGAGATAAAAGAGGCTGTGACGAAGGTCATTGACACGTTCACATAAGATGACTTCCATGGGGCCTTCCAGAAGTTGTTGGAACGGTACAACAAGTGCATTGCAGCCAGAGGAGATTACTTCGAAGGGGACTAGAGTTTCATGTGTGTACTATCAATAAAACTGGCCATACGAAAAAAGTCTGGAAACCTATTTAATGATCATCGTATATATGAGAGTGAATGAAATGACTCAGACCGAATATATGAGGAAAAAAGTAAACAAGCAAAAGATATGTAGTTGATAATATATTTTCTTTCTTTATTTTATTTTTGCCAACGCGTTTCGACTTCAAAATTTGCCTGCATACAAAAGCATTCTATTACAAAATTATTCTAAGTATGACAATAAAAATAAAATAATCATAATAGAAAATTTTTTCATG
>OY757931.1:67572084-67577084 GCA_963585895.1 Sepioteuthis lessoniana | reverse complement strand
TATCATTGCCTGCAATTACGTTCACGTATATTCTACCTTCTTATCGCGCCGGGTGAGTAATCTAAAGTATTCTATTTCATGTTAATCATTTGTCTGCACACTTAAATGGTTTCAAGTATTTCTCAGCTCAGTCGGCTGCGGCTGTAGAATACGCCGGCTGCATATCTGCAAACGGGTGAGGCCTACCAGCGAGTGTCTGGGATATGATACTAAACAATCTGATAATTATGCTCCAGCTTTTGGGAATGTCAAGTACCTCTTTATTGCAATTACACCCTGGTCCACTCTGACCCGGAGTGGTATATATGTTAGGGTCTTATCAATGGGTCAAATAGAACTTTTTAATCATTTACTAAACTTCATACCATTTGTTTGATAGAATTACGAGTATTTAATAGCAAAACTAGAAATTTATTTAATATCAAGTCCATTTTTATGCAAATAATTCTATTTCAAATAATTCAATTTAGCATCAGTTCACAGTTTAATTGTCAAAAACATTTCTATTTCAAGCTATTCAGTTTATTCAAACAGTTCTAATCAAATTAATTCAGTTTAGTATAAGTACACATTTTGTTGACACACAGTTAAATGTCAAAACAATTCTATATTAAACAATTCAGTTTAGTGTAAGTAGAGTTTCAATGTCAAAAACAGTTCCATTTCAAACAATTCAGTTTAGCTTAAGTATGCACTTTAAATGTAAGTACAGTTTAAATGTTAAAAACATTTCTATTACAAGCTATTAGGTTTAATCAAACAGTTTTAATTCAAAAAATTTAGATTAGCATAAGTATGTAGTTAGTTCTATTTAAACCATAGATAGGGCCCTATCCATATATACTAACCCCTCCGCTCGGACAGGATATAACACAAGGTCAATTTTTAGCGGTGTTTGGCAGGTTTGAATTCAGAGTTTTCCTTCTCCTAGACTAGTTCCATCGCTAAGGCTGAAGAACACAGTCTGCCCTACTATTTACTCATAGAGAAGAATTGGATTCATACCTTTCCCAAGGGTATTAGTGCTATGTGAAATGCTATCAGTCTCGTCCAGGATTTGAACTCGTGTCGCCGAGTCCATTTCCTACGACTATAACCGTTACACTACGGGCCATATCAGGTGCTACCATTCCGGGCCAGAGTGGACCTGGGAGCAATGGCAATGAAGAGGTGCACCGTATTCCCAAAGCTCCAGCATCACTGGAACCTCACCGTCAGATTGTTTAGTGTTCTTTCCTGGACACTCATTGAGGGGAGGGTCATACCCCTCTGCAGAGGTGCAGTCGGTCTATTCTACAGCCCCCGCTCCAGCCGAGTAGGCAATCTATTTATCAAGTATTATTTTGAAATATAAATAATTTTCAAACTGCTGCATGATTTGAAATAACTAATAATACTAATAATAGATGGGACTAAAGCAGGTACGACTGTTATATTACGAACGGGCACCGTCATTGAATTGCGGCGGTCTCAAGGTTGGAGAACGCGCGAGCACATCAGCTGTCATCTGTTGTTGGGTACATGGGTCTGACGATCAAAAATGTCGCGAACCTCGCTCGTGCAAGCAGAATGACCTGTAGAGTTCAAGCGTGATTTTAATATAATCACACGTGAACTTTCACGTGCTACACTATTGTTTTCACTGGTGATCATCGAGCCTTCCGGAACCTTCGAATTGATCCATCAAATCGCTATATAAGAAATCAAGTAACGAGATTTTGTCAGTTCAAGGCAGGTTTCTAAACTGATTCAACAGAGGTCCATGACGCCCCGACCGATGTCATTCCCAGCCTGTCAGCAATTTGACTGATATGAAAGTATCAACAAGCCAACGATAACGATGCCGCCGTCATCACCAAGAAGAGGAAGGAGGAAGAACGCAATTGAACAAACTTTTTTAACTACAGTCCGCTGTAGTCCTCAAGAATAAAACCGACTACAATTTTCTTCCTTAAGATACAAGTTTTGAGTTTTTCAATTCTGCGAACTCCTTTCTTTCAGACACAACGTTTTTTGGTCCTATGCTACACGACCACACCCGGTCATAGTGGACCTGGGAGTATGGCAATATAGGAATTCTACATACTCTCTTGTACGCCAAAACTGGGGCCTCACCATCAGATGAGTAACTAGAGAAACAGCAGCATTTAATTTCTCCACTCATGGTATCATTGTTTTCTAAATTACTATTTACCCACAACTTTCTTTCTTCCATTAAGTGCATTGACAAGAAAAGGATTATGCCGAAAAATAAACGTGTTGTTTAAAGCAGATTATATATTCTTTGGATATTCTTCATAAACCACAAGGCACATACAAATGACCAAGTATACACACCTGCACACAAGTATACATTCTAACATACACTCACATACGCACACATATCATCATCATCATGTCGTGCCGCAAGCACGGATATCCCTGACCCTCCCTCGCCACTTTTCCCTATCGTTCATCGCCTCCGGCAGGTCTTCTGGACAACATCCCGTATCTTCACTTAGCTGCTGTAAGTATGTTCGAGCTGGTCGTCCTGCTTTGGCTCGGCCATATGTGGGTGTCCATAGGAGTACATCACTAATGAGCTCGTCTCTGCTTCTCCAGCAGTGTCCTGCGTGTCTGGTTCGTCTAACTTGGATAGTTTTCGTGATGGGAGGCAGGTGGCCGTATAGTTGGTGCTTTGTCAAGTGTCGCCGCCAGGACTTGTTTAATATTGCTCGCAACATTCTTGTGTAATTGCCGTCTAGCTTCTTCTACAGCTGTTACACTCACACATATATGCATACAAATAGGCACACACTTGTAATCTATTTTGGTGAATATATATATATATATATATATATATATATATATATACGAGAAGGTACTGAAGAGTTCTCAGCCTAAACAAGAAGAGGAAAAGTCTGAGAAACCTGAGAAATAATGAGCTAGTCTGTATGTATGTAAGTGTTCGTATATATATATATATATATATATATATATATATATATATGTATTCATCTCTCTGTAGACTCTGAACCTTTAGGATTCTAACTTCATAGCCTTACTCCTTAAAACCCAGTCTGTTCCCAAATCCAAATTTCGAAAAATTTTTACGGAAAGCATCACTATAATAGTACACGAAATTAATAAGCTACGACTACAAATCCTAGAAACTCTACATAAAAAATAATAATATTAATAGAATTAACTTTGAAAATAACGACAATGATTTTTTTAATATTCTATTTTTCTTGATAATATCTTATTTCCATTGATAGTGTTCTGTTCGATGTCATTGGCTTTTCAGTTTTAACCATCTTTGAATTTACGTAATTTTGTAATGCTATAAAAAGCCTAAAAACTTTAAAAAAAAAAAAAAAACACTTTACACATGGAAACAAACAAGGTCCGAAAGCGCTGGGGACAATTTCGTTAAATTCATCAATGAAATCCAACCTAAAACCAAAACACTTATCAAGAAACTTGAAAGGATTTTAATAAAATTATATATAGACAAAGTGTGTTATTATTCAATCAAACATGCTTAAATGAAAGACTGCTGCCCAACGAGACACACACACACACACACACACACACACACAGATATATATATATATATATATATATATGTGTGTGTGTGTGTGTGTGTATATACATATATTGTCACAAGAAGTTAATTTTCTTTAAGATCAAAGATACCAGTATTCTTTAACATTTGGGGAACTTTATACCGTCAAAACGAATACTATTAGGTGTTATTTATTACCAAACTTTTCAGTCCTGAAAATTTGTAAGCCCAAATGTAGTTGTAACACCTCTATGACTAAAAAGACTTTTGCATAAATATATATCAGATGTGTACTTATTTTTTGAAATACATTTTTCAGTCACAGAATTTCAATATGTTGAGTTTGATAACAAATAATACCTAATAATATTCGTTTTAATTGTATAATGTTCCTCGAGAAGTGATAACAGTCTGAAAAAAATCTTTTTTACAAAAAATTGATCACATTTTACTTATTTATGGGTGACTTTTGTATATATACCAGCTCAGTGGCCTAATGAGTAGTGTGTTCACCAATGGTCTGGGAGACCTGGGTTCAATCCCAGGTTGCATCATACCAGAGACTTTAAAAATGGTACTTGATACTGCCTTGCTTAACACTCAGCAATATAAGGTATATATCAAGGGTAAAGTGGAGCAATCCAGGGAAAGGAGTAGCGCCCTCCCCTACACCTCGGTGTAGTAGCTATTGAAAAGGGAGCCTTCTGGTCGCCCTCGACTAAAGGGAGACAACTTTACAACTTACTTACCTTTGTATATATACTAAAGTGAGTCATAAGTTTTGCAATATTTGCCTAAATGCTAGTTTGGGAGTTTTAAGAAATGGACATGGTGGCACAAGTTCAAATCCTGGATGAGGTTGATTGCATTCCAAAAAGCATAAATACCCTTGGGAAAGATATGAATCCTCCTTCATCTATGGGTAAATAATAGGGCTGAATGTGTTAATCAGCCTGGGTTAGTCAAGGAGAAGGAAAACTCTGAATCCAGACCCGTTAAACTCTACTTAAAAATTAACCATGTGTCACATCCTGCCCATGCAGTGGGGCTGGTAAATCCTCATGATCATGTCGTGCTGGTAGCACGGATCTCTCTGACCCTCTCTTGCCACCTGTTTCTATCGTCCTGGGAGGTCTTCCTGGTTACATCCCATATTGGCACAGAGCTGTTGTATATAGGTTCTTACTGGTCGTCCTATCTTTGCTCGTCTATGTGAAGGGGTCCACAGGAGTTTAGAGTTAGGGAATAAATTGTGGGAATCAGTTTGAAGACACACCCAGTGTTTAGTCCAAAACTTGCTCCCTTGGTTTATTACTTGTTTTGACACATGGTTACTTTTCTGTATTCTCGACTTGTAAATAACAAAGAATATGTAAAAGCTTCTGTGAAGGAATATTTTGCCCTGAAAAAGGACAACTGGGGTTAGTGTGGGATCAAGGAACTGGCAGAACTG
>OY757931.1:67522084-67567084 GCA_963585895.1 Sepioteuthis lessoniana | reverse complement strand
GGTATTTCTAAAAAAAATTTTAATGGACAAAAAACGTTTCTAAAATCTTTAATAAAATATTCTTTTGTAAAATACAAAAAAGATATATTAGAAATGTTTTAAAGAAATTTTAAAAGGAAATAAACTTTTCTAAAATCTTTAATAAAAATTATTCTTTAATAGAATAATTAAAAATTTTATCTGCTAAGTTTTAAATAAATTCTAAAGGCAATGAACTGCCCCAAAGTTTTTAAAATATTTTTTAAATGAAATTATAAAAAATTATGTCAGGAATTTTTTTAGAGATTCTAATAGGAATAAAACTTCTCTTGAATCTTTAATAAAATATTTTTTTTAATAAAATATCAAAAAAATTATGTCAGGAATTTTTGAAATAAATTTTAATCAAAATTAAAAGTCTTTAAAAAATTTTTAACTAAAAAAATCTTACAATTTCAAATTATTTAATTGATAACAAAATTTAAATAAACTAAGAACATTCTATATAAATTGAAGGTATTATTTTTTTTTTTGATGATAAATAAGATTGTTCACTGTTTAAAACAGAATGTCAAAAAATATTTGATATCTTGTACACAAATTTTATGGAGGTGCACGTGGAGTAATGGTTATCGTCGTAGGAATTGTACACGGAGACACGAGTTCAAAACCTGGACGAGACTGATTGCATTTCACATAGCACTAATACCCTTGGGAAAGGTATGAATCCAATTATTCTCCCTCCAGCTATGGATAAATAGTAGGACAGACTAGGTTCTTCAGCCTTGGTGAGGCAACTAGTCTAGGAGAAGGAAAACTCTGAATTCAAACCTGTTGAACTTCGCTTAAGAATTGACCTTGTGTCATATCCTGCCCGAGCGGAGGGGTTGGATAAATAGGATCTTATACACAAATTTGAGCCATCTAGTTGGGTAAATGTAATTTAAATCACTATGCTTGTTGCTTAGATGTGGCACAAGACAACATGAATGGAGTATCCAGTGAGACTCAAACTCACTCGTGAAGGTTTACTAGTCTAGCTTGCTAACCATTATACCACCCAAAGTACGCTAATGAGTAGGTTATTGTTTATCCTGATCACCCTTTCAACTCATTTAGAACATGCTGACAGTCTCTTCTGCACAGGCGTAACACTAATCACTAAAGGGGTGTCCTGGTTATGAAATGAAATAGCTTCAAGTGGTGAGGCTCCAGTTCTGAAGATCAGGGGAATATAATGCACCTCTTCATTGACAGTACACCCAGTTTCCCTCTAACCTGGAGTGGCACCATCTCTGTATCAAATTGATCAGTTTAAAAATTAACTGTCTTAAAAGGTTTGGTTTGGTTTGGTTTTATGGCACATCAACCATTATAAGTTATTTAATACCAAATAGATTTTTATACATACAAACAGTTCTATTTCCAACAATATTTAGTTTAGCATAAGTACACAGTTTCAATGTCAAAAAACAGTTCCCTTTCAAACAATTCAGTTTAGCATAAGTACACAGTTTAGTTCTATATGACCCATAGATAGGACTCTATTAGCTGCTACCACTCCAGGTCAGAGTGGACTTGGTAGCAAGGGCAATGAACGGATACTTTGTATTCCCCAAACCTCCAGCATTACTGTAAACTCACCATCAGATTGTTTATTGTCATATCCAGGACAATTGTTGGGGGAGGGTCTTACCCTCTGCAGAGATGCAGCCGGTGTATTCCACAGCCCCAGCCGACTGGGCAAAAAATCCTCGGGGTAGCATTTGTAGAGTGTCAGTAGAGCTGGGCATCTTACCCTCTAGTGTGTTTTGTCACCTTTATGACCTTAGCAAAAGCATCTTGAGTTGATGAATCGTGTTTATCATTTGCTAAATACTGCAGGCCAGCTGGCTAGGGCTTCAGAATATGTCAATTGCAGCTTTGCAGAGGGGTAAAACCCCACCCAATACATGTCCTGGATATGACACTGAACTATCTGATGGTGAGGCTCTAGTCTAGCTTTGTGGAATGTTGTGTACCTCTTCAATGCCATTACTTCCAGGTCCACTCTGACTCTGAGTGGTATTTCCCGTTAGGGTCCCAACAATGAGTCTAATGTTTAATCCTTTACTAAATTAGAAATCACTTAACTGTGACAAATAGAATTATTATTGTTAGATAGCAATACTTGAAACCATTTAATTGTGTGCATATAAACTATAAGTGTTTGATAGCAATACTGGAAACCATCTGTGTGCATAAAAAACTATTAGTGTTTAATAGCAATATTTAAAACCATTTGTGTGCATAAAAAACTATTAGTGTTTAATAGCAATATTTAAAACCATTTGTGTGCATAAAAAACTATTAGTGTTTAATAGCAATATTTAAAACCATTTGTGTGCATAAAAAACTATTAGTGTTTAATAGCAATATTTAAAACCATTTGTGTGCATAAAAAACTATTAATGTTTAATAGCAATATTTAAAACCATTTGTGTGCATAAAAAACTATTAGTGTTTAATAGCAATATTTAAAACCATTTGTGTGCATAAAAAACTATTAGCGTTAGATAGCAATATTTGAAACCATTTAAATATGTGCAAATAAAACTATTATTGTTTGATAGCAATACTTGAAACCATTTAAATATGTGCAAATAAAACTATTAGTGTTTGATAGCAATACTTGAAACCATTTGACTGAGTTCAAACAAATGAGCCCTGGCTTGTATAAAAACCGTTACCGACACACGGTTTGTTAAATCATATTTGATATATGGATATCAAGAGGATTTGGTATTAGATTACCTGTAAGAGTTGATATGCCATAAAACATAGCCAGCCAACCAAAATACTGGAAAACATTTAACAAAAACTTGCATTTTTCAAATATTCTTAATTTAAAAACTATTGTACTTGATGACATTGAATGTGGCTAAAAATCTTAAGTGCAATGGCGTCCCTGTCGGCTGGGGCTGTAAAATACACCAACTGCATCTCTGCACACGGGTAAGAAATCTCAAACAAGTGTCTTGGATATGACACTAAATAATCTGATTGTGAGGCTCCAATATAGCTGAAGCTTTAATGAATGAGGAATACCCCTTCATTACCATCACTCCCAGGTCCACTCTGGCCCGGGGTGATGGCACCGGATAGGATCTTATTTATGAATCAAATAGAACTGAACTATGTAATTATGCTCGACTGAATTGTTAAAATTAAAATAAAGTGCAAACAAATGACTTATGCTTAGTTGAATTGCTTGAAATAGAATTGTTTGGTCATTTAACTTTATGTAAAAAATTAATGAGGTTTAATTGAATTGTTAGTGATACATAGCAATACTTGGAAACGTTTACTATCTGCAAACAATTGAGTTTTGATGAATAATATAATTAGTGTTAAATTGTACTACTTATAACTTGTGTGCAGAAGTGCTTAATTTAACTTTGTTGACTTGTGCTACATTGAATTGTTAGAAATAGAACTGTTTGACATTTAAACTATTTGCAAACAAATGACCAATGTTAGTGATATATTATAATGCTTGGAACCATTAACTTTGTTGACAAATACTAAATTGAATTGTTAGAAATAGAACTGTTTGACATTTAAATGTGTAAAAAATGTTTGATGCTTAATTGAATTGTTAGTGCTCTTGGAACTATTCAACTTCATTGACATGTTTACAAATCATATATATCTAATATATATGAATAAACCCAATTTGGCACTAAATAACCAACAATGGTTGATATGCCACAAAACCCAACCAAACCAATTATATGCATAAGGTGGAAGAGGTTATTGTTTGCTGGATTTCATTTGGTTTGGTTTCTTTGTTTTATGGCATATCAACCTTTATGAGTTATTTAATGCCAAAACTATCTTGTAGAAGAACAGTATTTGTACTGTTTAACCTACCGCTGAGGTTTTACCAGGATATCACAGACTGTGAGTAGATTTAAGTAGTCTTGTTCTATTATAATGCCATATGAAATGAATATGGGATGATTTTCTATACGATTTTAAACTCGATAACTAACTCATAATATAAAAAAATAAAAGAAAAGAAAACCAAACAAAAAAACTTAGTTAACGTCTCGTGGGAAAAGACACTGATTCAGTGATAATGGCAAATTGATGCAGAAAGTCGACCTGGAATCGAGCAATGTCACATGCATGCATATTTGATGTGCATAGCTACTCGTACTGCCACAGCAGAGCGCCTGATGTTAACACATCATAACTGCCGTATCTATAGATTATGCAGAAGATATGCTTAAAACATTATCAGAGAGCCTGAAAACTGGTTCTGTCTATTTTGAGGGTAACAGCAATCCGTCTCAAAGAAAACAAAGAGCTGACTTTCTTCTTGTGACCATTTCACATCCCACAATAATATCCAACTGCATTTACTCGCGTGGCAATTCTTCAATTCAGCATTAGCATATATATATCAGTCGGTTTAGTTGTACCTGTTAGGGTCCCATCCATGAATCAAACAGATCTTTAATTATTTACTAAAGATTGCTTTGATCTTGTGAGGTTTAATGGCATATCAACCATTGTAGGTTATTTAATGCTAAATCTTCTTTATAGATATATATTAAATATGTATGGTTTGGTTTGGCTGGATTTTATGGCATGTCAACCATTTTAGGTTATTTAATACCAAATCCTCTTTATACATATATATTAAATATATAAGATTTGGTTTGGTTTGGTTTTATGGCATAGCAACCATTGTAGGTTATTCAATCCCAAATCTTTGTTATACATCTATATTAAATATATATGATTTGGTTTGGTTTTTATGGCATATCAACCATTGTTGGTTATTTAATGCCAATTCCTCTTTATACATATGTATTAAATATATATAATTTGGTTTGGTTTGGTCTTATGGCATATCAACTATTGTAGGTTATTTAATGCCAAATCCTCTTAATACACATATATCAAATATATATGATTTGGTTTAGTTGGGTTTTATGGCATATCAACCATTGTAGCTTATTTAATACCAAATCCTCTTTATACATATATGATAAATATATATATGATTGTGAGCTTCCTGTAATGTGGGAGCTTTAGGGAATGTGGAGTACCCCTTCATTGCCATTGCTCTCAGGTACACTTTGGCCTGGAGTGGTAGCATCAGATAGGGTCCTATCTAAGGGTCAAATAGAATTAAAATGCATACTTATGCTAAACTTGAAATAGGAGTGTTTTGACATTTAAACTGTGCACTTATACTATACGGCATTGTTTAAAATGGAATTGTTTTATATACTGTGATAATCAGGCGTTAGTAGGGTGTATTCCATATTGAATTTTCATGAGTCTACGACAATTTTAAATACCTGTACAAAAAAAGTCTAGAAATTTATTCAAGGCACCATGTAAATCCGTTGGATTAAACAACAAAGACACATTTAGTCTATATAACTTAATTAAGATCCTTTCAAATTTTCAAGAAAGTGTCTCAGGTTTAGGTTGGAATTGGTCGATGAATTTACCAAAATTGTCTAGAGCACTTTTGGACCCCAAACAGGTCACCATCAGGAGCTGCCTGTATGTGTAAAGAGTGTTGTTTTAAAATAGTTTTTTTTTAGGTTAAAAAAAACACACACACACACACACACACACACACACACACACACACACACACACACACACACACACACACACATATATATATTAGATTTTGGATATTTTTCACATTCTAAATCAGCTGTACATTATTAGAAGATTGAGTACATAAAAAAAATTCTCTACATTCTTGGCAATGATTTAACCAAAATGTTAATATGAATAATAATAATGATAATTACATATACATAGGTATATTTGTGGGGATATTGCTGGTTCTTGCTTTAAGAGAAGTAATATATATATGTGTATATATATATATTGGTAACATCCTAGCTAAAATATTAATATGAATAACAATAATAATTATGATCATCATCCTCATCAAGTCATGCTGCTGCACTGATTTCCCTGTTTCTCTCTCTCCATTCATCCCTATCACCCATCACTCCTTCAGACTACATCCTGTGTCCACACAAAGCTGTTGTAGGTAAGATCTTGCTGGTTGACCAACACTGGCCCATCAATGTGTAGCGGTCCATCGAGGAACATCACTAATGCATTCATCCTTGCTTCTCCAGCAGTGTCCCGCATGTCTTGTTCATCTTATTTGGGTGGTTTTAGAGATAGGAAGAAAGTGTCCGAACAGTTCTTCTTTTGTGGGGTGTTGCTTTCGGAATTTGTTTAATATAGCTCGTAGTATTCTTGTGCATTTCCCATCTAGCTTTTTATCCATACGCTTTGTTAGCATTCTTGTGGTGCATCCATAGAATAGTATTGGTACAACTACTGGTTGGAAAAAATTTTGTTTTGATTTATTGGATAAATCAGACTTTCATATGATCAATAGCTTACCGATAGCAGTCCATGCTTTTGGAAGGTGATATAAATATGTACCTAGCAAAGGTTTAGACTGCTATGGATAGACTATTGATCACATGGAAGTCTGATCTATCTGATAAATCAAAACTGAAAGATAATATATATATATATATATATATACAACTTCTCAATCATGAGACAGATGTGATATAAAGTCATTTTCTTTTGCAGAAAACATCCGGTCTTGCAAAAAAGCTCATTCTATGCCTGATTTTATCCCTAGCTGTTTTGAGGCCAGAAGAAAAGATAGATTCACAGCTTTCCAAAGACACACAAACATATAAATATACATAACTAAATTTGGTAATAAATAACCCAAAAATATTTGACATGCCATAAAGCCAAACAAACAGCAAAACAACTACCAATTTATGTATTTGTTTATTTATATATCTATCACTACATATTAATATCTCAAGATATTAATGAATATCTATCTATCTATCTATCTATCTATCTATCTCAGTATGTTTATCTTTTTATGTATGTATGTATCTATCTATCTCGCTCTGTTCAAATCTATCACTCTCTTTATCTATCTACGTCAGTCTGTTTATCTTTCAATCTATCTATCTATCTCAGTCTGCTCAAATCTCTGCCTCTCTCTCTCTCTCTCTCTCTCTCTCTCTCTCTCTCTTTCTCTCACTCTCTTTTAATCAATTTTCAACAGAAGTGCCCTTTCTTTCAAAGTCAATGATATATTCAATGAATCTGCCTTTTAACTGCAGAATAATTGTGATATTATCAAGTAAATGAAGTTTTTACTTGCATTAGAACATGACCCAAAAGACGTTGATTGTAATTTTTCATATGAATGACATAATAGTTGATAAAAGAATTTTAATTTTAACCTCCTACTTTTATTTTGGTATTTTTTTTTCCTTTTTCAACTTGACCTTTTAGTATCACCCCACCAAAGAAGATGACGTCTAAATTAGACTGCTCTGTTAAAGGAGTGAAACCCAAATACACCGTTTCTAAAACCCCACTCCACCTAAAATTAAAATTTATTTTTTCTATCTCTTCTTTTTTTCTATTATCTTTTTCATCCAATTAGCTTCTTACTAAAGTAAGATGACCGATGACCTCAGCCTGTCAATCACAGTCTCCTCTTTTCCTCCTTTTTACTAATAGGTATTGACCATGGGGTCATACATTCATTTGTAAATCTGTACTTATGACATTCCATGATTAAGGAACTGGATTAGTGTATTTTCACTGATGCTTGTTTAATTGACTCACACACTCAGAGAGAGAGAGAGAGAGAGAGAGAGAGAGAGGTATGCCTTTATATGAGCTCAGTGGTTATAGAATTAATCAGAAATTATTTCTCATATAGAACTATAGAAAATAAATCTGAAATCTGAAAAAGATTTACTCTTTTCACCTAGTAACGTTTGTATTAATTTCAAACCACCGACAATCCTTTTCTTTATGATTTTCAGTGTAATTCTATTGTAAAATCATTATCAATGGATTTACATTTTCTATATAACAGCTCTATTTTATGAGTAATGCTTGCATTAATTCTAGAACCCATTCAGCTGGAGTAGTACAATACGTCGATTACATCTCTGCAGAGAAGTAAGATTCCCCCAACGAGTATTCTGGATACGACACTATACAATCTGATGCTGAGGTTCCCGTAATGCTGGAGCTCTGGGGAATGCGGAGTACCCTTTCGTTGTCATAGCTCTCCGTTCCACTGACCCTGAGTGATAGCACCTGATTGGATCCGATCTATGGGACAAAGAGAACTATTTGTCATCTAATCTGTGTGCAAACTAATGATTTACTCAAGATTGAATTGTTTGGAATAGTATTCTGTGTAAAAAAAACAAAACAATAAAAAACAACCGTCTAATTAAATTGTTAGTGATACGTAACAATACTTGGAGCCATTTAACTATGTGAAAACAAATAACTAACTGAATTATTAGTGATATATTGCTATACTTGGAGCCATTCAACTGTGTGCAAACAAATGAATAATGTTGAATAGAATTATAAGTGTTAAATAGCAATACTCGAAACTCTTTAAATGTGTTCCTTAATTGAATTACTGGTTTTACATAACAATAATTGAAACTATTTGACTGTGTACAAATGAATGAATAGGGTTAAAAGAATTATCAATGCTGAATAACTGTGCTTGAAACCATTTAAGTGGGAGCAAATAAAGCTATTACAGTGAGCAATTCGTAAAACCAATGTAGGTAAGCAAATGTTAATATGAGATTGAATTATTAGTTTTATATTGCAGTACTTGAAACCATTTAACTGTGGGCAAACAAATAAGCTTTGGCTAGTTTTAAAATCACTTTACCTACAGACTATTCGCTTGCAAATCCTATGTATAATATATATGTATAAACCGGATTTGGTATTTAATAACCAACAAAGGTTGATATGCCACAAAGCCAATCAAAGCAATTCCTGGCGTCTGTAGATCTGTTTCTTCATAATTTTCATTGAATTTCTTTTGTAAAATCTTAAGCAATACATTTTTCCTGCTTTTCAATGTATCTAGTAAAATTCTTAGCAAGTTAAAACTTTTTCATTTTCAAGAACAAAAAGTAAAAAAGTGTACAAATAAGGTTAATATTAATATACGTGGTGCATACAATAAGTTTCCTGACTTTTTTTTGTACAGGAATTTAAAATTGTCGTAGACTCTTGAAAATTCACTATGTTATTGCTATACATCTTATGAGGCGACTGACCAATTTTTATGTTTTCAGGTTCAAATAAACAGCTACGGCAGCAATTGGAATACGCCCTACTAATATATATAAGAGGTGCCTTCAATAGGTTTCCAGACTTTTTTTTTTGTACAGGCATTAAAATTGTCGTAGACTCTTAAAAATTCACTACGTTATTGCTATACATCTTATGAGGCGACTGACCAATTTTTATGATTTCAGGTTCAAATAAACAGCTACAGAAGCAATTGAAATACCCCCTACTAAAGCCAGATTGTCGCAGCTGGTAAATTTCAAAAATGCAATCTGGACTTGAGGAATAACGATATTCAATAAAATTGTGCTTTAAACTTGTAAAAAATGCCACAGAAATGTATGCAATGCTTCAGACTGCTTTTCGACCATCTTGCATGAATCGAGCATCAGGGTTTGGGTTAGGGTTACTATGTTGAGGTTTTAAGGGAATTCAGGAAGAGATTCCTAGGGAAGAGGCCAGCACTCTTCAAATCGGGTCAGTAGCATTTCCACCAGGACAATGGTTAGCCAATTTGTTCTCGAGGGAATCTGCTATAAAAATAGATGTTTTTTTAGGGATAGATGAGAGAAGAGATACGATGTCCATACCAAAGACAAGAGAATAAGAAAAGAAATCCCTCCAAGAAGTGAAGCTTTTCCAGCAAAAGCTTCACTTTCTGAAAAATTGAATAACATAGAAAAACTGCAACAGCTAAATACCTCAATTGCTTGTCTGTAAAACCCAACAAAAGCGACAATTTAATTCTCTCTCTTTATATATATATAATTAACTTAAATTGCGAGTCGGAATTCTCCCTCGCGATTCAATCCCGACTCGCGATTTAAGTTAATTTTTGTAATTGTACTTCGTATTGAGCACTCTTGTAATTGTAGCATTTTACGGTGGGTTTTATTTTTCTTTTGACGAACTGACTGCATATCTCTTGATTTTTTTCAACTGGTGTGACGAAGTTGGTCTTTTCTTGTTTTTTTGTCCTATGATATTTTTTCTTTTTTCCCCCGGTGATTCGAGATACTTTTATCTCTTGTTCCTGGCGGTTTTTTTTCTTTTTTCCTGGTAACCGTGAATGCTGGTAGATAGTAGGTTAGTAAATATATATATATATATATATATATATATATATATATATGTATATTATTAATTGTTAACGGAGATTTTTTCTTGTTTTTGAGTTGTCAACACACTGGCAACTTGTTTCAACGAATCAGCCCGACCATCAGAATTCCCGACAGATTGTATTATCCTCCATCTGTGGATCCTTCAAACACAACGTGGTCACTGAGAGGACTGATAAACAAACTACCTGGAAACGCAAGTGGTAATCATAGTGATAAGGCCATAATAAAGTACCGTGACAAGCATTGTACTCAAGTTTTTATTTCTAAACCATCATTCTGAAAATGGCCTTTTTCACAGAGAGCTGATAATTTTATCTGCTCTCTGTGAATAGGTCCATGTCTGAAAGAAATTATTTATACAAAAATATTTACCAGCGTAGTTCTACGAACTTGTGGATGACTTGTTAAAAAAAAAAAATTTTTCTTTCTTTTTTTTTTTTTTTTCGTCACCCGATAAAAAAGATTCCCAATTTTGTGTGAAATGTAATCTTATCGTTAATCAAGAAATATTGTCGAAAAAGTGTTCTTTTGAAAAAACAATCCCATCAGAAATTTTATCAGTTGAATATTTAGTTTCATACAGAAAAAATCTATGAAAATTAAGAGTCTGAGAGTCGCTTTTATAAAAGTTTAGGATAAGGTTTCGCCTTTCTTGTATAGGGTGTCTCAATATGTACGGAGCCCATCTAACTGCTAATAACCCTATAACTAATTATCTTGTGTTTTTTTTTTGTTTCAGATTTGAAAATAGCATACAATAACAATTATTAATCCTTGATCACAATGCCTTGGACAAGAGAGAAAAAAAGATTTTGCTCCACTACTCATTTGGAGACAAACTCATTTAAAACTGTACTAGCAGAATTTCACAGGAAGTTTCACTTTAACAATTATCCCCAGAAAAGCCAAATTTATCGTTATGTACACAAATTTCAAGCCACAGGGTCAGTAAACAACCTCAACTAGAAGGCAGAAAATCTCAGATGTGACAGGAAGGAGTATAAAAGATGTCCTGACAATGTGGATGCAGTGAGAGATTCAGTCGGAAGAGACCGAAAATGTTCCTCTGAAGACGTTCTCAAGAACTTGGTTTTTCAGTTGCATTGTTGGAATGGATTTTAAAGGATCTTCAGCTGTACCCATACAAAATCCAGATCAAGTATAAACTCACACCAGCTTACATAGAGTTTCTTGTCTCAACTATAAATCATTATCTTATTTATGGGTTGCATCTATTAAGAGACACACTGTATAATGGTATATCATTCTTCACACACACCAGGCATTCTATTAAGATTGATCTTCCTTATGAGATACCCTGTATAATGGTATATCATTCTTCACACACACCAGGCATTCTATTAGGTTCGATTTTCATTGCAGTTTACCTTCGGTTCGGTTTCTTTGTTTAATGACATATCACACCTCATGGGTTATTTAATGCCAAAGCCATCCTGGTCGAAGAATAATAGTGATATTTAACGCATAGATGATGGCCGTCCTACCTTTGGCAATGGGATTAGCCAAAAAGTGAACGTAATAGTTCCGCCAGAGTTCGAACTCACTTACTTCGATATCATAAACAAGCATCTTAACCACTAAGCTACGAGAACTTACTTTACTGATTGACAGATGCGAATGATTGACTCTTAACGAAAAAAGTTTAGTACGAGACAACAAGATGACTGCTTGACAACACACTATTTGTAGACAGACAATTGCTTATCCAATCCAATCCTGCTGTATCCTGGTCGTTGATAAATCAGCATCATCATGTCACGCCACCAGCACGGATCTCCCAGACCCACTCTCGCCACCCGTCTCTATCATCCATTGCTCTCGGCACAGTGGTTTCAAGTAAATATTCTTATTTGATTATCATTTGTTTGCGTACAGTTACATGGTTTGGAGGTGCCCGTGGTGTAATGGTTTTCGTCGTAGGAAATAAACACGGCGACACGAGTTCAAATTCTGGACGAGACAGATTGCATTTCATATAGCACTAATACCCTTGGGAAAGGTATGAATCTAATTATTCTTCCTCCAGCTATGGGTAAATAGTAGGGCAGACTGGGTTCTTCAGCCTTGGTGAGGCAACTAGTCTAGGAGAAGGAAAACTCTGAATTCAAACCTGTTAAACTCCGCTTTAAAATTGACCTTGTGTCATATCCTGCCCGAGCGGAGGGGTTGGGTAAATACGGTTACATGGTTTAAAGTATTCCCATCTAATATAGATAATTTATACAATCAAACGGTTTCAATTATCTTCGGCTATTTTATCATCATCATCATCATCATCATCATGTCACGCCACCAGCGCCGATCTCCCTGACCCTCTCTTACCACCCGTCTCTATCGTCAATCCCTTTCGGTAGGTCTTCAAGGCTACATCCTGTATCGGCACATAGCTGTTGTATGTAGGTTCTAGCTGGTCGTCCTGCCTTTGCTCGTCCATGTGAAGGGGTCCACCGGAGTATGTCAACTTTGAGTTCGTCCCTACTTCTCCATCAGTGTCTCGCATGTCTGGTTCGTCTAACTTTGATGTAAGTTGCAGTACAGCTGCTGCTTTGTGGGGTACTGCCTTCAGAACTTATTCAATATTGTTCGCAGCATTCTTGTGTAGTTGCCGTCAAGCTTTATTTCCATACGTTTAGTTATCGCCAAAGTAGTGCATCCATACAGCAGTATCGACACGACCACTGCTTGGAAAAAGCTGGGTTTTATTTTGCTAGTCGCGTGTTGATGTCTGTCTCGGTTGATGAGACAATGCTTCCTCGGTAGGTGGAATCTATGATCTGCTTAACGCCGAATCCCAGCCAAAATTTTTTTTGTCAACTGTATACAAAGCAAAGACATTTTTTTTTTTAATAGAAAAAGTGATTTTTAAGGAAAAGGGAGAGTGGAAGATTAAACAGAAGGCTTTTTAACTGCTCTCGCCACATCGATTAAAAAGGACCCCACAACGTCAATAAGAAAGCGCGGTAAGTTGACGAGAAAACAGTGAGGACAGCAATTAAACACGATTTAAGCCCCAACCTTAACCCCCTATTGATAGCTGTCAATACCTTTGCTAGTCGCGAGTTAATGTCTGTCTCGGTTGATGAGACACAGCTTCCTAGTTCGGTGAACTTGTCAACAAGTTTCAGAGATCTACCGTTTAGCGTGGAAATGTCTCCTCTTTAATAAAAACTCATGTATTGTGTTGATAAATAAAAAGGAATGTTGTTAAAAATATATCTAACTGTCTTATGTTATATTTTGTTGTTCTCAATATTTGGGGATAGGACAAATTTTTGGCGAAGATATACAAAATCTCACAAAAATGGCGATATCACCGAACAGAGAGATCTTGAACGAACAAGAAGAGTTCAAAAAGTCACAAGAACAGTTTAAAAAGTCACAAAAACAGTTGTCGACTATGATGACTCAATCGTTCAATCACCAGTTGGAAATTTTCCAAGAGGGAAAAAATTAAAAAAAAATTTCTATGGATAACATTGTAAATGGGTTGTAGCCCTGAAGACCTGCCAGAGGCGATGAACGATAGGGAGAAGTGGTGAGAGAGGGTCAGGGATATCCGTGCTAGCGGCACGGCATGATGATGATGATGATGATTCCATTACGACACGAAAATCTCGTGCAAAAGTGGGACAAAAGTGTCCTGAGAGACAAGATGGCGGCTGGACAACTCACCATTTGTAGGAACTAAATTGCTTATCCAACCCAATACTGCTGTATTCTGATCGGTGAGAAATAAAAACGGATATTGTGTTATTGTGTTAGTATAGCGTTTATTCTAAGGCTAACAGCAACAAATAGACGAGTTAATGCTTCATTTGATTCTAACAATTTATTAACCAGCACGTGAAACAATGAATACCAATAAACTGTCCTTCCTGTGTATAAAGTTGAGTTTAAGGGACTTACCAACGTGCTGAAGAAGATATCTGGTATCTTAGGGTTGTCTCTCTCAGAGCTTTTAATGTCACTGCCTCACGGAACACCTGATGGAATCTATCTGACTGGATTTTGGATTTTGCGCCAAAACTTCTGGGCTCATCACGTGATTCGTATATGCAATCACAGAGAGCCTCCTCCTCAATGATTTCATACACAGGAATCAGCATTTTACTGACCCAACAGTGTTAAAAACATATTTAACCTTTTTTCTGTTGCTTTGTTGTTCTAAATATGTGGCGACGAGAATGAGATACGAACTCACGCTGGGATACCCCGAGCTTAAAAAACTTACTGTTGGATGAAAAATAAAAAAACAAATGGAACACATTAATACTTAAATTCTCTCTCTCTCTCTCTCTCTCTCTATATATATATATATATATATATATATATAACTCAACTGCCCTTTATGATACCAGCTTCAGAGCACGATATCTAAAAAAAACATTCATGCCAACGACTGTATTTCGGAAAATTCTTACCGAAAACAATGCTATTTGAACAACAAAATAACAAGCAAAAACTACAGATTCTCGAGGCACTACATATTAGGAGCATGCAACCCAAACTCTATAAAATTAATTGTGAAACCAGCGCTAATGTACTTAAATGTCTTCAGCTACTGACACTATTTATAGAAACAAATTTGAAAAGTAAACGCTACACAATACAACAGTACAAACGCTCATTCTTACAAAGTAGTAAGGTACATACAAAAGTTACATCACCTGATAATGGCCCAAAGTTGGGCAGAAAGTACTTGGGAAATAACTAATTATGGAAGGTTATCAACCAATTCCTGCCAAATATCATAAGATCAATACGGCAACTCGAAAAGATTAACAAAAAATATGTAGACAAAAATGTCTATAATGTTCAATCAAACATGAATTAACATATATATGTATATAAAAAGGAAGCGATAAGTAAATTTTTCCCATTTTAAACCGTTTTACTTTGTTTCTGGCTTAGCCAATTGTCTTGCAAACTAAAGTCAGTTGGGCATTTTCAATGAAGAAAGTAGCATGATGAGGCAATTCACTTCACCAAAAATTTGAAAACGGTACGCTGTACTGTTGAAATTCATGTCCGGAACTACAATTGGAAGATTTCACTGGGTTTGGGTGTCAATCTGAGAACAGGGCAAAGTGTTCGAAACGAGTTGGATGTGTGCAAAGGTGATTACGAAGGTACGGTCGCTCAAAAGCCTCACTCTGATCATTCTGATAAGGAAAGACATCCCGAATTCTTGGTCAAAATTTTCATCCGGAGTCGTAATGAATGCTATGTAATTATTTAAAATCTCCGACTTGAAAATCCATCAATAAGTTTCATGATTAAAGTTTCATTAGATGGTATGATATTTTTTAGAAAGACAACCACCTTTTTATGTAGAAGTGTTATGTCTTCAATGAAAGAAAAAAATTAATACAGGGTGTAGAATTAAAATATGCAATAATTTTTAAAACATTTTTTTTTGTCAGATTAATTCAATTTTTGAAAAAATGCGCTGAATCTAAATTGTCAGGATTAGCTCTATTATTCAAGCATTTTTAAAAGATTAAAATTCCGCTCCATAAGAGTGAGCAAGAGGAGAAAGATAAAGAATCTATGATCTGCTTAACGCCGAAGCCAAGCCAAAGTTTCTTTGTCAACCGTATACAAAGCAAAAAAAAAAAAAAAACTTTTTTAAAGAAAAAGTGCCTTTTAAGGAAAAGGGGGAGAGGAGGATTACAAAAAAAAAAAAAACGAAAAGAAGGCTTTTTAACTGCTCTTCCCAGGGTGATTAAAAAGGACCCGACAACATCAATAAGAAAACACGGTAAGTCAACAAAAAAATGGCGAGGACAGCAAGTAAACAAGATTTAAGCCCCGACCTTAAACCCCTTTATCACTCTATATAGGGCGTTTTAGAACACAAAATAAATGCAACTTCCCATCCAAATATTGGTTTGCTTAAGGCTGCAATTGAGGAGGAATGGAATAAGATGTCAGAAGTATGCAAATCGTTTCAAAGGCGTGATGATACAATAATTTAAAAAAAAAGAAAAAATGGCGGCCATATTGAGTATATTTACTGTTTTATGTCCGTCTTCTTGTTTTGTTGTTTATTTCTTTAAATTAGAATTAATGTTGTTTTATAATAGAGTCGTTTATTAATTTACTAGAATATTCCTAATTTTCCTACCGCACCCTGTAAATAAAAAAATATAAAAATACGACGAACGTATAGTCACAAATGCTAATTGTTTCGAATGATGAATTCGCACAGATTTAAACATTTATATTTGTACATGATGTGAAAACTTTTTTGGAAGTTTTGTAGAGAAACATTCTTCACCTGTGTGCAACTTTAAAAGATTTATGTAAGTGTAAAATGTGGTGTACATGATGATCTCATGTATAAGTCGAGCTCAATAATTTTGGCGCAAAATTCTGAGTTAGACTTATACATGATGAAACGGTCGACTCCTAAACATACAGTAAGCTACTGGTAGAATATATAAAGCATGTAAATATTTCTCATTAGAGCTTATGTTAATATATGAATTCACAATCTATTGTGTTATGATGAAATTACGCAAATAAGCAATTTACCGTAGTTGTTTGACTGGCCGTCTTGGTATTGTGACGTTTCGTTTAGTGACTATAATCGGTGCATCAACTGGCGGAAACGGTCGGTAATATGATGTTTAATTCTATAAAGAGTTTTTTTTCTAATTCTATATTAATCCATGTGTTAATTTGTTGAATATGTTCAACAAACACTTGCCTAGTCGGCTGGGGCTGTAGAATTCACCGATTGCTTCGATGAAGAGGGGTAAGACCTCCCCACTAAACAATGTGATAGTGAGCTTCCAGTAATACTGGACCTTTGGAGAATGCAGGATACCTCTTCATTGCCATCGCTCCCAGATCCACTCTGTCCCGGTGTGGTAGTACCTGATAGGGTCCTATCTATGGGTCAAATAGAACGAAACTGTCAACTTATGCAAAGCTGAATTGCTTGAAATGGAACTGTTTTGACATTTAAACTGTGTACTTATGCTAAATTGAATTGTTTGAAATAGAGCTGTTTTGTATGCTAAACGGAATTGTTAGAAATAGAACTGTTTTTGACATTGAAACTGTTTACTCATGCTAAACTTAATTGTTTGAAATAGAACTGTTTATATGTATAAAAATGGATTTTCAATAACCTTCAATGGTTGATGTGCCATAAAACCAAACCAAACCAAACCAAACCAAATTCACCAAATATAAGTTTAAGTTTGAAATAATGATTGTTGGAGTACTGATCCATTGGTGGAACATTCTGTGGGAAAGGTTGGGGTTTTAGCCCAGCCGTATAATTCAAGGCCTAATTTTGCAGAGATTTTTTTCAGACTTAAATGGTTGACTTGCATGCTGCGATTTAGGGTTGCATTTTTTTGTTTTGATCCGGGTTATTTATCCTAAGTTGTACTATTCAGATCAGAAACGAATTTAAAAATGTTAAAACTACTCCTGAAAATCTGAGAAATAACCACATCAAATCGGTATTAGAATTTTTTAATCAATTTTTTGTTGTTTTCGAAGTTATCTGAGATTCGTTTGGAGAACTATAAACAAACACAAAGCTATCATCCAAACGGCATGCTAGGGTGAAAAAATGAACAATAAAAAAACAAACAGAACACCAGTGAATTAGGAATAATTATCCTAAGCTTTGATGGACTTGTCAGGTGGAGCCGTTGAATACACCGACTGCATCTCTGCAAAGGCGTAATACTCTCCCAACGAGTGTCCTGGTGGCTAATTTGGCTGATTCTGTAGAATACACCGACTGCATCACTGCAAATAGTTAAGACTTCTCCCAACGAGTGTCCGGGTGTGCCAGTCGGTTAGTTTCGTAGAATACACCGACTGCATCTCTGCAGAGGAGTAAGACGCTCCCAGCAAGTTGGCTGGTCTATAGAATACACCGACTGCATCTCTGCAAAGGTGTAAGACTTCTCCGACGAGTGTCCTTGTAATGACAGTAAACAATCTTATGGAGAGCCTCCAGTAATGCTGGAGCTTTTGAGGGATATAAAGTACTCTTTCATTTTCATTGCTCCCAGGTCCACTCTGGTCCGGAGTGGTAGCATTTGATAGGGTTCTATCGATGGGTCAAATCTCTGGCTCGTTTAAAAATATTGTCAAGAAAATGTGTTTACGAATAAATATTTAATATATATGTATAAAGATGATTTGGCATAGAATTACCTAAAATGGTTGATATGCCATAAAACCCGACCTAACGAAATCATATATATTTAATATATATTTATGAACATGATTTAGCATTAAATAACCAACAATGGTTGATATGCCATAAAACCCGACCAAACCAATCAAATCAGTTTTTTGTGGCAAAGTGTAGAGACAAAAATCCAATTGGTTTTCCAAATTGTCAGATTTTATGCCAAATTTTATTCTTTCTCTCTCTCTCTCTCTCTCTCTTTCTCTCACGTACACCCCCCCGTACATACGTATATATATATATATATATATATATATACACACACATAAACTCACGTGTATATAAATGCACAGGTACGCACGCATATATACACACACATATAGAGACACATATACGCGCATGCATGCGCACGCACTCACATATATATATATATATATATATATATATATATCCATACATACACACACCCATCCACTCCCCCATATATATATATATATATGGGAAAAGAGGACAGTATGAAAATGTATATTGATAAAAAAACACAAGGTCTTCAGAGGAAAATTTGTTTGGAGAAATATTTGACGTTTCGATTTTTAGACCTTCATTAGAGCTACGTAAGTTACCACACACACACACACACACACACACACACATATATATATATATATATATATATATATACATGTATACTATATATATATATATATAAAGAGAAAGAAAGAACCAAACTCTAAAAGGAGTCTATCACCGAAACGGTGACCTTTATATAAACCGATACCACACCTGAAAAACATTAAATGTTCTCAGATGAAAGCAACAAGCGGGAAATATACCGTATGAAATAATGAAATAAATAATTCTTAAAAAGATATAAATCTCTTTGCGGACCTATTCATTTTGAAACTTATATGTATATATATATATATATATGTGTGTGTGTGTGTGTGTGTGTCTTTTGTGTGTGTGTGTTTGTGTGTGTGTCTTTTGTGTGTGTGTGTGTGTGTGTGTGTGTCATTAATATCAAGAAAATTCTTTAGATATAATGAATGGATTATATCTCGTGAATTTTTTAAATATATTTTTCTATGTATATTAATTAGCCGTGTATTAGGCACTTTATTTGGATAAAAACAATTACCGACACCGACATGACATAGCGTTACTGACGAATACGCCTAACCAAGCCGAGACACTACTGCATAGTTTGGAACGAGCCGCCGCAGGCATTGGCCTCCATATCAATGCATACAAAACTGAATATATGTGTTACAACCAAACAGGCGACATTACCACACTAGACGGAGACTCTCTGAAACTAGTTGACAAATTCACCTACCTAGGAAGTAGCGTCTCATCAACCGAAAAAGACATCGACACACGACTAACGAAAGCATTGACAGTCATCGATAGGCTCTCGATCAAATGGAAATCAGACCTGACCGATAAAATGAAACGCAGTTTCTTCCAGGCAGCAGTCGTATCGATACTGCTATACGGATGCACTACTTGGGCGCTAACTAAACGGCTGAAAAAGAAACTAGATGGCAATTACACAAGAATGTTGAGAGCAATATTGAACAAGTCCTGGTGACAACACCCCACAAGACACCAACTATACGGCCACCTGCCTCCCATCACGAAAACTATACAAGCTAGACGAACCAGACACACAGGACACTGCTGGAGGAGCAAGGACGAACTCATCAGTGATGTACTCCTATGGAGCCCCGCATATGGCCAATCAAAAGCAGGACGACCAGCTCGAACATACATACAGCAGCTATGTGAGGATACGGGATGTAACCCTGAAGACCTGCCAAAAGCAATGAACAATAGGGAGAAGTGGCGAGAGAGGGTCAGGGATATCCGTGCTGGCGGCACGACATGATGACGATGATGATGATGATGAACTGGATAATCTTAAAAGGAATAATTTAAATAAAGTACTCAATGAACGCATAATTAATATACATAGAAAAATATTTAAAAAAATCATATGCAGAACAAAAAATATAAATTATATTAAGAAAATTCATTAGATATATAGATGTATTTAAGTCTGTGAATAAACTTAAAAGATATGTGTATATATATATATATATATTGGTTCAGAGGGTTGTGTGTTCGCAAATGGTCCTAGAGACTGGGCGTTCACTCCGAAGTCACGTTATGCCAAATACTTTAAAAATGGTACTTGATACCTCCTTGCTTAACACTCAGCAATATAAGCAACATACCAAGGGCAAAGTGGAGCAATACTGTGAAAGGAGTAGCGCCCTCACCGACACCTCGTTGTAGTAGCTATTGAAAAGGGAGCCTTCTGGTCACCCTCGACGACAGTCACCAACTTTTATATATATATCAGTGGCAAATCTATTTTGAATCATAAAATTTCTTTCAGAAAGTCATATTTCCTTGACGTTGATTTATTTCAACATCCTGATTGAAACTCTCTTGAATTTTAAATCACGGATATCTATGGCTTTATCTAATTATTAATGTTTCTAATGTCTTGCTTTAAAATGTTGATATTTTGTTGACAATGTTCGTAAAGTTACATGAAGAAAAAAACATTGTGGCTAGTTTTTTCAGGCCCATGAAACCCAACTTTAAGAATAAACGAAATCTCTTTAATAACAAGTTTCCATGTGTAGTATTTTGACCTTCAACCCGGCCCAAAAATGCTATTCCAAGGTGATGCACCGGAAGGAAGTGACACATTCCAATGGCCAGCAATCGAAAGAGATCGCGTGGGCGGATTAGGGCTGATAATATGGGACAAGGTGAAGGTCCCACTGTGCCATTACAGAGTGATGCGCCGGAAGAGAGTGACCTCTGAACCGCATGACAGTTATATCCGCTTGATGACGATTAAACATTCGATTTCAAAGATCGAGTGGGCGTCGAACGATTATATAACTTAGTTGAGTTCGACGGGCAGTTGAGTTGAAGATCGGACAGAGGTGGAGTTTGGCAGGGCCAGATGAGTTCCAGCCAGTTGGAGTCGAGATGTGGTAAGGAAAGCCACATCAGGCCGAAGGGGCCTTGAGGCCCCGACGAGTTGGGGTCCAGAGAAGATGCTGATAAGATGCAATAAAGAAAGCCATCACCCAGCAGAGTGGACCCCAGGGCTCCGGTTGAGCATCAAGAGAACAAGAAAGACACAACGTTGATGGCCATAAGTTTGGGGGTCAAAATATTGCAGTTATATTCGATCTCCAGCTCCCTCTCACACGCAAACCTTGAACAACCCTTTCGAACCTTACAAAATAAGTGAGAGGCAAATATTTGTTAAAGAAGTCTTCGTTTGTCGTTTATTACTGCGTCTGATTAATTTATTGCGTCAGTATGTATCCTGCATGAACATGTATATGTGTATATAAGCATATTTATTATGTGAGTATATAACACTTGGAATAGATTTCTGTCTGAAATAATAAGCATAATCTTTAAAAATCTAAAATATTTTTGTTTCAACTGAAACAGCCGAATTTGGATGACAAATAATTATTCTCTCTTTATCTTAATATTATGGAAGACATTAATTTAAAAATCGGTCTCAAAACATTCTCACCCAAAAATGTTCTTTGTATATATATATATATATATATATATCAGTGTATCAGTGTGTGTGTGTGTGTGTGTGCGCGTGCGTGCGTGAGTGTAAGGATGGGTGTGAGTCTGTAAGTATGTGTGAGTGAATGTGTGTGTGTATGTGTGTGTATTGTGTCTGTGAGTGTTTGTGTGTCTGAAAGTGTGTGAGCATGTGTCTGGGAGTATGTGTGCGTCTCTGGGTGTGAGTCTGTGAGTTTTATGGCTGTGTGTGTGTGTGTGTGTGTGTGAGTGTATGTGTGTGTGTGTACTTGAGTCTGTGTGTCTGTAAGGTTTTGTGTATGTCTGTGTGATTAAGTGTGCGTCTCTATTAGTGCGCGTGTTTGTGAATATGTTTCTGCGCGCACACGCGTGTGTGTGACTAAATATATGTGTGTATAAGTGTGTGTTTCTGTGAGTGGGCGTCCGTAAGTGTGTGTAAGTGTGTGGGTGCGTTTGTGAATGTAAGTGTATGTGTGAGTGTGTCTGTGTCAGAGTGTGTGTGTGTGTGTCTGTGTGAGTGCTTGTCTGTGAGCGTGTAAGTGTGTGGGTGTGTCTGTGAATGTGTGTGTATCTGTTAGTGGGCGTCTGTGTTTGTGTGTGTGTCAGTCTCTGAGTGATCTGTCCCGTTAACCCAGATATTGAGTGTGTGTCTATGTGTGTGTGTGTGTGTGTGTGTGTGTGTGTGTGTGCCTTTTTGATCCTTTTTATAATCTTTTATTTATACAGCAAAATATTTATCAAAATGACATTTCCAACTGGTAGAAGCACTTTTTCTTGCGAATAAAATCTCTTTGAGAAAAATAGATAATTACAATGTTATAAGATATAAAATTAAAAGCTGTGTATGATTACTGTGACGCCCAGCTTCTTCGGGAAACATTTTGAAATCATATATATAGAGATTACACATTTTATTCCCCCATCTCTCTCACTCTCTCACTTTCTCTCTCTCTCTCTCTATATATATATATATATCATTCTTTTTTTTTCATCATGAAAGCACGTGATACCCTGCGATACCCTGCCCTCAGCAGCCGCCAACCAGGGCGATCACACAGTTTCCGTAGCTCAAGGCGGTACTGCCTCTTCTGGCACTACCAAGCAGCTTTTGCCAACGGACAGGGTATTTAAAAGATATATATATATATATATATATATATATATATATATATATATATATATATATTTCTGTATATGACTTCTGTGACGCCCAGCTTCTTCAGGAAAATTCATGAAATTATATATATAGTGATTACACCTTTTATTCTTCCATCTCTCTCTCTCTATATATATATATATATATATAAGCTGTACTCATGGAAATTCTACAGAATACATACGTCATAATTGCCCGAATTTAAACTATTGATAATCTGAGATAAAACCTTGTTGATCTTCAAGTACCGCTAAAACCCACGGGAAATGTATTTATCAAATTTTCCCCCTCTAGCTGTGGGTAAATAGTAGGGCAGACTAGGCTCTTTAACCATGGCATGGCATCCGGTTTAGGAAAAGGAAAACTTCTCATTCAAACCTTTTAAATTCCGCTTAAAATAATGACTTTGTGTCTCTTCCTACCCGTGCGGACGGGTTGGGTAAATACCCACATTTCAACTCTGTTGGATAATTAAGCAGAAAATTTTAAAATTTGTCTGATTTTTTTCCCCGAAAGTATAAACACGCTTGTCAGGCTGTATTGAATAAGTGTTGAATAAGTAAGTAAAGTTGTCTCCCTTTAGTCGAGGGCGACCAGAGGGCTCCCTTATTCAATAGCTGCTACACCGAGGTGTAAGGGAGGGCGCTACTCCTTTCCCTGGATTCTTCTATTTTACCCTCGATACGTACCTTATATTGCTGAGTGTTAAGCAAGGAGGTATCAAGTACCATTTTTAAAGTCTTTAAGTGGACTATATCAACTAATGTAAAATCATCTAATACATTGGTATTAAAATATTAAGGACTTTTCACCTTTGGAAACTCTGGGAAGTTCCGTGGCGGAGTTGTTAGCGTAATTGCCCGCGACATCGTGGTTAACGAGTTTGAACTTCAGTTACACATTTACGATCATTTTTAGATGAATACCCTAGGAAAAGGTTTGAGCCCTCTTAGATATTGGTTTAATAGTACTGGTAATGTTTTTCTATAAGGATGACATTGGTATTAGATAACCCCCTGAAGGTTGATATGCCATTAAAACAAAAAAAAATTGAAAAAAGAATGTTACTGACTACGAATTTTTAAGTGAATGATTGCTGTGGGAATCGTGAATTAAAAATAAAGAAAATTTTTTTGAATTCACAATTCCCACCCTGAAGATGATCTAAAATACTTTCTACCTGAAATTTTCGTAATTTCATATCTTAGATATGAAACCCGTCGGAACCCTATTTAGTAATAAATTTTCCCCATCCATTTATGCGTATTTTCTTTCCGTTTTCTTCTTTTTACAACATATATATAGTCATCCACAGATAGACTGTTTCGTTGTATCACGACTCTTCAGTGTGGCTAGACACGTAGAACGCTTGAAGGCTGGGATCGAAACACGCCCAATTTTACGTTAGACTTAGTATCATACCGCTCAGCCAACAAGCGGACCCCGTCAGCTAGGGAATTATAAGGTATTAAGTAGTAGCGTTCGTTTGTCTACATTTTATACCTTACCAGATACCTGAGTGATCAATTCGTTCGAAGAGCTTTGCATTATGTTAGCGGTAGCCGCAAATTCCTTCGCTAGAGAGCTCAACCCCCATGGTGGACGTGCCCGATGCTCTTAACAGGAGGGAAATAAATTTATTATCCTAATGTGACCGAATATTGTTTTCTTCTTGAAATTATATTGTGATAAAAATAAAGTATGATTTTGGCTCTCTCAGCTGGGGCTGCAGAATACACCGACTGCATCTCTGCAGAGGGGTAAGACTTCCCCGATAAGTATCCTTACCCTAAATAATCTGCTCATGAGGCTCCAGTATTGCTGGAGCTTTGGGGAATGCAGAGTGCCCCTTCATTGCCATTGCTCCAAGGTCCACTCTGGCCTGGAGTGGTAGCACTTGATAGGAACCTATCTATGGGTCAAATAAAACTAAACAGTGTACTTATGCTAGACTGAATTGTTTGAAATAGAACTGTTTTTGACATATAAAACTGTGTGCTTATGTTGAATTGTTTCAAACAGAACTGATTTTACATTTAACAGTGAGTTAACAAAAACTGTACTTATGCTAAACTGAATTGTTTGAAATAGAACTGTTTGTATGTATAAAATGGATTAAGCATTGAATAGATTACAATGGTTTATATGCTATAATACCCAGCCAATTCAAACAAAAATGACATTATTCTGCTTTAAATGGCCCAAAAAGATTTGATACGCCATAAAACCAACCAACCAACCAACCAACCAACCAACCAACCAAGGAATGATATCCCATGTTGCTTACTATAAACGTATAGCTGAATGAGAGTTGTCCGGTCCATTAACAGACTAAATCTGAATTAACTCAAGCCAATTCTGAGAAAATCCCCTTTTCTTATTCTACCCCATCCAGCCCAACAATATATTTCCTCAAATGATGCAAAAGAAACACTGTTTAAATGATAAATTATCACTGAAGACTCAAGCTGAAATGAACACCTAACGTGACAATACCATAGACTTCTATTATTAGACATTCTCTCAAAAATAACACTCAATCATTTGATAGTTGCTTCATTTGGTTTGGTTTTATGGCATATCAACTATTGTAGGTTATTTAATGTCAAATTCTTTTTATACATATATATTAAATGTATGATTTCTAAAGGCATTGTGTAGATAACATTTTTAAACGAGTCTGAGTTCTTTTTTTTTCATTGTTAAATGGTTCCACTTATTTCTATCTACAGGGTAGAACGATAGAATTGTCGCTCTAGAAAACGCGACATGATTCCATTTCCGTTTAATGAAAACCGGTTTTCTTTCTTTGTTGCAGACCATCTACAAGTTGGCCAGTTGTGTACAAATCCCAAGAGCGATATGTTTCTTTGTTTAATGGCATATCAACCTTTTGTAGATTATTTAATGCCAAAGCCATTCTCCTAGAAGAACAGTAGTGGTACTATTTAACCCATAGCTGGGAGGACAAGGGGGTTCATACCTTTCCCAAAGGTATTTGCCCGAAAGTGAATGTAATAGCGCAACTGAAGTACGAATTCGCTTACTACGATTCCGCAGTCCATCGCTTTAACCATTTTACCACGAGGACACCCCTGCCCAAGAGTGATAGGAGCCTTCTATCATGTCTGAAAGTGACACACTGTTCAACGAGCGAGATCGGAGATGCGCCGCTGTACAACTCATGCTCTCTACCGATCCCAGTTATGACAACAGTGTTGTATATTGACCTTTGACCCGGCCAAACATGCCATTCCAAAGACGCGGAAGTTGCATATTCCATTGGCGTGGGCGAGCTTGGGACAGGGTTAAAATCCCACGGTACTGTCACAGACTGATGCTCCGGAAGAGGGTGACCTGTGAACTGCATGACAGTTATGGGGAGATATTGAGTGGGCGAGTGAACTATTATATAACTCGGTGAAGACAGGAAGTCAGTTCGTTTGGAGACCAGACCAGTTGGAGAAAGGATGCGGTAGAGAAAACCAGCAACCAGCAGAGATCTGGGCCCCCGGGCCTCCGGTTGAGCAACCCTGGAGAAAGGAAAAGAAACGCGGCTATGGCCAATAGAATGAGGGTCAATATGTTGCAGTTCTGTTCGGTGTCCAACTCCCTCTCACACACAAACCCTTTCAATAAAGTGAGAGGTATATTTTTCTAAAAGACTGTCTTGTCGTTATCATTGTTTCGTTGTATGTATGCATGCATCTGCATATGAGTATACAACAACAGGACCATTGCCAGCACCCTCAAAATGCAAATCCGGACGGTTCAACGTGCCCAGGGTGATGAAAAGAAAGTTTGCGGCAACGATTATGGTCTTTGGTGAGGTTTCAAGTGAGGGCCACATCATGCCACCTCACATCTTCGAAGTCGGCTTGAAAGTCAACACCAAAGTGTACCTGGATGTCCTGAAGAGTGTGTTGATCCCCTGGTGCAATCAGATGGCCGGTGGCAGACCCTGGGTGTGGCAGCAGTACTCGGTGCCGGCCCACAAGTTGGAAGGAGTGCTACGACTTTGTACCCTTCTCTGACTGGCCCCCCTCCTCATCCGACTTCAACCCGCTGGACTACTTCGTTTGGTCATATGTCGAGAACCTCACCAACATGACTTCCCACAACACCAAAGCCAGCCTGATCACCGCCATCCGGTGAGTATTCGCCGAACTCCTGCCGGCGCTTGTGGAAAAGGCATGCTCCCAGTTCCGGATCCATATCAAGGCGGTGATTGAGACTGAAGGTTGCTACATTGAATAGATGTCAGCTCTACTACATAATCAAGTTAGCTGAATTGATTTTTTCAATAAAAGTTTTAAAATAAAACTGTAGTGTTGTTTTCTTTAGGACGACAATTTTATCGTCCCACCCTGTAAGACGCATAATTCTATTTACAATTAATCATTTGTTTGCACACAGTTAAATGTTTTCAAGTCTTGCTATTTAACACTAACAATTCAATCAAAAATTAGTCGTTTGTTTACACACAATCAAAAAGTTCTATTTCAAACAAATCTGCTGAGCATGACAGCAAATGAAATGTTTCTAAGAATTGCTATATATCACAAACAATTCGATTAAACATCAATCATTTGTTTACACACAGTTAAATGTAAAAACAATTCGATATCTAATAATCCTGTTTAGCATGAGTCAACAAAGGCAAATGGTTTCAAGTATTTCTATGCATCACTAATAATTTAATTAAACATCAGTCATTTGTTTACATACAGTCAAGTTATCAAACAGTTCTATTTCAAGTAATTCAAGTTATCCAGAGTCATTTGTTTGCACTCAGTTTAAATCTCAAACAAATCTATTTGACCCACCCTATCAGGTGGTACCACTTCGAACCCATGTGGAGCTGGGAGTAATGGTAATAAAGGGGTACTCCGCATTCCCCAATGCTTTCGCCTTATAGGAGCCTCACCATAAGATTGTTTCATGTAATAATCCAGGACACTCGTTGAGGGGAGTCTTACCCCTCAGCAGATATGCAGTCAGCAAATTCTACCGCTGCATCGACTGGTCGGATTTACAGTTGGACTTTGGTTGGTTGGTTGGTTGGTTGGTTTTATTGCATGTCAACTCTTGTTGGTTTACTTAATGCCGATGTCAGTTTTTCGACAAGCAGTTATATAATCTCAAGTATCTAATGATCATTATTATCATCATCATGTCGTGCTGCGAGCATGGATATCCCTGACCCTCTCTCGCCACTTTTCCCTATCGTTCATCGCATCTGGCAGGTCTTCAGGGCTACATCCCGTATCCTCACATAGCTGCTGTTCGGGCTGGTCGTCCTGCTTTTGCTCGGCCATATGTGGGGGTCCAGAGGAGTGCATCACTTATGAGCTCGTCCCTGCGTCTTCAGCAGTGTCCTGCATGTCTGGTTCGCCTAAATTGGATAGTTTTCGTGATGGGAGTCAGGTGGCCTTATAGTTGGTGCTTTGTGGCGTGTTGCCGCCAGGAATTGTTCAATATTGCTCGCAACATTCTTGTGGTAACCATTTGTAATTATGTAATTATAGCTTCAAGTTACTATTCTTAATAAAAAATAATCTATACACATTCGTATGGTTTTAATTAACTACTTAAATGAATATTAAAAATCATTTAATTACACTGTCATATGGTATCAACTAATCCTATCTAAAACAAATAATTTTTAAACAAATCTCTATCGTGGCTTGCCCAGTCGGCTAGGGCTGTAGAATACACCGACTGCTTCTCTGCAGATAGGTAAGAGCCCCCACCACTTCCCAAAAAGTGTCCTAGATATGACACTAAATAATCTGATGGTTAGATTCTAGTGATGCTGGGGCTTTGGAGATGCGGAGCACTCCTTCACTGCCATTACTCCCAGTTCCACTCTGGCCTGGAATGGTACCACCTGATAGTGCTCTGTCTATGGGTTTAATAGAACTAAACTGCATACTTATACTAAACTGAATTGTTTGAATTAAATCTGTTTGACTAAACTGAATAACTTGAAATAGAAATGTTTTTGACAATTGAACTGTACTTACATTTAAACAGCATGCTCATGCTAAACTGAATTGTTTGAAATGGAAATATTTTTGACATTGAAACTGTAATTACACTAAACTGAATTGTTTAATATAGAACTGTTTGACCTTTAACTATGTTTAAACAAAATCTGTACTTATACTAAATTGAATTAGCTGAATTAGAACTGTTTTGAAAATCAAACTGTGTACTCATGCTAAATTGAATTGTTTGAAATAGAGCTGACTATTTGCATAAAAATGGAGTTGGCGTTAAAGAACCTACAAAGGTTGATATGCCATAAATCCAACCAACCAACCAACCAACCAACCAACTACAATGAGGTAAAACCACCCACAACGAATGTCCTTGGCATGATGCTAAATCATCTGATGATGAAGCTCCAGTTCTGGAGCAATGAGTGTAAAGTTCCCCTTCACTGCCATTACTCCCAGGTTCACTCTGACTTGGAGTGGTCGTACCTGTTTGAATTCCATTTATTGGTCAAATATAATTACTTAATCATTTATTATATTTTAAATCGGTTAACAGAGAGCGAACAAATGATTAATATTAATTAATATTAGAATTAATTGTTAGCAATTTAACTGTGTGAAAGCAAACAAGCTCTAATCTATTCAAAAATAATATTACTAATAAACTATTTGCTTACAAATCATATGTGTTGTTGTTGTTGGCCGATCGAAGTCGAGGGCGATCCGAACGCTCCCTTGTCAATAGCTACTACACGGAGGAGTAGAGGAGGGCGCTACTCCTTCCCATGGATTGGTCCATTTTACCCTTGATACGTACCTTATAATGCTGAGTGTTTAAGCAAGGAGGTATTAAGAAGCATTTTTTGAGTCTTTGGTACGACGCGACCTGGAATTGAACCTTGGTCTCCAGGGGCCACAGGCCAACACTATCCACTAGACCAATGGGATCAATCACTCGGAATCATCCACTACATTAGGATCAAAATATCAAGGGCTTATTATGTTTGAAAATCCGGAGAAGTCTTTGTTGTGAGGAGGCTAACGTATTGGACTATGACATCGTATTTAACGGGTTGGAACCTCGATCGAACTTTTACGATCATATTCAGATTAATGCCCTCGAATTCAACAATAACATTTGGATCTTGAATAAGTCATACAAGACCAAATAATTCGAAGTTCTAGCATATGTGTTTTAAAATGAAGTCGGATTTTTATAAAGTATTTTTTAGAACACCAACGAACAAAGAAAAGTCAGCAAATTTTTCTAAACGGGGCTTCATATATAAACAGGATTTGGCATTAAATAACCCGCAGGTGTTGATATGTTATAAAACACTTCTATACCAAACTGTGTATAAATTAATGATTAATATAGAATTATTAGCGTTAGATAACAATACTTGAAACCGTTTAACTAAGTTCAACAAACAAATGAGCTCGTTAAAAAATAATGTTATCAGTTTTTTACAAACTTTTCGATTAACATATATATATATATATATATATACCTAGAAGCGACAAAATCTACCTACCTAGGTTTCACCTACTTACATATTTATATGTATATATACATATATATACATTCTGGTCGAATTATCCCATTCATTGTTACATAATGTCAAAGGATACGAAAGAAAAATATATAAACAAAAACCATCACAAAGATGGATATATTTTTTAAATTCATACATACAGGAAATTATTAACCAAAGTGACAAGACAAAAACTGGAATCCTCATAGGCTTTTGCCTGACAGCCTTTAGAATATGCTCCCCCAAATTTCTAAACGAAGAATTTGCCATTTCTAAAACGATAAAACACAATTTACTATCTTTTAAAGCAATTCCATCACATGATATGACACCATGACGCAATTTGAAAATACCAACCAGTATCATTCCAAACTGTAGATTTTTTTCCTTTATTTCGTGTTTTGTATATTTCAGGGTTTTTCTCCCATCCCCATCATATAACATTTTTGTGAATAAACCATATATTGTAAATAAAATCATTCATTCCATTCGGGGTTTTTATGTAGTTTTTTTCACTGAAAAAATGTGGTATTTTGGTGTTTGCAGCGTGGTTGGTGATGGATGACGGTCTATATATTTTACTATTGAATTGGTCGGCGAATGCGGCTAGCTAGGTTCCCTAAGTATATATAGAAATACATGACCGCTCCCTTTATGCCTTCTTTAAAGTAAATTTAAGGGAATAAACAGTATCATTCGGTTTTTTCACAAAACAAGATCAACAAGCCCTGAAGAAGACTTCATTTGAATCAAAATTTATCTATCATTATTATTTTTTCATTTCTAAAATAATTTTGACAAAACATATTTTCATTCAAAGATTAAAGTCGAAACGCGTTGGCTAATAAACAGACCGTCAAACGTATTTTTCTCCCGATTTACGTTTTCTACATACGTTCTCTCGGAATTATCTCATCCCTTATTACACACACACATATATATATCATCATCATCATCATCATATCGCGCTGGTAGCACGGATATCCCTGACCCTCTCTCGCCACTCCTCCCTATCGTTCATCGCCCTAGGTAGGTCTTCAGGACAACATCCCGTATCCTCACATAGCTGCTGAATGTATGCTCGTGCCGTTGTTTTGCACGGCCATGTGTGGGGGTCCATAAGAGTACATCTCTTATGAGTTCGTCCCTGCTTCTCCAACAGTATCCTGCATGTCTGGTTCGTCTACCTTGAATAGTTTTCGTGATAAGGGGCAGGTGGCCGTACAGTTGGTGTCTTGTGGGGTGTTGCCGCCAGGACTTGTTCAAGATTGCACGTGAAACGCAGTTTCTTCCAGGCAGCGGTCACATCGATACTGCTATATGGCTGCACTACATGGACGCTAACAAAACGGCTGGAGAAGAAGCTAGACGGCAATTACACACACACACACACATATATATATATATACACACATATATATATATATAAATAGGATTTAGTATTAAAGGATTGACATGTGATTATGCCAATTAACTAAATGTAACTTGAACTTATCTGACAAGATATATATAACCCATCTATGGAACACTGATGAGCATTACTACTGAGTGGACATGGGAGTAATGGCAATGAAAAAGTATTCCACACTCTCCAGAGCTACAGAACTAGAATCTCACTGGATGTAGTTTAGTGTCATCGTCAGAACAACCCGATTTTTTGGGTAGGCGAAAGAGAGCTCTTACCCGCCCCTGCAGAGGATACAGTTAGCTCATTCTAAGCCCTGAAGACTGGGTAACTAATACCAATCTTAAGTAACTATTTTTAATACAATTAATTTGAATACAGTTAAATGGTTTCAAGTACTCCTATCTAACAGTTATAATTTTATTCAATTATCATTATTTTCTGCTCACAGTTAAATGGTTTCAAGTATTCCAATCTAACAGTAATGATTCTATTTAATATTAATAATTTGTTTGCACACGCATTGTTTCAAGTCTTCCCACCTTATACAAATAACTTTCAAAAAGTTATATTTGGTCTATAGGTGGGACCCTAACTGGAACTCCAGGTTGCGGTGGATCTGAGAATTATGGGATACACATTTTTTCTAGTCTTAAAATAAGCAATAAAAACATACTTAAGAACATTCTAGAAATTTAGGTTCAAAACCGCATTAGCATTTAAGTTACATTTTTATATTTTTCAACCAATCAGCTAAAAACATAGAATAGAACATTCTAGAAAAATAGGATCGGAAGTCAACTAACAGAAAATATTTAAGCTCGAAAAAAATTAGTAAAATACAAATCTGATTGGTCTATAAATGTCTACGCGCCAAAAATTTTAGGACGATTCTTTGATCCACCTCTAGGATATAAATAACGCAGTGTTAGGGAGCCATTA
This sequence comes from Sepioteuthis lessoniana, assembly GCA_963585895.1. NCBI lineage: Eukaryota > Metazoa > Mollusca > Cephalopoda > Myopsida > Loliginidae > Sepioteuthis > Sepioteuthis lessoniana. The sequence goes on along the minus strand of OY757931.1, from coordinate 67,533,964 downwards.
ACAAGAACTTGCACACAGACTTACACGAAGACTAAGACAACACCACATGACACTAAGCCAGTAATGCAGTAGCCGATACTGTGTCCGACAAATTCCTTTCCTTCCTCGACAAAAAGTTCATGACCTAACTTCAGATGGCCGAGAATCACATTTAAAAGAAAAACCCGACAAACTTCTTTCATCAACGCGACACGCTGTCGCCACAATCATAAAACAAGACATGACCTTAATGTAAGTAAGAACGACTTATTTACGGACTCCGTTAACATACACACACCTTTAAACAAATTCATTTTCTTCTTGCCAAACCTTATTTTCCAAAAGGCCATTTACACATCATGTATTTTATTTGTTTTCATATTCTGTTATATGCATATTAAATTGTTTGTTGTTAAATGTTCGTTGTGTTCTATTCCATTTCTTTCACGCGATTGTAAAGTTTTGTGTTGTATTTGTGGTGGAAATAATTTAGAGAGCAATACCCGTAAATTACGGACACACATCTACTGAAATAACCAAATTACATACAACCCCCACAGAATAATGGAAACGAATGGGTACTCCACACAACCCAAAACTCTTGAACAGTAAATTCATTACCAACAGCAGTTTAGTTTCACTTATACCTCCGTCGTTAAAAGCAATAAATGGATTGAATTCAAACTGTTGCAGCCTTAAGCAGTCTCGACGCGATATATAAACTCATGATCCCAAACAGAGAGGTGCCAGGCTTACAATGTTAAATTATAATCTATTATTGTTTTTAGGTTGAAAAGAAAAAAGAAAAAGAAAAAGAAAAAAGAAGCTTTGTTCTCACGACGCTCAGATCTAACTACGTCCATTTTTTTGGATGTATCTCGGTCGTTATATCAAAGAAAAATACGAACATTTATTTAACGAGGGAGTAGGATGGTATTAGAGAACAGCCATGATACAAAGAGCAATATCAATTATTAGAGTAGGAGTTAGACTATAAAAGTTGGAGTAGGAAAAGTGAATGGCACAGAGAGAGAGAGAGAGAGGGGGGGATACAGAAAGAAGGTGGGAGGGATATTAAAGAATGGCTGGCTTTCTCTACAGCAATACAAAGTTGGCCCGTAGCCAACCGTTATATCCTGTTAGTCACACCCTCACCCCTTTACCGGCTGAATAGCATCTTTAATGATACTTCTATCTTGGCTACACGATATCATAGCTGTCGTAATGGTAAGCAGTAGCAGTACGACTACGGTTTACAATAATGGCAAATGCATCATCGCAACGGCCTCTTTCATTTCGACATCAGCGACGTCGCAGACTTTAAAATCAGCCCGTTGATTCGTATTGCCCCACGTTCGTAAGAAGCCACAATAGAAGAATAAATAGGTTTAGAATTCAACAGCAAAACTAAGAAAGAATTAATTGGTAACAGTGTATTGCACATGGCCAAACATGCTGAGCACTGAGTGAAGATGATATTTGTTACAATAATAATCCTAAAGCAAGTTAGCTTACTAATCCCTTATGGAAGTAAATAATGGGAAGTAATCCGACCGTATGGAGAAAAATTGAAAAACGAAGTAATCCGTGAGTAAAGAATTTATTAGGGAGGAAAGTCGACGTTTAAACGTTCCAGTTTTAATGAACCTTCATTAGGACTTTAAAATGGTGAAACAAGTGTTGATAAAACAACGATGGATGTTTAATAAAATACAATTAATCATCACTAATCTAAAACACAAAAGAGACAAAAAACCAAACTTCTTTCAACGACTACGTATCAGAACAGATAATAAAAAAATAATATGTGATATAGCCTATGAAATAAATGCAACAAGTAAAGAACTTTAAAACTGCATGAATCATAGAATTATATATATATATATATATATATATATATATATATATATATATATATATATATATCATCAAGTCGATCTGCTTGTACGGATTTCCCTGACTTCTCTCTCTCTCTGTTTCCTCCTCTCTCTCACTCTCTCTCTCTCTATATATATATATATTCGTCATTATCATCTATCGCACCTGGCAGGTCTTACAGACTACAGCCAGTGCCTGCACTGAACAGTTGTAGGTCAGACTTCTGATATTAGTTGACCAGTTCATATATATTGGTAACAATATCTCATTTACAGAAAAGGATGTCAATACACCCATCGGTAAGGCATAAACTGCTATTAATAGTCTATCGATCATATAGAAACCTGATCACTGTGATGAAATAAACTGGAAATTCTTCCATACTGTAATCGTGTCAGTACTACCGTACGGTTGCACCAAATAGACTTTAACGAAAAGCTTGGAGAAAAAAATTATATCAGAACTATACAAGGTTGTTGCGTTGTATTCTGAACAACTTCCAGAAGCAACACTCCACAAAACAGCAGCTACGCAGCCACTCCCATCTTACAAACATATCTAAGTAAAACGAAGAGGTCATGCTGGATATGGAGTAACCATGGACCGCTAGGAAATATGGCCCCATCTTGGCTGATTTCTAACTGTCTAAAGTAATGTAAAAAAGAAAACTATTCATGGCCGCATATGAAATTAACCAGAAAAGAGAATTAACTTCAAAAGTTGAATAGAGAAAATAATATAATCATATTGGTAGAATATGTTGTATAACCGTGATACAACTATACGTACACATATGCATGCGGGAACATAATCGGCAATAATGACGAACGAACAAAACTTCTTTAAAAAAATATACCTCTCACACTTGATTCTCGAAAGGGTTGTGAAAGGGTTGTGTGTGAGAGGTGAGTTGGAGACTGAACAGACTGGAACATATTGACCCCAAGTTCCTCGGTCTTTAGCAGCACTTCTTTCTCATTCTGGGCTGCTCAACCGGGGGTCCTGAGGTCCCAGCCCTCTCTGGGAGCTGGTTCTCACTACAGCATCTTATCACCAACTAACGCGACCTGTCAGTGGCATCGGGTTATGTAATTGTTTGACATCCACGTGCTTCTTATGGGTGTCACATCTGCACCCAATTCGACCCGTCCACAGTCAAGGTTATATCCTGATGTCTTCGACCAGATGCACCTGTTATTTACACCGGTGTATCTCTTATTTGACAGCTCGGCCGAGGGTCAATATGCAACAAATTTACCCGATGTTATTTTGCAATCATAAAATCAAGGTAACTCACAGCCGTTTATAATCCATGCATTAGTAAAAGACAAAGAGTAAAAATGCATTTTAATGTTGGAAGGAATTAAAATAACGCCGGATAAATGCTACCCACATGGTTGTGTCAGTTTCTTTGTTTAATTTTTAAAAATCATTTCTCTTTTAAGGTTAATTGCATTGGCAACCATGAATGGATTATATATATATTGTTTTTTGTTTTTTACAGTATTTCGGCCTGTTAGAAGTCAGCCTGTTAATGTAACAGGTGAGGTCGTATTTAATCGTTGGACGAACTCGTAAGCGACATTCTCCCATAGATACTTATTCATGGACACACCAGCGTTGCAGACTAGAATTCTTTAATGTTCGAAAAATAAGTAAAAGTAAGTTAAGTTAGCGACCATAGTCGAGGGTGACCCGAAGGCTCCCTTTTCGATAGCTACTACACCAAGGTGTAGGGGAGGGCGCTACTCCATTCCCAGGATTGCTCCACTTTACCCTTGAACCGTACCTTATAATGCTGAGTGATCAGACTTCGTTTTAAGAACACATATGCTAGAACTACCAGTTATCTTGTCTTGTATAACCTATTCAAGATACAATTATCATTGCTTAATTATAAATGTACACAGAAAATATTTAATTCTTTCCTGACAATGGTGTGTAATTCAATTCATGTTTTCATGGAATAACATCTGTGTACGTATCAACATTATATATATATTGGTATGAATCTTTATATATATATATATATATTGGTATGAGTCTTTATATATATATATATATATATTGGTATGAATCTTTATATATATATATATTGGTATGAGTCTTTGGTATGAATCGACCTGGTATTGAATCCCGATCTCCCGGATAATTGGCGAAGTCTCTACTCATTAGGATTAGAGTGTTCGCCAATTGTCCGGGAGATCGGGGTTCAATCCCACGTCGATTCATACCAAAGACTCAAAAAATAGTACTTGATGCTGCCTTGCTTAACACTCAGCATTATAAGGTAAGGATCAAGGGTAAAGTGGAGCAATTCAGGGAATTGAGTAGCGCCCGCTCCTACACCTCGGTGCACTAGCTATTGAAAAAAGAGCCTTCGAGTCACCCTCGACTGAGGTTGCCAACTTTACTTACGTATTAACATAAAGCTTCTATGATTTGAGCAAAATAATTGCAATAACCTTATTTGTGTTGTTAGCCTACCTCAGTTAATTCCCTTTGTTTCTCTCTCTCTCTCTCTATATATATATATATATATAAAGTAAAGTTGACCAACCGATACCAACATACGTACCTTATAATTCTGAGTGTAAAGCAAGGAGGTGTCAAGTACTATTTTTTGAGTCTTTGGAATGACTCAACCTGGGGTTGAAACACTGTCTCCCAGGCCAGCGGTGAACACTCTACCAACTGGGTCACCTTGCGAAAATCCTGCATATGTAACAAGTAAGATAACTTTGTCTTTGTCTTTGACATTACCCCCTATGCAATCTAATATGGCTTCTTAGAACTATTGTAAACCCTCATAATGTATCACAAAAATATACGAGTTGCTCGTAGGTTGCTGCGGAAGGACTAGTGTAAACTCAACCTGCGATATCTTGCTCTCATGACTAGCCAATGTGGATGTTAAAACAGGCTGAAAAGTGTTTAAGATACTATGTTTGCTAATCTGTACTTCAAAAGCTTTACAACTATTGTAAATCATTTTTTTTTACGAATTGAACCAGACTCTAGACATAGAGTCACCTCAACTGGCTATGTATTTTCGGTCTCCATTAAATCTTTGTCTAGTATATATACTGGCTTGTAATCAATAAAATTATTAGCTGAGTTCCATAGGGTTCTTCCATCCTGGCAGCACCTGCTCCCACATTAAAAAGAGGCAAGGGCTCATCTGATGGCCCAGCGTCTGAGGTAACTCTAAAAGGTACTGTAGAAAGAACTAAGCAATTTAAAAAAAATCATCCCCACCTACGAGAAGCCATTTTTCCTGCGTAGCACGCAAAATTAAACAGACTTTTGACGTAGTCTAGCACTACAGGGGAGTTTCTTATTAGCAGAATAAGACCGTTTGTCACCATTCTCTTGGCAGCGACATTTTGATGAGAGTTCAAAAAGAGGGCTCGCTTTGTTGGTTTGGGCTATAGAATACATGAGTGTAATGTTTATGACGCTAAACTGCATTTGAGGGTGAGGCTCCTGTTTCGGAACTTTGGGTAATGTGGAGTAACCCTTCATTACCAATACTCTCAGGTCGGTTGGTTGGTTGTTTGGGTTTTATGACATACCAACCATTGAAGGTTATTTAATGCCAAATCCATTTTTATACAAATAATCAGTTCTATTTCAAACAATTCAGTTTACCATGATTACACAGTTTGATTGTCAAAACATTTCAATTTCAAGCTATTCAGTTTAGTCAAACAGTTCTAATTCAACCAATTCAGTTTAGTATAAGTAAAGATTTTATTCACACAGTTAGATATTAAAACAGTTCTACTTCAAAAAATTCAGTTTAACGTAAGTAGAGTTTCAATGTCAAAAATTGTTCCATTTCAAACTATTCAATTTAGCATAAGCACGCAGTTTAAATGTAATTACACAGTTTAATTGTCAAAAACATTTCTATTTCAACCTATTCAGTTTATTCAAACAGTTCTAATTCAAACAATTCAGTTTAGCATAAGTATGCAGTTTAGTTCAATTTAATCCATAGATAGGGCCATATCAGGTGCTACACTTCCAGGCCAGAGTAGACCTGGGAGTAATAGCAATGAAGAGGTGCTTCACATTTCCCAAAGCTACACTGGAACTTCACTATCAGATTGTTTAGTATCATATCTAGGACAATTGTTGATGAGGTGGGTGTCTTAACCCTCTGCAACGGTGCAGTCAGTGTATTCTACGGCCCCAGCCGACTGGGAAATACTCTCAGGTCCACTCTGACCTGGATTAGTAGTACCTGTAAGCGTTCCATTCATAGGTCAAATAAAACTGTTCAATCATTTACTAAAATGTATTATTATTGGTTGGTTGTTGGTTGGTTGTTTGTGTATTATGACATATCAACGTTTGTAGGTTATTCAACGCCAAATCCATTTTTATACAAATAATCAGTTCTATTTCAATGAGTACACAGTTTAATTGGCAAAAATATTTTTATTTCAACCTATTCAGTTTATTCAAACAGTTCTAATTCAGCTAATTCAGTTTAGTATAAGTACATATTTTGTTTACGCACAGTTAAATGTCAAAATAGTTCTATATATAGCTATTCAGTTTAGTGTAAGTACAGTTTCAATGTCAAAAAACAGTTCCATTTCAAACAATTTAGAGGTGCTGTCGGTATATTCTACAGCCCCAGTCAACTGGGCAATACAGAGAGTTAGTGTCAAAACGGTTTTATTTCAGTTTAAATGTCAAAACAGTTCTATTTTAAACAAATCAGTTTAGTATAAATACGCAGTTTAAATGCAAAAACAGTTAACTCAAACTACGGTTTAATTCTATCTAACCCATAGATAGGACCCTTATCAGGTGCTACCACTCCCGGCCAGAGTGGGCCTTGGAGCAATGTCAGTGAAGGGGTACTCCGCATTCTCCAAAGCTTTAGCATTACTGGAACCTCACCATCAGATTGTTTAGGGTCATATTCCGGACACTCGTTGTGGGGGGCGGTCTTACCCCTCCGCAGAGAAGCAGTCGGTGATTTCTACAGCCCAAACCGATCGAGCAATTAGTTATTTGAAATCATACGCCTATGTACAAATTATTTATTTTGATAGGAATACTTGATAAATAGAATTATTAATGTTAAGTTTCAATGGGTGAAATGATTTAACTGCATATAAACAAAGAATTCATATTTGATCGAATTAATTATTTGTTTTGATTTGTTTGTGTTTTATGGCATGTCAACCTTTGTGGGCTGTTTAATGTCAAGTCGTTATATAATATTTGTTTGCGAATAGGTTTTTTTGGCAACATTTTTAAACAATCAGTAACTCATTGCTTGCACACATTAAAATGGTTTCAAGTATTGCTATTTAACACTAATAATTCTATTTAAAATTAATCCTTTTGCTGTCACACATTAAAATGGTTTCAAGTATTGCTATCTAATACTAATAATTCTATTTTATATCAAACAATTGTTTGCACACAGTTAAATGATTACAATATAGGAAATATGAAACAGTTCTATTTGATCCACTGATGAGACCCTGACACGTTCTGCCACTCCGGGTCAGAGTAGATATAGGAATGGGAATAATGATAATGAAGAGGTACTCTCCATTCCTCAAAACCCCAGGACAGCAGCTTCGCGCTAGAATGGTTTTGTGTCATATCAAGGATACTCGTTGCGGAGTTTGGAGTCTCACTCCTCGGTACAAATGCAGTCGATGTATTATACAGTCCTAGCTGATTGGATTCAGAATTAGCCATGCCTGAAATCGTATAACTGTGATCGAAGAAATTAGCTCTGACTAGTTTTAAAATGAAGTTTTCGGGTAAATACCCGTGGGAAAGGTATTAACCCCCTTATCCTCCCAGGTATGGGTAAAATAGTACCACTACTGTTCTTCTAGGAGAATTGCTTTGGCATTAAATAACCTACAAAGGTTGATATGCCATTAAACAAAGAAACCAAACAAAACCAAACAAAACCAAAAAAATGAAGTTACATACAAAGCATTCACATACAAATCATATATAGCTATGTGAACTATTTTGATATCCAAGTCCTGATGATGGTTACTGAAACCGAAACGTTAACGTCGACTTTACATCATAATATATTCACCTATTTGGATTATGTTTTTTCTGCTACCTTCATACTGTCGGATTTTATCCATATTTACTTTGATATATATACATATATATATATACTAATCTACTATCTACCAGCATTCACGGTTACCAGAAAAAAAGAAAAAAAAACCGCCTGGAACACGAGATAAACATATCTCGAATCACCGCCTGGGGGAAAAAGAAAAAATATCATTGGACAAAAAGAAAGAAAAGGCCAACCCCGACACACCAGTTTAAAAAAATCAAGAGATATGCAGTCAGTTGGTCAAAAGAAAACTATAACCCACCGTAAACGCTGCAACGCCACAATTACAAGAGTGCTCAACACGACTGGGGCTAATTACAAAATTAACTTAAATCGCGAGTCGGAATTCTCCTACTAAACTTTCACCTTAACGGATCATCAGGAAGTCTCATACAGTCGGTATGAGACTTCCTGATGATCCGTTAAGGTGAAAGTTTAGTAGGAGAATTCCGACTCGCGATTTAAATCAATTTTGTATATATATATATATATATACATATAAGAGTTGGCATTAAATAACCTACTGGGTTTGTTATGTCATTTAACTAAATAACTTAAAAAGGGCGTGATGCCGATTAGGATTGCCGAGAATGTTTGAAATCAAAACCGTTTGATATACATTTGGACCGACAAGGGCATTTTGAATATTTTTGCACCGTTTGATTCGCGTGCTTCACAAGAGTTTTTCTTTGGTGTGACTTGAGATGCATTAAATTTTTAATATTTTTTTTAAAACTAATTTGATTTTAGCATTAATGTAAGAAATAAATCCACTTCTTTTTTTGGCCTTTCCTTAGAATTCTGTGTATCTATTCAAGATGGCATAGCTTCCGAGGGAGTGTATTCGTGATGTAATGGTTAATGACTGCGAAATCGTAGTAAGTGAGTTCGAACTCCATTCCCGCAGTTGCGTTCACTTTTTGACAAATCATCATCACCATCATGTCGTGCCGCTAGCATGGATATCCTTGACCCTCTCTCGCCACTTTTCCCTATCGTTCATCGCCTCTGGCTGGTCTTCTGGGTTACATCCCGTATCCTCTCATAGCTGCTGTATGTATGTTCTAGCTGGTCGTCCTGCTTTAGCTCGTCCATATGTGGGGGTCCATAGGAGTACATCACTTATGAGCTCATCCCTGCTCATCCAGCAGTGTCCTGCGTGCCTGGCTCGTCTAACTTGGATAGTTTTCGTGATGGGAGGCAGGTGGCCGTATAGTTGGTGTATTGTGGGGTGTTGCCGCCAGGACTTATTTAATTAGATAAGTTTTGACAAATACCCGTTTGAAATAGTATGACCCTCCTTATCCTTTATTGTTCTTCTAGAAGGATAGATTTAGCATTAAATAACCCAAGAAGGTTGATATAACATTTGAGAACGAAACAAAACAAACGAGCCATAGGCTCCAAAATAATTGAGTATCAAAATAGTTCTACGGCAGTAGCGAAAATGAGTCTGATTATCGCGTACAATAAAATATACACCTGCGGAAGGCACCCGGTCTTTTTTTACAGCAGCGATAACAGTGTCGATGTCTGAAAAATGTTGCCTCAGTAGTCCATCTTTAACCGGCCTTACTCGCGAAGATTAGCCGATCGAGGAACTCTTTATTTCATGGCTTTACAACTACACAATTCGCTATAGTTTGTTATGTATATCGTCATTGCAGAAACGTATTGGCTACCTCTTAACAGTGCTCACACCAACTGTTTCGTCATCGTAAATGTTTTACAAGCGTTGAGGCATGTCGATAGCTTCAATCGTTCCTTTTCCCTTGGATGAATTCAGTGATGTAGCCTTGCTTTCTATGATTCTTTGGACATGTATCCTCATCTTGGTTGTTAATATCATAGGGTTTCATCTGTCGTGCACTTCAGCCATCATCACCTTTTATTCTTAGTTGGTAATTTTTAACTGAACACTCTGTTCCAAAGGTCCTCAACCCGCGGATCACGGAGCCACATATATCCCTCCAAGGAGGTGCCAGTGGTGTAATGGTTATCGTCGTAGGAAATGGACACGGCGACACGAGTTCAAATCCTGGACGTGACTGATTGCATTTCACATAGCACTAATACCCTTGGGAAAGGTATGAATCCAATTATTCTCCCTCCAGCTATGGGTAAATAGTAGGGTAGACTAGGTTCTTCAGTCTTAGTGAGGCAACTAGTGTATGAGAGGGAAAACTCTGAATTCAAACCTGTTTAACTCCGCATATAAATTGACTGTGTGTAATATCCTGCCTGAGCGGAGGGGTTGGTAAATATGATATGTCCCTCCAAACCCAGCCTTTACTCAACTTTCAAAATTTTCTTTTAACCTTTGATTTTACCTTCACAAATGCAGATGGAACTCGTTGATATTCACGTTCAGAGGATTTGAAGTCCCAGTTTTTTGCTTGCCATACCTTCGATAGGTAGGGGTATAAGTTTTCGTACCGCAGTGGCTAATGTCCTTGACTGAAACAACATAGTATGCTAGTTCGAACTCCAGTCATGGTTTCTCTTCGGACTCCAGTCATAGTTCATCTTCGGACTCCAGTCAAGGTTCCCCTACGAACTCCAGTCATGGTTCACCTTCGGACTATTACTCTTGGGGAAATTATGGACACCCTTTTATAGCCCAAGGATGGGCTAAAGAGTACTTCAACTGTACTTCTACAAAGATAGCTTTGGCATTTAATAACCCCAAAATGTTGATATGCCATTAAACAAAGAAACCAGACAAAACATTGCAAACAACAAGAGAAGTCTCATTTATGAATAAAGATTCTTATTGTTTAAATTTTACTGTTTTCTTTTCTTTTTAGATCACGGCTCCAGTCCCTCCTGAGTTAGGTTCCATGGCCCCCGGACAGAAAAGTTTGGGAACCGTTGCTTTATTTAATCCATGGGGGTAGATTATTTTCGTGTCACAGTCCATGCCTTGTCAATTTCCGAAAGGTTTTTAACTAAACTTTAACACCCGAACAAGGCTGGAGAGTACAACAACCGAAATATTATCATAACATCTAAGATGAGGATATACCTCATCTCAGAATTTTTTTACAAATCTTTTATGTCAGATGGTGTCGAACCAGTCAACCAACCACTCTGCTGTCACCAGCAGCAAGGCCTGAAATTACAGACGAAAAGGTTATTTTTTGGTTGCGTGACAAGATGAACAGGGGATTCAATTTCTTTCATGAATAGGCTTCAGAAGCTTTAGACATAGCAGTAGCGAGCACATAGGGTCTCCCTCGTTTATTTTCCGGATCCGAGAAGCAGTAAGTGGTTTTCACCTTTTTGTTGTCTGGACTTGTATTGATGTACCTTGAACACATTATAACTTTTCATAGCTTGGAACAGGAACTCAGTTCCCTCCTTGTAGGTTGTATTCAATGTTATATATTGTTAATTGACTCGTCTGTACTTTTGTCTACCTAATATTCTGTGATAGGTTTCTCTCTTTTAGGTGCATTATCAGAAAAGGAGTGTTATTAACACCTCGCTAAATCTTATACTGTCATACGACCCACATCCTCTTCTGACATTGCGCAGCAAAGTGACAAAAAAATGGAGGTATTACTTTTGAAGTGACTACGGCAAGCTGGCTCTAGTTCATCGCTGACGAAAATACATAGTCAATTGTAAGGATTGTACAAAAAAAAAAAAACATTTTGTTGCTGAAAACTTGCTCTGTCTAATGGGTTTGGTTGAGATTGGTTTGGTTTTATGGCATATCAATCATTGTAGGTTACTTAATACCAAATTCTCTTTATACATGTATATTAAAAATATATGATTTGGTTTGGTTGGGTTTTATGGCATATCAACCATCATAGGTTATTTAATGCCAAATTCTCTTTATACATGTATATTAAAAATATATGATTTGGTTTGGTTGGGTTTTATGGCATATC
>OY757931.1:67492084-67517084 GCA_963585895.1 Sepioteuthis lessoniana | reverse complement strand
TCAGTGTGGCTAGACATGCAGGACGCTCGAAGCCGGGATCGAAACCCGTCCAACTTTACGTTAGACTAAGTTTCAGACCTCTCGGCCACCAAGCGGACCACGTTGGCGAAGGGAATTTTTTAAAGTATTTATTTAGCAACAGCAGCAGCAGCCGTTTGTTTACATTTTTTATACCCTATCGGCTATATATGGGTCATTCAAAAAATTTTAAGCCTCACTTTCGCTGGTGCTATAGAATACACCGAATGCATATTTGCAGAGGAGTAAGACCCTTGTCAACGAGTCTACCATTTGACTGTGGGTGGCAATTCATAATTCTTGAGGACGTGACTTTGGTGTCCTTGACTCGACAAGTGTCTCTATTTTAGCTATTATTTAGCTAGACAGGTGGTCGCAGTGAAGTAATCCGATCAATCAGCAGGTCACGGCAAGCCCGAGCACCTGCATGATTACCCCAACTGTATTTTCAAATTGTAGTTAACAACTCTATTTCATCTTAAAGGTGCTGGTAGGCGGTGAGTGTGGGTCAGTTGCGTTGCATTTTACTGTCTACAAACAAATGAGATCTGGCTTGTTTAAAAATCATGTTACCAACAAACTACTAGCTGAAAACACACACACACACACACACACACAGAGTAAATATATAGTTGGCCAATCGTAGTCGACAGCATCCACAAGCCTCCCTTTTCAAATTGTTTCAACACTGAGGTTTAGTGGGGGCACGACTTCTTTCCCTGGAATGCTCTATTTACCCTCGATCTGTAACTTATAATGCTCAGTGTTAAGCAAATAGGAATCAAGTACCATTTTTTGAATCTTTGGTATGACTCGACCAGGGATTGAACCTCAGTTTTCCGGACCATTGGTGAACACCCTAACCATTATGCTAATGGGCCAGTAAATATATAAACAGGATTTGGCATTAAATAACCGATAGTGGTTGATGCGCCACAAATCAAAACCAAACTAAATCACCCAGAATGAAGAACCATTGAGGACCATCTTTATTGCCATACATTACCATGTCTTATAAAACTAGGAAAACAAATTCAGATTTCTGTTTTTGCATGAGGCTTAGAACTTTTTGAACGACTCCCGTATATATATATATATATATATATATATATATATTCTAAATTGAGATAATTCTATAGACCAACATGTACTTTCTTTAAAGTGATTTCATTCAATTCTACTTCACCTATTTAGAAAACATTTGTAAGCAAAATTTTCCAAAGTGATTTCCGGGATACATATCCAGTTCTTGGCCTGAATAGTTCCATTGTTAAAAGCTGTTTAGGGAGAGTTATCTCCCTTAACGAATGATTAACTCTTCAAGGAAAAAAAAAGTAAAAACTGACAACAAGATAGCTGCATGAACCACAGGTTATATGTAGACAGAGCTGCTAATCCACACCAATCATCCTGTATCCAAGTCGGGGAGAAAATAAAAAAAAAATTGTTGTGTTAAAAATAAATAAACTGTTTAAAGTTATATTTTGCTGTTCCTAAATATTTAGGATATAACAGAAGCAAAGATCCTTGTCAAATTGTGTGTATTCATTTCGTTTAGTTTGATATTGCCATTTGCTATTAATACTCTTTCCGTTTCTGGTTTTGGATATAATTGAAAAATGTTCCGCTTTTATGTGTGTCAAAAGTCTGATAAATATCAAAACCTTTCCAATATAGGTCTATTTAGACGTCATAAATGGATCCCTGTTGAAATTAGCAATGTTAAATTCTAATGTCTATGAAGCGGTTAATTTAACCTAGCAAGAGCTGGATGTAAACAAAATCAATCAGGGTTAAAAAGTTTGTGTTCAACAAAAACGATGTTTTATTGGTCATACTGTGGTACGTAACGCAACATGGATTGCATAACGTCGTTGATTGATTTTCGAACATTGTTCGGACCGAAGAGGAGCATAAAATCCTCTCCCTAAATAAAAGCTGCACCAAAAGAAAGTCCTGGTTGCATTTTGGTGTTCATTAAGTGTAATAAATCCTCACCAACTTGTAGAATTCGACTGAAACCATCACAGGAAGGGGGTGTCCTCGTGATGTTATGGTTAAAGCGCTGGACTGCAGAATCGTAGTAAGTGAGTTCGAACTCCAGTCGCGCTATTACGTTCACTTTCAAACCTTGGGAAAGGTATGAAACCCCTTATCCTCGCAACTATGGGCTAAATAGTACCACTCCTGTTTTTTTGAGAAGGACGGGTATTATTTACTATGAAGGTTGGTGTCCCATTTAACAGAAGCCAAACCATCACACAGGAAATATTTCGAAAGGAAAATACAACCCAAGTCGCAGCAAAAAAAAAAGAGTAACGTATACCTACAATATACCTGCTCATTGGTCTAGTGGGTAGAGTGTTCGCCAATGGTCCGAGAGATTGGGGTTCAATCTCAGATCGGGTCATACAAAAGACTCAAAAAATGGTACTTGATACTTCCTTGCTTAACACTCGGTATTATAAGGGACGTATCAAGGATAAAGTGGAGTAATCCTTGGGAAGGAGTAGTGCCTTCCCCTACACCTCAGTGTAGTAGCTAATGAAAAGGGAGTCTTCTGGTCGCCCTCGACTAAAGGTCGCCAACTTTACTTATTTACACATACATAATTGATACATTCAATTCATAGCCAAACAGTTAACGTAAGATGGAAATGGAAGCTGTGACTCGAGTTCAAACCCTGGGCGAGGTTGTTTGTGCCACCTGTTACGGTCACCGGCCACGGTAGAATTATAATGCAGGGAAGCAAGAACTACTATGTGGACCAGAAGTGGGGAAAGGCGATTGGCGAGTCTTCGAGCCCTAGCAACAGTAGGAGAAGCAGCAGAGAAGAGGCAGGGAGGGCGCTTTACCGCCAAAAAGAAACGAAACCCAAAAAGTTAGTTTCGAGCTTCGTCGAGGAAGAGAAAGGTTGCCTTTTCACAGGGTCCGGTGAAAGTGGAAATTCTAGTCCCAAAATGGCATTTAGCTCCATTGGGTAAGAACCTGAGGCTCAACGTAAAAGAAAAGGAAGACAAAAACTGGTGCCTTGCAACTCGTTAATAGGAGATTAACGAATATAAAAAAAAAAAAGAAAAAATTAACAAAAGAAAGGAAAGATAAAAAAGAAAAAAGGTTAGTCAAAATTTTTATCAAGGATAATATACGTAACCTAAATAAAGGTCCGTATCAAGACTATTCCAAAGAAACATTTTTGAGGCTGTTCATCAGCAGCTAGTTTCGGCGGAAAACCTATTTGGTTAAAATTTGTACATCCATAAAGACGAAGAGGAGAGACTCTTGTTCTTCGGTGAAAGAAGAAAAAAAAATACTTCGTCTTATTGAAGGACCTAGTCAGATACTATTGGGAGCGACTTGTCCTCCATATTGCTGTATATCTTTTTGTTGTATTCGTTTTGCTCTTTGTTTGTCTGTTGTCACAGTTGTGTTTTCTTTTAAATGAAAAAAATGTATGAATGATACATATATAAAGAAAAGGAAAAAAACCAACTCCGCGTTATATTGTTTGTCCAGTTCAGAATACCCCATGTGTTCTTTCATATCACGTTGACCTCTTTAACCTTGAAACCCTCCCGTTTCGTCCGTAGTCCCAGTATACGTAACATAGGACTCCGTCCATATCTCGAAAAATTAAAAATACGAGTGGAAACTCGTCACACACCTAATAATGAAATAGATGCTAAAATTAGAGCTATCATATAGATCTTGAAGGTAAATAATGCTATCATCGTTGATATTGATAATGAGGTCGAGAGATTATAAAAATGGATTCATTTTTTTTAAATTGATAGATAAACATTCTGTGTGAGCTTCGATATGTTTATAGAAGTATCAGTTTCTTAGTTTTCATATCAACCTTTGTGGGTTATCTAATGCCAGATGCCAAAGCCACCCTCATAGAAGAACAGTAATGTGTTTACAAATAATATTTAATATATATGTATATGCCATTAAATAACCTACAAGGGTTGATATGCCATAAAACCAAACCAAATCAAATCACATATATTTAATATACAGGGAGAAACGATAAAATTGTCGCTCTAGAAAAGACGACATGATTCCATTTTTGTTTAATGAAAACCGGTTTTCTTTTTTTGTTGCTGGCTATCTACAAGTTGGCCAGTTGTGTACAAATCCCAAGAGCGATAGGATCCTTCTTTCATGTCTGAAAGTGGCACAATGTTCAACGAGCGAGATCGGAGATGCGCCGTTGTACAACTCATGCTCTCTACCGATCCAAGTTATGACAGCCAGAACCATCGCTGGATGGCCACGAATAACAGGGAGGTACCCAGGGTGATGAAAACAAAGTTTCCGGCTACGGTTACGGTCTTTGGTGTGGTTTCAAGTGAGGGCCACATCATGCCACTGTTATATTGTCATGTACAGCATCTTAACGACACAATAATAAAGACGCAGGAAGACTTCTTTAACAAAATATTTACCTCTCACTTTATTGCAAGGGTTCGAAAAGGGTTACTCAAGGTTTGCGTGTGAGAGGGAGCTTGTGACCGAACATAAACTGTAATATTTTGACCCCCACTCTTATGGCCGTTAACGTTGTGTCTTTCTCGTTTGATGCTCAACCGGAGGCCCTGGGGTCCACTTTGCTGGGTGCTGGCTTTCTTTACTGCATCTTATCAGCAACTTCTCTGGTCCCCAAACTCCATCGGGGTTTCCGAGGCCCCCCTCGGCCGGGTGTGGCTTTCCCTACCACATCTCATCTATAACTCCGTCTCTATCTGTAACTGCAACTGCCACTTGACTTCTGTCTTGACTGAGTTATATAATAGTTCAACTCCCATTCGATCGCCCACTCGATCTTTGGAATGGCATGATTGATCGTCATCAAGCGGAAATAACTGTCAAGCAGTTCAGAGGTCTCTCTCTTCCAGTGCATCAGTCTATGAGTGTACCATAGGAATTTTTTTTTACCTCATCCCATTTCATCAGCCAATTTTCGCCCACGCGATTTCTTCTCATAACTGCCATTAGAATGTGTCACTTCCTTCCGGTGCATCACCTTGGAATGGCATTTTTGGCTGAGTCAAAGTCCAAAATACAACACCACCTCACATCTTCGAAGTCAACTTATTAGACTAATGACCCACTATAATTTTACTATGATAATAGCTGTAGAAGTGTAAACACCAACCCGAACCAATAGCCGAAGCTGAAGGGGCATCTGTTTTCTGGGATTTAGCTTTTCAAATTAGTAGGAAAATAATTTATAGACAAGATATAGTGGTTAAGTAGTATGAAAGAAAAACATGCTTTTTAATAGATATGGAAGTGCCAGTATATAAGTAAAGTTGGTGACCTTAGTAGTCTAGGGTGACCCGAAGTTTCCCTTTTCAATAGCTACTACACAAAGTTGTAGTAGAGGGCGCTACTCCATTCTCTTAATTGCTCCACTTTACCCATAATCCTTACCTTATAATGCATATATATATATATATATATATATATATATATAACGCAGTTTTTTCCAAGTGGCAGTCGTGTCGATACTGCGATATCGATGCACTACTTGGACGCAAACAAAACGTAAGGAGAAAAAGCTTGATGGCAATTAAACAAGAATGCTGCGAGCAATATTGAACAAGTCCTGGAGGCAACATTCCACAAAACAGCAGCTATACAGCCACCTACAACCATTCACGAAAACTATCCAAGTTAGATGAACCAGAATTGCAGGACACTGCAGGAGATGTAACGCCAGTGGACCCCATCACAAGGACGAACAAAGGCAGTACAACCAGTTAGAACCTATATAGAACCGCTCTGTGCCGATACAGGATAAAGCCTTGGACCCCTTCCGGGATCAATGGACGATAGAGAAGGGTGGCGAGAGAGGGTCAGGGAGATCCGTGCTGCCAGCGCGACATGATGATGATGTATATATATATATATACGTGGTGCATTCAATAAGTTTCCAGGCTTTTATGTACAGGTATTTAAAATAGTCGTAGACCCTTAAAAATTCAGTATGTTATTGCTGTGCATCTTATAAGATAACTGACCAATTTTTAGGATTTCACGTTCAAATAAACAGCTACATCAGGAATTGGAATACACTCTACTAAAATCTGATTATCACGGCTGGTGAATTAAAAAAATGCAATCTGGACGTGTGGATACTTTAGAAGAACGATATGCAATAAAATTCTGTTCTAAACTTGGAAAAAATGCCACAGAAACGTATGTAATGCTTATGACTGCTTTTCGACCATCTTGCATGAATCGAGCATCAGTTTTGAGATTCAAGGAAGGCAGGACGTCTGTGAGGGATGATGAGAGGTGTGGGAGGAGTAAGGAAGTCAATACACCAGAGTTGATTGGCGAAAGGGTTAGGTTTAGGGGTTTTAAGGGAGTTCAGCAAGAGATTCCGCCGGAAGAGGCCAGCACTCTTCAAATCGGCTCAGTGGCATTTCCACCAGGACAATGCATCAGTCCACAACTCCATCCTCGTCACAGACTATTTGACCAAGATTGGCATCAAGACAGTTCCTCAGCCTCCCTATCGTCCAGACTTTGCTCCCTGTGACTTTTGATTATTCCCTAAGCTCAGAGGCTGTCGTCATGAGACAATTGAGGAGATGAAAGAGGCTGTGACAAAGGTCATTGACACGCTAACACAAGAGGACATCCATGGGGCCTTCGAGAAGTTGTTGGAACGGTACAACAAGTGCATTGCAGCCGGAGAAGATTACTTCGAAGGGGTTTCATGTGTGTACTATCTACAAAAGTGTCCATACGAAAAATTTCTGGAAACTTATTTAATGATCCTCGTATGTATATGGATAGATATCGTCTGTTCAGATTAATTTACCAGTTTATTTGAATATTGAAAGCCAGTATATAATAACATATTAATCAAAGGATATAAGTAAATAAGAAGACCTGGAAATATAGATTGAAATAATGTGACACTTTGAAAAAAAAACCCACCGTGTCAGAAATTGTGAGAGGCCTCAGTATGATCTAGAAAAAGATAGAAAATTACATTATCAAGATACCTGGCAGTCCCAGTTCATATGAAATTAAAAAAGTTTCAATATGCGGAGCGGATCATCTTTTTAGGAAAGTACTGTCAATGTGAGTAAAAAAAATCACCCAAAAGAGAAAGCAAAGGAACTTGAATGCATAAAATCACGACCTTCCCTCACGCTAGGTCTTAGCTAAAGACGCAGAGAAAGATTTTAAGAAAGTGAACCTAAAACCGAAAATTTAATTATAGTATCATTCAATTCACTTAACACCTACAGTACACCACTTACCATTGCGAAACACATATTGATAGACTGAAGAAAGAGTTTAATGGGAAACTGGTATAATTGTGCCTACTCTACAACATCCAGTATTTCTTTCATCTGACACTCAGCTATTCGCTCAGTCATCAAGGTATTATCACTAAATTCTACGAACAAGTAGTATGAAATATCGTACCCATACTCTCCCTCCCCCCTCTCTCTCTTTCGCGTTACAGTTTGTGGCACATAGCAATATATCGGTTGATTGTTCCATTAGTGTACTATACTGTAAGTAATAAAGTTGGGGACCTTAATCGAGTGTTACCCGAAGGCTCCCTTTTCAATAGCTACCAATCCGAGGTGTGGGGGAGAGCGCTACTCCTTCCCTGGATTGCTCTCCTTTACCCTTGATACTTTCCTTATAATGCTGAGTGTTAAGCAAGGCGGCATCAAGAACCATTTTTAGTCTTTGGTATGACTTGACCTGGAATTGAACCCCGGTCTCACGGACCATTGGTGAACACTCTACAAATTGTTTATATTCTGTAAAGTTGGTCTATTAAGTAAAAAGATTGAGAGTGTAAATATTATTATTGATTTTTCTTTGTTTAAAGGCATATCAACCTTCTTCGGTTATTTAATGCCAAATCCATTTTTCTAAAAGGGTGTTAATGGGTACTATTTAACCTGTTGCTGGGGGGATAAGGGGGTTCATACCTTTCTAAGGGTATTTGACCGAAAGTGAGCGTAATAGCCCCAGTGGAATTCGAACCCACACACTACAATTTAGAAACCCAACGTCTTAACCATTACTGAGGGAAAGAACCCTCTACAACGAATGGCATTAAACAATCTGTTGTTGAGGCTCCAGCCCCAGACCTCTGGGAATGCAAAGTACACATTCATTGCCATTATTCACAGATCCACTTCTGACCCAGTGTGTTTGCGCCTGCAAGGGTTCTTTCTATCTATGGGTCAAATAGAACTGTTTGACATTTAAACGGGATGCAAATAAATGACGTATTAAATTGAATTGTTAGAAATAGAAGTCTTTGACTATTTAACTGTGTATAAACAAATGACTGATGTTTAATCCAATTGTTAGTGAAATATTGCAATAGTTGGAACCATTTAACCGTGTGCAAACGAATGGGTAATGCTGAATTGAATTATTGATCTGAAATAGTTATACAAGAAACTCTTTAACTGTGCGCTTAAATTGAATTATTGATATTACATAGTTATACTTGGAATCATTTATATGGGCCACTGGACACTCATTTGGGGAGTCTTACCCCTCTGCAGGGATACAGTCGGTGTATTCTGCAGCCCCACTAGGACTGGGCCACAGGACATTCGTTGGAGGATTCTTACCCCTCTGCAGAGATACAGTCGGCGTATTCTGCAGCCCCACTAGACTGGGCCACAGGACACTAGTTGGAGGATTCTTACCCCTCTGCAGAGATACAGTCGGTGTATTCTGCAGCCCCACTCGACTGGGCAACAGGACACTCATTTGGGGAGTCTTACCTCTCTGCAAGGATGCAGTCTGTGTATTCTGCAGCCCCACTCGACTGGGCCAGAGGATACACATTAGGGGATTCTACCCCTCTGCAGAGATGCAGTAGGTGCACTTCACAGCCCCAGCCAACTGGGCCACCGGACACTAGTCGGAGAGTCTCACCCCTCTGCAGAGATGCAGTCGATGCAGTCTGCAGCTCCAGCCGAATCGGTCACGGGACACTTATTTGGGGAGTCTTACTCTTCTGCAGAGATACAGTCGGTGTATTCTGCAGCCCCCACTCGACAGGGCCACAGGACACTAGTTGGAGGATTCTTACCCTTCTGCAGAGATGCAGTCGGTGGCCACAGGACACTCGTCGGGAGAGTCTTACCCCCTTTGCAGAGATGCAGTCGGTGTAGTCTGCAGCCTCCAGCAGACTGGGGCGGGCCTATTTTGCAACTGATGTTGCAATTTGAAGTGAATTGCCTTAGAATAAGGACGGATTTTGCTTTCCCATTTGCGCACTGCTTTTGAATCACTTCCAACCTCTAATATTTTTACAAGATTCTTTGAATTTGCTCTCCAGAAATAAATACTCGGATGGATTCTTCGGTAAAAGAAAAAAAATGAATTTGCTTTAGCTGAAACTTTATTTTATATTCAGTTTTAATTAGATTATTGTATAATTGCATGCAAACAGAAAAATAAATTTATTTCAAGACATGAAACTTTGCCCACTTTTAAGTTTAAAGAATGTTGAAAAATAATATGTTATCAAACATTTAGACGGTAGTGTGTATATATCTGTGTGTTTTTTCGTATATATATATATATATATAAATATAGTATACTTAGTCCAGTTAAACCGGAGTTGGGAGTAATTCCATCAGGACAAGAAATTATTCATGAATGAATATTTAAATTTTCCTGGTAAAGAGCTCAATGTACCAATAATACAGAGCAATAATTTCTTTAAGAAAAAAACAACGAAAACTAATCACAAAGGATTATAAATTTATTTCCATCCTGTTACGCATTTTTGAAATTTCCAAAAACACGAAAAAAAAAAATTAACAGGACTTCTTCAGATCTTTTTGATGATCAAAAAGATCTGAAGAAGTCAGATGGAAATAAATTTATAATCCTTTGTGATTGGTTTCGTTGTTTTTTCTTAAAGAAATATGTATATATATATATATATATATATATATATATGAGAACATATCTGCAAAATTAATTTGCTCAGTCGGCTAGGGTTATAGAATACACTGACTGCACATCTGCCGAGGGGTAAGACCCCCCTCCAAACGAGTGTCCTGATTATGACTCTTAACAATCTGATGGTGAGGTTCCATTAATGCTGGAACTTTGGAGAATGCGGAGGACCCCTTCATTGCCATTGCTTCCAGGTCACTCTAGCTCCGGCATGGTAGCACCTGATAGGACTCTATCTATGGGTTAAATAGAACTAACTGCAAACTTTTGATAAGCTAAATTATTTGAATAGAACTGTTTGACTAAACTGAATAGCTTGAAAAACTTTTTTCACAATTAGAATGGCTTCGAACTGACGAAGAAAAGAAGAAGAGAAGCAGAAGATACCCCGCAACAACAATTACCGACGCCGACTACGCCGATGACATAGCGATACTGGCAAATACACCTGACCAAGCCGAAACATTCTGCATAGCCTGGAACGAGCAGCAGCAAGCATAGGCCTCCATGTTAATGCACACAAAAACGGAATATATGTGCTATAACCAAACGGGGGACATCTCCACTCTAGAAGAACCCCTCTTAAACTAGTAGACAAATTCACGTACCTAGGAAGCAGCGTCGAATCAACCGAAAAGGACATCGAAACGAGGTTAACGAAAGCATGGACAGCTATCAATAGGCTATCGACTATATGGAAATCAGACCTAACCGATAAAATGAAAACGCAGTTTCTTCCAGGCAGCGGTCACATCGATACTGCTATATGGATGCACTACATGGACGCTAACAAAACGGCTCGAGAAGAAACTAGATGGCAATTACACAAGAATGCTGCGTGCAATCCTCAACAAGTCCTGGCAGCGGCACCCCACAAGACACCAACTGTACGGCCACCTGCCCCCTATCACGAAATCTATTCAAGTTAGGCGAACCAGACATGCAGGACATTGCTGGAGAAGCAGAGATGAACTCATAAGAGATGTACTCTTATGGATCCCCACACACGGCCGCGCAAAAGCAGGACGACCAGCACGAACGTACATTCAGCAGCTGTGTGAGGATACAGGATGTTGTCCTGAAGACCTGCCTAGGGCGATGAACGATAGGGAGGAGTGGCGTGAGAGGGTCAGGGATATCCGTGCTGCCAGCACGATTATGATGATGATGATGACTTACATATGAACTGCGTACTTATGCTAAACTGAATTGGTTGAAATGGAACTGTTTTTACAATTGAAAATGTACTTACACTAAACTGTTTTGTTTAACATAGAACTGTTTTGACATTTACTGTGTGCAAACAAAACTGTACTTATACTAAACTGAATTATATGAATTAGAACCGTTTGACTAAAAAATAAATGTGTACTTACATTTAAAGTGCGTACTTATGCTAAACTGAATTGTTTGAAATAAAACAATTTTCATGAAAAATGGATTTAGCGTTAAATAACCAACAAAGGTTGATATGCCATAAAAAAAACCCAACCAACCAACCAACCAACCAACTAAAAATCAATGCGGTGCGAAACTTTTATTCAGTAGTACATATATATATATATATATATATATATATATATGTATGTATGTATCGGTCAAAGACAAATTATTTAATTAATTTCAAGAAACATCTCAGTTCTTATTCATTAATGAAAAATATGAATGGATATTTTGTAAGAAACCAAGTTTTAAATGATTTAAGAGTTTATGTCTACGTTTCCTAACTTAGATCTACGCATGCGCCATCATTGATATTCTGTCCTCTTTTATTTATTAACATTGTAAATTACATAATTGATATATCCACACACACACACACACACACACACACACACACACACACACACACACAAGAGGACTTCCATGGGGCCTTCCTGAAATTGTTGAACAGTACAACAAGTGCATTGCAGCTGGAGGAGTTTACTTCGAATGGGGCTAGAGTTTCATGTGTTTACTATCAATAAAAGTGCCCATACGAAAAGAGTCTAGAAACTTATTTAATGATCTTCGTAATATATATATATATATGTTCCATGAAGAGATTTGTAATTTTTGAAAATTCAAATCAAATTTTTATCTTCAAGAGGACAAATCACAGTTATCGGTTTTATCTCTTCCGCAGACTGATTTTTCAAAAAAATACAAATCTCTTCGTGACGTTCGTATTTTAAATATATCCATATTCTTTCTTCGGACCTACAACAACCATCTTTATATATATATATATATATATATATATATATATAATATATATATATTTATATATATTATATATATGTGTGTGTGTGTGTGTGCGTGTGTGTGTGAGATAATATATCTACAAAATCAATGTGGTGCCAACTTTTTTTTATTTATATCAGTCAAAGACCAGTTATTTATTTAGTTTCAAGAAACATCTCAGTACTTGTTCCTTTATGAAAAATATGAATAGAATATTTTGTAAGAAAACAAGTTTGAAAATAATTTTAGAGTTTCTGTTGATGTTTTCCTAACTTAGATCTACGCATGCGCTATCATTGATATTCTGTCCTCTTTATTTATGAATTGAGTAAATTACATTATCTATCTATCTATCTATCTGTAATATAATGACCGAGGGATTTCGGTTTATGCATTTGGGTTTAGTCAGGCTGAGAAACTTTCAGCTCAGCACATGGGTCAGTTAGGTGCAACTTTAACACAGGTGTTCACGCGCGTGCACGGGCCGAGCGGACGTTTCACTCAGAGACGTCACAAAAGCCCACATTGGCAGCGGGGTTACGGAGTCCGGGTGACGTCACGCACCGGAAGAGCGCGGAGAATTTTGGGAGATTTTGAAAAAGTCAGAGTGAGATTAGACCTGCCTCGGGGGAAGACGGTTGGTTTTCGCTTGCTCGCGGAGACCTTTGTGGCGGGTGCCACATCGTGTTGGGAAGGGGCCAGATGAAAAAGCCAGAATAGAAAGATTGTGCCTCTTTCTCCTTATGTCGAAGAACTTTTAAACTCAAAGGTAATAAAAAGTTTGTACCTTAACAAAGAAGTCGTCAAGTGTTTTTTCGAATTTCGAGATCCTATGTTCTATATATATATGTAATGAACGTCCCATGTACATTTTGGCATATTCGTGTATATGGCTATGGTACATATCTATCTATCTATAATCCGAGGAGAAAATCAAAGAGGCAGGAGTATCCAGTTTAAGTGCACAATGTCAACGGCTATTGACGTATAATTAATTTGGATTAAAATACAAAGCTCAACGTGCAGAGCACAAAATTCCTTTTTATATAAAAAAATCACTTCTTTGCTGTCATTATAAATATATTTCTGGGCGTGATGACCATCATCAGATGTTACATGAAAAAAATACGCCAAAATAATTTGATAAATAAATTTATAACGACAGCAAAAAAGTGAATTTTTAAAATTTTCTATATAAAAAGGTTATATATATATATATAATGTGATGTTGTCCTTAACTCTTTGTAAATCTTTTGAATGTAGACTAAATAAAAAGAAAAATGCCCAATTGATTCCGAATTCGCGAAAAAATTTCAAACTACAATTTGTTTGATTTTTTTTTGTTCGATATCACGAAGGGGTGTCCTAACCCTGACGGAGGGGCTTTGGTGTCCACAGTGGATATTCTAAAATCCCCGAGACAAGGGAACACCTGTTGAAACCTTTTGTTACTGGGACAACCTTGCAGGTTTTGCCCACCGAAAAGAGGGTTCCTTGGTACGAGAATGCCCTACCTCTTTCTCTTTTCTTTCATACTTATTCTGTCTCTGTCTCTGTCTCTCTCTATATCTTTCTCTCTTTATATATATATATATATATATATATATATATATATAATGAATACAAAGGGCTTTAAGTCAAATTTGACACCAATATTTTAACCAGATTCTAAACTTCTTTCAATCAAACACACTGAATAAATCCGATATAAAATACAACTACTAAGTTTATTTGATGGCTTAGAGACAGTGAGTGATATTGATTTACGATTCATTGTGGCAAATATTCAAGTAGTAACATGTCCATCTATTAAAATGCGCTTTTCTTAGTTCATCTTTCAATCGCATATTTACATTCTGTTAATAATTTGACACGCAAGGCTCTCACTTATTATTTTTTAGGTATAAAGATTTAACATTTTTCTTACGCTAATTTGAAACATTTTTATTACAAAGAATTTCTAAAATCTTATTAATATAGTCTTCTCGACTTTAAGTTGGTATATATATTATTTTCATTAGTTGAGCATTACCCGAAACAGCATAAGTTGGTGAGGCTCCATTCCAGAAGATCTTGGATGTGTGGTGTACCTATTCATTACCATTACTCCCAGGTCTACTCTTGATAAATGAGTGGTTTCTACCTCTTAGAATCTAATCTTTTGGTCAAATATATCTGTTTAAAATTATTAGTATTGATTAGATTGAAATACTTAATATCACATGAAAATCTTATCTGACCACATGGTCGCAAACAAAACACAGAATAAAAGCAAGATGGGTACTACACAAGAATGCTACAATCTATTTTGAACAAATGTTGGAAGCAACGCCCCACAAAAGAGCAGCTGTACGGCCACTTACCACCCATCTCAAAAACCATCCAAGTAATACGAACAAGATATGCGGGACATTGCTGGAGAAGCAAGGACGAGCACATAAGTGACGTTCTATGAACAGCTATACATAGACGTATTAATGTTGGCTGACCAGTTTTGTATGGACACCGGATGCTCTCTAGAGAAGCTGTCGAGAGCACTGCGAGACTTGACGAGGAAAATGACTTAACCGTGTGTAAAAATATTTCTATAAAATTAACTTGCCTGAAGTTATAATTATTTTATCATCCTCATCAAATCCTGCTGATAGCATGGATTTCCTCAGTCTCTCTCTCCATCCCTCCCTATCATCCATCGCTCCTGGCAGTACCTTCAAACGAAGTCTCATATACGTTGATGTAAGTTCTTGCTGGTCGCCCATCACTAGTCCACCCATGTGCTCATAGAAGAACGTCACTTATCCAGCAGTGTCCTGCGTGTCATATTCGGATGGTTTTTGAGATGGGAGGTAAGTTGCTGGGCAGCAGCTATTTGTTGGGTTTAGCTTGCAGGATTTATTCTGGACGAAATACAATTGTTTATTAAGGATTTGGCCGAGCGGGTAGAGTGTTCGCCAATGGTCCGGGAGACCTGGGTTCCATCCCAAGTCGCGTCATACCAAAGACTTTAAAAATGGTACTTGATACCTCCTTGCTTAATACTCAGCATTATAAGGTACGTATCAAGGGTAAAGTGGAGCAATCCCAAGAAAGAAGTAGCACCCTCCCCTACACCTCGGTGTAGTAGCTTTTGAAAAGGGAGCCTTCAGGTCACCCTCGACTAAAGGGAGACAACTTTACTTTTTACTATTAGTATTAAACGGCAATGCTTAAAACCATTTAACTGCGTGCAAATAATAAATAAAAATACTTAAAACCAATGAACTCTGGCTCGTTTAAAAGTAATGTTACAAATAATTCCCATACAAATGATATATATATATATATATATATATATGTGTGTGTGTGTGTGTGTGTTGGTTGGTTGAGTTTATGGCATATCAACCTTTGTAGGTTATTTAATGCCAAATTCATTTTTATACAAAAAATCAGTTCAATTTCAAACAATTCAGTTTAGCATGAGTACAGAGTTTATTTGTCATTTCCATTTCAAGCTATCCAGTTCAGTCTAATTCACACAATTCAGTTAAGTATAAGTATAGTTTTTGACCTCACATAGTTAAATGTCAAAACAATTCTCTTTCGAATAATTATAATAGTACAGTTTTAATGTAAAAAAACAGTTCTATTTCATGCAATTCAGTTTTGCATAAGTATGCAGTTTAAATATCTAAACAGTGCGATTTCAGATAATTTAGTTTAGCATAAGTATGTATATTAGTTCTATTTAACCCATAAAAAGGACCCTATCAAGTGCTACCACTCCGGGCCAGTGTGGACCAGGGAGTTATGGCATTGAAGATGTACTCCACCTTCCTCAAAGCTCCAGTATCACTAGAACCTCACCATCAGATTGTTTTGTATCATATCCAGGACACTTATTGGAGGTGGGATCTTACCCCTCAGCAAAGGTGCAGTAGGTGTATTCTACGGCCCCAGGCGACTGGACAAATATATATATATCTCTATATATATATGTATGTGTGTGTGTGTGTGTGTGTGTGTGTGTGCATATATATATATATATATATATATATAGTATATGGCTTTAATTAAACCAAAAGAGTTAACATGCTCTATAACACATCTCAAACAAACTTGATACCATAAAACTACGAATATATTAGTATTACATATAAATACTTCATACCATACCACTGTGTATATATTGGTATTGCATATGAATACTTCATACCATACCACTGTGTATATATTGGTATTACATATGAATACTTTATACCACACCACTGTGAATATATTGGTATTAGATATGAATACTTCATACCATACCACTGTGTATATATTGTTATTACATATGAATACTTCATACCATACCACTGTGTATATATTGTTATTACATATGAATACTTCATACCATACCACTGTGTATATATTGGTATTAGATATGAATACTTCATACCATACCACTGTATATATATTGTTATTACATATGAATACTTTATACCACACCACTATGAATATATTGGTATTAGATATGAATACTTTATACCACACCACTGTGAATATATTGGTATTAGATATGAATACTTCATACCATACCACTGTGTATATATTGTTATTACATATGAATACTTTATACCACACCACTATGAATATATTGGTATTAGATATGAATACTTTATACCACACCACTGTGAATATATTGGTATTAGATATGAATACTTCATACCATACCACTGTGAATATATTGGTATTAGATATGAATACTTCATACCATACCACTGTGTATATATTGGTATTACATATGAATACTTTATACCATACCAATGTGTATATATATTTTTTTCAAACTAAATGCTGAAGATTTGAACAGAGCACAACAGAAGCATGTTTTTTTTTTAAAAAAAAAAAAAGAAAGATGACTAAAACATGCTTCTGTTGATCTCTGTTTCAATCTTTATCCACATTCTGATTTGCTGCCATTTTGATCAGCTTCAAAGAAATATTTGTACGTGATTAGAATAAGTCTTTCAATAAACCGAGGCAGTGTTTACATTTAAGGAAAAATGTTCAGATGTCTCAGCGCTTAGTAACAGTAGGTAGTGAAAGCAATTTTATTGGTTGCTTGATTGATTTTAATGGCATGTCAACTCGTCTAGGATTATTTTATGCCCAGAAGTTAGAGAATCGCGTACATTAGACGTTTATTTTTGCATTTTAGCAGATTTTTCTGAAAAAGTTTCTTTTTTTTTAACACTCAATTGTATGCTTTCAGGTATTCCTTACTAAAAAAAAAAATCTATTCATGATAGTAAGGTTTTCAAGTAATTTACTAAGATTTTTGCTTAGATGTAGCACAAATCCGTATCCATATTTACCAACCCCTCCGCTCGGGCAGGATATGACACAAGGTCAATTTTTAAGCAGAGTTTAACATGTTTGAATTCAGAGTTTTCCTTCTCCTAGACAAGTTGCATCACCAAGGCTGAAGAACCCAGTCTGCCCTACTATTTACCCATAGCTGGAGGGAGAATAATTGGATTCATACCTTTCCCAAGGGTATTAGTGCTTTGTGAAATGCAATCAGTCTCGTCCAGGATTTGAACTCGTGTCGCCGTGTCCATTTCCTACGACGATAACCATTACACCACAGGCACCTTCTTACAAATTCACATCAATTTGGCAGCCAATAAGATTCGATCATCATCATCATGTCACGCCATCAGCACGGATCTCCCTGACCCTCTCTCGCAACCCCTCCCTATCGTCCATTGCTTCTGGCAAGTCTCCAGGTATACATACCGTATATACACAGAGCTGCTGTATGTAGGTTCGAGCTGGTCGTCCTGTCTTTGTTCGTCAATGTGAAGGGGTCCATAGGAGTACATCACTTATGAGTTCCTCCTTACTTCTCCAGCGGTGTCCTGCATGTCTGGTTCATCTAACTTTGATAGTTTTCGTGATGGGTGGTAGGTAACTGTTCAGTTGCTGCTTTGTGGGTTGCTGTCTCCAGGACTTGTTCATTATTGGTGGCAGCATTCTTGTGTAGTTGTCGTCGAGTATTTTCTCCATACTATTTAGTTTCCACTAACTTTTTCTCTTTAATGATAATGAATTGTTTTCAAATAGTTAAACGGTTTCAAGTAACTAATAATAATAATCTTTACTAAACAATTATACGATGATCATTATGTTTCCAAACTTTTTTCGTATGGCCAGTTTTATTTATAGTACACACATAAAACTCTCTCCCCTTCGAAGTCATCTCCTCCGGCTGCAATGCACTTATTGTACCGTTCCAACAATTTCTGGATGGCCCCATGGAAGTCCTCTTGTGTGAGCGTGTCAATGATCTTCGTCGCAGCCTCTTTCATCTCCTCAATTGTCTCATAACGACAGCCTCTGAGCTTAGGGAATAACCAAAAGTTACAGGGACCAACGTCTGGACAATAGGGAGGTTGAGGAAGTGTCTTGATGCCCATCTTGGTCAAATAGTCTGTGACAAGGATGGAGTTGTAGACTGATGCATTGTCCTGCTGGAAATGCCACTAACCTGATTTGAAGACTGCTGGCCTCTTCCGACGGAATTTCTTCCTGAACTCCCTTAAAACCTAGTAACCCTAACCCTAACCCTTTGTCCAATCAACTGTGGTGTATTGACTTCCTTACTCCTGCCACACCTCTCATCATCCCTCATGGACTCCTTGCCGTTCTTGAATCTCTTATGCCACTCACAAACTGATGCTCGATTCATGCAAGTTTCTCTAAAAGCAGTCTGAAGCATTCCATACGTTTCTGTGGATTTTTCCAAGTATAAAACAGAATCTTATAGCAAATCGTTTTTTTAAATTGTCCTCACGTCCAGATTGTATTTTTGAAATTCACCAGCTGAAACAATTATGTTTTAGTAGGGTGTATTCCTATTGCTTCTGTAGCTGTTCATTTGAACCTGAAATATTAAAAATTGGTCCATCATCTCATAAGATGTATAGCAATAACATAGTGAATTTTCAAGAGTCTACAACAATTCTAAATGCCTGTACAAAAAAGGTCAGGAAACTTATTGAAGGCACCACGTAGCTTTAAACAATTATTCTTAATATAACTAATTTACACCCATATGTTATCAGGTAGTCCTATCTAATATAAATAAATCACCCTCAGTTATGCAGTATCAAGTGTTTAGACTTAGTTATATGTTAAAAAAAACTGTAGCAAGCAGCAGAAAGCATTGGTCTCTACGTAAGCGCAAATAAAATAAAGTTCATGTATTAAAAAAAAAAAAAAGATTGAGCGATCTCCACTTTAAGTGGGAAGCCACTGAAAAAAATAGACCACTTCATATTGCTTGCAGATAATATCGCATTTAGACTTCATATAACCTCGGTAGTAATATCTCATCTACTGAAAACGATATCAACATACGCATATGAAAGGTTGACGATCATATGGAAATTTGACCTCTCTGATAAAATAAAACAGGGAATCTTCCAAGCTGTGCACATGTCAGTATAACCTGGACTCTAACGAAACGAATCGAGAGAGAGAGAAAAAAAAAAGAACTAGATGGAAACTTCATAAAAATGCTACGTGCAAGTCCTGGAAGTAGCACCCCACAAAAACATCAGCAGTACGGCCGCTTGACTCTCATCTGACAAACTATTCAAGTAAGATGAACAAGACATACCGGAAATTGTTGGTGAAAGTGTAACTCATTTGTGACGTACTCCAGTGCACTTTCACGCGTAGATACACGATCATTGGCCGTACAGCGAGTGTTGCATATTAACTTTTGATAGAGCCGTATGTTCCAGCTGTGTAAACAATGTGATTGCAGGACGCACCTGTGTAAATAAGCGGAAGCACGTTAAGTGGGTGACGACCGGTATACGTTTTGAAATTATGTATACACGACCCACAGCAGATCCGGCGAGTCCTGCAGGGGTCAGTCTTTAATCCGGAGTCTTGGGTGTAGATAAGATCAGGCAACGTTACGCAGTGGTCCCTGGCCGAGAAGAAGTGCTAAGTGGGGCCGTGAATATGAATATGGAAGCACAGCGTTGTTATGAAGTTATGGGTCAATATAGCAGTGTCCAAGTCCTCTGAGTGTCTTCGTCTCTCTGTCTCTGTCTTTGTCTCTGACACAGTTAGAGTCAACTTCATACCTTTATGAGAGTAATAAAGATTGATATGTTTTAAAAGGAAGTGTCATGCCTGTTCCTTCATTTCCGTAATGATTCCTACATTCATCACTACTCTATAACACACAGACTTACATAACTCAGTTCTATGCAGACACAGAGTGCTGTCTAGAGGACCAGCCCAGAGGGATGGATGATAAAGACACGTAGAGAGAGAGAGAGAGAGGTGTCTTTGTGCCATCTACACGGCTAAATGTAAATGATAATATGACAGCCAGTATTCTTACCTTATACAAATATTTTACAAGTAATAATCTGCTCTCAAGAAATCATCATCATATCGTGCTGCTAGCACGGATTTCCCCGACTCTCTCTGGCCTTTAATCCCTATCATCTATTGCTTCCGGCAGGTCTCCTAGACTACATCCTGTGTCCATACAGAGCTGTTGTAGATAAGTTGTTGATGGTCGTCCAACACTTGGACGACTGTCTAAAGTGGTCCATAGTAGAACGGCACTTATGTGTTCGTCCTTACTTCTCCAGCAATGTACTGCATGTTTTGTCTGTCTTATTTGGATGGTTTTACAGGTAGGAGGTAAGTGGCCGTACAGCTGCTGTTTTGTGGGGTGTTGCTTCAAGGATTTATTCAAGTAACCAACAATAGTAATCCCTCGTAAACAATCGTAGCTCCAAGTAATTATTCTTAATACAAATAATTTATACACAATTCTATGGTATCAAGTATTCTGATGTAATATATATTATTTTCAAAGATATCTATTTGATCCATTGATAGAATCGTAACAGATACTAACAAACTGGATAAAAATGGACCTGGGTGTAATGGACGTGTACTCAACACTCTCCAGAGCTCCAAAAATAGTGCCTCTTCATCAGATGGAATTTAGTGTCAAATCCAGAACACGTCTTCTTAGGGGGTGGTCTCATCCCCTTACAGAAGATATTGTCAACTCCACAAACAGGGAGAAAAGGACCTATATAGGTAGATGGGCATCTCCTCAAGGGTAATGTTTAGCAATCTAGGCTAGTAGATTATTACAAGTAACACCAGTTATGACTGGGTGCTCCTTACGCCTGATCATGTGCCAAACTAGTCTCAGTTCAGTAGATGACAGCTTTATAGATACAATGACTTAAGATCAAGTGACGCCGAAAGAACTTGATTATGTTAGCTAGTTGTTCCTTACTTCTGGCCTTGTGCCAAACTTGGTAAATGACGGGCTACACAGTGTGCATGTATGTGCGCACGTGTGTGTGTGTGTGTGTGTGTGTGTGTGTGTGTGTGTGTGTGTGTGTGTGTGCATGTATGCGTAGTGAGACAGTTGTTTCCTTCCTTATTGCTAAGCATAGTTTGGTATCGAGATTCCGTTAATTTAGCAATTGAATGGTTGTTCCGCATCTTGTTTACATAATATCAAATAATGACGCAGTTTCGCTCATTTTACTAATTGCCAGTCAGATGGAGGTGGTTTAGGGAAGATACAGAAATCGATCACTAAATCAGTTTCATCAAAATCGATTTTACTGATTAAAAAGATGCAATAATAAACAAATGCGAAAAACTGGAAATATAATTAAGAATTTCTACCCAAATAAACTCCAACAACCTCTGCGAACAAAAAGAAAAAAAAACAAACTAAATTTTAAACTTAATAATCCTACACTTTCTCGCTGAAGAAGTTTCCAGCATTATAGGATAAAGTCTTAATTTCTAATAAACTTTTAGCATCATGTAGCATAATGACTCCTCTACATCTGGCACTCTGGATAGCGGATGTACCAATCATTAGTGGCGGCATAACTGAAAGGCGTTATTTCTTTCCAGTGTGGAAATCTAAGGAGTTAAGATGAAATCGATTTTGCAATGAGTTGAACTCTGATTGGATGAGAGAGATATTACATGTTCGGAGAGAGAGGCTCTAAGATCTGGTTAGATTTTAAGTTAGTCAGGATTCAACGAACGAACGAACGAACCAACCAACCAACCTATTGAATGAATGGATTGATAATAAAGATATTAATTGACAAGAACAGATTGATTGATCTAAAATATTATTTGATGAAGCTTATAAATGAGTGTGTACCATAGCCAGATACGGCTATGTGTGAAACGTACATCGAATGTCTATAAAGATAGAACATAGGAATCTCGAAACACGAAAAACACTTACGACTTCTCAGTTCAGGTACGAAACTTTTTTTACCTTTGAGTTTAAAGGTTCTTCGACATAAGGAGAGAGATGCACATTCTTCCTATTCTGGCTTTTTCATCTGCACCCCCCGCCCATCTCGTGCGACACCAGCCCAAGGCTTCCGTAGCACGCGAAAGCCAACCGTCTTCTCCCGAGGCAGGTCTCCACTCAACTAACTGACTTTTTCAAAATCTCCCAAAATCCTCCACGCGCTTCCGGTGCGTGACGTCATTCGCACTTGCTAGCCCCGTTTCCCACCTCGGGCTATTGTGACATCTCTGAGTGACACGTCCGCTCCTCCCGCGCACGCACGTGAACACCTGCGTTAATGTTGCACCTAAGTAACCCATGCACTGAGCCGAAAGGTTCTCAGCCTAACTACCCACCTAAATCCCTCGGTCATTATATTACAAGTGAAGAGTTGTATGAAATAAATAAATGCTTAGGTTAATTGGCTGCGCATTCACAATAACTAGTTAATTTGGAATTGGGTTTGGGTGATGTGGACCAGCAGCTCTGTGGTAGAGTTTCGGCTCAACATTCGCTGGTTTGATCTCCAGTGGGGGAAGTCAGGGCATACACTGCTGGTGTGGCTTAATAAGGTCGAAATATCTGTCCAGTGGTTCCGTATGTCACAAGCAGTGCTTACCGGATTTTCTGGTCATGGTGATTCAATATATATTATCATCTCTTTATTTAAAAAAAAAATCTATATCGAAATAAATACTCTCTCAAATAGATAAATTCTATTTTTTAAACATTATACTGGGTTGTTCCCGTAGTGTAATGGTTAAAGTGGCGCACTAGAGCCTCGAAGTTATCGAGTTCAAATTCAAGTCGTTTTGTTATGTTCATTTTCGGAATGATATATTTGAGTAAGCCATGAAGCCCCCTTATCCTTTCTGTTATGAATTAAAAAGAATCATTGCTATTCTTCTATAAGGATGGCTTTGGCTGTAAATGTTCAACGAAGGTTGATATGCTGGTAAACAAAGTAACAAAAAGTATCGTAATTGATTTCTATACAAATTATCATATTAATTTTGATAGATACAGAGGGATTATAATCGAAGAATAAAACGGTTTTGATAATAGCTTTTCCTATTACCCCCGGCTTTGACGGTTAAGTTTTCCGAATTTAACCCTTTAACTAATCTATTTCTTTTTGTTCATTGATTTCTTTTATGATTTACCGACGAGAACCTAAGCAACCATCCTATTGGATGGATCGATTGATAATATAGATACAAGAGTAGAGTATTTCCCAATGGTCCCAGGTCGAATCATACCAAAGACTAAAAAAAAATTGTTCTTGATGCCGCCTTGCTTAATACTCAGCATTATAAGGTAAGTATCAAGGGTAAAGTAGAGCAATCCAGGGAATGGAGTAGCGCCTTCTCCTACACCTTGGTGTAGTAGCTATTGTAAAGGGAGCATTCGGGTCACCCTCGACTAAGGTAAGCAAATTACACAAGAATGCTGCGAACAATCTTGAAAAAGTCCTGGCGGCAACACCCCACAAGACACCAACTATACGGCCACCTGCCTCCTATCACAAAAACTATCCGAGTTAGACGAACCAGACATGCAGGACACTGCTGGAGAAGCAGGGACGATCTCATAAGTGATGTACTCCTATGGACCTCCACATATGGCTGGGCAAAAGCAGGACGAACAGCACGAGCATACATACAGCAGCTATGTGAGGATACTAGATGTAGCCCTGAACACCTGCCAGAAGCGATGAACGATAGGGAGAAGTGTCGAGAGAGGGTCAGGGATATCCATGCTAGTTGCACGACATGATGATGATAATGATATATATATATATAAATATATATAGGTGTGTATATATATATATATATAGGTGTGTGTGTATATATATTTCTAATAAATAAATTGCCCACTCAACTGGGGCTGTAGAATACACTGACTGCACCTCTGCAGAGGGGTAAGACCCCCCCCCCAAAAGTGTCCTGGATATGACACTAAACAATCTGATGGTGAGGTTCCAGCAGTGCTTGAGCTTTGGGGAATGCGGAGTACCCCTTCATTGCCATTGCTCCCAGGTCCACTCTGGCCCGGGGTAGTAGCACCTGATAAGGGTCCTATCTATGGGTTAAACAGCATACTTATGCTAAAATAAATTGTTTGAGTAAAACTGAATAGTTTGAAATAGAAATGACTTTTACAATTAAACCGTAATTACATTTAAACTGCGTGCTTATGCTTAACTGAATTATTTCAAATAGAACTGTTTTTCGACATTAAAACTGTATTTACACTTAACCGAATTGTTACATACAACTGCTTGAATAGTTGGAAATGTTTTTGACCATTAAACTGGGTACTTATGCTAAACTGAATTGTTTTAAATAGAACAGATTATTTACATCAAAATGGATTTGGCGATAAATAACCTACAAAGGTTGATATGCCGTAAAACCCAATAAACCAAACCTAATAAAT
>OY757931.1:67452084-67489584 GCA_963585895.1 Sepioteuthis lessoniana | reverse complement strand
GACAAATATCATAGATAGCTTTATAAATATAAACAATTCCCAGTTTGATGAAACTCATGAATAAATGAAAGGTTATATTAAATGAATAAATAAATAAATCCAGGGCTTGGCTTCGTGAAACGAAGATCAAAAAGCGTCCCGTCACTTCTGACGGCGGGGACACTCGTGCCTGATAAACTTGATGCGGGACATTAAGATACAGTCACTGTGACCCAAGCTGATAAACTGTTCAGGGATTGATGGTAGTGCATAGCAATTCCTTCCCTTGCCCCTTTTGTCCTTGAGAGCGGCACTGCGGGTGTTTTCATATGAAAATAAATATATATTACACTATATATATATATATATATATATTGTTCTTTGAAAGAATTTAAGTGCCAGTGAAATATTATTAACATTTAATCGCTTAAAGAGGGTTGGTTTGGTTTGATTGGGTTTTATGGCATATCAACCCTTATAGGTTATTTAATGCCAAATCCTATTTATACATATATATTAGATATGTATGATTTGTTTTGGTTGGGTTTGATGGCATATGACCCACTATCAGTTATTTAATGCCAAATCCTATTTACACCCCCCCCACATATATATATTTGATTTATTAACACATTTTGTAGATAACGTTCTTAAAAGAGCCTGAGCTCTTTTTTTGCATACAGTTAAACTGCTTCAAGCACTGCAATACAATAATCACAATTTAATATCAATCATTTGTTTGCACACAGTTTGTTCTATTTGACCCATAGATATGTGCAACCACTCCGAGTCAGAGTGGTTCAGGGAGCAATGACAGCGAGGAGGTATTTCACATTCCCCAAATCTCGAATGTTTGATATGCCATCTGTTGGTTTAATGTCATATCAGGAACATTTGTTGGAAGGGAGCCTTACCTCTCTGCAGAGATGCAGTCAATGTATTCTTCAGCCCCAGCCGACTTGGCTGTAACGAGGGTTGATATATCTTAGAACAAACTATCAACTTTATTGTACTTCTCTGAAACATTTTTAAGTAGCACTTCTAACGGTCAGTTTTGACACAAAGTCAATATCAAAAAGGGTCTAAGGACTAAAATAGTCGTTGTACCTTCAACCACCGTGATGCTAAAAACGAAGTCCGTTATCTCTCAATTTTGATGCAATGGGAACAGTGCAACAGTAATATTTCAATTACCGGGACCAGATTCGTCTAGCTAGCTGTTCACCAGGCCCGAATTTTTTTTTTCTGAAAGGCAAAGAAATGAATCTATATAGGGAAGGGGAGCTGTTGGAAGAAGAGTCAAAATAGAGGACGCGAAATGACATAAATAAATAATTTGTTGCTTTTTGATGAGACAACATCATCGCGTGTACCGTAAATGATAGAAACCGAAATACAAGAGAGAGAGAGAGAGAGAGAGAAAGAGAGAGAGATAGAGATAGAGAGAGAGGTCTTTACAAAGACAATACAGGCTGAGTGAAGCGTCTCATCAACTGCTGCGTTTTTTCCACCTATTATCTGCGCCTTCGTTCAGGACAGGAGCGTAATAATACGGTGTCTTGGAGATGGGTCTCACATTCTTCTGCCTGACAAGTCGTTCTTCTTCATCTTCTTACAGCTTTGGTGATAAGAGCGAATGAAGATTGATGGAGATAAAAAAAATACCCCAAAAAACAACAACAACAAAAAGCGAAAAATAACATAGATGCAGGCAAGAAAGCACTGGCGTTTGGCACAGGAACCGTTTATAGGTTCTTGCAACCTGCCTTTTTATCACTCGATTGAAACCAATCTTTGAAATTCTGTTTAGTCATGGCTTTCTTTCTTTCTTTCTTTCTTTCTTTCTTTCTTTCTTTCTTTCTTTGCATTTTAGTAGATCTATCTACCTATCTATCTATCTAAGTCATATAAAATCAATCTTCTTTCTTTCTTTCTTTCTTTCTTTCACTGTGTACACGTTAGTATATATATATATATATATATATATACGTTCGTATCTATCTCAGCCCAGTCAACTGCGACTATGCAATACGCCTGTTGATGGGGATAGACTTACACTTCTGCATCTCTGTAGTTGGGTAAGACCACCCTCTCAACACGTGTCCTGGACATGGCGCTAAACAATCAGATGCTGAGACTCCAGTACTGGAGCTTTGGGGAATGTGAAGTACCCATTTATTGCCAATACTCTCAGGTCCACCCGGATCTGTAGTGGTTGTACTTATTAGAATCTCATCTATCAGTCAAATAAAACTATTTAATCATTTACAATACTAGAAACCATTTAACTGTGCAAATAAAAAATAGCAATGCTTGAAACTAATTAACTATGTGCACACAAATTAGCTCTGGTTTGTTTAAATATGCTACCTACCAACTGTTTCTTTACAAATCATATTACAGGGTTTGGCATTAAGTAACCTATATGTGTTTGTATGTCATAAACTACAATCGACTATCTATCTATCTATCTATCTATCTATCTATCTATCTATCTGCTATATTCTTAGCTTTTTTCCATCATTTTCCTTCTTTTTTTTTTTGTTTATCAGTCTTACGCACACACACACACACACACACACATATATATATATATATATATATAGTGTGTGCAGGGGGGGTAAATTATCTCCATTTTAAATTCTCTATTTCGTGCATACGCATTATCTCAGGTTTTGTCTACTGTGCAGCAAATTAGAGTCTGTGAGTAAATCAGCCTCAGTAGAGATTTCATTGAATTTTTTTTTTTACCTTCCAAAACTTAACGATAAAAGTCTAAGAATTCACATGCCACAATATTTTTTCTTATTAGAATTTTTTGCTTACATTTAAAATATTATTTAAAAATATGTAAAGCCGATATTGGTGAGTGGCTTGAAAGATTCTATTTTTCTAAAGATTTTATTGTTTAAAATGTGACTAAAATTTTAATTTGGTCTTATGTTTTTTTTTTTTAGTTACAGCGGTAAAAAACATATTCGTTTAATTGTTTTTTTTTTACCCAGCAAATATGTAGGAATAAAAAGAAGCTAAGAATTAAAAAGGTATTCTTACTTTTAGGTGAAAACTAATTCAAATAAAAATTATTCATTTGTTTCATAAGTAGTTTTTTTTAAAAAAAATGTTTATTAGTTAAACTGAATAAAAATAATTACATTTTTTCAAAGAAATATGGAAGTTTCATTTAGAAATCGCTTTTTGAGATGTCATTTCTTTGAGATATTTTCTTTAATCTTTTTCTCTTGGTCTGTCTGTCAGTCTCTCTCTCTCTCTCTCCCTCTCCTTCTCTCTCTCTCTCTCTCTTTCTTTCTTTCAGTATATATATATATACTGGTAGAAGTACCCAGTCCATGACTGAATCAAAAGGATATTTTAACGAGTGAAATTAAAAGAGTGTAAGTTAACTTAAGAATTAAAAGTGTTCCCTTATTTGTAATTGAAAGATTTTGCCTTTTAATTCAAATAAAAATTATTCTTTTCTCGTATGAAGTATTTTGTTTCTCCTTTTATAATTCTTTTTAGATTACATTTAAAACAATATATAAAAGATGTAACCCTACCTTAGTGAAAGGTTTAAAACATGATTTTTTGGTCCCTCATGAATTTTTATTGCTTACAATCAGTGCTTGGTTATAGATCAACTTTTTAGTTGCAAATTATCGAAGAAGCAGCCAAGTTTTAATTCCCTTTTTATTTACCCTCTAAAAGCATAACAATAAAAAAATTAATTAATTTTTCTTCTTAGAAATATGTAAATCACTCGATCAAACATTAGTTTTTGAGTGATCGATGAAAAATACTTTCGTTAATTTTTTTTAATCCTCTATAAATGTAACATAAGGTAAGTACAATGAGAATGTTAAGTATAGTTAGCGACCGTAGTCGAAGGCGATCCGAGGGTTCCCTTTTTAATAGCTACTACACCTAGGTGTTGGGGAGGGTCCCTCCCCATTTTACCATTGATCCTTACCTTATAATGCTGAGTGTTAAGCAAGGCGGCATCAAGTACGATTTTTTGAGTCTTTGGTATGACTAAGACCTGGGATTGAACCCCAGCTACCCGCAACATTAGCAAACACTATAACCATTATGTCAATAGCCCAGTAAATAAAAATGTAACATAAGGTAAGTACAATTAAAATGTTACATTAGGTAAGTATAATTTTATGTAACATAAGGTAAGTACAATTAAAATGTTACATTAGGTAAGTATAATTCTATGTAACATAAGGTAAGTACAATTAAAATGTTACATTAGGTAAGTATAATTCTATGTAACATGAGGTAAGTACAATTAAAATGTTACATTAGGTAAGTATAATTTTATGTAACAATTAAAATATTACATTAAGTGCAATTTTATGTTACATAAGGTGAGTACTATTAAAATGTTACATTAGGTAAGTATAATTTTATGTAACAATTAAAATATTACATTAGATAAGTGCAATTTTATGTAACATAAGGTAAGTACAATCAAAATGTTACATTAGGTGAGTACAATTTTATGTAACATAAGGTAAGTACAATTAAAATGTTACATTAGGTAAGTATAATTTTATGTAACATAAGGTAAGTACAATTAAAATGTTACATTTGGTAAGTATAATTTTATGTAACATAAGGTAAGTACAATTAAAATGTTACATTAGGTAAGTATAATTTTATGTAACATAAGGTAAGTACAATTAAAATGTTACATTAGGTAAGTATAATTTTATGTAACATAAGGTTAGTACAATTAAAATGTTACATTAGGTAAGTATAATTTTTGTAACATAAGGTAAGTACAATTAAAAGGAGCTAAAAAATAAAAATGCCAATATTTTCAAATTAGAGTTCTCTTTTTTTACATTTAAAATAGTGTTGTTTTTTTTTAAATGTATCCCTTGGTTTGAAACAATTTCATGTTTTTTTAACTTCTCCAAAACATCAACAATATCTTTTACAATTAATACAATATTGGAAAAAAAATCGAAAAAGGATTAAATTTGAAGGTCACCAATGAAATTTGTGAGATATTTAAACATGGAATTAAGTAGAACTGAAAAGGTAAAATGTGCTTTTTTTATATTTACAAATGAATTATATCATTTAGTCAGTAAAAGTCAATAGGCAAATTTTATAGTAAGTAAAGTTGGTGACCGTAGTCGAGAGTGACCCAAAAGCTCCCTTTTCAAGAGCTACCACACTAAGGTGTAGAGAAGGGCGCTACTACTTTCCTTGGATTGCTACACACTTCACCCTTACCTTATACTGCTGAGTGTTAAGCAAGGAGGTATCAAGTACCATTTTAAAAGTTTTTGGTATGACTCGACCTGGGATTGAACCCAGGTCTCCCAGACCATTGCTGAAGACTCTATCCCACTTAGCAAATGAACTGGTGTATTTTATACTTTTCCCTAATATAAACATTTAAAAGTGTATGTGGGATTTTAATGTTCAGTCATATGTCTATAGATACACGTACAAACCTTAAAAGACGTGACCTTCTTATATATATATATATATATATATATATATATATATATATATATATATATATAGTATTGTAATATTTTATGGTTATCGTTAGGTCACTTTGTGAGTCAATGGTGAACCAAATTCTGCTGTATTATGAAATAGTGCTGAAAACCAATGACAGAGGCGTCATATATATATATATATATATATATATATATATATATATATATATATATATGACATGGTGGGGTTTGTGACCTTGGGTTTCACGCTTTACGTATTCATCAGACGGACTCTGATGAATGCATAAAGCATCAAAACTAGGGTCACTGACACCACAATGTAATATATATATATATATATATATATATATATATATATATATATATATATTCCAATACATATATATAAGGGAGTGATGGACGAGAGAGAAAAGTGGTTGGAGAGGGTCAGAGAGATCCGCGCTGATGGTGCGACATGATGATACATATGAATATAATCACACACACACACACACACACACATATATATATATATATATATATATAGAGAGAGAGAGAGAGAGTTAGACAGATGAATACTCCAACATCAGACATTGTATTTTTTCCAACCTGATAAAATGTCGGACTGAAGAAAAAATTTGATTTACTAACTAAAATTTCGTGTAGCATTAATTTATTTAATATAACATTTTTTCATTTACGAGCTTCATCAAATAAGGAGAAGAATCTATCTATCTATCTATCTATCTTTCTTGCAAACTAGATAGCTTACAAGCTATTTTAGTCCCTTTCCATCTATCAAAAGATTTATATCAGCTTATTTCTATCTATCTATTTATCTATGTCAGTTTATTCTTATCTATCTAATAATCTATCCATCTATCTCTCAGTCGGTCCTTGTCACAAATTAGAATCCATCAAATATTACTGGGAGAGATTATGAAAGATAGCACGAAGGGGGAATTACTTCGCAATGTCAACCCGTTGACCTAATAGGTTGAGGAAAATGAATTGATAATCACTGAGAGAGAATATTCGTTGCCACTGGCCTATTTGTCCATCGACTGGTTGCTACAATAGCATCGTCCTACGTTATTGATTTGGGATTGAACACTGATACCCGGAAAGAGTGTGTGGGTGTGTGTGAGGG
Organism: Sepioteuthis lessoniana; assembly: GCA_963585895.1. NCBI lineage: Eukaryota > Metazoa > Mollusca > Cephalopoda > Myopsida > Loliginidae > Sepioteuthis > Sepioteuthis lessoniana. Next base: position 67,482,990 of record OY757931.1, on the reverse strand, counting down.
GTTTGATGGAAGTCTGTGTGTTCAGGAGGGTTTCTATTGGATTGTCTTTTGACCAATTAAGTTAAGACGGCGTTGAGGAAGTGATGACGAAACAATAGGTTGATTCGTTCGTTTGGCCACTAAAGAGCACACTTAACGATTTTCTTTTCTTCGTTTGTTTTTCACCCCCGATAACATTTGTTTTGTAACGGGGAAAAATGCCCTGCTTATTGTGACGAACATGGCAATTAACGCAATATGAAATTATGTATTTTTAGTGATCCACTTTTTACAAACCCACACACACACTTGCACACATACGTACACACATATGAATTATAATGAATTTTTATTATATTTACAAAGAAAAAATGTTCAATATCGAGGACAGAACATATTTATCTCGCAAAAACTGACGATTACTAAGACTAAAAAGAAAAGAAAAAAGCAAATAATAATAATAACAATAATATACCAATTGTAATTGGGGCACTCTGTACAGTGACCAAAGAATTGATATAGAGACTAGAAGACTAGGAAATGAGAGGACGCGTTGGGACCATCCAAACTATAACCTTTTTGAGATCGGCCAAAATACTGAGATTGCCCAGTCGGCTGAGACTGTAGAATACACTGACTGCACCTCGGCAGAAGGGAAATCCCCACCCCCAACGAGTGTCCAGCATATGACACTAAACAATCTGATGGCGAGGTCCCAGAGATGCCGGAGCTATGGGGAATGCGGAGCACCCGTTCATTGCCATTGCTCCCAGGTCCACTCTGTCCTGGAATGGTAGCACCTGATAGGGCCTTATCTATGGGTTAAATAGAACTAAACTGGACATTTATGCTAAACTGAATTGTTTGAATTAAAATTATCAATAAACTGAATAGTTTGAAATGGAAATGTTTTTGACTATTAAACGGTGTACTTATGCTAAACTGAATTGTTTGAAATAGAACTGATTATTTTGGATTTGGCGTTAAATAACCTACACAGGTTGATATGCCATAAAACCCAACCAACCAAAATACTGAGAAGAGTCCTGCAGACTTGAGGAGTAAAAGTGATGGAAAAGGGAGAAGAGAGATAAATACCAAGATTTTGCAAGAGAACTAAAAAATATGGAACATGAAAGTGACGGTGATACCAATTGTAATTGGTGCACTCGGTATAAACACAAAAGAATCGATACGGAGACGAGAGGACTGGCAAATAAGAGGACGATACCATACAATCTACAGCTATGTTAAGATATGCCAAAATACTGAGAAGAGTCCTGGACTCTTCAGGTGACTTGCTGGCACTCGGACTACAATGAAAAACCATCGAGACAAAACTCAATAGCAGAAATCTTATCAAAGGAATAAATACCTGGGCTGGACCACTCGTTAGATATTCCGGATCCTTTCTCAAGTGGACCAGAGACGAACTTAAACAAATGGACCAAAGAAAAAGAAAACTAATGACAATGTATAAGGCTTTACATACCTGAGACGACGTTGCCAGACTATATGTATCAAGAAAAGAGGGAGGAAGACGACTTGCCAACATTGAAGACAGCGTTGACGCATCGATACAACGATTTCTTTCACAAGAAATTCAAATTTGACCATACAAACAAATGGTTTATGCACAACCCAGCACCTGTCCTAGAAAATCACACACATAAACTCCTATGGGACTTTGGTATACACACGGATCACCTAATCTCGGCCAGAAGACCAGACATAATAATAATCAACAACAACAAAAACAACAACAACAAAAAAGAGAACTTGCAAAATAGTCGAATTAGCAGAATAAAACTGAAAGAATGTGAAAATAAGGATAAGTACCTCGACCTCGCTAGGGAACTGAAAAACTGTGGAACATGTAGGGACCTTCAAAAGTACCGCCTGTGTCAAAAAATAAGAAAGACTCGCCATCTTTAAGGATTGCGTAGAAACAAAAACTCACTGACTTGTGAAATCCGTAAAAAGGGCAAAGAAGGACTAATTACAACAGCCAATAAAATATTAACATTACAAAATAAAAAAAAAAAAAAGAAAGAAAAATGAGAAGAGAAACAACCCAGTAGATACTACAAGTGACAAACTCGTGAGATAACATGCAAGATATCGATGTGCCCGTGGTGTAATGATTATCGTCGACGGAAATGGACACGGTGACACGAGTTCAAATCCTGAACGAGACTGATTGCATTTCACATAGCACTAATACCCTTGGAAAAGGTATGTGTCCAATTATTCTCCCTCCAGCTATGTGTCTAGGAGTAGTCTAGGAGTAGGTAAACTCTGAATTCAAACCTGTTAAACTCCGCTTAAAAATGACCTTGTGTCATATCCTGCCTGAGCGGAGGGGTTGGTTAAATGTGGATAGCATGCAAGATGACCAAGACATGGCGATGCAGAAGAAATCTCATGAGAGAAACTGAATTGTTAAAAAAAGAACTGTTTTTTGACATTGAAACCGTGAACTGCTCTTCTACAAGGATGCCTTTGGCAGTAGATATCCCACGAAGGTTGATATGCTATTAAACAAAGTGAGAAAACTTAACCAAACCAATCTTTTTATGATCTCATAAAAATTAAGGCTTTAGGATCTTTAAGAAAAGCGCTTGTGGTACAACGGTTATCTTTGAAGGAAGTGGACTTAATGACATGAGTTCAAATCCTGAATGAAACTGCATTTCACATAGCGCTAATAAATTTGGGACAGGTAAGACTCCAGTTGTTCTCCCTTCAGATATGGGCAGGTTTTAAAATGGTCCCCCTGACAGTGGTTCGTAAAAATGGGAGTGAACTCAATAGAAAATTTAATTGTATCTATTTAAAGACAGAAAGAATATATATTCGTGAATTCGGAAAAGTCATTTGGGGAAGTTTCTGTGACACATGTGCAACCAAGAGGAAAAGGAAAGGGAAAGGGAAAGGAAAAAAAGTACGTGGGTGAAAGTCGGCTGGGGCTATAGAATACACCAACTGGATCCCTGCAGAAGGGTATAACCCATCGCTGACAAGTGTCGTGGATATGACATTAAACAATTTGATGGCGAGGTTCCAGCCTTGGAGATATAGGGAATATGGAATAACACTTCATTAACATTGCTCCCAGATCCACTCTGACCCGGAGCGATAACACCTGATAGGGTCCTATCTATGGGTCATTTAGAACAAACAGTGTGCAAAAAAAAAAAAAAAATGACTGATGTGAAATTATGACTGTTACGTAAAAAGTCTTGAAACCATTGAACTGTGTGCGAAGAGCTCTGCCTAGTTTAAGAATGTCATTTACAAAATGTGTTCACAAATCTTATTTATTTGATATATATATATATAGATGCATAAATAGGATTTGACATTGATTAACCTACAATGGTTGATATGCCATTAAAGGCAACCAAATTAATTCAGTGTTTGAGTTTGTATGTGTGTGTGTATGTCATAAACGAAATTCTACCAATTTGAATCTTCATATAATTCACCTACCTAGGAAGCAGAGTCTCGTCAACCGAAAAAGACATCGACACGCGGCTAACGAAGGCAGGGACAGCTATCGATAAGCTATCGATCATATGGAAATCAGACCTGACCGATAAAATGAAACGCAGTTTCTTCCAGTTAGCGGTCGTATCGATACTGCTGTATGGATGCAATACATGGATGCTTACAAAACGGCTGAAGAAGTAGGTGGACGGCAATTACACAAGAATGTTGCGAGTAATACTGAACAAGTCCTGGCGGCAACACCCCACAAGGCACCAACTATACGGCCACCTGCCTCCCATCACGAAAACTATACAAGTTAGACGAACCAGACATGCAGGACACTGCTGGAGAAGCAGGGACGAGCTCATAAGTGATGTACTCCTATGGACCCCCACACATGGCCGAGCAAAATCAGGACGACCAGCTCGAACATACATACAGCAGCTATGTGAGGATACGGAATGTAGCCCTGAAGACCTGTCGGAGGCGATGAATGATAGGGAGAAGTGGGGAGAGAGGGTCAGGGATATCCGTGCTAGTGGCACGACATGATGATGATGATGAATCTACATATCGACAAAACATATCAGTGGAGTAGATGTCGAGCGAAAGAGACAATATGCAAGAGTTTCACTCTCATGATTAAATCAGTTTATGGGAACATTGAAATAATAAAATTCTCTGTCAACAGAAAAATCATTAAATTCTCATAATTAGTGTTTATTGATTGTTGGAGTCCGCAGAGTATAATGGTGAAAGTGCTGGATTGTGGCCGCGAAGTAAATGAGTTCTCATTTCGGCCACATTTCACTTCCGGACAATTCTAATAGCCTTGGACTAAAAATTCCTGCTGCTGTTTTTTTTTTTTTATAAGAGTTGCTTTGGCATTAAATAACCCATGAACGTTGATACTCCATTAAACAAAGAAAGCGAAACCTCTTTGTTAATTGGGTATTTACTTTTAGCCGTTGTAGTAATTACTATCTAATTACAAATTTATAATGTTTCTCGTCAGACAGACAAGGAATCTCGTCCCCAGCGGCCGGAGAGTCGCGGGCCAGTCCCTCGAGTCATCGGGCGTGGCTCTGATTTCTGACAGTTGTGCGTGCTGAAAGACAATTACTGTATAAAACCTAGTAATACAAACCGCCAGTCGTGTATTCTACAAACATCGGTTAACTGAATCTGCTACACTGCCTTCAAAACTTTAATAAACTAGAATCACTTTGCAAAACTTTTTTGAAAGGATCAAAATGCAAGCAAAATAAAAGATGTATATATAACCAATATTAATAATCGCTCTGGACTCTTCTTAAACTTGACAAGTGAGGGACTCAGAAATATAGACAATACAACGAGTAAATTGATAACCATATGTTCCTACACACGAAGAGAAATCCTCTTGGCGAAGCAGGTAACTTACTGAGATGCAACATCGAAACGAGCGAGTCAAGCTATTACGTTCACTTTTGCAATTATCATCATCATCATCATGTCGTGCTGGTAGCACGGATATCCCTGGCCCTCTCTCGCCACTTTTCCCTATCGTTCATCGCCTCAGGCAGCTATTCTGGACAACATCCTGTATCCTCATATAGTTGCTGAATGTATGTTCGTGCTGGTCGTCCTGCTTTTGCACGGCCATGTGTGGGGGTCCATAATAGTACATCACTTATGAGTTCGTCCCTGCTTCTCCAGCAGTGTCCTGCATGTCTGGTTCGTCTAACTTGAATAGTTTTCGTGATAGGAGGCAGGTGGCCGTACAGTTGGTGTCTTGTGGGGTGTTGCCGCCAGGACTTGTTCAATATTGCTCGCAGCATTCTTGTGTAATTGCCGTCTAGCTTCTTCTCCAGCCGTTTTGTTAGAGTCCATGTAGTGCATCCATATAGCAGTATCGATGTGACCGCTGCTTGGAAGAAACTGCGTTTCATTTTATCGGTTAGGTTTGATTTCCATATAATCGATAGCCTATTGATAGCTGTCCATGCTTTCCTTAACCTCGTGTCGATGTCCTTTTCGGTTGATGCGACGCTGCTTCCTAAAGGCATGAATTCTCTGATCCTCCCCTCAGCTATGGGTTAAAATACCCCTATTCTCCTTCTACAGGGATGTCTTCAGCATTACATAACCCAAAAAGGATATACGTGCCATAAAGTTGAGAAACCAAATGAAACTTTACACACGGTAGATGACATCGGTAAATTCTATGTAATTAAAACTATCGCACAAAATATATTTCAAAGGACAAAAATACAAGCAAAATAAAAGACGTGTGTCAAGGGAAGAAGAAGGAAGAGAATTCGGGTGTATTAAAGATTGATAACACGCAACAATTCAGGGATTCGTAAAATACGCGAAAGAGAGCAAAGGAAAACTTGTTACAGAAATATCAACTGAAATAACAAACAGAAAACCAACGATAAAAAATCTATACAACTACCTCAAGGACATTGTACATGAGATGACCTGGACATGGTTACGTAGAGGAAACTTTAAAAGGGAAACCGTCTCTTTTAATAGCAGCACAAATTGATGACGTTAGAACCAAATATGTCAAAGCAAAAATTGATTACACGTATGTTATTTGGAGACAAAGATGAACCGGTTAATCACATAAATTAATGCAGCAAACTAACAAAAAGCAATACAAGAGTAAGCATGACTGGGGGGAAAGGTGATTAACGGGGAATTGTGCAAGAGATTAAAATCTAACCATACAGATAAATGGTATATGCACAAACAAGAATCTACCCTAGAAAATGATACGCATAAAATTCTTTGTTACTTTAAGAATCAAAAGGACCCAGACATTCTGAGAAGTTCTTGCCTACTGTTAAAAAAAAAAAAAGAAAAACAAAGAGAAAACCTTGCTAACTGGTGGATTTTACCATTCCAGCGAACCGTTGAAGAAAAATAAAAGAAAACAAGAAGCTAAAAGAAATACTTGAACCTTTGCCCGAAGGCTGGAAAAAGAGAAACATAATGGTTACGGAGATACCAAAAAGCTGGGAGAGAGACTGAAGGAATCAGAAATTAGAAGAATCGAGACCATACAAACTGTAGCCTTGTTAAGGTCGGTGAGAATGCTCAGAAAAGTCTGAGAGACTCGAGGTGACTTGCTGTCACTTAGAGAAAAGCTAAAAACTAACGCTGGTGTAAAAAAAAAAAAAAACTAGCAAGGAGTGATAAAAAAATCATAAGATTCACCAAATATTTATCTGTCCGTCCATACAGTTGAGGTTCTATCATTTTCTCTCAAACCATTATTGCCCAATCAGCTGGAGCTGTAGAATACACCGACTGCACCTCTGCAGAGGGGTAAGACCCCACCCAATGAGTGTCCTAGATATGACACTAAACAATCTGATGGTGAGGTCCCAGTGATGCCGGAGCTATGGGGAATACGGAGCACCCCTTCATTGCCATTGCTTCCAGGTCCACTCTGGTCCGGCGTGGGAGCACCTGATAGGGCCCTATCTATGGGTTAAATAGAACTAATGGCTTACTTTGCTAAACTGAATTATTTGATTAAACTGAATAGCTAGAAAAAGAAATGTTTTTCACAATTAAACTGTACTTACATTTGAACTGCGTGCTTATGCTAAACTGAATTGTTTGAAATTGAACTGTTTTTAACACCGAAACTGCACTTACACTAAACTGAATTGTTACATATAACTGCTTAGATAGTTTGAAATGTTTTGACAATTAAACTGTGTACTCATGCTAAACTGAATTGTTTTCAATAGAACTGATTATTTACATAAAAATGGATTTGGCGTTAAATAACCTACAAAGGTTGATATGCCATAAAACCCACCAAACCAAACCAAACCAAACCAAACCAGAACAAGAGCCCTAACATAAGATGCAATTTAATACCATACCCAGAACCTTTTTGGTAGCGTGTTTACGCCTCTCCAAGAGATACAGTGAGTGCATTCTAAGCCCTGCCAACATATAAAGGTCCTTTTTTTAATTTGCAAATTAACCTAATAGACGAGTATTATTTGGTTTCTGAAGAGTCAGTGAGAGCTACAAGGTTGTGGCCTTGTACCAGATGAAGCTAGGCTAGCTATATTTTTATATTTAATCTGTAAAGCTTGATGGACATTATTTCTGCTTGATGCCGATTGGCTGGAGAGTTGCATTACTAACTCAGTCATCAACCCTTACATTTACGAATATATTCCCATCCTACTTGTTCATTTGTTCGTTTCCCATATTTATTTCTTCCCTCCTGCATTTCGTTTTTGTCTTTGCTTTCATTCATGATGCTTTTAGCAGTATTTTCATTCACCAATTCTGCGCTTCTTCAGATATTATTTCTTCCTTTTCTTTATTCGTTCACTTTTTTACTCGCTCATTCATCCACGTCGGTCTGTCTCTCAGCCCGTTCGAATATTTTAACTTTATCGATTCGTTCGTTCTGTTTCATCAGTTTTCGTCTGTCCTTTGCTGGTTCCTTCCTTCTATCTTTTAACCGGTCGTTCCTTCTTTTACACAATGTTGCTTTTGTTGTTGCTATTATTTGTAGTGGTTTCTGTATTTCTTCGTTTTTTACCTTCTTCTTCTTCTTGAATATCTTTTTTATTCTTTCCTTTCTTTACTTCATCATTCCTCCATTTCTTCTTCTTCTTCTTCTTCTTCTTCTTCTTCTTCTTCTTCTTCTTCTTCTTCTTCTTCTTCTTCTTCTTCGTTTGATATTTCCCTTCTTCTTCTTCTTCTTCTTCTTCTTCTTCTTCTTCTTCTTCTTCTTCTTCTTCTTTTGATATTTCCCTTCTTCTTCTTCTTCATTTGATATTTCCCTTCTTCTTCTTCTTCTTCTTCTTCATTTGATATTTCCCTTCTTCTTCTTCATTTGATATTTCCCTTCTTCTTCTTTGATATTTCCCTTCTTCTTCTTCTTTGATATTTCCCTTCTTCTTTGATATTTTCCCTTCTTCTTCTTTGATATTTTCCCTTCTTCTTCATTTGATATTTCCCTTCTTCTTCTTCTTCATTTGATATTTCCCTTCTTCTTCTTCTTCTTCTTCTTCTTCTTCTTCTTCTTCTTCTTCTTCTTCTTCTTCTTCTTCTTCTTCATTTGATATTTCCCTTCTTCCTTTTATTATTTTTATTTCCCTTCTTCCTTTTATTATTTTTATTTCCCTTCTTCCTTTTTATTCGTTTTTCTTTTATTCAATAACTTCTTTTTCTTCTTCTTCTTCTTCTTCTTCTTCTTCTTATTATTATTATTATTATTATTATTATAATTATTATTATTATTATTATTATTATTATTATTATTAAATGGTAGATCGCTATCACAATCTCTAGCATCACCCATAAATTAGCACACTCCCTGCGACTTTTTGTAGTTTTTTTTTTTTTAAATAGAAAAATATTTTCTTTGGAACCAGACTTAAAAGAATTTCATTATTTCTAGTTGTACATTACGCAACCAAAACATTTATTGTCATGTCTTATTCAAAACGAAGCTCTTCAGCAGTGGAACTGTGATAAAAAAAAAATCAAATTTTCATTCAGACGCCAATTCATCTCCCCTTCATCACTCTTCTTTCTTTCTTTCTTTCTTTCTTTCTTAGTTCATTGACTTCATAGTTACACTAGTTGACATCATCATACTCAAGCGTCTTAATAATCAAGGGTCACGTGAGCATTAATGGCAGAACTGTTTCAATTCCTTGGTTAACCACCCTGTGAAAATAAACGCCCGCGTTTGTCAAGATCCGTGTGGAATTATCGTAAAAGTGGCAAAAGGATGGAATAGCAAGAAGGTCCGTGTCATTTAACACCAGAAGCATTTTAGTACTTGGAGAGTCTTTCAGTAATTACTCTCATTATTCACTCTGAAGTAATATCTGCCTCTACAGCGAGCAGTCTAACTCCCGCAACTAAACTGACCTTGCATCACATTAAGACTGTTGTGAAGGGGTTTGATAAATAAATAAATCGTTGAATCATGAAGAGAAAACAGATTTATGCTAATAGATTTCCAAGTAATCATCATCTTTGTAAAACATAAAAATCTGGAGGTGCCCGTGGTGTAATGGACACGGCGACACGAGTTCAAATCCTGGACGAGACCGATTGCATTTCACATGGCACTAATACCCTTGGAAAAAGTATGAATCCAATTATTCTCCCTCCAGCTATAGGTAAATAATAGGACAGACTGAGTTCTTCAGCCATCGTCGAGGCAACTAGTCTAGAAGAAGGAAAACTCTGAATTCAAACCTGTTAAACTCCGTTTAAAAATTGACCTTGTGTCATATCCTATCCGAGCGGAGGGGTTGGGTAAATATGGTAAAACCTAAAAATCTTGATTAATGATATTTTCATGTTGAAATACACTTCCTATCCAATCCGGCAGAGTTCATGGGGTACAGTGGCTAACCTACCAGACTACGACATCGTAGCGAGCAATTACGGTCACTTTTGGAAAAATACCATTAAGAAAGGTACGAACCTTCCCATCCTTCCAGTGATGAGTTCAATAGTACCACCATTATTCTTCTACAAAAATGAATTTAGTTATAAATAACCCACGAAAGTTGATTAAAGAAAGTTTTTTTTTGTTTGAGGGCATATCAAACTTCGTGGTTTATTTAATGCCAAAGCCACCCCCTGTAGAAGAACAGTAGTGGTACTATTTAATCCATTCCGAGGGGAATAAAGAAGTTCATGCCTTTTCCTAGGGGTAGTCCGATTGGTGTTCGAATTCGCTTTCTCTGATGGACAATATTTGTTGGTTGCTTGCTTCTATTTTATAGCATATCAACCTTTGTAAGTTATCCATATTTACCAACACCCCCGCTCGGGGCAGGATATGACACAAGGTCAATTTTTAAGCGGAGTTTATCAGGTTTGAATTCAGAGTTTTCCTTCTCCTAGACTAGTTGCCTCACCAAAGCTGAAGATCACAGTTTGCCCTACTATTTACCCATAACTGGAGGGAGAATAATTGGATTCACACCTTTCCCAAGAGTATTAGTGCTATGTGAAATGCAATTGGCTCGGTCCGGGATTTAAACTCGTGAAACCGTGTTCATTTCCTACGACAGTAACCATTACACAACGGGCACCTCAACCCTTGTAAGTTATCTAAAGCCAAATTCTGTACACACACACACACACACACACACACACACATATATATATATATATATATATATATATATATATATATATATATAATTTGTAAACGCATAGTTTGTAGGTAACATGATTTTTAAACGAGCCAGAGCGCATTTCCTTGCACACAGTTAAATGGTTTCAACTATTGCTATCAAACCATAATAATTTTATTTGCACACAGTTAAATGGTTTCAGATATTGCGATTTAACACTAATAATTCTATTCAATATTATTCATTCATTTGCACACAATTATCTGTTTAAAGTATTACCATGTAATACTAAGATTTCAATTTATCAGTCATTTGTTTGCAAATAGGACCCTAACAGGTACTACCACTCCAGTTCAGAGTGGATCTGAGAGTATGTATTTACCCAAACCCTCCGCAAGGTCAATTCTTAAGCAGAGTTTTAAATAGTTTCAATTCAGAGTTCTTCTCCTAGACTAGTTGCCTCACCAAGGCTGAAGAACCTAGTCTGCCCTACTATTTACCCATAGCTGGCGGGAGAATAATTGGATTGATATCTTTCCCAAGGGTATTAGTGCTATGTGAAATGCGTTCAGCCTGGTCCAGGATTTGAATCCAGGGTGGACATACCGAGTAATGGCTAATAGGGGGAACTCCGCATTCCCAACGCTCCAGATCTGGAGCCTCGCAATCAAATGGTTTAGTGTCATATCCAGGAGACTCGTGGGGTGGGAGTTATATTAATGATAGATATGAAATTACATAATATATTCGTTTTGGGGTATTTGCCAGTTTCCTAATATTCATATTGTGTATATTTGTTATATTTTATTTATAAATGTCGTTATGAAAAAAAAAATTTGCTAGTTAATTAATATTAATGTTGTGCACTTCGTATCAAATGCTTAATAAATTATTTTTATCAACGATTGTGACGATCCTATTTACCCAACCCCTCCGCTCGGGCAGGATATGAGACAAGGTCAATTTTTAAGCGGAGTTTAACAAGTTTGAATTCAGAGTTTTCCTTCTCCTAGACTAGTTGCCTCACCAAAGCTGAAGAACCTAGTCTGTCCTACTATTTACCCATAGCTAGAGGGGGGATAATTGGATTCATACCTTTCCCAAGGGTATTAGTGCTATGTGAAATGCAATCGGTCTCGTCCTGCATTTGAACTCGAGTCGCCGTGTCAATTCCTACGACGATAACCGTTACACCACGCGACGATAATCATCTTGTACATCACGAAAAAAAAAAAAAAAAAAAAAAAAAGGCTACAAACTAATCCGTGTCATCATATAACACATTCCAACAGATATTAGCTATGGAATGATAACTATTGGCACTTGGGTAATACCATTGCTAAGTAATAGCTTAATGATCTTCATTCTCATACAAAAAAAATTCGTTCAACATTTATACATTACTAAGATTCTCATTATATATCCCCATCATTGCCATTGCCCTGTCGGCTGGGGCTGTAGAATACACTGACTGCACCTCTGCAATGAGTGTCCTGGATATGACACTAAACAATCTGATGGTGAGGTTCCAATTATGCTGGGGAATACGGAGCACCCTTGCCATTGCTCACAGGTCAACTCTGGTTCGGTGTGGTAGCACCTGATAGGACCCTGTTTATGGGTTAAATAGAACTAACGGCATTCTTACTCTAAACTGAACTGTTTGATTAAACTGGATATCTTGAAATAGAAATGTAAGAAAAAACAACAAAAAACTACAAAGATGAGGACAAAAGTCCGCAATAAAATTAATACTCAGATTGTGGATTATATACTACAATAACTTTGATCTATCTATCTATCTATCTATCAGGATTAGGTTAGGTTTGATTATTTGGTTTAATGGCATACCAACCCTTGACGGTTATTTTATGCCAAATCATGTTTATACATATATTGTATATAATGTACTACTATAACATCTATCTATCTATCTATCTATCAGGATTAAGTTAGGTTAGGTTATTTGGTTTAATGGCATATCAACTCCTAATGATTATTTAATGCTATATATATATATATATATATATATATATATATATATAATTCGTATATGTATATATTATGTATAATTCTTAAATTAATAGATTGTAGGCAACGTTATTTTTTAATAAGCCAGATCTTATTTGTTTGCACATAGTTAAATGCTTTCAAGTATTGCTAATGATTACATACATTAAATGATTTCAAGTATTGCTATTGTTTGCACACAGTTAAATAGTTTCAAATCCAGGGAGCATATCCCACCAAACAGCTGCAGTATGGTCACCTACCTCCCATCTCTAAAGCTATTCAAATCAGACGAACAAGACATACGGAGCACTGCTGGAGAAGTAAGAACGAATGTTCTTCTGTGGACCCCTTCACACGGACGAGCAGGTGTTGGATGACCTGCTAGAACCTATCTAAAACAGCTCTTAACAGACACAGGATGTTGTCGAGAGGACCTACCGATTGCGATGGACGATGGAGACAAATGGCCAGGGTGAGTCAGGGATATCCGTACGAGCAGCACATGATGATGATAATGAAATAATTTCAAGTATTGCTATCTAAAACAACTCGTTTTATTTACAAACAGTTAAATGGTTTTAAGTCGATTGATTAATTAAACTGTTTATTCCATGGATGAGACTCCAACAGGTACTATCGCTCTGAATCAGAGAGGACCTGGGAGTAATGCCAATGAAGGGCTATTCCTCATTCCCCATAGCTCAAGGACTGTATCCTTACAATCAGATAGCTGAATGTCATATACAGGACACATTGTCGGTGAGAGGTCTTACCCCGCGTCAGAGGCGCATTCGGTGTATTTTATTGCCCCTGTCATTGAACATACATCAAATTAATCAAAATAATTTATTTTAATTAATTATCGAGATTTTTTCAACAGAGGGTTAAGGGGAAAATTATGGAATCACCAGCAGAACCTACGGAGGTTGGACAAAATAAAAGAAACACCTAGAATCTTTCTATCATAATGCTGAAACGGCTATAAAATCGTCAGACGTTTGTTAATTAATTAATTTTTTTTTTATTAATCCTTAATTTTCTTCGTCTAAGATTGTTGTTTCTTTACATATATAATCAGGTGGTGCCGGTGGTGTAATGGTTATCGTCGTATGAAATGGACACGGCGACACGAGTTCAAATCCTGGACGAGACTGGTTGCATTTCACATAGTACTAATACCCTTGGGAAAGGTATGAATCCATTTATTCTTTCTACAGCTATGGATAAATAGGAGAGCAGACTGGGTTCTTTAGCCTTGATGAGGCAACTAGTCTAGGAGAAGGAAAATTCTGAATTCAAACCTATTGAACTCCGCTTAAAAATTGACCTTGTCTCATATCCTGCCCGAGCGGAGGGGTTGGTATATATATATATATATATATATATATATATATATATATATATATATATATATATATATATATATATATATATATATATATATATATATATATATATATATATCAGAAGAAGAAATTTATCAGACATTGAAATATATTAAATTGTTGGTGCTCGTATGGCAGGCGCTAGTGTAACAAAAACCACTAGATTATTTGGTGTGGGAAGGAGTATTGACAAGATTTGAGAAAGAAGGAAAAAACCCTCCTCACTGAAGCAAAACTCTGGAAGAAAGCGAAAGCTGTCTTTACCAGACCGTTGGACTCTTACGTGTATTGTGAGGAAGGGGAACAGCTCCGAAAATTACAACAATTACAATTAATGACCATCTTGAAAACCCAGTTTCCTCAAAAACCGCAAGAAGGGAGCTGTACAAAGTTGGATTTCACGAAGAGGCTGCAATCAGAAAACCATATTAAAATAAATTGTTTGAAATTTCCAGGTGTTTTCATTATTTTGTCCAAACCCTGTACTTGCCAGAAGTAGGGGACCTTTAATATCTGTTGTTTTGAGGGGGTCTCTTTCTGTGGAACACAATAAAAAAAATGACCAAGTTTCGTTCCAGCCGCTGACAAAGATTTTGCCTTTCAGAACAAGAAATTTTGCCCAAGACTGATGTAGAACGTGACTCTAATCGGAGAAATTTTTCTTGATATAATGTAGAAAAATATAATACTCTCAAAAGAAAAAACTCAATACTGAATGCGCTAAAACTATGTTCCCAGTCAGGACAGAAAAAAATTTAAAAGAAAAGTTACTATTTACCCAACCCCTCCGCTCGGGCAGGATATGACACAAGGTCAATTTTTAAGCGGAGTTTAACAGGTTTTGAATTCAGAGTTTTCCTTCTCCTAGACTAGTTGCCTCACCAAAAGAAAAGTTGCTCGTTTTTTTTAATGGCATACCAACTTTTGTGGATTATTGAATGCCAAAGTTATCATTGTAGAAGAACCACAGAGTTACTATTTAACCCATCATCATCATGTCATGCTGCAAGCATGGATTTCCCTGACTCTCTCTCGCCATTCGTCCCTATCATATATCGCTTCCGTCTACTCCTCTCGACTACACCCTGTGTCCGTACACTCCTGTTGTAGATAAGTTATAGCTGGTTGCCCAACACCTGCTCGTCCGTGTGAAGGGGTCCACTGAAGATCGTTCGTTCTTATTTCTTCAGCAGAGTCCCAATGTCTTGTCGGTCTTGTATCGATGGTTTTAGAGATGGGAAGTTGATGGCCGTACAGCTGCTGCTTTGTTAGATGTTGCTTCCAAGATTTGTTCTATATAGCTCGTAGCATTCTTGTGCAATTCCCGTCTTGCTTTTTCTTTATACTCTTTGTCAGCGTCCATGTGGTGCAACTATATAGTAGAATTGACACATTCGCTGCTAGGACAGAATTGCGTTTTATTTCATCAGATAAGTTTGACTTCCATATGATTGATAAACGATCGATAAGAGTCTATGCCTTCGCTAGTCGCATATTAATGTCCTTTTCAGTAGATGAGATGCTGCTTCCGAGGTAGGTAAATTTGTCCACAAGTTCATACCTTTCCCAAAGGTATTAGTTCGGAAGTGAACGTAATAGCGTGATTAGAGTTCGAACTTGCTTACTACAATGTTGGAGTCCAGCACATTAGCCACTTCCCTATGCAAAGAATAAAAGAATAAAGAAGAACATGAAAAGAAAGCGCACTGGTTGGTTCGGTGTTTGGTTGTTTGAGTTATATGATATATCAACTTTAGTAGGTTATTTTATGCTGAGTCCAATTTTATACAAATAAACAATTGTATTGTAAGCAATTCAATTTAGCGTAAGTACGCAATTTCAATGTCAAAAACACTTCTATTTCAAGTAATTAATTTTAGCGTAAGTACAGTTTAAATATCAAAAATAGTTCCATTTCGAACACTTCAGTTTAGCTTACGAAAACTGTTCCATTTCAAATTATTCATTTTAGCATAAGTACGCAGTTTACATGTCAAAACAGTTCTATTTCAAGCAGTTCAGTATAGCATAAGTATACAGTTTAAATATCAAAACATTTCTATTTAAAGTAATTCAATTTAGCATAAGTACGCAGTTGAGTTCTACTTGACCCATAGATTGGGCCCTATCGGGTGCTACCACTCCGGACCAGAGTGGACCTGGGGACGATGGCAATGAAAGGGGTGTTCCGCATTCCTCAAAGCTCCAAGATTATGGAATATCACCATCAGATTGTGTAGTGTCACATCGATGACATTCATTGAGGGGGCGTCTTACCCCTTTGCAGAGGTGCAGTCAGTGTATTCTGCAGCCCCAGCCAACTGGGTGAGAAAGTGCATTGGTTGACTATGGGACATCAAAGCCTTTGGAGAAAACCCTTAGTCCAATATGTTTTGCAAAAAGCGACTGAAAAATAAGTTGAGGGAAATTCAAAGATCGGACTGTCAGAAACAGACATAATGAAATTGAGTTTAAATTCACAAACCAGCCCTCAGAGTTAAACATCAGAAAACCAGACTGCAGTGAGATAAAGATAGGAAGTCACAGAGTGTGGATGATTGGATGAAAGTAATATTTAGTGATGAATCACGAATCTACAGTCGGGTAAGGTGACAATGTTGGTACTTTTGTTTGGTGTTGTGGCAACAAAATATAAAATTATGATTGTCTTGTGAAAACAAAAATGCAAAAATGAAGTGTTGTGTAAAATACTTGGTCAGGGGCAATGGTTTAATGGCACATCAACCATTGTAGGTTATTAATGCCAAATCCAATATATATATATATATATATATATATATATATATATATATATATATATATGTGTGTGTAGTTCTATTTAAAAAAATTCAGTTTAGCATGAGTACACAATTTAAATTTCAAAAACATATTCTATTTTTAAACAATTCAGTTTAGTATAAGTATATTTTTTCTTGACTCACAGTTAAATGAAAACACAGTTCTATTTTAAACAATTCACTTTAGCATAAGTACACAATTTAAATTTCAAAAACATTCTATTTTTAAACAATTCAGTTTAGTATAAGTATAGTTTTTTCTTTACACACATTTAAATGACAAAACAGTTTTATTTCAAACAATTCAGTTTAGCATAAATACACAATTTAAATTTCAAAAACATATTCTATTTTTAAACAATTCAGTTTAGTATAAGTACACAATTTAAATTTCAAAATCATTCTATTTTTAAATAATTCAGTTTAGTATAAGTATATTTTTTCTGGACACACAGTTACATGACAAAACAGTTCTATTTCAAACAATTCAGTTTAACATAAGTACACTGCTTAAATGCCAAAGCAGTTTTATTTTAAACAATTCACTTTAGCATAAATACACAGTTTAGATCTATTTTCCCTCTAAATGCTAACACCCTGCGCCAGAGTGGACCTGGGAGCAATGGCAATGAAGGGGTACCGTGCATTCCCCAAAGCTCCAGCATTACTAGATCCTGACCATTAGATTGTTTACTATTATACACAAGACACTCATTGGGTGGGTGTCTTACCCCTCAGCAGAAAAGCAGTCAGTGTATTCTACAGCACCAGCCGATTGGGCAAAACAATCAATACTGAATTGTACATTCAAATTTTTGATAATTTTCAATTGAATCAATAGAAAATGTTCGATGAGAAGGAAGTTGTACATATTTTATTTTTTAAGTAGAGGAATTTAATATTTGGAATTGAATTACCAAGACCAGAAAATCCGCCGAACACCTACTGGAGATCGAACCAGCGACCACAGATTGCAGTGCCGAAACTCTACAACTGCGGTATAATAATTACGCGGATGCGTATTTCTAAGCTTCTCGGCAAGACGTAGCCCTGGGGGATGACCGTGTCCTCTGGAAAGAGTACAGATGTAACTTGCAAGACACATTTAGGTTATTTGGCTGCGCAATTACCATAACTAGTTGGTTTGGCGTCACTTGTGTGCGATAGTTGTAGATTTTCGGCACTGCAATCTGTGGTCGCTGGTTCGATCTCCAGAGGTGGAGATTACGGTATACACTGCTGATGAGACGTAATAAGGTCGAAACAGGTGTTCAGTGTTCCCGTAAATCCTGCGTAGGTGTTCGGCGGAATTTTTGGTCGTGGTAATTCGAGAAGGAAATTATTTTTATTTTTCGGATGATAATAATATATCTTCTCGCAAAGAGTGTCAAAGCTTTTCTTCAGGAAAAGCAAATCAATTTAATGAAATAGCGAACAAACAGTCCGGATCTTAATCCGATCAAATATTTATGGTGAAAAGCAAAAGAAAAAAATACTGGCCCGTGAAAAGACTCCAACCTGTATGACAGATTTTTCAAGCTGGAAGTAGTTTGATGAAAAAAATTGTTTTCGTTTAAGTCCATTGGTCGATGAATTAAAGCTATCATAAAAGCCTGCTGTGAGGGGTAATTTTGTTGTTGTTGTTGTTGTTGGCGATTTAATAATTTTTTCTTCAATGTTTTGTGATTCAAAGATTCGTTCCTTTACCTGATGTTGAAAAATATAAACAATGAACGTTTATAATTTGGAGGTGCCCGTGGTGTAGTCGTTATCGTCGTAGGAAATGGACACGGCGACACGAGTTCAAATCCTGGACGAGACTGATTGCATTTCACATAGCACTAATACCCTTGGGAAAGGTATGAATCCAATTATTCTCTCTCCAGCTATGGGTAAATAGTAGGCCAGACTAGGTTCTTCAGCCTTGGTTAGGCAACTAGTCTAGGAGAAGGAAAACTCTGAATTCAAACCTGTTAAACTCCGTTTAAAAATTGACCTTGTGTCATATCCTGCCCGAGCGGAGGGGTTTGTAAATAGTATCATTCGGGGCTGTATGTCAAGTGAAGGACATGGTGAGATGGCATTCATTATCTCGCCAATCAGTACAGTAGTGTACATTGAAATTTTGGAAAATTTTCCAATTCCATCGATAAGAAATATGATTTTGAAACAGAAATGATTATGTTGTGTTATACCGCTAAAATTCTTATTATATATCTAAACTTGGGGATCATAGTCAAGGGTGACCAGAAGGCTCCCTTTTCAATAGCTACTACATCAAGGCGTAGGGGAGGGCGCTACTCCTTTCCCTGGATTGATCCACTTTAGCCTTAACACATACTGTACTGTGTTGAGTGTTAAGCAAGGAGGTATCAAGTACCATTTTTTGAGTCTTTGGTACGATTCGACCTGGGATTGAAACTGGGTCGTCCGAACCATTGGCAAACACTCTGTAAGTTTAGGTCCATGGGCTGGTTATGTTATCATAAACAATAAAAAAACAGCACATCATAGCAAGATTTCAATTAAAGCAACACACTGAAATGCTCTAATTTAAAGAATAAAACCAATTCCAATCCAATTTTCAACAGAAGGATAATTGTGTGGATCTGATCACGCACCTAGAGGGTGTCCTCGTGGTGTAATGGTTAAAGCGATGGACTGCGGAATCGTAGTATGCGAGTTCGTACTCTAGTCGCGCTATTACGTTCACTTTCGGGCAAATACCCATGGGAAAGGTATGAACCCCATTATCCTCCCAGCTATGGGCTAAATAGCACCACTACTGTTCTTCTAGGAGAATATCTTTGGCATTAAATAACCTACAAAGGTTGCTATGCCATTAAACAACCAAATCATTTGAGACCGGAATTTGGCCTAGTCAGTTACGCTTCAGTTCTCATAACGATCACGCACCGAGCAAGGTGTCTTAATCGATAGAATTCTTCATATAACAGAAATAACTGCAAATTTTTAATTAGAATCCTACAACCATTCCAAGATACAAGCATTGTATCATCGTTGATTGCAGTTTTAACTGGAACCCAAAGTGTTTACGGATCGTCTTGTAATAAGTTTTATGTCTTTCAACGATATAGCGTTTTCCGAACAACGTTAAATTTGGCACTCTGCGTGGATAGTGAAGGACAGGGGAATTTTCGCTGACTGTTCAGCAGACTGCCTGGCATCCGTGCCAGACGGTCAATGCTCAATGGCAGACTTGAGGCCGAAAAACATGAGTCTTCGGCTTGGCCATCTTCCGATGGACGAGCTGAATCATTGACACCTTTGTCACCCTTGTATTGCACTGGACCTCGTGGTCCAGTTTAAGCTATAATCAGGCATACATGCTTGGGCCCAGATTTGGGTCCATGTCCAGCTAGGCTCATCAGGCCCACATTGCATCTAAGTGGGCCGATCAGCAGCATAGTCTATCAGTGCCCGTGGTGTAATGGTTATCGTCGCAGGATGTGGACTCGGCGACACGAGTTCAAATCCTGGACGAGACTGATTGCATTTCACATAGCACTAATACCCTTGGGAAAGGTATGAATCCAAATATTCTCCCTCCAGCTATGGGTAAATAGTAGGACAGACTAGGTTCTTCAGCCTTGGTGAGGCGACTAGTCTAGGAGAAGGAAAACTCTGAATTCATACCTGTTAAACTCCGCTTAAAAATTGACCTTGTGTCATATCCTGCCCGAGCGGAGGGGTTGGTAAATAGGATCAGTGCTCGTACCTCAGCTAGTGTCTGGCCTCCCCTCCCCTAAACCCCAACTATAATCGACCTTCAGGTCATTGACCTTGTGTCAAGTCCTGTCTGGTGGGAGGCAGAAACAAATATCAGATAGTGAAGGACAGAAGAAATCTGAGATTAGACCTATTTCATTTGATAATCAAATTTACTGGCTTCATAGAACATACCTACAATTAATCAAAATAATGCTAAGTGTTCCTGTGGCGTAGTGGCTAACGTGCTGGGCAGCAACTTCATAGTCAGCAAGTTCGAAATCGAGTCGAGGTATGACGTTGACGTTGGGAAAGGCATGAACCCTCTTATCCCTCCCAGTTATGGGTTAAATAGTGTTACTAATGTTCTCCTACCTCCATGACTTTGGCATAAAATAACATACGAAGGTTGGTATGCCATAAGATAAAGAAACAGAAACCAAATAAAAATATCGTGATGATTTCTAGATATCGTTGAGGAAGAAATTATGGAATCACAAAATTATGAAGTTAAAAGTTAATAAAGTATTCTGAATTTTTTCTGTCCATTGATTGGATGGAAATATATATCTCTCTTTTGATTGGTTAAAAGAGATGACTATTAATATTTGAATGGTATGTGCTTTCATTTAGATTTGCAAATAGGATAAAACTATCTCCCACTCATGTCGAGGTATGCACACAAAATTAACGACATACACACACAGTAAACCAAATTACTAATACGTGGACCCAGATAAAACAGAGTTCTCGAGATCAAATCAAGATGGTGCCGTCTCATCATTAAATTGCAAGCTTTTAAAATCAGTAGAACAGTTCATATACGTCGGTAGCAATATCTCATCTATTGAAAGCGATGTCAACAAATGCTTTGGTAAAGCATATAGAAATCTGATCTCACAGATCAAATAAAGCTGGAATTATTCCAATGTCAATACTACTGTTTGCTTGCACCACTTAAAATTTAACTAAACACCGACTGCATCTCTGCAGAGATGTAAGACCCCCACCAACGAGTGTTCTGGCTCTGGCATTAAACAAGTCTGATGTTGAGACGCCGGAGCTTTGAGAAATGCAGAGTACCCCTTTATTGCCATTGCTTCCAGGTCTACTCGGACCCGGAGTGGTAGCACCTAATAGGGTCCTATCTATGGGTCAAATAGAAGTGTGACATTTAATATGTGAAAACAAATGACATGATAAATTGAATTATTTGAAATAGAACTGTTTGGTAATTTAACTGTGTGTAAACAAATGACTGATGCTTAATTGAATTGTTAGTGATATATAGCAATATGTGGAACCATTTAGATATGTTGACTTATGCGAAATTGAATTGTTAGAAATAGAACTGTTTGACATCTGTGTTTATCTACAAAATGTGATTACAGACTATATATCTAATGTATATGTAAAAACAGGATTTAGCATTAAATAACCAATAATTCCTTGGTTAGGCACCTAGGAGAAGGAAAATTCTAAATTCAAACCTGTAAACTCCGATTAAAAAATTGACATTGTTTCACATCCTGTCTGTGCAGAGGGGCTGGGTAAATGCATACACCTCTCAGAGTTCAAGAACTGGAACCTTACCGTATCATGCAGTCTAGCGTCATGCCAAGGATAACACATTTTTGGAGGGTGGTTGCAGGTCTTATATCTCTCTCGGGGATACAGTCAGTATATTGTTGAAAATTACAAACTTTTTTTTGTAAAGATGTGGCATAAAGCCCAATAAATGGGACACCCAATGAAACTTGGACTCACTCGAGAAGGTTTGCTAGTCTAGCTTGGTAACCGTTTTACCACCAAGGCGCCCTACAATCAGTGTATTGTGTTTTATATTGACCTTTGACAGAGCCGTCAGTCAGGGATTTCTAGGACATGATG
This sequence comes from Sepioteuthis lessoniana, assembly GCA_963585895.1. Lineage (NCBI taxonomy): Eukaryota > Metazoa > Mollusca > Cephalopoda > Myopsida > Loliginidae > Sepioteuthis > Sepioteuthis lessoniana. The sequence goes on along the minus strand of OY757931.1, from coordinate 67,460,571 downwards.
TTTCTGGTGTTTAAACAAAGTGATTACCGGAAAACAAGTGAGTGTTAGCAGATCCCGTGAATCACTAGTCGGAAGGAAGCGTAGGCGTTTTGAAATTCTATGTGCATAAGTAGCCACGGTCAGACGGTCAGTTGCAGTCAGTGACAGTCTGTCAGTCGGTCGGGCAGTGAAGAAGTTCGGAGAGTAGTCGGCAGATACCTGAGGGGGGCGGAGAGCTGGCAGCCCCTGCGGGTACCCGGTTGAGAAACTGTCGTCTTAAGTATTTGTTAGAAGGGGCTTAAGTCTTTGCTTATTCTTCGACAGAAGAATAAGCAAAGACTTAAGGCCCTCATTATGAAGGGGTTAAGAAAATGTCAATATAGCAGTCTTCTGGTTAAGAAAATGTCAATATAGCAGTCTTCTGCCAGCCTGTGTCCTTTTCTCATATTTATAATTTTCGAGAAGTAATAAAGATATATATATATATCTATCTATAAAGAAATGCGTTATTTCGTCTTCATTTTGGTCCTTCATAAAACAGCTACACAACAATTGTAGATGCTGTCAAAGGTTATATAATAAATTTATTATCCATGGATACAGATGAAGCTAAAATGAAAGTCCATGGACTAACCAAGATAGGTAATTGCCTATCATAGTGATAAATCTTTTGTCAGAGGAAACTTAAAACAACGTGCCAAGTGCGTTGAACTGCAGGATGAAATAGAATGGAGGTTAAATAAAGTAAAGTTGGCGACTGTAGTCGAAGGCGACCAGAGGGCTCCCTTTTCAATAGCTACTACACCGAGGTGTCGGGGATGGCGCTACACCTTTCACTGGAATGCTCCACCTTACCCTTGATACGTACCTTATATTATTGAGTGTTAAGCAAGGAGGTATCAAGTACTATTTTAAAAGTCTTTGGTATGATTCGACTTGGGATTGAACCCAGGTCTCCCGGACCATTGGAGAACACTCTAAATAGTTCTTGGTAATTCTGTTCTTTGTGAGGCCGAGAACATTTAAGCACCCTTTCGTCCACAGGGAAAATCCTTCTCCATCCAGTTTAGGTAAAAATGATCAAGGCTGATGATGGCGATATGATTTTAAAAAAGAATTCCCCTAATCATCACTGTCAAGTCAACTGGGACGGAAGAATACGCTGACTGCATCTCTGCAAAAGCGTATGATCCCTTCCCTCGCCAACCAGTGTCCTAGATGTGACACTTTAAAATCTGATGGGGAGGCTCCAGCCCGGGAGTTTTGGAAAATATAGAGTACTCTTTCATTGCCATTATTCCCATGTCCACTTTGACACGGAGTGGTAACACCTATGTATCAAGTAGAACTGTTTGTAATTTAAGCTGTCAGTAAACAAATGATTTATATTTGTTATATCAAAGGTCCAAAAATATTCAAAAATACGACCAAGATACGAATACGTGAAAAAGACATATTCGTACAGATACGGAAAAACGACGTTCACAAATGTTCATAAACATATAGGAATCCGAAAACACTCGAAATTCAGGTACGAAACTTTTATTCACTTTTTTGAGTTTACAGGTTTTTCGACATGAGGAGAGAGAGACACAATTTCTTTCTATGCTGACTTTTCCATCTGAACCACACCACGTGCGGCACCCCCGCTGCAAACTACTGGTCTGGCCTCGGCGAGCTACGAAAATCGTTTACCTTCTTCTAGCGTCGAATCTCAACCCTCAACTCACCCAACCAACGTGCGGCGCCCGTAGCGCACAAAGTCGTCTCACTGCTTTTTTTCAAATCCCCCAAATCCTCAGTGCTTCCGAGCATGACGTCATTCACGTCCCCGGTCTTATTTACTATCTGGGGTTTTTATTGCGACATCTCTGATTGTCACATCCACCTCGCTTATGCGTGAACACCTGCGCTCAATGTGAGCATCTAACTAACCCATGCACTAAGCGAAAGATTCTCAGCCTAACTAAAACGAAAGGCAAGATATATAAAACGAAATCCCTCCGCAATTATATTACATATTGAATAAAATTATAAGTGTTAGATAGCAATAATCAAAAACATTTACTGTATACCATATCTAAGTAAAGCTTAGCGAATAATAAGAAAAAGAAGTTGAACAGCGATTAGCTTATTCAGTATTCAGAAGAATGACCATTTAGGCTCTAGTACGTACCTAAAGAACTGTTTGTCATATCTTAGTAAAGTTAGTAAATAACAAGAAAAAGAAAGAGGTTAATCAGCGATTAGCCTGTTCAATATTTGGATGGGTGACTACTTCAGAGGCAGTAAACAACGTGAGCCCAAATGAGCCATATCTAAGAAAGAAAAAAAATTATGCAGCGATGATCCTATTCAGTACTTAGATGGATGACTACTTAAGCAACACTAGGTTCCGTACGCAAGCTGAGGTCTGTGTACCATGTCTAAGCAATGTTTAGTTGATAAGTAAAAGAAAAGAAGTTAAGTAGCGATGAGCCTATTCACTACTGAGATGGGTGACCACTTAAGCAACAGTAGTTCCTCAAACCAAGCTGGAGCCTGTGTGTTATTTATCAGTAAAACTTAGGAAATGAAAAAAGAAGTGGTGATGAACCTATTCACTACTTAGATAACAACTTATGCCCTATATGTCTTATCTAAGAAAATTTGAGTACATAACAAAAAAAGAATATACTAAGATGAGTGACTACTTTAGCAGCAACCTCAAGCCTATGTGTCTTATCTAAGTAAAACGTCGTAAAAGACAACATTGATTTAAAATTCTTGTGAATGGAACCTTAGATAATCAAACCTTGTTTCCTTTTTTTTTTTTTTTTTTTTTTCGAAATCTTGCTAGTGAGCGATATCCTAGGGTCTGATCGATTTTTCTTTGTCGACAATGCAATGATTTTGAACTGAGAGAGAAGACGATGCAACGTTATATTTTCTGAATTTTCAACAAGCTGCTTGTATACCCACGGACAGTCGGGTAATACTCCAGCTCCTGACTGAAACTATAAACAGAAGGAAAACCACTGGAAATGGCGGGGCTTAAACACTGAATTTGGAATGACTGCATAGTTCCATTGGGTGTAAGTTTCGCGGTCGATATTGCAGCGAAATAGATAGGTGGAGGCAGATTTCTTAAAATTCTAACATTGAGGGCGGAAACGAAAAATATGGAGGGCAAAAAGAAGAAGAAGAAGAAGTAGAAGAAGAAGAAGAAGAAGTCTGGGGAAGCAAATTTATTTAAATAAAGTGCTTATCAGCTTATACTTACATATAGGAATGTTGATGTAATGATATGATTTCACCCATGAGACAGAGAAAGAGAGAGCATGTTTGTGCACGTGTATATGTATGTGAGAGAGAGCATGTGGATGTGTGTGTATGTGTGTGTGAGAGAGAGAAAGAGTGAGTGAGTGAGAGACAGCCTTTGCATGTGTGTGTGTGTGTGTAAAAGTGTGAGAGAGAAAGAGTGAGAGAGAGAGAGTTAAAACACTTGTGAGAAAGAAACACACACAGAGTGAGAAAGAGAGAGAGAGCATTTGAGAGAAAGAGAGAGAGAGAGAGAGAGAGGAAGGAAGAGCACTTCAGAGAGGGAAACGAAGAGAGGAAGAGAGAGAGAGAGAGAGGAGGAGGAGGAAAGTGAGAGAGGGAGCACTTGTGATAGAAAAAACAGAGAGAAAGAGAGCGAGAGAGAGAGAGAGAGAGAGAGAGAGAGAGAGAGAGAGAGAAAGCATGTATGTATGTGTGGAAAAAGGAGACTGCATGGGCTTTGAAAAAAGAGAGACAGCTTGAATCTGTGTACGTTTATGAAAGTGTGTGCGTATGTGTATATGAGTGTGTGTGAGCGAGAGAGAGCAGGAGAGTGAGGGTGAGCACTTGAGAGAGAGAGAGAGAGAGAGAGAGAGAGAGAGAGAGAGAAACACACACAGGAGCAGAGATAGATAGATAGATAGATTGAGAGTGAACTTGTGAGAGAGAGAAATAGAGAGAGAGAGTGTGTGTGAAATAGAGTACTTCTGAGAGAGGGAGAGAGAGAGAGAGAGAGAGAGAGAATATTCCTGTTGAGCGATGAGTCTGTTCAAAATTTAAATAAAACCAAATAATCTCTCTCACACACACACACACACACACACACACATGGAAACACATGCTCTTTCTCTCCTTACTCGTTCTCTCCCCCGTCACTCTCTTCTTCTCTGTTAGTCTCTGTCTGTTTGATACACACATCCAAATATACATACTTTCACTCTCTGTTGCGTCTCGCTGAACAGCACACATACTAAAGTCAAATGGAATCGACGACTCGAGTTCAAATCCTGGACGAACCTGTCCGCGTTTAACTTCATTAATAATACTTTTGGGAAAGACAATGAATCCATCTATTCCAAGCTAGGAGTAAATATTAGGCCAAAATCGGTTCTTTAGCCTTGGCAAAACAACCTGTCCAAGAGAAGAAAAAACTCTGAATTCAAACCGGTCATGCTCGGATGGTCATAGAAAACTTGAGTCGCATTCTACCTGTGATGGAGGGGCTGGGTAGATGCATACGTTCACTCACACACACACACACGCATACACATATACAATCTCATTCTTTCATACATACATTCCCGTGGTGTAATGGTCATCGTCGCAGGATATGGACACGGCGACACGAGTTCAAATCCTGACTGATTGCATTCTCATAGCACTAATACCCTTGGGAAAGGTATCAGTCCAAATATTATCCCTCCAGGTATGGTTAAATAGTCGGGCAGACTAGGTTCTTCGGCCTTGGTGAGGCAACTAGTATAGGAGAAGGCGATACGAGTTCAATTCCTGGACAAGACTGATTGCATTTCACATAGCACTAATACCCTTGGGAAAGGTATGAATCCAATTATTCTCCCTCCAGCTTTGGGTAAATAGTAGGGCAGACTTGGTTCTTCAGCCTTGGTTCAGCAACTAGTCTTGGAGAAGGAAAACTCTGAATTCAAACCTGCTAAACTCCGCTTAAAAAATTGACCTTGTGTCATATCCTGCCCGAGCGGAGGGGTTGGGTAAATAGGTTCATGAATACACACATGTAATCGATCTTTTTCTCTCTCAAACAAATACACACATGTGCACGTGTCCCCTTCCTCTCCTCTCCTCTCTCTCTCTCTCTCTCTCTCTTTTACACACAGATGCCCTCTTTTTCTCACACAAGCACACAATTGGCCTTTTCTTTTTTTACACACACACTCATACACACAGACTCACATTCATACACTTTTTCATTCTTCCTTTCGCCCATACACTCACATACGTTCTCTCTCTCTCTCTCTCTCTCTCTCTATCTTTCTCTCTCTCTCACACACACACACACATACGCGCGTGCGTGCACGTGTTTTCTCTCCACGTTCTCTCTTACACACAGATGATCCCTCTTTCTCGCACATATACACAAATTCTCTCTTTCTAACACACACACATACGGAAATACATGGACTTTAAATTCTTTGCTGTCTTTCTGCCCCGCTTTGAACCTTAGCTTATTTAAAAATAACGTTGTCTACAAACCATTCACTTACAAATCATATATATATATATATATATATGAGTATGTGTGTAAACAGGATATGGTTTTAAATAACAATTAAGGGTTGTTACGCCATAAAACCCAACAAACAAACTAAACAAACTTTGATATTTCACAGGTGATTAAAACATTCTTACATCCCTAACACTGGGTATATATATATATATATATATATACCGTGAATGCTGGTAGATATTAGATTAGTAAGTAAATATATATATATATATATATATATATATTAGTTGATTTAAAAGTAAATCTCTATTTTAAATAATTCATTGATTTGTTGTAAAAATTTTGGTTAAAAATTAAAATCTAAAAATTTTGAAATATCATTACTTTTTAATCACGTTATACAGGGTGTCTCAAAATAGATACAACCCATTAATAAGATAATGATTTATCACTCAGACAAGTGCAATGGTGGTCATTCGGAACACGTCTTGTAAAAATGCATCCTTTGAGCTAAAGACATCAAAACAATATTTTTTCAAATTATTTCAGGACATGCAATCTTTTTTTGAGTTTCTTGTCTCAGAAATAAATCATTATGATATTAATGTGTTGCATCTAATTTGACGCAAAATATTTTTCTTCTCTTGTCCAAGGCATTGAAATCAAAGATCAATAGTTGTTATTGTATACTATTTTCAAATATAAAACAAAAAAGAACACAGCATTATAATCAGTAGAGTTATTAGCAGTCTCCTGGGTTTTACGTATATTGAGACACCCTATATTCTAACATCTCTATGGGAGCAGCTTTAGAGCCGAGAACTTTCATATACAGAAAGTCCGTTCTTATTCAGTATATTACATTTATATTAAGATGTTAAAGTCTGATGGTAATACGACTTTAAAATGAATAAATGAATCGACCCCTCTTCATTACCAAGACAACCTACTCAATACCACCCATAAAAAACACATTTTTATATCGAGGAAAACGAAGACAAAAAGTGTTTGACATTTATCTCACCTTCCACCTGGGCCGATTCCATATAAGGTCATTTTATTGTGAGGGGCCTAATACAATTTGAGACTCATACACGCCGGTCACAAAAATGCTTGATTCCGTCAGCATTACCAATTTTCGGGACACCGCCGGTACTAAGCAATGGACTGAGCCCAGGTGTTGCATATTGGCCCTTGACTAAGTCGTCAATCAGAGATTTTTTTTACAGGATGCACCTGTGTAAGTAAGAGGAAGCAGTCACGTGGTTGAACAGAAATGAAGGGCGTTATGAAATGCTATATGCTGATGCCCTCGTGGGGTAGAATCAATCTTGAGTCAGTCTCAGTGTGGCCAGATTGGGTCTTTCATGGGAGCGCCAGTGAATGGCTGGGTGCTCCGCTGGAGCCACGGGCCCACAGCGGGCCTCCTGTTGAGTAACGCCCAGCCGAAAAGCAGAAAAAAGTGCTAAGTGGTGCTTTGAAGAAAACAACATGGTATGGTCAAGAGAAGTTAAGGGTCATATTGGCAGTTTCTATTAGTTTCCCTCTGTCCATAGATAGGACACTATTTGGTGTTACGCCTTCAGGCCAGAATGAACCTGGGAGCAATGGTAATAAAGGGGTACTCTGCATTCCCCAAAGCTCCAGCATTACTAGAACCTCACCATCAGGGTGTTTAATGTCATATCCAGGGCACTCGTTGTGGGGAGCGGGCTTACCCCTCTGCATAGAAGCAGTGGTTGTATTCTACAAACCCAGCAGACTGGGCAAACTTCTACAAGGATGGCTTGGGCATGAAATAACCCAAGAAGGTTGATAAATCATTAAACAAAGACACGGACACCAAACACACACACACACACACACACAAACGTATATATATATATATATATATACGTGTGTGTGTGTGTGTGTGTAAACTAATAGCATTAGTTTTGATCAATCCGTGAGATAAACGTAAGGCTGTGCTCTTACTCAACAGTTAATCTTGTATGAAGATATACTAATCGCTTGAATGTATTTATTAATATTTAATTGCAGAACTGGATTAGCGGTTACTGATATCTGATGTATCTCACGAAACTTTATCTGCTGGAGAGTATCCGCCTTTGGATCGTTGAAGAATGCAGAATTCCCTCTTCATTGCCATTACTCCCAGATCCAATCAGATCTAGAGGTCAAAAGAAATCTCTTTAAAAATCATTTTTATTGGACCGGAATAAGTGAAACGACATGTTTGTAAACGAATGATTGTTATCAAATAAGATTGTTAATGTTCGATTGGAATACTTGAAACCATTTCACTGTATTCAAATTATTTGTATCAAGAATAGTCACTTGTTAGAATTCTTGTGTCGTAAAATAAGTTGGGTCGACACACATAGGAGATATCCTATTCTGGAGAGAATATGGTGCTCAGTTTGGTACGCTGACTAATGTAAATAACCTTAGTCGTATTTGTTTACAGAGATTTGTTTGGTATCCCAACCATATAAAAATGTGGCACAAAGTCTTTTTAATGTGCCGGCCAGGTGCAGGGCAATAGTTCAGACACGCCCACAGCTCCAAAAATGCCCTTAAAAAGCGCCTAATGTTCCAGGCGATAAACCAAACCCTGCTGAAGTAGATGAGGCCCAAGGGAGTGTCGGTCTTAGCCCCATGGCATTGATGCAACGCTTTCCCAGCACCTATGCCAGGTGGTTTTGACCAATTAGCAAAATAAGACACCGATTTAATCTGTGTTCTGTAACAAACAGTCGGCCGGAGTTGGTCCAGTCGTTTTGGTCACAGTCCAGAGCAAACACCTCTCTAAATAGTCTTCAGACCAATCCATCCTCTGTGTGTGTGCAAGGGGGGGCTACAACAACTTCCCTACAGTTTCCAAAATATTATTATTACTTACATAAAATCATATAATTATGTAAATTATCAGGTGCTTTTGTCGCTGACTTTATCTCCTACAGAGGGGTTAGACCCATCTCTCTCAAAAGATATATATTGGG
>OY757931.1:67409584-67447084 GCA_963585895.1 Sepioteuthis lessoniana | reverse complement strand
TGAGAAGATGTTTTGGTTTGTTTTGTTTTTTTGGCATATCAACCATTGTAGGTTATTTAATGCTAAATTCTCTTTATACAAATATATCGAATATATTTGGTTTGTTTTGTTTTGGTTTTATGGCACATCAACCATTGTAGGTTATCTAAAGACAAATTCTCTTTATACAGATATATTAAATATATATGATTTGGTTTAGCTTGGTTTTAGCGTATATCAACCCTTGTAGGTTATCTAATGCCAAATCCATTATATATATATATATATATATATATATATATATATATATATATATATATGATTTGGTTTGGTTTGGTTTTATGGCATATCAACCATTGTTATGCCCGGTCGGCTAGGGCTGTAGAATACACTGACTGCACCTCTGCAGACGGGTAAGACCCCCCCCAGCGATATGTCACTAAACAATCTGATGGTGAGGTTCCAGTGATGCTGGAGCTTTGGGGAATGCGGAGTACTCCTTTATTGCCATTGCTCCCTGGACTACTCTGGCCCAGCGTGGTAGCACCTGATAGGGTCCTATCTATGGGTTAAATAGAACGGCATACTTATGCTGAACTAAATAGTTTGATTAAACTGAATAGCTTGAAATAGAAATGTTTGACAACTAAACCGTGCTTACATTTGAACTGCATGCTTCTGCTAAACTGAATTAGTTCAAATAGAACTATTTTTTGACATTGAAACTGTATTTACACAAAACTAAATTGTTTAACAGAACTGTTCTGATATGTAACTGTGTGTAAACAAAATCTGTACTTATACTAAACTGAATTATCTGAATTAGAATTGCTCGACTAAACTGAATAGCTCGAAATAGAAATGTTTTTTTACAATTAAACTGTACTTACATTTAAACTGTGTGCTTATGTTAAACTGAATTGTTTTATATAGCACTTATTTACATAAAAATGGATTTGGCGTTAAATAACCTATAAAGGTTGATATGCCATAAAACCCAACAAAGCAAACCATTGTAGGTTATCTAAGGGCAAATTTTCTTAATACATATATATTGAATATATATGATTAGGTTTGGTTTGGTCTTATCACATATCATCCATTGTAGGTTATTTCATACCAAATCCTCTTTATACATATATATTGAATATATATCAGTTGGTTTTATGATATATCAACCATTGTAGGTTATTCAATACCAAATTCTCTTTATACAGATATATCAAACATATATAATTCGGTTTGATTTTGTTTTATAGCATATCGACTCTTGTAGGTTATTTAATACAAAATACTCTCTATACATATATATTGAATACATGATTTCTTAAAATATTTTGTTGATAGCATTCTTAAACGAGTCTTAGCTTATTTTTCGTACACAGTTAAAAGTTTTCGAGTATTGCTACGAAACAGTAACAATTTAACATAAGGCATTATTCCGCTCAGGTTTAAACATATATCAATAATATGCAAGAGATTTATTTGTCGTTTATTTCATTTTTGAACGATTTACAACAAATTTGAACTCTTGTATTGACATTGTTTCCACACAGTTAAATTGATTCAATTATTGTAATCTAACTCTTATAATTATATTGAATATTAATCATTTGTTAGCAAACAGGTAAGTGGTTACAAGTATTGCTATTTAATACAAATAATTCTATCCAACATTAATCTTTCGTTTTCACATAGTTAAATGGTTCCAGCATTGCTAATTTTTAATTTCTTTAAAAATTCATCATACGTGTGAAAGCACGTGCGATACCCTGCCCTCATCAGCCGCCAACCAGGGTGATAACACAGTTTCGGTAGCTCAAGGCGGTACTGCCACTCCTGGCGCTACCAAGCAGCTTTTTCCACTCCTGGCGCTACCAAGCAGCTTTTTTTTATTAAAAGAATTATATATATATATATATATATATATATATATATATATGTGGCGGTGCCCGTGGTGTAATGGCTATCGTCGTGGGAAATGGACACGGCGACACGAGTTCAAATCCTGGACGAGACTGATTGCATTTCACATAGCACTAATACCCTTGGGAATTATTCTCTCCCTCCAGGTATGGGTAAATAGTAGGGCAGACTGGGTTCTTCAGCCTTGGTGAGGCAACGAGTCTAGGATAAGGAAAACTCTGAATTCAAACCTGTTAAACTCCGCTTAAAAATTGACCTTGTGTCATATCCTGCCCAAGCGGAAGGATTGGTAAATATATATATATATATACACGCCAGATCAATCAATAGCAGAGACTACATTGGACGTTCATCTTCATTCTGAGTGTGCAGTTTGTGATTTTAATAAAAAGCAAGAAAAAAAAAGCGTTTACTTTCGGCCGTTGACGTCATTACGCATTTACAGTAACCGTTTCCTGGTGTTACGCAATCACACGGGAATGGTGGTTCCGCCTGCATTTCATTCATGTTGAAAACTTCTTGCAACTTGATGCATGTTGCACCGTGATCTGAAGACAATTTTAGGAAACTTTCAAACTGCAGCCAGTGATTCCTAAAATATGTATAACTAACACTTCAATTAATCAACAGTCATTTGTTTCCCCACAGTTAAATGATCAAACAGTTCTATTTCAAACAATTTCTTTTAGCATAAGTCATTTGTTAGCACTCAGTTTAAATTTCAAACAGTTTTATTTGATCCCTACATAGGATTCTATCAAGTGCTACCCCTCCTAGCCAGAGTGGACCTGGAAGTGATGGCAATGAAAGTGTACTCCGCTTTCCCCAAAGCTTCAAGATTACTCGAGTCTCATCATCAGATTGTTTAGTACCATCTACAGGACACTAGTTGGGGGAGTCTAAACCCTCTGCTGAGATTCAGTCGGTGTATTCTACAGCTGTAGTCGACTGCGCTGTGAGGAGATGGGCGCTGCCCGAGTATAATGTAAATATGTAGCATTTAACTTAAACAAAAGACGATCGTAGAGGGAGAACTATACAACATAATAAAAAGAGAAAAATATTTCGAACCAGCAACGCAATAAAACATATCGCAGCTACCAAGTTCTGAACAAAAAAAAAAAAAGAAAAAAAAAAAAAAGAGAAAAGAAAAGAAAAAACAATAAAAATATCCCCACAAAAACCAAAACAAAACTAAACCAAAATACTTCAGAGATATATTAGGTTTTTTGGATTCGGTTTCTTTGTTTTATGGCATATCAGCCCTTGCAGTTTATTTAATTCCAAAAGCATCCTAATAGAAGTCAAGTTGTGCTAATATTTATCCCATAGCTAGGGGGCTAAGAGGTTTATGCCTTTCTCAAGGGTATTGGTCCATAATAACGCGATTGGAGTTCGAACTCGCTTCCTTCGATGTCACAGTCCAACACGTGACCCACAACATCAGGAGGACGCCCTCGTTAACTTTTTTTAAAACCCTACGACAAAAATTTCATATATATATATATATATATATATATATATATATATATATAAAGACACTATAATACCTACTTCTTTGCTTAATAAGTCCTCGGCACCCACTGGTTAGAAACTGTAACATATAAAGTTACACTTGCTATTAATATCCAAGTTCATATCTAAGTGTTCTTGTGGACGTTCTTATCATTTATCTTGGTAAGTGGAATTGTAGCGAACCCTCAAGCCATATGTAATTTTAGCACGTCGACAGATGTTATATCGATATAAACACAACTAGTAACAGATGAGAACTTGTAGTCAGGTGTGGAAATAACAAGCGTATTACCATCGAGTAAGATTCTCTTTTCTACGTGTGTCTTGCATCAGTCCCCAGACTCCCCTAATAAAAGTAACATTTTACATCCGGTCATAATAATTATTATTATTATTATTAACAGTAATAGTTGTAGATTCTCGTGACTTTTATTTTCATCATCATCTTCTTGATGGTATCCCAGGTATTTAGAGTTTTCTTTTTATGCAAGTATTCTAATGCTTTTCAGATTAGACATTATTATTATTATTATTATTATTATTATTCACTCATTAGAGCTTTTCACATCAGCGTTAGCCGATGGTTTTTCACTGGAGTCTGAGTGACAGCAAGTCTCCTCAAGTCTCCAGGACTCTTCTTAGTATTCTGGCCGTTCTCAATAATGCTGTCGTTTGGATGGTCTCCACTCGTCTCCCAACTTCCAAGTCCTCCAGTCCCCTTTGTAATCATTTAGTCACTGTTCCAAACACACCAATTACAATTGGTATAATTGTCACCTGCATGTTCCACAGTTTTTTCAATTCCCTAGCTAGGTCGAGGTACTTATCCTTCTTTTCACATTCTTTCAGTTTTATTCTGTGGTCAGCCGGGACAGCAAAGTCGACTATTTTGCAAGTTCACTTTTTTTTGTTCATTTTTTATTATTATTAGTATTATTTACTCCTTTAAAGTTTTTCACATCAGTGTTAGCTGGTGGTTTTTCACTGGAGTTTGAGTGACAGCAAGTCTCCCCAAGTCTCCAGGACTTTTCTCAGTATTCTGGCCGTTCTCAGTAATGCTGTCATTTGGATAGTCTCTACTCGTCCGCCAATCTCCAAGTCCTCCAGGCCTTTTAATAATCTTCCAGTTATTGTGCGAAAAGCACCAATCATAATTGGTACAATCGTCCCTTTCATGTTTCACAGCTTTTTCAATTCTCTAGCAATGTCGATGTACTGATCCTTCTTGTCACATTTTTCCAGTTTTATTCTGTGGTCAGCTGGGACAGCAAAGTCGACAATTTTGCAAATTCTCTTTTTTTTTAGGATTATTATAAGGTCTGGTCTTCTAGCAGAGATTAGGTAATCCGTGTGTATGTCAAAATCGCATAGGAGTTTATGCATGTCATTTTCTAGGACAGGTGCTGGGCTGTGCATATACTATTTGTTAGTATGGTCGAATTTAAATTTCTTACAAATTTCCCAGTGAATCACCTTGCCGACCCTGTTGAGTCTTGCCTTAAACCCCCGCTGTGCTAATTTGCTGCATTCGCTTATTATATGATTGATGGTTTCGTCTCTGTCACCACATAGCCTGCATTTGCTATTTTGTTGAGTCTTATCTATTCTGGCTTTGATATGATTGGTTCTTATGGCGCTGTCTTGTGCTGCTATTAGGAGAGATTCTGTTTTTCTCTTAAGGTTTATGTTTCTTAGCCATGTCCAGGTTTTCTGGTGTGAGATAGTGTTTATTCGTCGTTTAAAGCGACCATAGAATTGTTTTTTTCCCCATTTTTGTTTCCTAGTTATTGTCATTCTATCGTCTATCGTGTTGTCTGTATCGTTTCTGATGGCTGTTATCAGTTCTCGTTCGTGTTTTATTATTATTATTATTATTATTATTATTATTATTATTATTATTATTATTATTCACTCATTGGAGCATTTCCCATCAGCGTTAGCCGATGGTTTTTCACTGGAGTCTGAGTGACAGCAAGTCTCCTCAAGTCTCCAGGATTCTTCTCAGTATTCTGGCCGTTCTCAATAATGCTGTCGTTTAGATGGTCTCCACTCGTCCGCCAACTTCCAAGTCCTCTAGTCCCTTTAGTAATCCTTTAGTTGCTGTTCCAAACACACCAATTACAACTGGTATAATTGTCACCTGCATGTTCCGCAGTTTTTTCAATTCTCTAGCAAGGTCGAGGTACTTATCCTTCTTTTTATATTCTTTCAGTTTTATTCTGTGGTCAGCCGGGACAGCAAAGTCGACTATATTGCAAGTTCTCTTTTTTTTGTTGATTATTATTGAGTCTGATCTTCTGGCCGGGATTAGGTGATCCGTTTGTATGTTAAAGTCCCATAGGAGTTTATGTGTGTCATTTTCTAGGACAGGTGCTGGGTTGTGCATATACCATTTGTTAGTATGGTCGAATTTAAATTTCTTACAAATTTCCCAGTGAATCACCTTACCGACCCAGTCGTGTCTCGCCTTGTACTCCCGCTGTGCTAATTTGCTGCATTCGCTTATTATATGATTGATGGTTTCATCTCTGTCACCACATAGCCTGCATTTGCTATTTTGTTGAATCTTATCTATTCTGGCTTTGATATGATTGGTTCTTATGGCGCTGTCTTGTGCTGCTATTAGGAGAGATTCTGTTTCTCTCTTAAAGTTTCCTTATTATTATTATTATTATTATTATTATTATTATACTGAGTTTTTCACTCCAGCGTTAGTTAGTAGTCTTTTGCTGGAGTCTGAATGACGGCATGTCTCCTCGGGTCTCCAGGACACTTCTCAGTATTCTTGCCGATCTTAACAATAGTATGGAATGGGTGGTCTTGATTCTTCCTCTGATCTCCCAACCTTCATGATTTTTTCCAGGCCCTTGGGAACCGTTCCAAGCATACCTACAACAATTAGTATCACTGTCAACATCATGTTCCATAGGTTTTTTTTAGTTCTCTAGCAAGATCCACGTACTTTTCTATCTTTTCGCTTTCTTTGATTTTTACTCTTTGGGATGGCAAAGTTCATAATATAACAGGTTGTCTTCACCTTTTGCTAATTATCTTTAGGCCTGATCTTTCGACCGGAATTAGGTGATCTGTTTGTATCAGAAAATTACAAAGAATTTTATGTGTCTTATGCTCCAAGACTGGTTCTGGTTTGGGCATATACCATTTGGTAGGATAGTCAAATTTCAATTGCTTTCACAACTCCTCCTGGATCACCTTCCCCAACAAGTCGTGTGTAGTCTTATACTTCTTTGCGCTTGCTTGCTACATCATCATCATCATGTCATGCCGCTAGCACGGATATCCCTGACCCTCTCTCGCCACTTCTCCCTATCATTCATCGCTTCTGGCTGGTCTTCAGGGCTACATCCCGTATCCTCACATAGCTGCTGTATGTATGTATGTTCGAGCTGGTCGTCCTGCTTTTGCTCGGCCATATGCAAAGGTCCATAGCAGTACATCACTGATGAGCTCGTCCTTGCTTCTCCAGCAGTGTCCTGCGTGTCTGGTACGTCTAACTTGTATAGTTTTCGTGACGGGAGGCAGGTGGCCGTATAGTTGGTGGCTTCCTGGGGACAGTTTAGAAGAACAATATGCAATAAAATTTTGTTTTAAACTTGGAAAAATGCCACAGAAATGTATGACTGCTTTTCGACCATCTTGCATGAATCGAGCATCGGTTTTTGGGTGGGATAAGAGATTCAAGGAAGGCTGGGAGTCTGTGAGGGATGATGAGAGGTGTGGCAGGAGTGATGAACTCAGTAAACCAGAGTTGATTGGCCAAAGGGTTAGGGTTACTATGTTGAGGTTTTAAGGGAGTTCAGGAAGAGATTCGGTCGGAAGAGGTCAGCACTCTTCAAATCGGGTCCGTGGCATTTCCACCAGGACAATGCACCAATCCACAACTTAATCCTAGTCAAAGACTATTTGATCAGGATGGGTATCAAGACAGTTCCTCAGCCTCCTTGTGACTTTTGCTTATTCCCTAAGCTCAGACGCTGTCGTTATGAGACAATTGAAGAGATGAAAGAGGCTGTGACGAAGGTCATTGACATGCTCACACAAGAAGACTTCCATGGGGCCTTCCGGAAGTTGTTGGAACGGTACAACAAGTGCATTGCATGCGGAGGAGATTACTTTGAAGGGGACTAGAGCTTCGTGTGTGTACTATCATAAAAGTGCCCATACGAAAAAAGTTCGGAAACTTATTTAATGATCCTCGTACTTCGAATTGTCTACTTTCTTTGGAAGTTTTGAAATCTATTCAAGCAAAAACGACAAAAGTATACAACAGTCTGGTTGAAAAAGGGAACTAAGTCAGGGATATTTTAAAGCCTCATTTCACCGTTAATTCTTCAAATTGGCCACTTTCTTCGGTGGCATCCTATCATTCAAAAAAAATATTAAATTTTCTTCTGGAAAAAAAACATGGAAAAGCAATTTAGTCATGTAATATAATGGCCGAGGGATTTCGTTTTGTATATCTTGCCTTTCGGTTTAGTTAGGCTGAGAACCTTTCGCTTAGCGCATGTGTTAGTTAGGTGCAACATGAGTGCAGGTGTTCACGCGCGCGCGGGGAGGATGTGTCATTCAGAGATGTCAAAATAAAAATCCCAGATAGCAAATATGACCGGGGGATGTGAATGACGTCATACACTGGAAGCGTGCGCGGAGGATTTGGGGGAATTGATAAAAGTGAGTTAGTTCAGTTTTAGCTTCCGAAGAAGGTGGTTGACTTTCGGGGCTCGCCGAAATCAGACCATTAGTTTGCGGCGAGGTGCCGCACATGGTGGGGGCGCAGATGGAAAAGTCAGCATCGAAAGATTGTGTATCACTCTCCTTATGTCAAATTACCTTTAACCCGAAGGTAATAAAATGCTTCGTACCTGAACTAAGAAGTCGTAAGTGTTTTTTGTGTTTTGGGATTCCTATGTTATCTACATGTGCGTTATGAACATTCTATGTCTATTTCACATATCCATATCATGGGTATGTTACAGTCAGGGATCTTTAAAAGTATAATTTTCTGATAATTCTTCGTATTTTCTACTTCCTATAAAATAATTGTCATCCATACATTATAATCTACGAGAACCCCCCCATGAAATCAAGTTTAAATTTTGACAAAAATGTACTTTCAATAGTCTTAGATATTTCAAAGCCTCAAATCTGTCAATTCTTTGAATAGTACATTTTTAGATGCTTTGTCATCTTAGCATAAAATTCTATCAGAAAAGACAAAAATTTTCAGATATATATTTCCGACATACTCTCGTAATATCCACTGGGTATTTTCTTGGAGAAAATTTTGTTTCTGGCTTTGTATTAAAATGGTAAGGCTCTAAAATTAGTGGACTAATTCATAAACCTGGGTAGCAATATCTCATTTACAAAAAGATATGTTAACATACGAATAAAGCGTAGGGTGCAAATGAATAGTTAACGACAATACGAAAATCTGGCCTCACTGATGAAATGAAACAGTTACCGTGACAGTACTATAGTATATTTGCACCAGATAAAATTTAAAGAAACGTTTGGAGAAAAAGCTGATTTGAAACAATACAAAAATGATACGTGCTGTTTTGAATAAATCCTGGTGGTGTCAAAAGAACTACCGTTCGACCATTTATCCTCCATCTCACAAAGCATTTTTGTACAACAAACAAATCCTTCTGGACACTGCTGCAGAAATAGGCACGAATTCATAAGCAATGTTCTCTTTTGGACTCCTAGACATGGACACACCAACGTTGACCGACCAGCAAAAATTTACATTCATCAGCTGTGTGTGGACACTGGATACCCTTTAGAGGACTTAAAACGGATGGCGAGAGAGAATCAAAGGAATTCGTTCAGTTAATGCGAGCTCCCCCCCCCCCCAGCGTTAGATGATGTAATTTCTACTCATGTCTCCTGGACTCTTCTCAGTATTCTGGTCGAACTCAAAAATGAAGTCGGCTGAATGGTCTCGATTCTTGCTCTCATTTCCAGCTGTTCGAATCCCCTTTCTAATCCTTTGGGAATCGTTCACCAAAGTGCACCAAATATGATTGGTATGACTTTCCACAGTTTTTTAGTTCTCTGGCAAGGTCCAAGTATCTGTCTATCTTTTCCCTTTTTTTATTTTCACATTTTCGTCCGCCGGAAGAGCAAAATCTCCGACAAGTTCTCTTTTCCTTGTGAATTATCACTTGGTTTGGTCTTCTAAGCAGGATCGAGTGATCTGTTTGTGCTGTATAGTGACCCTCAACCGAGCCGACAATCAGAGATGCACCTGTGAAAATAAGCGGAAGAAGAAGCGGAAGCAAGTGGACGTTATGAAATAATATAGGCAGGTGCCGGCTGCAGTTGAGTTAATTGGGCCAAAGTGAGGGCCAGCTTGCAGATTGAGGGCTGTGGCCTTCAGCGACCCCCGGTTGAGCAACCCCAGCCAATGCTGCAATGGCTTGGAGAAGAAGTTGGGTAAATATAGCAGTCTGTCCCTGTCTCCACCCATCTCTCACACACCACAGAAACATCAACCCTTTCGAGAATAACGTGTGATATATATATATATATATATATATATATATATATATATATTATAAAGAAGTGTGTTCGTTCGTTCGTTGAAGTTCTTAAATTATGTTTGATTATGTTTCCACTTATAAATGTATGTGGCTATACAACATTTGTATCGCAAAGTCCCAGAAAATTGTATGCGTGTTATTCTCTTGGACGGATTCTGGTTTCTGTATATTTAAGAAACCAGAATCCATCTGAGAGAATGAGTGGATCACCTTTCCTACTCAGTTGTGACTGGTCTTCTACTCCTTTTGAACTTAGCCCAGTCGACTGGGGCTGTAAAATACACCAACTTCATCCCTGTAGGGTAGCGAGACTACCCCGACAAGTGTCCTAGAAATGACACAAAATAATCAGATGGTGAGGTTCAAGTAATGCTGGAGCTTTGAGGAATGCGGAGTACCCCTTTATTGCCATTGCTCCCAGATCCACTCTGACCCAGAGTGGTAGCAACCGATATGGTCATATCTATGGGTTAAATAGAAATAAACAGTATACTTGTGCTAAACTGAATTGTTTGAAATAGAACTCTATGTGTATAAAAATGGATTTGGCATTAAATAACCTACACTGGTTGATATGCCATAAAACCCAAACAAACCTAATCATATATACTTAATATATATGCATAAAGAAGATTTGGCATTAAATAAACAACAATAGTTGATTTGCCATAAAACCCAACCCAACCAAATCATATATACTTAATATATATGCATAAAGAGGATTTAACATTAAATAACCTACAATGTTTGATATGCCATAAAACCCAAGTAAACCAAATCATATATATTCAATATATGTGTATAAATAGGAATTGGTATTGAATAACCTGCAATAGTTGATATGCCATAAAACCCGATAAAACCACATCATACATATTTAATATATATATATAAAGAGGATTTGGCATTAAATGACCTACAATGGTTTATGTGCCGTTAAACCGACCCAAACCAAATGAATCCTTCTGAACTACGTTGCTACTTTTGCTTACAATGTAATTAATCGTTTTATCTCTTTCTTCGCATAATGTGTACTTGAAATTCTGTTGCGTAAAATCGATTTTTGCTTTAATTTTATTAGTATTATTATTTAGTAATGATAGCCAGAAAGTTAAAACCGTATTCAAAGTGTGACCCGCTGATCAAAAATGAGTCGAAAAACAGTTAAGGGCGGTGTTCGTGGTTCAATGGCTAACGTGTTGGACTGCGACATCGTAGTAAGCGAGTCCGAACTCCAGTTGCGCTATTACGTCCACTTTCGGACTAAAACTCTTCGGAAAGGCATGAACACCCCTTATCCCTACAGTTATAATTTAGATAGTACCACTACTGTTCTTCTACAATAATGACTTTGGGATTAAATAATCCTGGAAGTTTGGTATGCCATTAAATAAAGAAAGAGAAACAGAAAAATAGATTGGACATATGCCTCAGGAATCGTGTGAATAATTTGAGTAACATAATTTCAAAACAAGCCAGAAGTTATATTTACCCAACCCTTCCGCTAGGAGATGAGTACGACATAAGGTTATTTTAGGCAGAGTACGGCTGGTGTGAATTCAGAGTTTTCCTTCTCCTTTACTGGTTGCCTTATCAAAGTTATAAAGCCCCGTCTACGCTACTATTTAACCAAAGCTTGTGTAGATGTTTTGATCGGATCTTGTACATAAATGTGTATCTGAGAGAGAGAGAGAGAGAGAGAGAGAGAGAGAGAGAGAGAGAGAGAGAGAGAGAGAGAGAGAGAATCAGTACGGGACTTGAATGTGTTGACTGTATCTTCTGTAAAGGCATAAGAACCCCACCAAAAAAGCGGGGGTCCTGGTTATGACACTAAATTGTATCCGGTTCGAGGGCCCTTAGGAATTTGGAGTACCCCTTCATTGCCATTATTTCCAGGTCCACTCTGCCCGGAGTGTTATTACCTGTTAGAGACCTATCTATGAGTCAATTAGATATGTGTGCAAATTATTTGTATTACATAGGAATACTCGTACTCATATAACTGTGTGGAAATTATTTCTATTGAGAATCGTTACTTGAATTTAAAGTTCTTTATTAAAAATTATTAATTAATACTTGAAACCAAATGACTATTATTAAACAGAAATACATACTTGAAACCATAAAATTATTAGAATTAGATAAGAATACTTGAAACCATTAAACTCTTATAAACTATTTTTATTATATAGAAGTACTTGATATCATTAATCCTAAGCGAACCCACTCAAACAGCAAAAAAAAAAAAAAAAAAAACTCTTGAGAAACAACAACAAAAACTGTAAATAAAAACATACAATCTACGTGGTTCCCTAACCTCTTGGAAAGAGATAACCCGAGATGGTTTGACATGCAGTTAAAATCAATCATTCAAACGAATCTGTAATTTTTTTGAAGCTGTATACGAAGCTTTTTACAATCTATTAGTAAACTGGTCGGGAGTCTCAGTAACGAAAAGTTCCGTTGTCATGGTGACGCAAAATACGTTCGCTGTTTAATAATGCCTCGTATTACCATGGCAACAGAATTTCTCATTACTTTTTGATGGCGTGACGAATAAATGCGTAAATCCTCATTGTGTTTTTATAAAAGAGCAGATTATCATTATCTAGTATGTCCTTTACAGGTGTTTGATAGTTATCACAGGAGATTAAGTGATAGCAAGTCTCCTCATATCTACCGACATTTCTCAGTATTCTCATAGACATCAACACTGGCGTAGTCCGCACATCAATTCTTCCTCGAGGTTCTAATTTGCCTAATCTAGATTTTCATGTTATTGGCACGACTCCAAGTGCGCCAAATATTAAAGGCACGACTATTAGTGTTAGTATTATTATTAGTTTCGGGTGTAAATTCCACTAGCTAATGTTTTCTTCGCTGCACATTGAACAAAAGGCACGATTATGTGATGTCATCGCATGACGTCACCCAGAGTGTGGTTGTTTCTTTTTACAAAAGTGCTTTTTTTTTTCGTTTCGCAGGAATAACCCAAAAATTCTGTTTACAAGTAAGTATTTTTAGGTTATCACCTGAAAAGCTTTTGCGAGTAAAGAAAGATACGTATTTCGTGGCTTGTTTTATGACAATCACAAGCTGAAAAGGAGCATAAAATAACGTTGATAATAGGTAGGATTTCGAATACTGTTTGGTAAGCAAAACTCACCTCTGGCGCTAGATATTATTCCTAAAAATATTAGTACTTATATATATATATATATATATATAATTTTGAAAAATCAATTTAGAATGACAAAACCTGGTATTAAGGCTGGGAATACCACTAACCTTTTAATGTCACCCGTATATATATATATATATATATATATATATATATATATATATATATATATATATAATAAAAACTAGCTATAGCTTTCTACAATAATATTTAATCAAATCTATAGTTGTTACTTGGTAGGTAAAATATAATCATTCTTTTTTTTTAGATTTTTGATATGCTATTTTTAAAATTCTTTCTGGCGTCCTTTTAGTCATTAAAACGTAGTTTGGTCCATTCCATCTTTAGTCAAAATCTTCTTGATCATCCAGTTAGGTCAAAGCAAAGTAGATTACTTCTGACTCTGTGTGTGAGTGTGTGTGTGTCTCTCTCTTTCTCACTCTCTCTCTCTCTCTATATATATATATACAAACAATCTACGTGGTTCCCTAAACTTTTGGGCGGATATAACCCAATATTGACTAATATGCCGTTAAAATCAATCAATCAATCGAATTTGTAAATTTTTTGAAGCTGTATACGAAGCTTTTTGCAATCTATTAGTAAATTGGTCGTGAGTCTAGATAACGAAAAATTCTGTTGTCATAGAGACACGAAATATGTTGACTGTTTAATAATGCGACTCCGCAGTTTTCAACCGAACATGCTTATATATATATATATATATATGTTCAATTGAAGATCGTGAAGAGTTTTCTTTTTAAGAACCTTAATGGAGTTTAAGAACCCCATAAGACTAGTATTGGCTACTTTCTTCAACACGTTGACCCAGACATGAGAAAAATGATAATAAGACTTGAAAGTCTTCATTTTAAGATCCTAAAAAGAAAACACTGGACAGTCTTCCAAGTACACAATGTATATATATATATATATATATATATATATGTATATAATAAAAGGATAATGCGTATGAGAGAAGTTTGCCAGCAAAAGTGCTCGATACTGCTACTGCAGAGCAGGTATAAAAATGTGATAAAATAAATCTGAATATGTATATTTGTCGTTGCTTTATGGCATATAAACCCTTGTGAATCATTTAAAACCAAATCCTGTTTATATGTATAAGCATATTATATATATGTGTGTGTGCGTGTGTGTGTGTATATAATATATATATACATGTATGTATAATATATATGAATATATATGTGTAATATATATAGTTGAGTGTGTATGTGAGTGTATATATGCGTATAATGTATATATGTCAGTGCAATATATATATATATATATGTGTGTGTGTGTGTGTGTGTGGGCATGTGAATTATATATATCGATGTGTAAATGTGTGTATAATATACATATATATATATATATATATTTGTGTGTGTATGATATATATGTGTTTATAGTATATACATGAGTGTGTAAATAATATGTGTGTGTATAATATATATATATATATATATATATATGTGTGTGTGTATATGTATAATAGGTATACGTGGGTGTGTGTGTGAGTAAAGCATATGTGTGTGTGTGTGTGTGTATAATTTATATATGTGAGTGTATATGTGTAATATATATAGTTGAGCGTGTATGTGAGTGTGTATGTGCATATAACGTATATATGTGAATTTAATATAAATATATGTATATGTATATATACATATATATATGTGTGGGGGGGCGTGAAGGATATATATCGATGTGTGTATGTGTGTATAATATATATATATATATGCTTGTGTATAATATATATATATGTGTGTGTGTTTATAATATATATATGAATTTGTATATAATATATACATGTGTGTGCATAATATATATATGTATATGTATACGTGTGTGTGTGTATGTATAATATATATATATGTGAGTGTTATATATATACATATATATATGAGTGTGTGTATAATATATATATATATATATATATGAAAGTGTATTATATATATATATGTGTGTGTGTGTGTGTGTGAATATTATGTATTGGTGTGCGTGTATATATATATATATATGTGTGTGTGTGTGTGTGTGTGTGTGTGTGTGTGTGTGTGTGTGTAATGTATATAAATATGTGAGTGCGTGTGTGTATATAATACATATGTGTGTGTATTTATAATATATATATATTTATGTGAGTGTGTGTGTCTGTATGATATATATATATATATATATAGGTGTGTGTGTGTTATTGTGTGTGTGTGTGTGTGTGTGTATAATATGTATATGTGAGTGTGTGTGAGTATGATATATATATACGAGTGTGTGTATAATATATATTTTAGTGAGTGTAAAATATATATATATATATATATATATATATATATATCACATAGCTGCTGAATGTATGTTCGTGCTGGTCGTCCTTCTTTTGCCCAGCCATATGTGGGGGTCCATAGGAGTACATTACTTATGAGCTCGTTCCTGCTTCTCCAGCAGTGTCCTGCATGCCTGTTTCATCTAACTGGCCGTGCAACCGCTCTACACATGCAGGATGTGACACAAGGTCAATTTTTAAACGGAGTTTAACAGCTTTGAGTTTTCCTTCTCCTCGACTAGTTGTCATACCAAGGTTAAAGAGCTATGTCTGTCCTATTATTCATCCATTGCAAGAGAGAGAATAGTTGGATTAATACATTTCTTAAGACTGTGAAGTCTATGAGAAATTAAAAAAATAAACTCATCCCTTTGAGCTGAGAATTCTATAAAACTCAACAAATATATTTTTGAAAAAAATTTCAAATATCGTTAAAGTTAAATTTAGTTATTGAATAAAGTTAATTTTCGAATTTAGTATTAAATCTGTAGTTTTAAGTTTAAAAATAATTAAAATTTTGGAAAAGATTTTTTTAAAAATTTAATTTACTATAATTCTAACGGACAATAAAATGACCAAAAAAAACCGGAAATGGGCTAAATGAGGAGATAATTCTTCACCCCTCTTCTATCCCCTCCCACCCTTCTTTCCTGTGTCTATTCTGATTTATTTTATCCATCAGATCTGAAGAAGTCCTGTTAATTGTTTTCGTGTTTTTTGATTTTATCAAAAACACATAACAGGATGGAAATAAATTTATAATCCTAATGTAACTGGTTTGTTGTTTTTCATGAAGAATATATATATATATATATATATATATATATATATATATATATATATATATATATTTACTAACCTACTATCTACCAGCATTCACGGTTACCAGGAAAAAACAAAAACAAAACCCGCCAGGAACAAGAGATAAAATTATCTCGAATCACCGCCCGGGGGAAAAAATAAAAAACTATCATAGGACAAAAAAAAAAGGCCAACTTCGTCACACTAGTTGAAAAAAATCAAGAGATATGCAGTCAGTTGGTCAAAAGAAAAATAAAACCCACCGTAAAATGCCGCAATGCTACAATTACAAGAGTGCTCTATACAAGGTAGAGCCAATTACAAAAATTAACTTAAATCGTGAGTCGGAATTCTCCTACTAAAGTTTCACCTCAACGGATCATCATATTAACCCTCTTTTGTTTTTGCTCAGTCGGCTGGGATTGTAGAATACACTGACTGCTTCTCTGCAGAAGGGTAAGACTCTCCCAATGAGTGTGCTGGATATGACAGTAAACAATCTGGTAGCGAGGTTCCAGTAATGCTGGAACTTTGGGGAATGCGGAGCACTCCTTCATTGCTATTGAACCTAGGTCCACACTGGCTCGGACTCTTTGTGCCTGATAGGGTCCTATCTATGGGTCGAATAGAAATAAACTGTGTACTTATACTAAACTGCTTAAAAAAGAACTGTTTTTGAAATTGAAACTGTGTACTCATACTAAAAGGATCTGTTTGAAATAGAACTGTTTGATTTTTGCTAAACTGAATTGTTTGAAATTGAAAGGTTTTGACATCTAACCGTTTGTAAACGTAAACAATACTTATACTGAATTGTTTGAAATTCAATTAGGCGTTAAATGACCCGAAAAGGGTTGATATGCCGTAAAACAAAAGAAAACAATCAACCATCCAACCAACCAACTTTTTGAGTTTTTAAAATACAATCTGTTTGCATGTCTGTATGTCTCAGCACACACACACACACACACACACACACACACACACACACACACACACACACACACACACACACACACATTATAAAATTCCATTGAAATCTATCAATCAATTAATTCATTTTTCTCAGTTCCTATCTATCTGTTTATCGCAGTCTGTGAATGTTTATCGATTCTTTCTTTCTTTCTTTCTTTCTTTCTTTCTTTCTATTTCTCTCTCTCTCTCTCTCTCTTTCTCTCTCTCTGTATATACATATATATGTGTATATATATAAATCAATGGAAATCTATCTCAAGTTGTGCATACTTGCTGATCTTTCAGTTTTTCTTTCTTTTTCTATCTATCTATCTATCTATCTATCTCAGTCTGTGAATGTTTGTCGATTCTTTCTTTCTTTCTTTCTTTCTTTCTTTCTTTCTTTCTTTCTTTCTGTTTATCTCTCTCTCTCTCTCTCTCTATATATATATATATATAAATCTATGGAAACCCATCTCAAGCTGTGCATATTTGCTGATCTTTCAGTTTTTCTTTCTTTCTTTTTCTTTCTATCTATCTATCTATCTATCTATCTATCAAGCCAGCAAGCAAGCAAACTTCCTATATAACTATTGATAAGAATAAGCGTCGGATCTTTACTTTGACTTGTCGATATTAGCTGAACCAAATTATTATCCACACGTCCCTTGTGTGATAAGTAAATTATTCACTCTGACCTGCATGTCCCAACTTTCACAAACAAAATTTCTCTCTTAACAATTTGCAAATCATAGAGGCTACGATCTCTTGTCCGGATCACTTAGTTGTTATACTTCACAAGGGGAAAAATATTAATAAAAAAAAAACGACCTATATTGAAAAAACGAACGAAAGACCATGTAGGAAAACGTTGTTGTTGTTTAGCTGTAAAGTCGAAGTTATTGACTATTGATCGTAACAGGCCAAGAATCAAAATCGACGAATGGGAAGAAGGGAGAGAGAGTTTGCTCATTGAATTAATAGTCAACGAAATCGTTTGCCATTACGATCGATATTCTTCGAGTGGCTTAGAAACAAATAGGCACGTTAAGCTCAATGGTGTCAGTTAAATAAAGTATTGTCAGCGATCGTCTTCCTGAATGAAAAAAAAATATTTGGACATTTCTATTTAAATTCTCTCGATGTCACTTACTCTAAATTAAAAAGAATTAATTCAGAGCAGAGTAGATTATATATATATATATATATATAGGATTAAATAAGAAATCAAAAAACTAAATAAATAAGGATAAATTCAAATAGTGTAGTAATTCCAGAAAGTAGAAGAGGTGCATGCCTAAAGAAAGGGCCTTCTGGGCGTTAAACAGAAATCTTGCTCACTTCAGCTTTACCCTTGACACTGAATAGACTTCCTCGTTTTAGCTGCAAAATGTGTTCACCCGGTCTTGAACTGAAGTGGGCATGTTGTGTCACCTCTAGCACCGATCGGACATTACCACAAACCTCAACTTCATAAAACCACCGAAAATGATTCTTAATACACTTTGATACCTTGTCTGGGAAATGCAACTATTTATATATGTTTCGGGAAGAATTCTATCACCCACAGAATGGTCGTTGAACCCAGAAATAATTTTTTTTAATTGAAAGGGTATCTTCGTCTTTTTCCTTTCTTCTTTCCTTAAATCTTATTGCAGCCTTCTACAAACAAATTCAACGCCCAACGACAATTACTAACCAACCAACCAACCAACCAAACAAACAAACAAACAAACAAACAAACGAAAAACAATATTGTAATTGTAATATAAAAAAATGAATGACCTTGAGGGAAAAAGCGTAAATTGAATATTACATATCAAGCTAATATCTCAACTAAAGAAGGCAGTGATTATCAAAAAGGATACATTGGAAATACCGCTTCATACTGTATGTACAAGTATTACAATCATATTCAATAATTCGAAAATCCAGCATTAAAAAATCAAACTGCACAATCTAAATACTACTGCTCTTTGAAAGAGCTAGGGTTAACCCCTATCATATATTGGAAAATCATAAAAATATCTTTCTCCGTAAATGGTTTACATGGTAGGTGCAATTTATGCTTAGATGAAAAAACATATTTTAAAGTATAAGCATAAGAATTTATTGGATAGAAGAAATGAATCAATATCTAAATGTAGGTATAGAAATAAATTCTTAGTATAATTGATCAAATATCTTAAATATAATAACTATATTTAATAATACTAGATAATTAGATGATTTTCAAATTGTAATTCAAATCATAGTGACATTAATGTAATTTTGAAAATCACTAAAATTGTTTGAATAATGCCGTTATAACATTTATATATGAAATATGTTTTTTCATTTAGATTAGTATTATATGCATTTTATAATAGATTTTGTAAAAATAATCTAGTCCTTAAATTTGGGGTGAACTATTCTATGTGCTACACCGTTTTAGAATATATATATATATATATATATATATATATATATAAGCAACTACTTAACAACTCGATGAAATAGATTTATTTCTACAGCTTCTATATGATTTGGTAATTATCTGAAAAGATTTCTTAGAAACATTAATCCTATAGACAGAATCTCTCTGAAACTAGAAGACAAATTCCCCCTACCTAGGAAGCAGAGTCTCATCAACCGAAAAGGACATCGACACGCGGCTAACGAAAGCATGGACAGCTATCGATAGGCTATCGATCATATGGAAATCAGACCTGTCCGATAAAATGAAACGCAGTTTCTTCCTAGGCAGCGGTCGTATCGATACTGCCGTATGAATGCACAACTTGGATTCAAACAAAACGGCTGGAGAAGCTAAACGGCAATTACACAAGAATGCTGCGAGCAATATTGAACAAGTCCTGGCGGCAACACCCCACAAGGTACCAACTATACGGCCAACTACTCCCATCAAGAAAACTATCCAAGCTAGACGAACCAGACATGCAAGACACTGCTGGAGAAGCAGGGACGAGCTCATAAGTGATGTACTCCAATGGACCCCCACATATGGCCGGGCAAAAGCAGGACGACCAGCTCGAATATACATACACCAGCTATGTGAGGATACGGGATGTAGCCCTGAAGATCTGCCAGAGGCGATGAACGATATGGAGAAGTGGGGAGAGAGGGTCAGGGATATCCGTGCTAGCGACACGATATGATGATGATGACAAATAGCAATAAATATTTTACAATATCTTTCATAATAGTAGTAGACTTTTATCTTTTAAATTGATATCCATTTATGTTTTGATTACTTCTTTTATATTGATTATAATTTTTAAATCTACAGTAACATTACCGAAATAAGGATTCAAATTATTTTCTATTTATTTAATATTGAGGTTACTATTAATATAATTTGCAGTATCTCTCTATTTTTAGAACTCGGTAATATCTTGAATTATAGGTGATTGCAAATTCTTACATTGGTCAAATAAATTAAAGAAAAACACCCCCATTAATCTTATTATTCACAGACCTATCTCTTTACCAACTAACACATACAACAAATCTCTCTACGACAAATTAACCAAATTAAGAATACCAATTATACAAACTACATCACAAACTATAAAAAAAATCTCACTAACATCTCCAAACGCAGCCACAACGTAACTACTTCTCACCCAGGTATATATTCTATTCCATGCAAATATTGTGGCAAACATTACATCGGTGAAACCCAACACAATCAAGTAAAAAGAATTTACGAACATAAACTATCAATTAAATCAAATGACGACCCCATGCCCCTTTCTCCCACATGTCAGATCTAAAACACACTTTCAATTTTTCCCAAGTCACTCTAATAAAATCCATACATTGCAAAAAAACCCTCAGATTGTTAAATTCTGCAGTCATTTCCATGAGGAATATGCCACAGAGACCTGGATTTTATCACGTTAGTCGTCTAAATTTCTGAGACGATGCTTGATGATTTTTATCATTAAGGGTTTTCGGACTATTGTCTTCATCTTTATTGTTATTTCCAAAACGTTTCGGCCGATATGTCCTCCGGCATTCTTCAGGTGTTTTTTGTCTAAATTTCTGAGACGAAGCTTGATGATTTTTATCATTAAGGGTTTTCGGACTATTGTCTTCATCTTTATTCTTATTTCCACAACCTTTCGGCTGATATGTCTTTTGGCCTTCTTCAGATGTTTGTCGCCTGTTCTGATTCCGTTAACCATAACCGGATACAAGTGTTAAGTATTCCTGTATTGTTACTCACCTGCAGTCAGGATATGGCTAACGGAATCAGAACAGGCGATCCCGTGGATTCAATACAGGACGTAGTTCAAAGTTCCGTGAAAGTTGCTGAGTTCGACAAACACCTGAAGAAGGCCGGAGGACCTATCAGCCGAAACGTTGTGGAAATAACAATAAAGATGAAGACAATAGTGCGAAAGCTCTTACTGATAAAAAAAGATTTCACCTTATTTTGAAAACATCATCCTACATGAAAAAATTATCAAAATAGAAAATGGATAAAAAGGTTTAACAAAACCCCCCCAAAAACAAGCTAAAATATTTCCCTTACTATGCCTCCATATTTTTTCTCTTTAGTGCTTCCGTATTTTCAATTTTCTTTTTCAATCAGATATTTCAGAGTAGTAAAAAAAAAATTAACGAAACAGGATATGCCTATATCTCTACCTCCAACTCCATCACCGCAACATATATATCACTATTCCCACTTTTACTTACCATCCATACCTCCCTCTCAATACACCCCCCTTCCTCACATTATCTCTCTTTTTTTTACGGAAATTAAGTCAAAACGAACAACTCCTACCACCACCACCACTCAATCCAAGATCTATTCCTTTTTTCCCTTTTCTGTCTTTTGCCTTTAGACCCTACTCCCTTTTATACTCACTTTTATACACTTACTAAACTTTAGAAAAAAAGGATTTTTCTCAGTTGAAAAAGTTCTTTCAATGAATAAGAAGGATATATTCTGAACTGAATATGCCGTTGTGGTGTCCTCGTGGTGTAATGGTTAAAACGATGTACTGCGGAATCTTAGAGAGCGAGTTCGAACTCCAGTCGCGCTATTACATTCACTTTCGGACAAATTCCCCTGAGGAAAGGTATAAACCCCTTAATGCTCCCAGCTATATGGTTCAATAGTATAACTACTGTTCTTCTAGGTGGAAGACTTTGGCGTGAAATAACCTACAAAGGTTGATATGCCATTAAACAACGAAACGAATATGTTGCTTGTGTTTTTAGTATATCCACTGTTCCATTTATTTTTCACCATCTTGTCAGATCTACCAAAAGTGTCAATCTTTTCTCTCTCTCTCTCTACATATATATATATATATATATATATATAAGTTGTCAATTCATTTTTTCTTTCCGATGACGCGAATTGGAATACACTGAGTGTTTCCTCCAAGGAATCCTAAGAACACTTTCACCACGCTAAACAAAAAAACCCAAAAAAAACCCAACTTTCCTATAGAAATTGAAGAACTATTTCGGATTTCTTTCTCAATTTCTGTGCAAGTGAGTTCAATGCCAAAGTGAGAGTTATGTGTCAAATCGTAAATCTGGGTGACCCTAGAACTTTTTAAGAATCCTTGTATATAAATACCCATGTAATAAACGACTTTTAAAAACCAATTTTTCACCTAAAAAATAAGGTGGCGTTCATTACACGAAATTTGTTTTTGAAACATGAAAGCTTACTTGTCCCAACGTTATCCTAATTTATATACATCTTGGTCTAACTTTGCTGTAACTTTGATTCTGCATAGCCTACACCTGAGCAAATGTTTTTAGTTAAAATAATAAAGTTTTTACTTAATATTTTTCATCTAGCGCAATCGTCTGGTGTTGTAGAATACACCGACTGCATATATGGTAACAGGTTTGGTCCACCCTCAACCAGTGTCTTGGATATCCCACTAAACAATCTGATAGTTAGGCTCTAGTAATGCTGGAACTTTGGGGAATACCGACAACCCCTTCATTGCCGACCCTTACAGGTCCACTTTATCTCGGAGTGGCAGCACCCGATAGGGTCCTCTCCATGGGTTGAATAGAACTGTTTGACATTTAAACCAAGTGCAATCATGACTTATGCTAAATCTAATTGTTTAAAAATGTTTAATCATTTAACTGTTTGGGAATATATGACTGATGTTTAATTGAATTCTTAGTGATACATAGCAATACTTGGAACTTTTAAGTTTAACTTATGTTAAATTGAATCATTTGATAGAGAAATATTCGATCAGTTAACTGGGTGTAAACAAATTATTAATCTTAGTAATATATAGCAATACTTGAAGTCATTTAACTAGGACTTATGCTAAACTGAATTCTTTGAAATAGAACTGTTTGATCATTGAATGATCAAATGACTGATGTTTAATTAATTTTTTTGTGAACTTCGAATTATTAAACTTTGCTGACTTATGTTTACAAATCATATATATCTAATATATATATGAAATTAACTTAAATCGCGAGTCGGAAATCTTCTACTAAAGTTTCACCGTACCGGATCATCAGGAAGTCTAACCCCGACTGATGCTAAAGGAGAAAACACTGTTTTATATTCACCAAAAACACACCTAGCTTAAAATTTACATAACAAAAGAAAAAAAAAAAATGAAAAATAAAAAATGAGCAATATATATATATATATATATATATATATGAATAAATCGGATTCGGTATTAAATAACCCTCAATAGTTGATATGCCATGAAATCAAATCAAATCAAACCTTTAATATTATTTAATATTTATAACATCTGTGTTTATAATACGTTTAAAAATTATAAAAAGAAAAGTTACCCAAAACCTATATTATCTTCTAAGTAAACACGTTTTGCTACATCAAGGTCAAGACTATATTATCAATTTACGTAACTGCCTAGATGTCGATTGTATTAGAGAAGTTTAGAAATTATAAATAAGTCTATGGATATTTTCTTTATATGTCATTGGTTATAAAGAATATTTTTGTTGGCTAGCATAGGCAAAAGTTAGTGATCTTTCATGACATGGCGATAAAACATCATCATCATCATGTCGCACTGCAAGAACGGATCTCCCTGACCCTCTCTCGCCACCCTCTCTATCGTCCATCGCTCCCGGTAGGTCTTCAAGGCTACATCCTGTATCGGCACAGAGCTGTTGTATATAGGTTCTACCTGGTCGTCCTACCTTTGCTCGTCCATGTGGGGTGATCCACGGGAGTATATCGCTTATGAGTTCGTTCTTACTTCTCAAGCAGTGTTCCGCATGTCTGGTTCGTCTAACTTGGATAGTTTTCCTGATGGGTGGTAGGTGGCCGTACAGCTGGTGTTTTTTGGGGGTGTTGCCTCCAGGACTTGTTCAATATTGCTCGCAGCATTCTTGTGTAATTGCTGTCAAGCTTTTTCTCCATACATTTAGTTAGTGTCCATGTAGTGCATCCATATAGCAATATCGACACGACCGCTGCTTGGAAAAAGCTGCGTTTACGTTTTTCTGGTTAAAAATTAGGGGTCGCTTATTACACGACTGTAAGCAGCTTTTTTTTCTTGCTTATATAAACTATCGCGTAAACCTGTCAAACGATTGACTTTTTAAGACAGAGAAATATTTTCATTACATAACGTTTTCAAACGTCCTGCAGAGCCTGTACCCAAATAAAGGCTTTCAGTTTAGATAATAAAGTTTTAGCAAAATATTGTTTATTATTTGTAACACCCGTACATATAGCATGTACAAATATTATCATATTTACCAACCCCTCCGCTCGGGCAGGATATGACACAAGGTCAATTTTTAAGCGAAGTTTAACAGGTTTGAATTCAGAGTTTTCCTTCTCCCATACTAGTTGCCTCACCAAAGCTGAAGAACCTATTCTGCCCTGGAGGGAGAATAATTGGATTCATACCTTTCCCAAGGGTATTAGTGCTATGTGAAATGCAATCAGTCTCGTCCAGGTTTTGAACTCGTGTCGCCATGTCCATTTCCTACGACGATAACCATTACACCACGGGCACCTCCATCTACAAATATTATAAATGATAAAAGTCGTAGCGCAAAAACATCACTATCTTAACTTAAAGACTTTCTTCAGGCATTATCTGTGATATTAAGAAAATCGTTGGATCCGACTAACGAAAATTAGGTAGAATTATGGATACGATGGAACTTATTAACATATTATCCATTCTATTCTATATCAGTGGTGGGGTTTTAGTATTTTTAGAATATCTACGTAAACATGGTAAGCTACATCAAAGTCTACACTACATTGTTTGCTTATAATATTTCATTGCGGTGCCCTCAATAAGTTTCCAGACTTTTTTGTACAGGAAAATGTGTAAACAAATGACAGATGTTTAATTGATTTGTTAGTGATACATAGCAATACTTGGAGCCATCTAATTTTGAATTATATTTTCAAGTCATAAACGTAGTGCATTCAATAAGTTTCCAGACTTTTTTGTACAGGCATTTAAAATTGTCATAGACTCTTGAAAATTCAGTATGTTGTTGCTATACATATTATGAGATGACTGACCAATTGTTATGATTTTAGGTTCAAATGAACTGGTACAGCAGCAATTTGAATACACCCTACTAAAGCCTGATTGTCACAGCTAACCGAAACCGGTTAGTTACTCAATTTCATTTTTTTGGTCTGTTTGTAAGCTTGATAAAATTTTATACACTCAATAATATACATATATATATATATATATATATATATATATATATATATATATATATATATATATATATTTATTGGAATAGAAAATCTTATATATATCTTATATGTATATAGGTTTTTAAATGTATATTTGAATTATGACTCATTGAATTCTACATAATGGGAAATATATTTCTCCGAAGTAAGCGGTTAGAAAGAAACAAATTTCTATTCAAATCCATCCTAGGATCCAGTAAATAGACCACTGAGATAAATCTATTATGGATTTATAATTTTTTTATTGTTTTCAATGATATATATATATATATATATATATATATATATATATATATATATATATGCATGTGTGAATGAATTTTCCAACCCCTTTAGCAAGGCGGGATGCAACACAAATTTTTACGCTGATATTAAAAGGTTTGAATTCAGAGTTTTTTTTTCTCCAAGGTTGGTTGATATACCAGTCTGGGGCTATGGAATTCGTCGATTGCATATCTGCAGAAGACTAAGACCCACTCTAACGAATGTCCTGCTTATGACCCGAAGACATATGATGGTTAAGTTCAAATAAATAAATTTGTAATTCAAAATTTTAAATGAAACTTTGAAAAGAGGAATATGTTTATTATTAATAAATATATATAAATTAATACCGACGAACAAACGGAAGTCAAGAAACAATGGAATTACCTTATATATATTAGAAGATTTTGTAAGCCGATATATATATATATATATATATATATATATATATATATATATATATATATATATATATATATTGTTTTTTATGTATATTTAAATTATGATCCATTGAATTGTATGTGAGATGAAACGTATTCCCCGAAATTAACGGTTAGGAAGAAACAAAATTCTGTTCAAATCCATCAGATGAACTTTTCTCAAGACTGGTGAAATGAAGTTCTTATAGTGTATATTTATCAATTTTCTTGTTTTTAATTATATATATATAGTGTAATCGGATGGAAACTCGAACTTAGTTAAGTCGTCATTACAAATTTATTTCGGCAGAGAATATTACTATATTCTCCGTCTCGTCAGATGACATTTTACATGCATTTCTCGAAGTTGCAAAACAGCAAATGTGGAATTACAGTTAGTATTTAAAAAAAAAAAGAAAAAAAAAAAAAAGAAAAATTGACTGGATATATATATATATATATATATGTGTGTGTGTGTGTGTGTGTGTGTGTGTGTTTTTAAACATTATGTAAACGAAAAATAATTATAGATATAATATTTTAAATTTTCGTAAATTTTCTTCTTGATTAAAAAAATGATAAAATACATTAAAAATTATTTTGATTCAAAACTATTTTAATTTAAAAACAATAGAAATTATGATTTTTTGTCAAATCTCATTCTTGCTGGAAGAAATATGAAAACATCTAAATAAAAAAAAAATGCATCATTCATTATGCCAGTACTATACAATATAATCTTATTGAATATAACTGTATTGTACACGGGGGGCGCATTTGATTTACCTTGACCCAAATGTTACTGTCAGGATGTGACACTATGTCATTTTTAGAGTGTTCGCCAAAGGTCGGGGAGCCCTGGGTTCAATCCCAGGTCGAATCAAAAAATGATATTTGATGCCTCCTTGCTTAACACTCAGCATTATAACGTGAGGATCAAGGGTAAAGTTGAGCAATCCTGGGAATGGAGTTGTGCCCTCCCCTACACCACGGTGTAGTTGCTATTGAAAAGAATGCCTTTGGGTCACCCTCGATTAAGGTCGCCAACTTTACTTACTTATGCACACTGTGCCAAAAACAGCTTAACTTTGTCGGTATTCTCGCTTTTGGCGCCACTTTAGATATCAAGTAATAGACCTGAATCTAACTCTTTTTGGCAAGAGGGTAGGTACTTCTTGGCGAGTGGGTAATAACCCTTGAAGATAAAATCATTTATAGAATTTGCTGCATGAGAATCCATTGTTTCCCGTCTGATTGCTCATTATCTACTAAGTAAAAGTAAGTAAAGTTGGGGACCATAGTCGAGGGTGACCCGAAGGCTCCCTTTTCGATAGCTTACTACACCTAGGTGTAGGAGAGGGCGCTACTCCTTTCCCTGGATTGCTCCACTTTACCCTTGATCCGTACCTTATAATGCTGAGTGTTAAGCTAGGAGGCATCAAGTACCATTTTTTGAGTCTTTGGTATGACTCGACCTGGGATTGAACCCAGATCTCCCGGGCCATTGGCGAACACTCTAAACGCTTGGCCAATGTCCGGTATCTACTATCTAAATAGCCATAATAAATAGAACCTTCGTGAAGAATTTTGCAAGGGAGAACATGACTATATTTAGGCTTCAAGGTACTCTAGCCCAGTCGACTGTAGAATACACCGATTGCATCTTAGTAGAAGGATGAGACCCTCCCCAATGAGTATCCTGGATATGAGGCTGTCTGACATTTAAACTCAGTGCAAACCAATGACTTGTTATGCTGTTACATAGCCAGATATATGGGTGTGTGAAATGTACATAGAATGTTCAAAACTCATATATATATAACATAGGAATCCCGAAACACGAAAAGCACTTATGACTTCTTAGTTCAGGTACGAAACTTTTTATTACCTTTGAGTTAAAAGGTTTTTCGACATATGGAAGAGAGAGGCACAATCTTTCTATGACGACTTTCCATCTGCCCCAAACCACGGCGAACTCCGAAAGTCAACCGTCTTCCTCGGACGCTAAAACCCAACAAACTGACTTTTCTTAAATCCCCCAAATCCTCCGCGCACGCTTCCGGTGCATGACATCATTCAAATCCCGCGGTCACATTTTCTATCCGGGATTTTCATTTTGACATCTCTGAATGACACATCCTCCCCGCACGCGCGTGAACACCTGCGCTCATATTGCACCTAACTAACCCATGCGCTAATCGAAAGGTTCTCAGCCTAACTAAACCGAAAGGCAAGCTATATAAAACGGAATCCCTCAGCCATTATATTACAATGCTTGAATTTTTTGAAATAGAACTGTTTTATCATTTAACTGCGTGTGCACAAATGAATGATGTTTGATTCAATTGTTGGTGATACGTAGCAGTATTTTAAACCGTTTTGAGATATGCAAAATTTTATTAAAAAAGAAATTTCTTGATTATTTAATTGTGTGTAAACAAACGACAGATGTTTAATTGAATTGTAAGTGATACATATCAATACTTGGATGTTGACGTATGTTTACAAATCATATATATCTAATATATATGAATAAACTAGATTTGGCATTAAATAACCTACAATAGTTGATATGCCATAAAACCAAACCAAACTAAACCAAACCAAAGCGTATAAAAATTTAAGCCCCTCATTGAGTCTGTTTTAAAATAAAGAAAATAAAATAAAGATAAATTTTAAAGTTATAGTTTTTCATTCTAGAAAATAAGGTTTATAGTAAAATATGAACGAAGCCAACAGTTTTTGATATATAATCATGAACGCATAATTAAATATAATGGCAGTTAGTGTATCAGAAAAGGAGCAGGAGTGAATTGGGGGGGGCTAATGGTTAAAGCGATGGACTGCGGAATCGTGGTAAGCGAGTTCGTCCCCCAGTCGCGCTATTACGTTCACTTTCGGGCAAATACCCTTGGGAAAGGTATGAACCCCCTTATCCTCCCAGCTATGGGTTAAATAGTACCACTACTGTTCTATAGGAGAATGGCTTTAGCATTAAATAACGTAAAAAGGTTGATATGCCATTAAACAAAGAAACCAATCTTATAATAATATCCTTATACGATTTCTAACCACTCTGTCAAGCTGAAAATACATCTACAATAGAATCAAGCGTAAGGGTTGTCCTGCATATGACTCTAGACAGGATCGGGTGGTAAGGCCCTTGTTTTGCAGCAGTGTGTGTGGGGGGGTGATTGGTTTGGTTGTTTGAGTTTTGTGGAATAACAACCTTTGTTGGTTATCTAATGCTAAATCCCTTTCAAGCTATTTAGTTTAGTCAAACAGTTTTAATTCAAACAATTCAGTTTAGCATAAGTATAGTTTTTGTTTACACGCAGTAAAATGTCAAAACAGTTCTATTTCAAACAGTTCAGTTTAGCGTAAGTACAGTTTCAATGTCAAAAACAGTTCCATTTCAAAGAATTCAGTTTAGCATAAGTACCCAGTTTAAATGTCAAAACAGTTCTATTTTAAGCAATTCAGTTTAGCATAAGTGTTACTCACCCGGGCCGGAGCAGCCAAGGGAGCGATGGCAATGAAGGGGTGCTCCGTATTCCCCAAAGCTCCAGCATTACTGGAGCATCACCATCAGATTGTTTAGCGTCATATCCAGAACACTCTTGGGGAGGTCTTACCCTTCTGCAGAGATGCAGTCGGTGTATTTTAAAGCCCCAGCCGACAGGGCAAGGGGATTGTGAAGTCACCCACCTCACAGCTATTACTTCCAGTCTACAGTGTTTTTTGTGGAGGTGCCTCGTGGTGTAATGCACACGGCGATGCGAGTTCAAATTCTACACATGGCTGATTGCATTTTACATAATACTCATACACTTAGGAAAGGTATAAATCCAATTATTCTCCCTCCAGCTATGGGTAAAATAGTAGGGCAGACTGGGTTCCTTAGCCTTAGTTATGCAATCAGTCCAGGAGAAAGGAAACACTGCATTCAAACCTGTTAAACTCTGCAAAAAAAAATGAACCTTGTGTCACATCCAGCCCGTGGGGAGGGGTTGGGTAAAAACATACTCTGACCCGGTAAAAGTAACTTGGGGGTGACTCAAAGGTTCCTTTTTCAAAGGCTACTACACCAAGGTGTAGAGGAGGGTGTTACTTCATTCCCTGGATTGCTCCACTTTACCCTTGATCCGTACCTTATAAAGCTGAGTGTTAAGCAAGGAGGTAGCTAGCACCATTCTTTTTAGTCTTTGGTATGACAACCTGTGATTGAACCCCGGTCCCCTGGAAAATTGGCGAACACTCTACCCAATAGTCCAATGACCCGGTATTGTCATACTTTTAATGTACCATATTCAAGATGAGTCCTCGTGGCGTAGTGGTTAACATACTGGACTGCGACACCCAAGTAAGCAAGTTCGAACACAATCACGTTCTTTTAGACTAATCATCATCATGTCGTGCCGCTAGCACAGATATCCCTGACCCTCTCTTGCCACTTCTCCCTAGCATTCATCACCTCTGTCAGGTCTTCATGGCTACAACCCGTATCCTCACATAGCTGCTGTATGTATGATCGAGCTGGTCGTCCTGCTTTTGCTTGGCCATGTTTGGGGGTCCATTGGAGTACATCACTGATGATTTCGTCCTTGCTTCTCTAGCAGTGTCCTGCATGTCTGATTCACTCCGCAAAAACAATTACCGACGCCGACTATGCCGATGACATAGCGTTACTGGCGAATACTTCCAACCAAGCCGAAACACTACTGCATAGTTTGGAACGAGCCGCCGCAGGCATTGGCCTCCATGTCAATGCATACAAAACTGAATATATGTGTTATAACCAAACAAACGACATTTCCACACTAGACGGAACCTCTCTGAAACTAGTAGACAAATTCACCTACCTAGGAAGCAGCGTCTCATCAACCGAAAAAGACATCGACACACGGCTAACGAAGGCATGGACAGCTATCGATAAGCTATCGATCATATGGAAATCAGACCTGAGGAATAGGGGTATTTTTAACCCATAGCTGAGGGGAGGATAAGAGAATTCATGCCTTTAGGAAGCAGCGTCGCATCAACCGAAAAGGACATCGACACGAGGTTAACGAAGGCATGGACAGCTATCAATAGGCTATCGATTATATGGAAATCAGACCTAACCGATAAAATGAAACGCAGTTTCTTCCAGGCGGCGGTCGTGTCGATACTGCTATATGGATGCATTACTTGGACGCTAACTAAACAGCTGAAGAAGCTAGACGGCAATTACTCAAGAATGTTGCGAGCAATATTGAACAAGTCCTGGCGGCAACATCCCACAAGGCACCAACTATACGGCCACCTGCCTCGGACTAATACTCTTGGAAAAGATTTGAACTTTCTTATTTCCCCAGTTCCACTACCAGTCTTCTACAAGGATGGCTTTGACATTAAATAACCCAAGAAGGTTGATATCCCATTAAACAAAGAAGCCAAAAGTTATTGCGTGAACACAAATAAAACAGAGTTCATGCTTTTCAAGCAAGAAGGAGCCAACACTAGTTAAAGTGGCAAACCTCTGATATTGATAATAGACCAGTGCACATACTTCGGCAGTAACATCTCATCGACTGAAAGTGATGTCAACCTACACCTCGAAAAAGCGTGGACCTCTATAGACAGGTTACCAATCATATGGAAATCTGATCACTTGGATAAAATTATAGGGGGTTCTTGCTAGTTGTGGCTGTGTCAGTACTATGGTATGGATGCACCAAACAAATCTCATTGAGAAAAATCCTGTTAGAACAACGCTAGAACACTACGCACTGTTTTGAACAAAGCCTGAACGCAACGCTCGCCACAAAACAGTTACTGTTTGGCTGCCTACCTCCAATCTTACAAACAATCGAAATAAAACGAAGTAGAGCTGGTAAAATAAGTACGAACTTATAAGCGACGTTATCTTATGTACTTCAAAACATGGATGCGACAGTGTTGGTCGAGCAGTAAGGACATACTATGCGGACACTGGATGCAGTCTTGATTGTTTGTTTGCTTTGTTGGGTTTTATGGCATATCAACTGTTGTTGGTTATTTAACGCCAAATCCATTTTTATGTAAATAATTAGTTCCATTTAAAACAATTCAGTTTCGCATGAGTACACAGATTAATTGTCAAAAAAATTTCTATTTCAAACTATTCAAGCAGTTATATATAACAATTCAGTTTAGTTTAGAGTAAATACAGTTTCAATGTCAAAAAACAGTTCTTTTTTAAATAACTCACTTTAGCACAAGCACACAGTTCCAATGTAAGCACGGTTCAATTATCAAAAAACATTTCTATTTCAAGATATTCAGTTTAGCACAAGTAAGCCGTTAGTTTTATTTAACCCCTAGATAGGGCCCTATCACATGCTACCAAGCCGGGCCAGAGTGGACCTGGGAGCAATGGCAATGAAGGGGCCCCAGAGGTGCAGTCAGTGTATTCTATAGCCCCAGCCGACTGGGCAAATGCAGTCTCGAGAACCTGCCAAGAGCGCTAGATGATAGGGATAGATGATGTGTGTGTGTGTGTGTGTGAGAGAGAGAGAGAGAGAGAGAGAGAGTAAGGGAACCCTATGCTATCTGTGTGACTTGATCGTGATAATGATCTGTTTTAAATCCATTTTTAATTGCCTCTTTTTGTTTGTATCAATGAAACTTTGTTCATATCAACTTTTTCACAGTTAGTAGTTTTGTCAGTTCATACCATTGTCAGCAGATTTCTATTTATATCAAGTCGGCTAAGGATGTAGAATGCACCGGCAACATCTCTGCAGAGGAGTAAGACCCTACTTAATGCGTGTTCTGTTTACGACACAAAATAATGCCGGAGCTTTTGGGGAAACCTGAGAATTTTTTCGTTGCCATCTTTCCCAGGTCCTCTTTAGCCCGGAGTGGTAGAACTTGATAGGTTGGGTTTGGTTTGGTTTTATGGCTTATCAACTATTGTAGATCATTCACCGACAAATAATACTTATAAATATATATTAGATATATATGATTTGAAAACATAAGAGTATGATTAAATAAGTTTCCAGATTTTTTTTGTATCCGCACTTTTATTGATGCTACACACATGAAACTCTAGTCCACTTCGAAGTAATCTCCTATAGCTGCAATGAACTTGTTGTACCGTTCCAACAACTTCTGGAAGGCCCCATGGAAGTCCTCTTGTGTGAGCGTGTCAATAACCTTCAACACAGCCTCTTTCATGTCCTCAGTTGTTTCATAACGATAGCCTCTGAGCTTAGGGAATAACCAAAAGTCACAGGGAGCAAGGTCTGGACTATAAGGAGTCTGAGGAACTGTCTTGATGCCGATCTTGGTCAAATTGTCTGTGACAAGGTTGCAGTTGTGGACTGGTGCATTGTCCTGGTAGAAATGCCACTGATCCGATTTGAAGAGTGCTGGCCTTTTCCGTAGGAATCTCTTCCTGAACTCCCGTAAAACCTCAACATTGTAAACCTAATCCTTTGGCCAATCAACTCAGGTGTATTGATTTCCTTATTCCTCCCACACTTCTCATCATCCCCCTCAGACTCCCTGCCTTCCTTGAATCTCTTATGCTACTCAAAAACTGATGCTCGATTCATGTAAGATCGTCCAAAAGCAGTCTGATGCATTCCATACATTTCTGTGGCATTTTTCCAAATTTAAAACAGAATTTTATTGCATATCGTTCTTCTAAAGTGTCCTGACGTCCAGATTGCATTTTTGAAATTCACCAGCTTTGACAATCAGGCTTTAGTAGGGTGTATTCCAATTGCTGCTGTAGCTGTTCATTTAAACCTGAAATCATAAAAATTGGTCAGTCATCTCATAAGATGTATAGCATTAACATACTGAATTTTCAAGAGTTTACGACAATTTTAAATGCCTGTACAAAAAAGTCTGGAAACTTATTGAATACAACAAGTATATGATTTGAAAACATAATTCAAAATTAGATGGCTCCAAGTATTGCTATGTATCACTAACTTTTCAATTAAACATCAGTCATTTGTTTATACACGGTTAAATGATCAAATGGTTCACTTTAGCAAAAACCATTTGTTTGTACCCCGTTTAAATATCAAAGTTATATTTGACCCATAGATAGGACCCTATTAGTCGCTACCACTTTGGGTCAAAGTGAACCTGGGAGCGATGTCAATGAAGGTGTACTCCGCATTTCCCAAAGCTCCAGCATTATTGTAGCCTCACCATGAGATTTTTTAATGTCATATCGTTGCAGGATGTGGTCTTACCCCTCTGCAGAAATGCAGTCAGCGTATTCTACAGCCGCAGCCGACTGGGCTCCCTATTTATGGCTCAAATAAAGGTTTAAATTAAGAGCAAACAAACGAATTCTTTGAAATACAACTGTTTGATCATTTAACTGTGTGTAAACAAATAACTGATATTTCATTGAATTGTTAGTGATACATACCAATACTTGAAACCATTTAACTTTGTTGACTTATGCTAAAGTGAATTGTTAGAAATCGAACTGCTTGATCATTTAAGTGTGTGTAAAAGAATGACTCATGTTTCATTGAATTGTTAGTGATGCATAACAATACTTGAAACCATTTAACCTTGTTGACTGATGCTAAATTGAATTGTTAGAAATCAAACTGCTTGATCATTTAACTGTGTGTAAAAGAATGGCTGATGTGTATCTACAAAATATGTTAAGAAATCATGTATAAATAGGTTTGGCATTAAATAACCGAGAAGAGTTGATATGCCATATAACTAAGCAAAACCAAAGCTTGAATCACTCTGGAGATTTGGCGGGAGAGTGTACTACACTCTTATTGCCATTATTCCCAGATCTTCCCTGTGCCAGTGCGGGAGTACGTTTGGGCGCCATCTATGGTTCAAATACATCTGATAAAATGTTATTCATATTCGATAGAACCATGTGCAAAAAAGAAATCTCTTAATAAACAGGAAATAAATAAATAAAAAAGAAACACAAAAATAACTTGCCCAGTTGGCTGGGGATGTAGAATACACCGACTGCTTCTCTTCAGAGGGGTAAGACGCCCCCCCCACAACGAGTGTCCTGGATATGATACTAAACAATCTTATGGTGAGGATCATGTAATGCTGGAGCTCTGGGAAATGCGGAG
The DNA here is from genome assembly GCA_963585895.1 of Sepioteuthis lessoniana. Taxonomy (NCBI): domain Eukaryota; kingdom Metazoa; phylum Mollusca; class Cephalopoda; order Myopsida; family Loliginidae; genus Sepioteuthis; species Sepioteuthis lessoniana. The sequence continues at coordinate 67,411,318 of OY757931.1, read as the reverse complement.
TACCTCAATATTGCCATCGCTCCCAGGTCCACTCTGACCCGGAGTGGTAGCACCTGATAAGGGTCTGGTCTATGGGTTAACTAGAAATAAACCGTGGTTTCTTGACTTTACTGGGGTTTTTGCATTTAAACTGCGTATTTATGCTAAAACGTATTGTTTAAAATAGAACTATTTTGACATTTAAACTGCGTACTAATGCTAAACTGAATTGCTCGAAATAGAACTGTTTTGACATCTAAACTGTGTACTTACGCTAAACTGAATTGTTTAATATGGAACTGTTTTGACATTTAATAGCGTAAACGAAATCTGTACTTATACTAAACTGAATTAGCTGAATTTGAGCTGTTTGAATAAACTGAATAGCTTGAAATAGAAATGCTTTCGACAATTAAACTGTGTAATCATGCTAAACTGAATTGTTTGAAATAGAACGGACTATTTGCATAAATATGGATTTGGCGTAAAATAACATACAAAGGTTGATATGCCATAAAAACCAACCAACCAAGCAAAAAGAACGGTACTCAAAAACCTCTCGGCATAGAATAAACCTGGACAGTCAGCAGTTAAAATCAATCTCTTTCTTTCCTTCACTCTCTCTCTCTCTCTCTCTCTCTCTCTCTCACCCTCACTCAACTTCTCCCCAGTTGACTCTTTTTGTAACACTTCAATTGTATTAGATCGGAATACTTTGTGCGTAAATTATTTGTATTAAGAATGGTTGCTTGAAGCGAAAATCGTTTACTAATCCACTGATTTCCAACTCTTCCAGTCCTCTTTCCAAGCCTCTTCAAGACTTCCAAGAGCGCCAATCACAAGAGATATCACCGTCATCTTCATACTCAACAGCTTTCTCAGTTCCCTGGCAAGATATAAATGCCAGTCTCTCTTTTCACTTTCTTTGATTTTATTATTATCATTATTATTTACTCATTAGAGTTTTTCACATCAGCGTTAGCTGATTGCCTTTCACTGGAGTTTGAGTGACAGCAAGTCTCCTCAAGCCTTCAGGACTCTTCTCCGTATTTTGGCTGTTCTCAACGATGCTGTTGTTTGGATGGTTTCCACTCGTCCTTCAACTTCCATGTCCTCCAGTCCCTTTAATAATCCTTTAGTTACTGTACCAAAAGCACCAATCACAATTGGTATAATTGTCACCTTCATGTTCCATAGTTTTTTCAATTCTCTAGCAAGGTCGAGGTACTTATCCTTCTTTTCACTTTTTTACAGTTATCTTCAATGATCAGCCGGGACAGTAAAGTCTACAATTTTTTTTTGTTGATTACTATAAGGTCTGGTCTTCTGGCCGAGATTAGGTAATCCCATAGAAGTCCCATAGAAGTTTGCGTGTGTCATTCTCCAGGACAGATGCTGGGTTGTGCATGTACTATTTGTTCGTTTGATCTAATTTAAATTTCTTGCACATCTTCCAGTTGATCACCTTTCCCACCCAGTCGTGTCTAGTCTTATACTCCCTCTGTGCTAATTTGCTGCATTCGGTTATTACGTGATTGATCGTTTTGTCTCTGTCACCATATAACCTATATTTATGTGTTGATAGAAACGAACCTTGAGTTTTTCACATCAGCGTTAGCTGATAGTCTTTCACTAGTGTTTGAGTGACAGCAAGCTTCCTCAAGTCTCCAGGACTCTTCTCAGTATTCTGGTCGATCTCAATAATGCTGTCATTTCGATGGTCTCCACTTGTCCTCTTATTTCCAAGTCCTCCAG
>OY757931.1:67337084-67402084 GCA_963585895.1 Sepioteuthis lessoniana | reverse complement strand
TAATGGAGTTTCTAATTATGATGGACGTTTTTTTTTTTTTTTTTTTTTTTTTCAAATATTTCTCCTCGAACAGGAAGCTCATTGTCAAGGCAGATTTCAGAAACTAAGTTTTCTAATCGAGTAGATTTTTCTTTGCTAATAGAGTAGTATATTTTAGAACAAATTGACTAATCAGATTAAAAACTGCTATGGGGAAAATATAGATAGAATTGGATAAATTCAGAAATAAAGAGAAAAAGAATTTATATGGGTATTTTGGGGACCTATCGGATGAACTACTATGGAGAATTATTTCTGAGAATTGTTATTGTATCTATTTTGTATATGTTTCTTTTAAAGGTTGATGTGAAATGGTTAAAAGGGGAGATCTCCAAGAAGGCATAACAAACAAATAGTAATTGGTGATAACACTTGCAAGAGCTGATGTAGATTATGTGGTGAGAGAGACGAAACGATCAATCACATAATAAGCGAATGTAGTAAATTAGCACAAAGTGAGTATAAGACTAGACACGACTGGGTGGGAAAGGTGATTCACTGGGAATTGTGCAAGAAGTTTAAATTTGAATATACGAACAAATGGTATATGCATAAACTAGAATCCATCCAAGAAACTGAGACGCACAAAATTGTCTGGGGTTTTGAGATACAAACATATCATCCAATCTCTGCCAGACGACCAGACCTAGTGATAGTCAACAACAACAACAAAAAAAAAAAAAAAAAAAAAAAAGAAAAAAAGAAAAAGAAAAAAAGAACCTGCCGAATTGAGAACTTCGCCGTTTCAGCCTTTCGCCAGTTTAAATTTAGCTTACTAAAAAAGTATTTTCTGCACTGGTTATCAAGCTAATCTCGCCAACCCTTACTGCTGATTCGATCCTCACTGGAAGCCCGCAATAGTTGCCTTGAGCCAGACTAATTTTAGTTAATTGAAAAAAGGATGTTCTACAGTGGTTAGCAAGCTAGTCTAGAAAACTACTGAAGAAAATTCAATCTTTAGACGGAACTCCCCATCAATGGCCTTGTGCTTTACTAAAATAAGTCTCAAAATGTTAAGTACATTGCTAGGAAATTTAGTTCTTGAGCTAGTCTCACATGTCAATACTACTGAAGTGGATTCAATTCTGTGTGCCCTTCTCTAGTAGACTTGTGCCAGACTAAAGAAATCGTAAAAGCAATAAAATTTTTTTAGAAGCATTAAAACTTTGTAAGTTCCAGCTAGTAGTAATTTACGAAGGTCTTTACTTCGATTTAGCACAAGGCCAAATGAATGGGGCACCCAATGAGACTCGAGTAAGTTCCAGCTAGTAGAACACTTAACTTTCTCGTAGCACAATTCTTGTGTAGTGAGTTCGATCCTCACGGGAGACCCTGAGCATGTAATATTTATTTAAAATCACTTCTGTATCACGCATTGAGTCTCAGCCGTTTTAGCCAGGCTCATAATAGCTTATCGATTCCACTTACGCGGCGTGTATTTGTATATCAATCGTTTATCTGTAACACTTAAGTGGGGTAACGATCAAATGATGAGTATAAAGTATTTATATATTTACAAATGAGTAAAGTTGACCCAATAAAAAAACGATTTTTCTCGTACTTTATAAAACTGAAACGTGTTTTTCTTTACAGTGCGTTTGCCTGTCTGAAAATTTTTTCTCTTTAAAGAATAAATACTTGCATAAACTTAAACTGACGGAACCTGACTCGATTCGAACCTCCGCCCTAGTAATATGCAGGACAGAGTCACATATCCTTAATCAGCAGGGTAAAGTTCAATTGTAAATACGAAATTATACCGAGATAGTACACTATATATATATATATATATATATATATATATATATATATATATATATATATATATATATATATATATATATATATATATATATATATATATATATATATATATATGCGTGTGTGTGTGTGAGTGTGTGTGAGTGTGGAGAGAGAGAGAGAGAGAGAGAGAGAGAGAGAGAGAGAGAGAGAAAGAAAATATGTATTATATGATTTAAAATATCAGCCAGTTCACTTTGTCTGTTCCTCTCTATGTTCATATCTTTCTTTCTTTCTTTCTTTCTATCTATCTATCTATCTCCTTCAGTTCATATCTATCTATCTATCTATATCCTTCATATCTATCTATCTATCTATCTGTCAGTGCTCAGTTCTCAGTCTCACGTTTGAATGCACGTATGTATATATTCTCACTCTCTCTCTCTCTCTCTCTCTCTCTCTCTCTCTCTCTCTCTCTATCAGTATATATATATATATTTATATATATATATAGAGAGAGACAAACAGACAGAGAAAGAGAATATATAGAATGTGACTTTTAAAGTGTCAGCCAATCCTTTACTTAGTATCTATCTATCTATCTATCTATCAGTAGATATCAATCTATCTATCGATCGATCGATCGATCTTATTCAACTTTCTAAAGGACTGGACCCCGTGTTTGGGTCCGTGTCCAGTTAGGCTCATCGGCTCACTTAGTGCAATGTGAGCAGATGACCGGCATAGACCAGCAGGGCTCGAACTTCGGTTCGGCTCCGACCTTTCCCTCCCCTATAATCCGACCTTCAGGTCATTTGATCTTGTGTCAAGTCCTGTCTGGTGAGGGGCAGAGAAAAATATAATCCTTGCTTCGGGGATTAGTAACGTGCCACACTATTCCTCGTCTGTCTTATTGTATCTCTCTTGCAATAAAACCCTTTCTTTATTCTACGAACACGTTGACTGTTCCTTTCCACTCGAGTACCACCTTGTCTGACTGTATCTCTTTTAATGATACAACACGATCTATCTATCTATCTATCTATCTATCTATCTATCTATCTATCCCAACCCCTCCGCTCGGGAAGGATATGACACAAAGTCAATTTTTAAGCGAGGTTTAACAGGTTTGAATTCAGAGTTTTCCTTCTCCGAGACTAGTTGCCTTACAAGGTTGAAGAACCCAGCCTGTCCTACTATCTACCCAAAGCTGGAGGGAGAATAATTAGATTCATGCCTTTCCCAAGAGTATTAGTGCTATGTGAAATGTAATCAGCCTCGTCCAGGATTTGAACTCGTATCGCCGTGTCCATTTCCTACGTCGGTAACCATTACACCACGGGCACCTCTATTTTTACCCCTCCGCTCGGGCAGGATATGACACAAGGTAAATTTTTAAGCGGAGTTTAACAGGTTTGATCTATCTATCTATCTATCTATCTATCTATCTATCTATCTCCAGTCTAGATTAGAGCGGTCACATGTGTGACATTTCAATATCATGCTCAAATACTTTCCTAATAATAGGCAGACGTGCACTGACTGACTGTTCCTAGACATAATATTTTACGGTTATTGTGCGTAGATTATTATCAATTCAATTATGGATAATGATCTAGCTAAAACAAATAAGATGGTTAAATAAAACGGAAGAAACTTAGGGGTGCACAAACCGACGGGGATGTCCCCGTGGTGTATTAGTTAAAGTGTCAAACTGCAGAATCGTAGAATGCGAGTTCGAACTCCACTCACGCTATTACGTTCACTTTCGAACGAAAACCCTCGAGAAAAGTATGAACCTCCTTATCCGCCCATCAATGGGTTAAATAGTACCACTACAGTATTAAATTAAAAAAAAAAAAGATAGATTTAGCATTAAATAACCCGAGAAGGTTGATATGCCATTAAATAACAAACAAACAAATACACTGATCCGAGAAAAAAACGAAGATACAGACGTGAATAAGTTCTTACAGTAAAAAATAAAGATATATTTCAAAGTTTTTTTTTTAAGCGAAAGCAGCACTAACCAATCTTTAAATCAAGAATATCAAAAATATCTTTTTCTTGTTAGTGGGATAGGTAGGTGTTTAACAAGCCTATTTGGTCCGTTAGTTAAAAATGTGGCGCAGATCTCCCTGTGTTCGTTCTATTGATGACGTGGTAAGTCTGAGTTAGATGGGGTTAGCGGTATGCAAATGAGGTATTGATTAGTGTTAGTCATCAAGCGTTTTCTTTCTGTTTGCACGACAGAACTGATTTTCAGTTTCTCCGTCTGCACAATCAACTCGTTTTTTTTTTAAACTTGACAAGCGAAAAGGTATTAGAAGATTATGTATGTATGTATGTATGTATGTATGTATCTATCTATCTATCTCCTTCGGTGGATATCAATCTATGGATCGATCTTATTCAGAGGATATCTATCTATCTATCTATCTATCTATCTATCTATCTATCTATCTATCTCACTCTGTTTCCCCAGCTCTCTTTTATGTATGTACGCATATCCATAAAAAAATTCTCCGTCTCTATTCTATTTCTCTCATGATATAACTGTGTGTGTGTATGTATGTGTGTGTGCGTGTGTGTGTTTGTGTGGAGAAAAAGAGAGAGAGAGAAAGAGAAAGAGAGAAAGAAAGAAAGAGTGATAATATGTTTGGTAAACAGCAGAGTAATGTTAAGTTAGCATTTATATATATATATATATATATATATATATATATATATATATATATATATATATATATATATATATATAATCATTACCCTTAAAAAAAGAAAGAAAAGTTTATTTTCCCCGAAACGAAATACACCAAAATTTCATTATTTCAATTGAAACATTTTACAGTAAAAACAGGTATTATTAGGTGTTACATATTATCAAAATTTGCAGCAATGAAACTCCTGAGTCAAAATAGAATTTCAAAGTCTAAATAACGTAATATAAAATTGTAGAAATGTTGGGTCAATTTACTGTGAACAACTAATTATTTATACAAAGTTTTATACTTAATAGTTTGTGTGTGTGTGTGTCTATGTCTGTAATAGTGCGTGTGTATTTGTGGATGTGTTTGTTTTGTTCGTCTGTGTGAATGTGTTTGGGTGCGTGTGTGTATATATGTATATATATATGTTTGCGTATGTGTGTGTGTGTGTGTTAGTGTAAGTGTTTGCTTGTGAGTGTGTGTGTATTTGAGTGTACGTGGGTTTTGTGTGTGTATGTATGATGTGAGTGTGTATGTTTTTGTCTGTATGTGTATTTGCGTGTGTGCTTTTGTGTGTATTTGTGTGTGTATTTTTGCGCGTATTTTTGTGTATTTGTTTGTATCTGCGTTTGTGTGTGTGTGTGAAATTGAGTGTATATTCGTCTGTGTGCATTTGTGTGTGTGTGTGTGTGTGTGTGTGTTTCAAAAATATATAGACAATTAGGGTGTTGACTTTTACAGAGAATATCTCTTGAGGATTTTATTAATAGAATCACAAGGATTCGTAATCGTTTACTAAGCTTAGCTTAGTTTGGCACAAGTCCAGAAATATTGAGCACGTGGTGAGGATCGGCTTTGAGACCACGTAAAAAATGAGACTTCTACCTCTTGAGCTTCTCGGGCCTCAGAACTCTCTGTTGCTGTCCGATTAGCCGAGAGTTCAGCCCACCTCCTCATTATATATATATATATATATAGCACTCACGAAAACTATCCAAGTTAGACGAACCAGACATGCAGGACACTGCTGGAGAAGCAGGGACGAGCTCATAAGTGATGTACTCCTATGGACCCTCACATATGGCCGGGCAAAAGCAGGACGACCAGCTCGAACATGCATTCAGCAGCTAAGTGTGGATACGGGATGTGGCCCTGAAGACCTACCAGAAGTGATGAACGATAGGGAGAAGTGGCGAGAGAGGGTCAGGGATACCCGTGCTAGCGGCACGACATGATGATGATGATATATAGCACCATTCTTCTGTTATCAAATCATCTACAACGTCAGGCTGGTCTTACACAAGCTTTGACCACTATAAATAAATAAATAAATAAATCACTTGTGTAGGTCATTTGCAAAGCTTGTCTTTACTAATTGTCGTCATCGAATGCGATGGGTGAGCCTTATATATATATATATATATATATATATATATATATATATATATATATATATATATAAGGCTCACCTATCGTATATATTTGCTGTACAAATATAGAACAAATGCAAACAACATAATTTTTCTCCATTGGGATAGATTTTTCTTCTAATTCGATTTGTTTTGGTTTCTTTGTTTAATGGCAAATTTCGTGATTTATTCAATATCAAAGCCATCTCTGTAGAAGGACAGTCGTAGTGCTTTTAAACTCATAACTGGAGGGACAAGGATGTTAATGCCGTTCCCAAAGATTACTTCAAAAGAGAGCTTAACGCTAATCCAACAACTTATTTTGCAATCAGTTTTCTTTTACCAAGACAGCTTACTTTGCAAAGGTTAAACAACCCAAACTGTCCCACAATTTAGCCACAATGGGGAGTGAGCAGATGTGAAGGGTTCCGGACTTTTTCGACGGTATCAGTGTGAAGTGAAAAATAAACAGTCCCACCTTGAACCTTGACTTGACAAGGGCTGGGTAATGTTTGAGACCCTAGTGACCAAATCGTACGACTCTGATCAAAGAGCTGCCACGCTACAGTAGTAATACACAACAACATTAGTTTTCGACCGAAAGCAAAATGGTATTAGTCCACAGGTTGTTTGTTTGTTTGTTTGGTGTTTTAGGTTACCCTTGTATGGCATTCTGCTCGTTTCGAGAGGCTAGGTAGATATATAATATATATATAAAAATTTGTATGATAGGTTTTTTTTTCGCTTTTTTGATGATTAGTGCGTCTGACCTGACACTTGTCAATAGTCGGTACGTTTGATTAAAAAAGAATGAATAGAAAAAACCCTTATCAACCACATAAGCTTTAATTATTTTTCTTTCGTAATCCTTATATCTTTTGTAGGAATATATGTACATTATTTAAATCGATTATCTGTGCGCTAACGCATGAGTAATGTTGAATTGAAAAATTAGTGTTAAATAGCAATACTTGTAACCATTTCAAAGTTTGCAAACAAAAGATCACAGATATTACATTGTTACAGTTACATAGAAATACTTGAAACGATTCAACTGTGTACGAAAGAATGAGCTCAGTATTGTTTGAAAATATCACAAGAAAATGTGTTTAGACATATATTTTTTTTTTAGATCTTTAAGTAGAGGAAATATATTATTAATTGAATTACCATGACCAGAAAATCCGGCAAGCACCGTGCACGATATACAATTTATAATATAATTCATATATTTGAAAAATATATATCTATTATCGATTGACAAAATCAGAGAGAACGGCTTCGAGCTGACAAAGAAAAGAAGCAGAAGGTACCCCGCAAAAACAATTGCCGACGCCGACTACGCCGATGACATAGCGATACTGGCAAATACACCGAACCAAGCCGAAACACTACTGCATAGTTTGGAACAAGCAGCCGCAGGTATAGGCCTCTATGTCAATGCACACAAAACGGAATATATGTACTATAATCAAACGGGAGACATATCCACTCTAGACGGAACCCCTCTTAAACTAGAAGACAAATTCACTTAGGAAGCAGCGTCGCATCAACCGAAAAGGACATCGACACGAGGTTAACGAAGGCATGGACAGCTATCAATAGGCTATCGATTATATGAAAATCAAACCTAACCGATAAAATGAAACGCAGTTTCTTCCAGGCAGCGGTCGCATCGATACTGCTATATGGATGCACTTCATGGACGCTAACAAAACGGCTGGAGAAGAAGCTAGACGGCAATTACACAAGAATGCTGCGAGCAATCTTGAACAAGTTCTGGCGGCAACACCCCACGAGACACCAACTATACGGCCATCTACCTCCTATCACGAAAACTATTCAAGTTAGACGAACCAGACATGCAGGACACTGCTGGAGAAGCAGGGACGAGCTCATAAGTGATGTACTCCTAAGGACCCCCACACATGGCCGCGCAAAAGCAGGACGACCAGCACGAACATACATTCAGCAACTATGTTAGGATATAGGATGTTGTCCAGAAGACCAGCCTGAGGCGATGAACGATAGGGAAAAGTGGCGAGAGAGGGTGATCGTGTCCTCTGTAAAAGTACGGATGTAACTACAAGTCATGTCTGGTTAACTAACTGCGCATTTACCATGACTAGTTAATTTGGCATTGCTTGTGTGCGATTTGAACCAGTAAATCAGTGGTAGAGTTTCGGCTCTGTATTCTGTGGTCGCTGGTTCAATCTCCAGTGGGGGAGATAACGGTATACACTGCTGATGAGACTTAATAAGGTTGAAACAGAAGTCCAGTGGTTCAATATGTCGCACGCAGTGCTTGCCGGATTTTGAGGTCATGGGAATAATAAAATATGTTTATAAATTATTTGTATGTGTGTGTGTGTTTAAAAACAGAATTTGGCATTGAAAAAACTACAATGGTTGATATGCCATAAAATCCAACCAAACCAAATCATATATATTTCTGTTGTCCTAATTTGGCAATTGTCTCTCACCAAGATGACATTAGGAACATTAACTGTCGACAAATGCCATCACTTACATTATTATCAAGAGATAACATACGTCGTTATGCTAATTGCAATTTTATTGCCCTTGCATTCTAAAATCAAACAGCAATATTCAAGGCATTAGTCAACTATATCAGTTGTATAGTTCCAGTCAATATGACAGAATTATGTATGTATGATTCGGAAATTTTGTCAAAGATCAAAGTGCAGTATCTGTGAATTCCTATCACTTGTTTAAGTGAATCATGTGGATGAATCCGGGTTGACATCAAGGGAAGAGGTTATACACTAGTTAGTTTCATATTTTGAATCAAAACTTATAGAATTGTACAAGCGTGGTATCTATAAGCTTATTGACAGATGGAATAAGGCAGCAAAGGAGGGGGCCTTATATGTGTTGTATAGTGGCTCATACCACGTGACTTCCGGTATCTCACAGTTATAAAAGGCATTGTGTTTCTTACGCACGCAAGTACTGAAAGATCTCGGTCACAAGTAAGATCAACTTCGGACGTAACACCCACTGCGTGAGACTTATAATATTTTTTGGACTGTACCACTTCAGTTGATAAATACTTAACTCTGTTTCACTGTGTATCTCTTCCTTACCACGATAGAACAATGTGAGGGATTAAATGTTTCTATGGGCTTAGTATTTTTTATTTATAATATATTCTCTAAAATCGGACATTATATTCATTTAATTGGGCCATTAGCCTAAACGGTAGAGTGTTCACCAAAGCTCCGGGAGACCGATGTTCAATTCCAGGTCGAGTCATACCAAAGACTCAAAAAATGGTTCTTGATACCACCTTGCTTAACACTCAGCACCATAAGGTAAGGATTTAGGGTAAAGTCGAACAATCCAGGGGATGGAGTAGATACCTCCCCTACATTTCGGTGTAGTAGCTACTGAAAAGGGAGCCTGTGGGTCACCCTCGACTAAGGTCACCAACTTTACTTACTATATTCCTTTCAACATATATATATATATATATATATATATATATATATATATATATATATATGCATTTACTCTCTCACACACACACACACACACATATATATATTAAGAAAAGTTGAAAAAACAAAATATTCCAAAATTTGATAAATTTATCATGAAAAGAAATATTTATTTTAAAGTCCCGAAGTGGGTTATTGCGACCGAAACGTTGAACGTGTCGATGTTGAACGTTTCGGTTGTAAAAACCCTCTTCGAGACTTTAAAATGAATCTATCTTTTTATACACACTTTCTTTTCTCCTGTTATTTCATCAAACATCCATCGCTATTTTAACATCTTTCATGAATTTAAAGTCTTGATGAAGGTTATTACAACCGAAGCGTTCAACGTCGACTTTCATGATAATTTCATTAAATTTTGGAGAATTTGGCTTTTTCAACTTTTCTCTCTCTCTCTCTCTCTATATATATATATATATATGTGTGTGGGGGGGGTGTATTTATCTGAAAGAAAATATACTCTTTTATATATATATTTCTTTTTCGTTTTTTTTCTATATATTGAGTGATAGAGTTTCCTTAAAATTCCCACAAATTTCTGAGTATCTTTGTAGGCCAAAGTAATGTTGTAGAGAAGCTTATCTAAATTTTTCCTCGAATATTAAATAGTTTCAAAATAGCTTCTTCTTCTTCTTCTTCTTCTTCTTCTTCTTCTTCTTCTTCTTCTTCTTCTTCTTCATTTGGCATCGTTCCAAGTGTGCCAATTATTATAGGTACTACTATGTTGTCATTATTATTAGGTTCAGCTGAAAATTCCTGTGCGTAATGCTTTCCTTACTTTACAGAAAAACATAACGTGCCATTATATGACATCATTCGATGACGTCACTCAGAAAATCGTTGTTTCTTTTATTAAGAGTGCGTTTTTCGTTTCGTTTCGCTGGAATAGCCCAGAAATTCTGTTTATCGTGGGTATTTATAGGTTACCGCATGAAAAGCCTTTCCAGGTGCTGTAAGGTGCTTGTTTTGCGGTCTGTTTTACGACAAACAGTCCCACGCCCAAGCAGGGAATAATGCTGATAAAATGTCGGTTTGAGAGAGTTGAGAGATAAACGAGACTTTTTATATATAAGAAAAAATCTTACAAGAAAAACATTTTGTTATGAGGCACAGGGCCTCTACGAGAGTTTTGGGAGAAGGGGAAGAGGAAGGGGAGCAGTCATGCTTTTCTAAGGGTCCCTAGCTGGCCACAATCGCCGACCCATTCACGCAGTACAATAAAATTCAAACATTCTCCAAAGAACCTCAAAGAAAAACAAAAATACAAAACATTTAAAAAAAAAAGAACATCTGAATTTTCTTTTATAAAAGCTGTTACTTTTTTAAAATCAAAACTTACTTAAAAAAAAAAAAAACTAGTTCAGGATTGGCAAAGTGTATAGAGGATAGAGAAAATCAAACTTGAAATTAAGATGGAGAATATCTATAAATTTTTAACCTCAAACGTGTAAATTAAGTATAAAAAAGTATAATTTTATAATGCTCTACCAAAATGGTATTAAGCATATTTTTACACTCTTTTTTATATATTACACTGTCTCAAAATGTATAAAATACCCGACAGAGGCATAAAGTTTATCGAGAAAAAGATGGAAATCAGCGGAGTGGAATCGACAGCAGGAGGAAAAAGCTAAGTAGACCTAATGATCAAGAGAGGCATATTCCAGGGAGATGCACTATCATCATAACAATTTGTAATTTCGATGATGCCACTCAATCATATTCTCAGGAAATGCACAGCCAGATACAAACTCAGTAAATCACAAGAAAACCACTGTACATGGACAACATTTAACAGTTTGCTAAAAACGAAAAAGTATTCTGGCAGTTCTCAATTCATAGCAGTAGTTTGGATGGTCTCTACTAGTCCTCCAACCTCAAAGTCCTCCAGTCCCTTTAATAATCCTTTGGTTACTGTGCCAAAAGCACCAATCACAATTGGTATAATTGTCACCTTCATGTTCCATAGTTTTTTCGATTTCCAAGCAAGGTCGAGGTACTTATCCTTCTTTTCACATTCTTTCAGTTTTATTCTGTGCTCAGCCATGGCAGCAAAGTCCACAATTTTGCAAATTCTCCCCAATTTTTTTGTTGATTACTATTAGGTCTGGTCTTCTGGCCGAGATTAAGTGACCTGTTTGTATGTCAAAGTCCCATAGGAGTTTATGTGTGTCATTTTCTAGGACAGATGCTGGGTTGTGTATTTACCATTTATTCGTATGGTCAATTTGAAATTTCTTGCACATCTCTCAGTGAATCACCTTGCCCACTTAGAGTTTTGATTTCGGTTCCTTACAAACTTAGGAACAGCATATAACGTAAGCGATCTGTGGCCTGTACGCCAGACTTTAAAAAAAAACCTTTGTTAATAAAAACTGACCACTTAGGAACAAAAGTTAATGAAAGAAATAAGAAGCCGATGTGGGGGAAAAAACCCTTAGTAAATGAAAAATGATTACTAAGGAACATCGGTAACGTAAGCAATCTATGGCCTGTACGGGGGACTAAAAAGAAACCTTAGTAAATAAAAACTGACCTCTTAGGAACAAAAGGTAATGAAATAAGAGTCCATTGTAGGGGACTAAAAAGAAACCTTTGTAAATGAAAAAAATTACTACTAAGGAACATCGGTAATGTAAGCAATCTGTGGCCTGTACGGGGGACTAAAAAGAAACCTTAGTAAATAAAAACTGACCTCTTAGTAACAAAAGGTAACGTAAGAAATAAGAGTCCATTGTAGGGGACTAAAAAGAAACCTTTGTAAATGAAAAAATGACTACTAAGGAACATCGGTAACGTAAGCAATCTATGGCCTGTACGGGGGACTAAAAAGAAACCTTAGTAAATAAAAACTGACCTCTTAGGAACAAAAGGTAATGAAATAAGAGTCCATTGTAGGGGACTAAAAAGAAACCTTTGTAAATAAAAAAATGACTACTAAGGAACATCGGTAATGTAAGCAATCTGTGGCCTGTACGGGGGACTAAAAATAAACCTTAGTAAATAAAAACTGACCTCTTAGGAACAAAAGGTAATGAAATAAGAGTCCATTGTAGGGGACTAAAAAGAAACCTTTGTAAATAAAAAAATGACTACTAAGGAACATCGGTAATGTAAGCAATCTGTGGCCTGTACGGGGGACTAAAAAGAAACCTTAGTAAATAAAAACTGACCTCTTAGGAACAAAAGGTAATGAAATAAGAGTCCATTGTAGGGGACTAAAAAGAAACCTTTGTAAATGAAAAAATGACTACTAAGGAACATCGGTAATGTAAGCAATCTGTGGCCTGTACGGGGGACTAAAAAGAAACCTTAGTAAATAAAAACTGACCTCTTAGGAACAAAAGGTAATGAAATAAGAGTCCATTGTAGGGGACTAAAAAGAAACCTTTGTAAATGAAAAAATGACTACTAAGGAACATCGGTAATGTAAGCAATCTGTGGCCTGTACGGGGGACTAAAAAGAAACCTTAGTAAATAAAAACTGACCTCTTAGGAACAAAAGGTAACGTAAGAAATAAGAGTCCATTGTAGGGGACTAAAAAGAAACCTTTGTAAATGAAAAAATGACTACTAAGGAACATCGGTAATGTAAGCAATCTGTGGCCTGTACGGGGGACTAAAAAGAAACCTTAGTAAATAAAAACTGACCTCTTAGGAACAAAAGGTAATGAAATAAGAGTCCATTGTAGGGGACTAAAAAGAAACCTTTGTAAATGAAAAAATGACTACTAAGGAACATCGGTAATGTAAGCAATCTGTGGCCTGTACGGGGGACTAAAAAGAAACCTTAGTAAATAAAAACTGACCTCTTAGGAACAAAAGGTAATGAAATAAGAGTCCATTGTAGGGGACTAAAAAGAAACCTTTGTAAATGAAAAAATGACTACTAAGGAACATCGGTAATGTAAGCAATCTGTGGCCTGTACGGGGGACTAAAAAGAAACCTTAGTAAATAAAAACTGACCTCTTAGGAACAAAAGGTAATGAAATAAGAGTCCATTGTAGGGGACTAAAAAGAAACCTTTGTAAATAAAAAAATGACTACTAAGGAACATCGGTAATGTAAGCAATCTGTGGCCTGAACGGGGGACTAAAAAGAAACCTTAGTAAATAAAAACTGACCTCTTAGGAACAAAAGGTAATGAAATAAGAGTCCATTGTAGGGGACTAAAAAGAAACCTTTGTAAATAAAAAAATGACTACTAAGGAACATCGGTAATGTAAGCAATCTGTGGCCTGTACGGGGGACTAAAAAGAAACCTTAGTAAATAAAAACTGACCTCTTAGTAACAAAAGGTAACGTAAGAAATAAGAGTCCATTGTAGGGGACTAAAAAGAAACCTTTGTAAATGAAAAAATGACTACTAAGGAACATCGGTAATGTAAGCAATCTGTGGCCTGTACGGGGGACTAAAAAGAAACCTTAGTAAATAAAAACTGACCTCTTAGGAACAAAAGGTAATGAAATAAGAGTCCATTGTAGGGGACTAAAAAGAAACCTTTGTAAATGAAAAAATGACTACTAAGGAACATCGGTAATGTAAGCAATCTGTGGCCTGTACGGGGGACTAAAAAGAAACCTTAGTAAATAAAAACTGACCTCTTAGTAACAAAAGGTAACGTAAGAAATAAGAGTCCATTGTAGGGGACTAAAAAGAAACCTTTGTAAATGAAAAAATGACTACTAAGGAACATCGGTAATGTAAGCAATCTGTGGCCTGTACGGGGGACTAAAAAGAAACCTTAGTAAATAAAAACTGACCTCTTAGGAACAAAAGGTAATGAAATAAGAGTCCATTGTAGGGGACTAAAAAGAAACCTTTGTAAATGAAAAAATGACTACTAAGGAACATCGGTAATGTAAGCAATCTGTGGCCTGTACGGGGGACTAAAAAGAAACCTTAGTAAATAAAAACTGACCTCTTAGGAACAAAAGGTAATGAAATAAGAGTCCATTGTAGGGGACTAAAAAGAAACCTTTGTAAATGAAAAAATGACTACTAAGGAACATCGGTAATGTAAGCAATCTGTGGCCTGTACGGGGGACTAAAAAGAAACCTTAGTAAATAAAAACTGACCTCTTAGGAACAAAAGGTAATGAAATAAGAGTCCATTGTAGGGGACTAAAAAGAAACCTTTGTAAATGAAAAAATGACTACTAAGGAACATCGGTAATGTAAGCAATCTGTGGCCTGTACGGGGGACTAAAAAGAAACCTTAGTAAATAAAAACTGACCTCTTAGGAACAAAAGGTAATGAAATAAGAGTCCATTGTAGGGGACTAAAAAGAAACCTTTGTAAATGAAAAAATGACTACTAAGGAACATCGGTAATGTAAGCAATCTGTGGCCTGTACGGGGGACTAAAAAGAAACCTTAGTAAATAAAAACTGACCTCTTAGTAACAAAAGGTAACGTAAGAAATAAGAGTCCATTGTAGGGGACTAAAAAGAAACCTTTGTAAATGAAAAAATGACTACTAAGGAACATCGGTAATGTAAGCAATCTGTGGCCTGTACGGGGGACTAAAAAGAAACCTTAGTAAATAAAAACTGACCTCTTAGGAACAAAAGGTAATGAAATAAGAGTCCATTGTAGGGGACTAAAAAGAAACCTTTGTAAATAAAAAAATGACTACTAAGGAACATCGGTAATGTAAGCAATCTGTGGCCTGTACGGGGGACTAAAAAGAAACCTTAGTAAATAAAAACTGACCTCTTAGTAACAAAAGGTAACGTAAGAAATAAGAGGCTTGTTCAGGAGACTAGAAAGAAACCTCAGTAAATAAAAACTGAACACTTAGGAACAACAAATGATGTGATACTTATAAAGCCTGTGTTCTATACTAAGCCAAGCTTAGTAAATGTAATCTTCGGATGTCTCAATAAAAATATTAATTTAAAGAATAAAGTATTCTAAATAAAAACTTGTCACTTAGGAACAACAGGTTATGTAAAAAATCTGTAGCCTGTATAATTACTATATACAACTGATTACAAAACCAGCTCATTGGCCTAGTGTTTGCCAATTGTCCGGGAGACCAGGGTTCAGTCCCATGTCGCGTCGTGCCAAAGACTTAAAAAATGGTGCTTGATACCTCCTTGCTTAAAACTCAGCATTATAAGGTATATAAGGGTGAAGGAGTAGCGCCCTCCCCTACACCTCGGTGTAGTAGCTATTGAAACTTTACTTGACTTACATAGAGACAGCAGGTAACGTAAGAAATTTGAGGCCTGTTTTTCATTATTATGTCTACCTTCATTCTAGATTTTGGGTGAAGACATGGGATTAGAGAATTTAGGGATAGTATAACGGCTGTCATTATCAGAAATTTACACGACAACCTGAGTTTAAATCCTGGTGGAGGCTGTTTGCTCTATTAATTTGCGCGAATACAATTTAGAAAGGTATGAATCCAATATTAATAATTATAACGGTAAAGTGTGCAAAGATGAAAAAAAAAGAAGAGAACTTGTTGAATAGTGGACTTTGCTGTCCAAGTAGACAACAAAGTGAAAGTGAAAAGAGATAAAAGTACCTCGTCCTTGGTATGGAATTGAAAAAAAAAAACTACAAATCATGAAAGTGACGAGTATACCAATTGTTATTGGTGCTCTTGGTATCGAGAGGAATTAGAATGCGGTGACTGTATTGTATCTAATGGTGAGGCTCATGTTCTGGAGATCTGGGTTGTGTATATATGCCTTTATTGCCATTACTCCTAGGTTCATTCTGAATCTCATTTAGAATCCTATTTCTAGGACAAATAGATCTGTTTAAAAATTATTTGTATATGATAGGACCGTGTACAAAAAAAAAAAAAAAAAAAAAAACAGCAAAAAACTCTAAAATAAATTGACAAAAATGTAAATACAGGATGTTTCAATAGACATGGGACCCATGTGACCATTAATCCTCATCATCATCATCATCTCGCGCTGGTAGCACGGATATCCCTGACCCTCTCTCGCCACTTCTCCCTATCGTTCATCGCCCTAGGTAGGTCTTCAGGACAGCATCCCGTATCCTCACATAGCTGCTGAATGTATGTTCGTGCTGATCGTCCTGCTTTTGCACGGCTATGTGTGGGGGTCCATAAGAGTACATCTCTTATGAGTTCGTCCCTGCTTCTCCAGCAGTGTCCTGCATGTCTGGTTCGTCTAACTTGAATAGTTTTCGTGATAGGGGGCAGGTGGCCGTACAGTTGGTGTCTTGTGGGGTATTGCCGCCAGGACTTGTTTAAGATTGCACGTAGCATTCTTGTGTAATTGTCGTCTAGCTTCTTCTCGAGCCGTTTTGTTAGCGTCCATATAGTGCAGCCATATAGCAGTATCGATGTGACCGCTGCCTGGAAGAAACTGCGTTTCATTTTATCGATTAGGTTTGATTTCCATATAATCGATAGCCTATTGATAGCTATCCATGCTTTCGTTAACCTGGTTTCGATGTCCTTTTCGGTTGATTCGACGCTGCTTCCTAGGTTTGTGAATTTGTCAACTAGTTTAAGAGGGGTTCCTTCTAGAGTGGAGATGTCCCCCGTTTGATTATATCACATATATTCCGTTTTGTGTGCATTAACATAGAGGCCTATGCTTGTTGCTGCTCGTTCCAAACTATGCAGTAGTGTTTCGATTCCTATGCTTGTTGCTGCTCGTTCCAAACTATGCAGTAGTGTTTAGCGTTCTTTTTTGTTTGAGATTTGAAAATAGTACACTGTAACAACTATTAATCCTCAATCACAATACTTTGGACAAGAGAGGAAAATATTTTGTGTCACTACTTATACGAGTTCATTGGTCTAGTGGGTAGAGTGTTCGCCAATGGTCTGGGAGACCTGGGTTCAATCCTAGGTCGCGTCATTTAAGAATGGTATGTGATACCTTCTTGCTTAATACTCAGCAATATAAGGGTAAAGTGGAGCAATCCAGGGAAAGGAGTAGCGCCCTCCCCTACACCTCGGTGTAGTAGCTATTGAAAAGGGAGCCTTCTTGTCGCCCTCGACTACTACTTATTTAGAAACAAAATCATTCAAAACTGAGCAAGCAAAATTTTGCAGGGAGTCTAACTTTCACAATTATTCCCAGAAAAGCCAAATTTATTGTTGGGTACACAAATGTCAAGCCCTGGAGTCAGTAGACAACCTCAACAAGAAGGTAGAAAATCCCAGATCTGGCAGGAAGTTGACTGCAAGATAACCTGACAATGTGGATGCGGTGAAAGATTCTGTCGGAAGTAGTCAGAAAATGTCCCTCCGAAGACGTTCCCAAGGACTTGGTCTTTCACGTGCACTGTAGGAAAAAGTCAATCAATTTCTATCTTCCTCATCTTGTTTGACCTTTTTGAAGTGATATGATTGCTTTTTAAGACTCAGATGAAAGATCACTTGATGCAATATGAATAATTATATTAATGGGTTGCATCTATTTTGAGACACGCTGTATGAATGTACAATGAAAATGATTTCCAAAGACCAAGGCAAAAAATAAGACTATGTCATTAAAATCAATAAATGCTCTTCAACTATATATATATATATATATATATATATATATATATATATATATATATATATATATATATAAAGGAGTCACGTCTGTTTTAGTATGTACGTGTAGACTTATATCTAAGAAAAAAATCATTGAGCATTAAAATCGCAGATATGATAAAGAAAAGTATAAAATTTATGTTTTGATTATTACTGATTAAATAAATATAATTCAATAATTAAAAATCAATTGATTTTATGAATATTTCACAGTTCTTCACAAAGACTCATCATGTTTAAATATCACACAAATTCTGTATGCGAAAAAAGAATTTGATTTTTTTGTGAATTTTTTTTTTTTGTAATTTGTAAAAAAAAATCCTCCATTTTTTGCAATTTAGTGCGAATTGTAAAAAAATCTTCCATTTTCTGCAGTTTAGTGCGAATTGTAAAAAAAATATAGATTTTTTGTAATTTAGTGCTAATCGTAAAAAAGAAATTCTCCACTTTTAGTAATTTTGTACTATTTATATTAAAAACAATACTCCATTTTTTGTAATTTAGTGCTAATCGTATAAGAATTCTGTACTGTTTTATAATTTAATGTTAATTATAAAAAAAATCTCCATTTTTTTTAATTTAGTGCTAATTATAAAAAAAATCTCCATTTTTGTAATTTAGTGCTAATTTTAAAAAAAATCTCCATTTTTTGTAATTTAGTGCTAATTAGAAAAAAATCTCCATTTTTTTTAATTTAGTGCTAATTTTTAGAAAAATCTCCATTTTTGTAATTTAGTGCTAATTATAAAAAAATCTCCATTTTTGTAATTTAGTGCTAATTATAAAAAAATTACCATTTTTGTAATTTAGTGCTAATTATAAAAAAAAAAATCTCCATTTTTGTAATTTAGTGCTAATTATAAAAAGAATCTCCATTTTTGTAATTTAGTGCTAATTATAAAAAAATTACCATTTTTGTAACTTAGAGCAAATTATAAAAAAAATCTCCATTTTTGTAATTTAGTGCTAATTATAAAAAAATCTCCATTTTTGTAATTTAGTGCTAATTATAAAAAAAATCTCCATTTTTTTTTAATTTAGTGCTAATTATAAAAAAAAACTCCATTTTTGTAATTTAGTGCTAATTCAAAAAAATCTCCATTTTTTGTAATTTAGTGCTAATTAGAAAAAAAATCTCCATTTTTTTTAATTTAGTGCTAATTATAAAAAAATCTCCTTTGTTGTAATTTAGTGCTAATTATAAAAAAATTTTCCATTTTTGTAATTTAGTGCTAATTTGAAAAAAAATCACCATTTTTGTAATTTGGTGCTAATTATAAAAGAAAACTCCATTTTTGTAATTTAGTGCTAATTATATAAAAAAATCTCCATTTTTTGTAATTTAGTGCTAATTATAAAAAAAATCTCAATTTTTTGTATTTTAGTGCTAATTATAAAAAAAATCTCCATTTTTGTAATTTAGTGCTAATTTTAAAAAAATCTCCATTTTTTGTAATTTAGTGCTAATTAGAAAAAAATCTCCAATTTTTTTTAATTTAGTGCTAATTATAAAAAAAATCTCCATTTTTGTAATTTAGTGCTAATTATAAAAAAATCTCCTTTGTTGTAATTTAGTGCTAATTAAAAAAAAATCTTCAATTTGTAATTTAGTGCTAATTTAAAAAAAATCTACATTTTTTGTAATTTAGTCCTAATTATAAAAAAAATCTACATTTTCTTTAATTTAGTGCTAATTATAAAAAAATCTCCATTTTTTGTAATTAAGTCCTACTTATAAAAAAATCACCATTTTTTAATTTAGTGCTAATTATAAAAAAATCTCTATTTTTGTAATTTAGTGCTAATTATAAAAAAAATCTCCATTTTTGTAATTTAGTGCTAATTATTAAAAAAAATCTCCATTTTTTAAAATTTTGTGCTAATTATAAAAAAAAATCTCCATTTTTGTAATTTAGTGCAAATTATAAAAAAAAATCTCCATTTTTGTAATTTAGTGCTAATTATAAAAAAATCTCCAATTTTGTAATTTAGTACTAATTATAAAAAAAAAAGCTCCAGTTTAATAATTTAGTGCTAATTATAAAAAAAAAAATCTCCATTTTTGTAATTTAGTGCTAATTATAAAAAAATCTCGTTTTTGTAATTTAGTGCTAATTATAAAAAAAATCTCAATTTTTTGAATTTTAGTCCTACTTATAAAAAAATCTCCATTTTTTTTAATTTAGTGCTAATTATAAAAAAAATCTCCATTTTTGTAATTTAGTGCTAATTATAAAAAAAATCTCCATTTTTTGTAATTTAGTCCTAATTATAAAAAAAATCTCCATTTTTGTAATTTAGTGCTAATTTTAAAAAAATCTCCATTTTTTGTAATTTAGTGCTAATTAGAAAAAAATCTCCAATTTTTTTTAATTTAGTGCTAATTATTAAAAAATCTCCATTTTTGTAATTTAATGCTAATTATAAAAAAAATCTCCTTTGTTGTAATTTAGTGCTAATTAAAAAAAAATCTCCAATTTGTAATTTAGTGCTAATTTAAAAAAAAACTACATTTTTTGTAATTTAGTCCTAATTATAAAAAAAATCTACATTTTCTTTAATTTAGTGCTAATTATAAAAAAATCTCCATTTTTTGTAATTAAGTCCTACTTATAAAAAAATCTCCATTTTTTTTAATTTAGTGCTAATTATAAAAAAAATCTCTATTTTTGTAATTTAGTGCTAATTATAAAAAAAATCTCCATTTTTTGTAATTTAGTCCTAATTATAAAAAAATCTCCATTTTTTGTAATTTAGTGCTAATTATAAAAAAATCTCCATTTTTGTAATTTAGTGCTAATTATAAAAAAATCTCTATTTTTGTCATTTAGTGCTAATTATAAAAAAAATCTCCAATTTTGTAATTTAGTAATAATTATGAAAAAAAATCTCCATTTTTTTTAATTTAGTGCTAATTATAAAAAAATTTCCATTTTTGTAATTTAGTGCTAATTATAAAAAAATCTCCAATTTGTAATTTAGTGCTAATCATAAAAAAATCTCCATTTTTGTAATTTAGTGCTAATTATTAGAAAAATCTCCATTTTTTAAAATTTTGTGCTAATTATAAAAAAAAATCTCCATTTTTGTAATTTAGTGCAAATTATAAAAAAAAATCTCCATTTTTGTAATTTAGTGCTAATTATAAAAAAATTCTCCATTTTTGTAATTTAGTGCTAATTATAAAAAATCTCCATTTTTGTAATTTAGTGCAAATTATAAAAAAAATCTCAATTTTTTGTATTTTAGTGCTAATTATAAAAAAAATCTCCATTTTTGTAATTTAGTGCTAATTATAAAAAAAATCTCCATTTTTTGTAATTTAGTGCTAATTATAAAAAAATCTCCATTTTTGTAATTTAGTGCTAATTTTAAAAAAATCTCCATTTTTTGTAATTTAGTGCTAATTAGAAAAAAATCTCCAATTTTTTTTAATTTAGTGCTAATTATTAAAAAATCTCCAATTTTTTTAATTTAGTGCTAATTATAAAAAAATCTCCATTTTTGTAATTTAGTGCTAATTATAAAAAAAATCTCCATTTTTTGTAATTTAGTGCTAATTATAAAAAAATCTCCATTTTTGTAATTTAGTGCTAATTTTAAAAAAATCTCCATTTTTTGTAATTTAGTGCTAATTAGAAAAAAATCTCCAATTTTTTTTAATTTAGTGCTAATTATTAAAAAATCTCCATTTTTGTAATTTAATGCTAATTATAAAAAAATCTCCTTTGTTGTAATTTAGTGCTAATTAAAAAAAATCTCCAATTTGTAATTTAGTGCTAATTTAAAAAAAAACTACATTTTTTGTAATTTAGTCCTAATTATAAAAAAAATCTACATTTTCTTTAATTTAGTGCTAATTATAAAAAAATCTCCATTTTTTGTAATTAAGTCCTACTTATAAAAAAATCTCCATTTTTTTTTAATTTAGTGCTAATTATAAAAAAAATCTCCATTTTTGTAATTTAGTGCTAATTATAAAAAAAAACTCCATTTTTTGTAATTTAGTCCTAATTATAAAAAAATCTCCATTTTTTGTAATTTAGTGCTAATTATAAAAAAATCTCCATTTTTTTAATTTAGTGCTAATTATAAAAAAATTTCCATTTTTGTAATTTAGTGCTAATTATAAAAAAATCTCCAATTTGTAATTTAGTGCTAATTATAAAAAAAATCTCCATTTTTGTAATTTAGTGCTAATTATTAGAAAAATCTCCATTTTTTAAAATTTTGTGCTAATTATAAAAAAAAATCTCCATTTTTGTAATTTAGTGCAAATTATAAAAAAAAATCTCCATTTTTGTAATTTAGTGCTAATTATAAAAAATCTCGTTTTTGTAATTTAGTGAAAATTATAAAAAAAATCTCAATTTTTTGTATTTTAGTGCTAATTATAAAAAAAATCTCCATTTTTGTAATTTAGTGCTAATTATAAAAAAAATCTCCATTTTTTGTAATTTAGTCCTAATTATAAAAAAATCTCCATTTTTTGTAATTTACTGCTAATTATAAAAAAATCTCCATTTTTGTAATTTAGTGCTAATTTTAAAAAAATCTCCATTTTTTGTAATTTAGTGCTAATTAGAAAAAAATCTCCAATTTTTTTTAATTTAGTGCTAATTATTAAAAAATCTCCATTTTTGTAATTTAATGCTAATTATAAAAAAAATCTCCTTTGTTGTAATTTAGTGCTAATTAAAAAAAAGTCTCCAATTTGTAATTTAGTGCTAATTTAAAAAAAAACTACATTTTTTGTAATTTAGTCCTAATTATAAAAAAAATCTACATTTTCTTTAATTTTGTGCTAATTATAAAAAAATCTCCATTTTTTGTAATTAAGTCCTACTTATAAAAAAAATCTCCATTTTTTTCAATTTTGTGCTAATTATAAAAAAAATATCTGCATTTTTTTTAATTTAGTGCTAATTATAAAAAAAATATCCATTTTTGTAATTTAGTGTTAATTTTAAAAAAATCTCCATTTTTTGTAATTTAGTGCTAATTATAAAAAAATCTCCAATTTGTAATTTAGTGCTAATTATAAAACAATCTCCAATTTGTAATTTAGTGCTAATTATTAAAAAAATCTCCATTTTTGTAAATTAGTGCTAATTATTAAAAAAATCTCCATTTTTTAAAATTTTGTGCTAATTATAAAAAAAACTCAATTTTTGTAATTTCGTTCTAATTATAAAAAAAAATCTCCATTTTTGTATTTTAGTGCTAATTATAAAAAAAATCTCCATTTTTTTAATTTAGTGCTAATTATAAAAAAAATCTCAATTTTTGTAATTTATTGCTAATTATAAAAAAAATCTCCATTTTTGTAATTTAGTGCTAATTATAAAAAAAAAATCTCCATTTTTTGTAATTTAGTGCTAATAATATAAAAATCTCCATTTTTGTAATTTAGTGCTAATTATAAAAAAAAATCTATATTTTTGTAATTTAGTGCTAATTATAAAAAAATCTCCATTTTTGTAATTTAGTGCTAATTATAAAAAAAATCTCCATTTTTTGTATTTTAGTGCTAATTATAAAAAAATCTCCATTTTTTTTTATTTAGTGCTAATTATAAAAAAAATCTCCATTTTTTGTAATTTAATGCTAATTATATAAAAAATTCTTCATTTTTTTGGTATAATTTTGTGCAAATTGTAACCGCCCACACACAAATTCTTAATTTTTAAAGACCTACGAAAATCATTAAAGTGTTTCAAACCAAAGGGTACCTTTTTGAAAATATTTCAATCGTAAGAAAAAAATTAGAAATTGTTAAAAAAAAAATTTAGATTTTTAGTCTGAAGCTCCTTTTTATTGTCAAGACAATTCTTTTTTTTATTTCTTAGTTTCTTTTTATTGTACCAACCAATGATTTTATATCTAAGAGTGTAAACAGAAAAAAATAAAATCAAACGAAATTATTGTTAATCAAAAACATAGAAACTGATTTTTTAAACGAATACTTTTCATACTTCTTAAAAAAGAAAATTAATTTTTAATCAGTTTAACTCAATATCTAACAATTTTTAACCCTAATAAAATATTTCTAGAATAGACGAAAACTTTCCATTCAAATTAATATGCAAAATGTTTCACCGAAAATAAAGGACTGATTTTTAATTCTTACCTTCTTTTTATTCTTACATTTTTATTAAAAGATTAATTAAATGAATACTTTCTTATCACTGTATCTTGACAGGCAATTAAGAACTGAATTGAAATTTTTGTGATATATAAAAAAAAGTCTTGAGAAAAAAGAATTATGATAATTGTTTCAAACCACTCACCAGTTTAATTATTTAACCGTAAAGATAATATTTTAAATGAAACATTTTTAAAAACAATATATATATGAACAAAATATGAAATAATATTGTAATATTTTTATATTCTTTTAAAGGGTAAATAAAAATTTGAATTTAAATTAAGCTGCTTTTTCGAAAGTCATTAGCAAAAAATTCTTCTATAACTGTATTGGAGATAAAATAAGATTATTAAAAAGTGTTAGACTTTTCACCAGTACCGTTCTACATATCTTTATTTATTATTTTTGATGTAAACTAAAAAAGAATTTAAAAAAGGAAGAAAAATTCATAGAATAAAGAGTGCTTTTTTATTTGAATAAATAGGCGAAATCTTTCAACTGAAAATGGAGACATATTTTTAATTCTTAGCTTTCTCCTTTCATCCCCCTTTCTATTCTACACGCTGGCGTTGCTAAATTTCTTTCAGTCTCGTCCAGGACCAGGCACTTCTGCCAATCTCTCTCTCTCTCTCTCTCTCTCTCTCTCTTTATATATATATATATATATATATATTGTCATCCACGGACGGACTGTTTCGTTGTATCACAACTCCTCAGTATGGCTAGACACGTAGGACGTTTCAAGCTGGGATCGAAAATCGCCTGACTTTATGTTAGACTTAATATCATACCGCTCAGCCAATAGTCAGTCGACATACGTCAGCTCGATAATTATAAGGCAAAATGGAGTAGCTTTCGTTTGTTTACATTTTGCCATACCGGATACCAGAGTGCTCAGTTCATTTGAAGAGCGTAGCATCACTTGAGTGGCAGGCGTTAATTCGTTCGCCAGAGTGCTCAACCCTCAGGGGATATATATATATATATTATAGATTTATATATTTCATGCCATAGGATTTAGTGTGCGACCCTGGGATTTCATGGAGTTTTTACAAAACAACAATCATGAGGCATATATATATATATATATATATATATATATATATATATATATATATATATATAGAGAGAGAGAGAGAGAGAGATAGATAGATAGATAGATAGATAGATAGATAGATAGATAGATCGGTTAGAGATAAAAATGAAATAAATTTAATGGTACGTAATATTGAAATATGAAAACACAATATATTCAAAGATGTATTTGAATTATAAGCCAACGTTTCCGGTTTCTTGAAACCATCTTCCGGGCGATATTAACATGCGATGTCTCACAAAGAACATTATTTTCAAATGAAAAAAATGAAACGAAAAAAATAAGAAAATTCTAAGCGTTCTATTATCCGGAACAGTATTCTGTTTCAAAATGTATATAACGTTATTAATGTTCGAATTTTTTTTCTATTATCTATTATTTTTTTTATTTGTTAACACATTGCTTCTTCTTCTTCTTCTTCTTCTTCTTCTTCTTCTTCTTCTTCTTCTTCTTCTTCTTCTTCTTCTTCTTCGTATTCATACATAAATAAATGCATCCTATGAATATACAGATTTCTTTCTTGTTTAATGGCATATCAACCTCCTCGGGTTATTTACTGCCAAATTTATCCTTCTAGAAGAACAGTAGCGGTACTATTTAACCGACAGATGAGAGGACATGAAGGTTTATACCTTTCCTGAAGGTATTTGTCCGAAAGAGAAAATGATAGAGCGTATATATATATATATATATATATATATATATATATATATATATGTAATATAATGGCCGAGGGATTTCGTCTTATATATCTTGCCTTTGGGTTTAGTTCGGCTGAGAACCTTTCGGCTCAGGGCATGGGTTAGTTAGGTGCAAACATGAGCGCAGGTGTTTACGCGTGCGCGGAGCGGACGTGTCATTCAGAGATGTCACAATAAAAATCACAGATAGAGAATATGACCGGGGATGTCAGTGACCTCACGTACCGGAAGCGTGGGCTGAGATTTGAGAAAAGTCAGTGAGTCGAGTTTTAGCGTCCGAAGAAGACGGTTGACTTTCGGAGCTTGCCGTGGCCTTGCGGCGGGTGCCGCACGTTGTTTGGGGCAGATGGAAAAGTCGTCATAGAAAGATTGTGCCTCTCTCTTCCTTATGTCGAAAAACCTTTTAACACAAAGGTAATAAAAAGTTTCGTACCTGAACTAAGAAGTCGTAAACGTTTTTATTTATTTTTTTTTTTTTGTGTTTCGGGATTCCTATGTTATCTATATATGTACGTTATGGACATTATGAACCTTTTGCGTACCGGTATGAATATGTCGATTTCACGTATTCATGTCTGGCTTCCAGGCGACAACACCCCACGAGACGCCAGCTGTACGGCCACTTGCCTCCCATCACGAAAACTATACAGGTTAGACGAGCCAGACACGCCGGACACTGCTGGAGAAGCAAGGACGAGCTCGTAAGTGACGTGCTCCTATGGACCCCCACATATAGCCAAGCAAAAGCAGTACGACCAGCCCGAACTTACATACAGCAGCTATGTGAGGACACGGGATGTAACCCAGAAGACCTGCTGGAGGCGATGAATGATAGGGAGAAGTGGCGAGAGAGGGTCAGGGATATCCGTGCTGGCGGCACGAGATGATGATGATGATGATGATGATGATATGTATATATATATGGGGGGGAGTAGATAAACCAAACACTTGGAAACGGAACTTCTTCATTTGAACGAAAATGAGTTTTTTTAAATGAAGTTCTGTTTCCAATAAAGAAAGAAATATTGAATCCGTTGTCAGTGTTTGGTCTGTCCACTTTTCCACATATCTTATCATCTTTTCATTTACGGAGGTGCCCGTGGTGTAATGGTTATCGTCACAGGATATGGACACGGCGATACGAGTTCAAGACTGATTGCATTTCACATAGCACTAATACCCTTGGGAAAGGTATGAATCCAATTATTCTCCCTCCAGCTATGGGTAAATAGCAGGGCAGACTAGGTTCTTCTGCCTTGGTGAGGAAACTAGTCTAGGAGAAGGAAAACTCTGAATTCAAACCTGTTAAACTCCGCTTAAAAAATTGACCTTGTGTCATATCCTGCCCGAGCGGAGGGGTTGGTAAATAGGATCATCTTTTCATTTACCAAAATCTACCATTTCTCCATATATATATATATATATATAAGTAATATCGAGTCAGCGTCTGAAGACAGTGGGTGTACATTATTCTTGTACAGAATATATGAGGAATATCATATAAATCTAAGTGAGTGCTCGATGAATGGCTATTGTTACATTACTTATTTCTTTCCAGGGATATAACAAAATTCACATTCAGAGCGTATATAGTGCAATTAGAAGGAAAGCAGGTTGGAGTTTCCTTCTAATTACACTATATATATATATATATATATATATATATATATATATATATATATATATCGAAAGTGTTGATCAAAATGTATCGAGAATTGATACGGACTCATCTAGACTTTGTCGCTATGAGCTGCTCAGCTATTCACGTATCTCCCTATAGATTTTTGATTTTAAAATTTAAAAAAATTATACCATAAATCAAAAACGTTTTTGATTATATTTTGCCCAAGAGTTTTAGATTTCTTTTAAAGTTTTTTTGTATGTATGATAAGCATTTTGTTTTTCTTTTTAGTTTTAATCTGTGGTCCATTACGACAGAGATATCCAATATCTTGTCATTTTTATTATCATTATCATCATTATTGATATAAAAAATATGAATGTACAATGAACGCCATTCTCTAACCTCTTGGCAGAAATAACCCAATACAGATTGACATGCCGTTAGAATAAAATCATTCCGCTTAAAAATTAACTTTGTGTCATATTCTGCTAGTGGGGAGGGGGAGAGGTTGACTAAAGACAAGGGACATTCAAGAAATAAGGAAAATTTATCTATCTATCTATCTATTTCTAACTGGATCTATCTATCTATCTATCTGTCTACGAAGGTTATTCAATAAATAAGGGGAATCTATCTATCTATCTATCCAAGTGTGGATCTATTTATCCATTTATCTCAGACTGGATCTATCTATCTATCTATCTACGAGGGTCATTCAATAAATGAGAGGATATTTTAAAAAAGTAAAATTATTTTATCAGATTAGTTTCTTTGCCATAAATGTAAACTCTGCATTGATTAGAATTGCTTTATAGCAAAAATCATTCTAATTTCGCAAAAATATCTGTTTTGAGGCTATTCAAAATGGTGGAAAATCAAACAGAGATCTGTCATCAAATTTTTGATGAATGAGAAGTGCAAACCATGTGAAAATTACAGAGAAATGTGTGATGTGTACAGAGAAGCATGATTAAGTCAAAAAAGATGATCCTGGCTTAAACAGTGGTCTGTCATCAAATTTTTGGTGGTTGTAAAGTGCAAACCACGTGAAAATTACAGAGAAATGTGTGATGGGTACAGAGAAGCATGTTTTAGTAAAAAAATATTTTCTTTAACGAGACTGAATGGAAAAGAGTCCATGGAGTGGAAACGCACAAACTCTCAGATAAAAAAAAAAAAATGGGTTGCAGCAGATACAGCAATATTTTCACTTTATTAACGGAATAATTCTCGTGCATACTTATGTCTCTTACATAGAGCTAAAAATGGCCCCATTTCCTTCGCTGAATGAAGTGTTCTGCTCTCAATGGAGAATTATTGATCTAAAAGATATTTACGAAATCCATGAAGGTTTTGTCAGTCATTTTTGAACATGGACTATACAGAGCAAGTGTCCCGTTAATCTTCTTTGTTTAGCCTGCATCCAACAAGTTCTGCTTCGTTGCGAACTATTGTCAAATAAGAAAATGGCGGATAAAGGGAGGAAGAGCAAGGCTGGAAGAGTCAGAAGGCGTAAGAGTTTGAGGCAAGGAGAGGAACTATGCAGTAATGGCCTATCAGATCGACTGAACGCGAAATCATTCACACTGACCATTGTTAACGAGTTAGGGACTTTGTTCTTCTCATCAACAACCGGATGTGTGTCCAGTTCGGTTGGCCTTGTGCCTTGGAGCAATCGTGTGGAAAGAACATTAACATTTCACAGATAGGAGGCGAAAATAGTGTTTCTCAAAGAAGAGTTCAACAAGAAAAATAAATGAGATTGTATTGATACTGTGGTAATAAAGGAGGGAATAAGACGAAGAGAAGCGAAGGTGGATTAAGGGAGATTTGGTTTGCTTTGCTTTGGTCTTCTGGCATATCAAGCATTGTTGGTTATTTAATGCCAAATCCTATTTTTACATATATATCAAATATATGATTTGTAAACACATTTTATAGATACACACTGTTAAATGATCAAACAGTTCAATTTCTATCAATTCAGTTTAGCATAAGTCTACAATGTTAAATGGTTCCAAGTATTGATATGTAATACAAACAATTCAATTAAACATCTATCATTTGTTTACACACAGTTAAATCATCAAACAGATCTATTTCAAACAATTCAATTTAGCATGTCAATTTTTTGCACTCTGTTTGAATGTCAAACTATTCGATCCATAGATAGAACCCTATAAGATTCTAACCCTCCGGGCCAGAGTGTACCTGGAAGTGATGGCAATGAAGGGGTACTCCACATTCCCCAAAGAATCACTGGAACCTTAGCATCAGTTTGTTTAATGCCATATACAGGACTCTCGTTGAGTTGGGCTTTACGTCTCTGCAGAGATGCTGTCAGTGTATTCTACAGCTGGACTGAATGAAGAGAGAAAAATGGCGAAAGGTTTTGAGAAGGAAGAGGCGGACGTAGAAAAGGAAGAGGAGTAAAAGAGAAGAAAATTTTAGAGAAAGAAGTTTTAAAAAGTGTCTATTAGGAAAAGACAGACAGACAGACAGACAGACAGACAGAGAAAGAAGAGGGATCAGAATCGAAGCTATTGAAGTAAGTAGAATATGAATTGTCAGGAATTATATATCACCTGATTTTATTCACCCAACTCTCAAGGCACGCCTGGTCGGCTGGGGCTGTAAAATACACCGACTACTTATCTACAGAGGAGTAAGACTCCCTCAATGAATATCCAGATATGACACTAAACAACCTAATTGTGAGGCTCTGGTAATGCTGGAGCACAAGGAAATGCGGAGTACCTCTTGATTGCATTCGCTCCCTGGTTTACTCTGGACAAGATTAGTAGCACCTGATAGGGTCCTATCTATGGTCAAATATATATCATCATCATGTCGTGCCACTAGCACGGATATTCCTGACCCTCTCTCGCCACTTTTCCCTATCATTCATCGCCTCTGGCAGGTCTTCAGGGCTACATTCCGTATCCTCAAATGGCTGCTCAATCTATGTTCGTGCTGGTCGTCCTGCTTTTTACCCGACCATATGTGGGGGTCCATAAGAGTACATCACTTATGAGTTCGTCCCTGCTTCTCCAGCAGTGTCCTGCATGTCTGGTTCGTCTAACTTGAATAGTTTTCGTGATAGGGGGCAGGTGGCCGTACAGTTGGTGTCTTGTGGGGTGTTGCCGCCAGGACTTGTTCAAGATTGCTCGCAGCATTCTTGTGTAATTGCCGTCTAGCTTCTTCTCCAGCCGTTTTGTTAGCGTCCATGTAGTGCATTCATACAGCCATTTGGCATAATTTCTGTTTAAGTTTATAATTGTACTTTACTTTTTTTCCAATTCAATTTAATAGCACCGAATTATATCCTTTGAACATAATCATCATTATCATGATTAATATCTTCTTTCCTAGTAATAGCTTTTTAAAAAACATTATTAATCTAGCAATTACCGTTCAAAGGGCATTTTTCTTTATCACTGCAACTGCATTCTGGCTGTCATATTTTAAAAGAATTTTATTCCTTTTTTCAAATATTGCCCGACAGTTGCCTGGAAGAAACCGCGTTTCATTTTATCGGTTAGGTCTGATTTCCATATGATCGATAGCCAAAACTACGATCTCGACAAGATTGGTCGATAACGGCATAAATCTCTTGAAACTGAAAAATGCATCAACGAGATAAAGAACCAGGGGCCCCTACTTTAAACGGGGTTCTTTTAGTTATCGATAAGGGTTACCATTCTAATAGTCGTTTGAAGTTAAACTACGTTCAATATAGTCCTGATTTTGGAATGACTTTATCCTCTCGTCAAACAATTCAAATCAACATCACTGACTTAACGACTCTTTCTTTAGTTCTTGTCAACAATGAATTTCACGAAAAATCACTTCCTGTTCATTTTCAGTTACATATGGTCTGTAAGTTTAAATCTGACAAAAATGAGAAAGCACTTTCTTACTGGAAATGTGTGAACTCTGCAAAGTATAATACGAAGTGGATGCATATTGATCTGGCTCTCCCACAATGTGTTCAATAAATTCAGAGATATGATAAGGTGCGGATGATTCCCTTTAGGTTAGTGATAATAATGCGTCAGATGAACGCTTTGTTAACTGCTTAATGGCTCTTTTGTTTGCAGAACCATGTGTACTTGACATTATCCATCAGATTATATACAAATGCTGCAGCAAAAAATCAACAAAGCTTGATCAGCTGGGCTGCAGAATACACTGACTGCATCTCTACAGAGAAGTAAGACTCCTTCAACAAGAGCCCAATCAGCTAGCACTGCAGAATACACCCATTGTATCTCAGGAGAGTCGTAAGACTTCCCCAACGAATGTCCTGAATATGATACTAAACAATCTGATGGTGAGGCTCCAATAATGCTGGAGCTTTGGGGCAGCAGAGTACCCCTTTATTGTCATCGCTCTCATATATATATGTATATATCTGTGTGTGTCTGTGTGTGTGCGAGTAGATAGATAATGCCCGTCTTCGGTGATCTTGAATATATGGGACCTTAGTTCAGTTAAACATGTCAACCATAGGATTACCTATGCAGGTTAATATGACTCATTCAGCTGGGGCTGAAGAATACACCGACTGCATCTCTGCAGAGTGGTAGACTCCCCCAGTTAGTGTCCAGATATGACACGTAACAATCAGATGCTAGAGCTTTGTGGAATGCGGAGTTCCACTTGACTGTCATCGCTCCTGGGTCAACTCTGGCCGGAGTGGTAGACCTTGATAGGGTCCTATCTATGGGTCAAATAGAACTAAACTGTGTGCTTGTACCAAACTGAATTATTTGAAATAGAACTGTTTTTGACATTTTAACTGTGTACCAAGCTTAATTGCGTACTTATGCTAAACTGAATTTTTGAAATAGGACTATTTATATGCAATAAAATGGATTTGGGATTAAACAACCTAAAATGGTCGATGTGCCATAAAATCAAACCAAACCAGAAAAAAAATCAACAGCTGTGTGATCAACAATCTTCAGCACACGCCCCTATAGTCAGGCTTGATTTCGGCACAAATGGATCATTGCCACACACCCAAAGTGTCCCAGCAGTACCTTACCTTACCACCAGACTTTGTTTTTTGTTTTTTTTCACATAGCGGGAATCGTGGATGAAAATGCAAAAACTTCGTATAATATTCACCCTTAAGATTTTTATCTAAAAAATCTGGGTTAGACCCGTCAAGTTCGTTGATTCCCAGATATACTCAGCAATAGAATACACCGACTGCATATAAGCAGATGGGTAAGAACCTCCCCCCACAACGAGTATCCTGGATATATTAAACAATCTGACGGTGATGTTGCAGTAATACTAGAGCTTTAGGGAATTTGGAGTACTCCTTCATTGCTATCGTTCCTTGATTCACTCTGGCCCGGAGTGGTAGCACCTGAGAGGGTCCTACCTGTGGGTCAAATAGAACTGTTTGACATTTAAATTGAGTGAAAGTAAGTAACTTAAACTGAATTGCTTGAAATAGAACTGTTTGAACTTTTAAATGTGTGTAAAGAAATGAGTGATGTTTAATTGAATTGTTAGTAATACGTATCAATACTGGAAACCATGTAATTCTTTTGACTTATTTTTAGAAATTATATATATCTTATATAAATATAAACCGGAATTGGCATTAAATAACCTACAAAAGTTGATATGCCATAAAACTAAACCAAACAAAACCAGTTCTTTAGTAAAGACGCTGTAGATTAGATTTGGTTTTATTGTTTAATGGTATATCAACCCTCGAGGGTTACTTGATGCCAAATTATCTTTTTTTAAGAACAATAGTCATACTATTTACCTCAAACCTGGTGGTATAAGGGGGTTCGTGCCTTTTCCAGGGGTATTCGTCCAAAAGGGAATGTAATTGAGTCACTTGTGTTTCAATTTCTTTACTAAGATGTCACAGTCAACCACGCCAACTACTGCAGCACGGAGACTCCTATATATATATTAGGATTTGGCCGAAAGAGGAAAATAAAATTGGCATCGTTGGAAAACTTTATAAAAATCGCATCCTAGAAAACTTGAACAATAAGTCTGTTTCTGGTACTTAGGCAACTTGTATATATATATATATATATATATATGTGTGTGTGTGTGTGTGTATGAGTGTGTGTGCGTGTGTGTATGAGTGTGTGTGCGTGTATGTGTGTGAGCGTGTGTGTGTGTGTGTGCGTGTGTGTGCGACTTGTCGATAAAAATCGATACATTTTAAATCAATCAAAGATAGCAGTTTTATTCTCGTACCCACGGCATTAATAAAGACGAATCACATATGACAGAAAGCGAAAGAAAAATCAAATAAAGCTAGCGTTTATTTTCGTACCTACAAAGCTAATCACAGACAGCTATAAAAAAAAATCGGAAAGAAGGAAGAAAAAGAAAAAGGGCTACCACTTATTTTTGTATTGTTTCAAAGCTTCATTTTCCCAGTATCGAATCAATATATTTATAGGCTTAATCCCCTGCGGACACATTGGGAGTATTTTTTTTCGGCAAAGCAATATGAAAAGAATTATTTATCTAGATATTGATTAGCCTACTGCCTACAATTGGTCAATGGTTCGATCTTTCTATCCCAGTATCTGACTAGAAACCATAGGGACTTCAGTATCTAAAATGAGTCCGCTGAATTCTACCAATAACAAGACTTATATATATATATATAGAGAGCGAGAGAGAGAGAGAAAGAGAGAGAGAGTGAGAGAGAGAGAGAGAGGGGTGGAGTAATATTTCATCAGCTTAATGATGATGAAGTAATGATTTATTATTTATTTTACACTGTGAATGTTATTGAAGATAATCTTCATCCTTATCAATGTAAGACACACACACACACACACACACACATATATATATATATATATATATATATGTATATATCTGTGTGAGTGTGAGTGTGCGAGTAGATAGTTAAGGCCCGTCTTCGGTGATCTCGAATACATGGGACCTTAGTTCAGTTAAAGATGTCAACCATAGGATTACCTATGCAGGTGAATATGGCCCATTCAGCTGCGGACGGTAAACTCCCCCACTGAGTGTCCGGATATGACACTTAACAATCCAATGCTGGAATTTTGTGGAATGCAGAGTTCCCCTTGACTGCCATCACTCCCAGGTCAACTCTGGTCCGGAGTGGTAGCACCTTATAGGGTCCTATCTGTAGGTTGAATAGAACTAAACATTGTACTTAAGCTAAACTGAATTATTTTAAATAGGATTGTTTTTACATTTAATTGTGTGTAAACAAAAAATAGTTATGATAAACTGAACTGTTTGAAATAGAACTGTTTGTGACTTTCAAACTGGGTACTTATGCTAAACTGAACTGTTTGAAATAGAACTGTTTGTGACTTTCAAACTGGGTACTTATGCTAAACTGAATTGTTTGAAATAGAACTGTTTGTGACTTTCAAACTGGGTACTTATGGTAAACTGAATTGTTTGAAATAGTACTGTTTTTATCTGTTTAATGGATAAAATAGATTTGGTATTAAATAACGTAATGATGGTTGATATGCCATAAAACCAAACCAAACCAAACCAGGGTAATAGTCTTTGGTGGTAAAAGTCTATTTACGACTATTTTTAATAATGGGATGTTCTGATAACCGAAGAATTGTGCTCAGGTTTTAAATTCAGAGTATTTCTTTCACTAGACCGGATACTTTTTTACCGATAGCTAATGTATATATATATATATATATATATATATATGTGTGTGTGTGTGTGTGTGTGTGTGTGTGTGTGTGTTGCAATAGTTATTGTCGTAGGGAATGGAAGTTTTAGGGGGTGCTTGTGATGAAGTGGATATTGTCATTGGAAGTGGATACCCGGCGATCCGAGTTCGAACCTTAAACGACACTGTTTGCATTTCACATCGCACTAATATACTTTGGAAATGTATGCATCCAACACTTCTCCCTCCGGTTATGCATAAACAGTACGGCAGACTAAGCTCTATAACCTTACTTTGGTAACTGGTCTAGGAGAAGGAAAACTATGGATTGAAACCGCTTCTAATCTTGAAAATTAACCTGGTGTCACATTTTGCCCGAAAAGTGGGGCAAACACACACACACACACACACACACACACACGCACACAGAGATGCCTATAAAAATGCACATGAGCTAAACTCCACCTAACAATTGACCTTGTGTCAAATCATGCTTGCGTGGAAGAGTTGCTAAACACACAAACACACACACACACACACATATATATATATATATATATATATATATATATTTACATATACGTATTCGTGTGTATGTATATGCATGTATATAATCTTGACATTCTGGTGAAATTATAAAAACACATACACGTTAAACACTCAACCAAAACTGACCTTGTGTCACAACCCGCTCGTGCGGGGAAATTGGTAAATACATATATATATATATACATATGTGTGTGTACGTGTGTTTATATATGTAATCTTGACATACCAGTGACGTAATAAAATTAGCATCATTGAATTAACGATTTATTTTTTAGATCATGTCCACTGACTTTGCTCGTGAATTTCACGGAAATTCTATCTCGTTGTGACGTTCAGTGTGATGGCGTCTTATCTCCTCAGTTACCATAAATTGCAGAATAAAAGTCAAATATATTGGATTTGGATTTCCAGAAAACAAGACCACTCCTCTAGCTTGGACCTTTCTTTTATGGCATATCAACCTCCGTATGTTATTTAATGCCAAACCTATCCTTGTAGAACAACAGGAGAGATACTATTTAAGTTATAACTTGGGGGATAAGAGATAAGGAGTCTTTTCTTTATTAAACAATCTAATTTTATGTAATAAAAACTTTTTAAAAAATTTAACTTTTAGAACCACAAAACATAACTAAATACGTTATGTTGATTGCAATAAAATTTGGTGTGGTTTCTTTGTTTAATGACATATCAACCTTTGTGGATTATTTAATGTCAAAGCTCTCCTTGTAGAAGAACAGGAGTGATATTATTTAACCCATAGCTTGGGGGATAAGGGGGTTCATAACTTCCCCCCAAAATAAATGTGATAGCATGATTGGAGTTTGAACTTGTTAACCACAACATCACAATCCAACACGTTAGCTACTACATAATGTAGAGTCCCTCACAATAAAATTTGTTTATTCTTTTGTAATGTTCCTGTTTTTAATTCAAAACCGAGCAATTAGAAACAAATCATTTATTTATTGAAATACTTATGACTATTACACGTATACTTGTGTAAAGGTTGAATTGCAAACATGATTTTTTGAGACAAAAATAATTAGCACTGATCAATACATGGGTAATAATTAAATCCTTGATTTCAAAAATCAGTTCCATAAATTAACAATTTTGTGACCTATAATCAAAAGATGAATTCTATGAAAGCAAGAAATAGATGAATATATATGGTGTGGCAAGTACATTTGCCATAAATTGCAGAATAAAAGTCGACTGTAATAAGTCTGAAGAAATCTTTACAAAGCTAAATGTCAACTTATAGAGCAGGGCTAAAATCCAAACCTTTACCCCCAAATTATCAACCAGTGGAACAGTATTCCTAACAATCAATAAGCATCACTTACCATAATTCCAACACACTGCCACAAGCATTTCCAACTTAAAGTCATGTTTGGTGAACATATTTAAGAAATTAGGTTTCTTTGTTTAATGGCATATCAACCTTTGTAGGTTATTTAATGCCGAAGCCATTCTCCCAGATGAAAAGTAGTGGTACTATTTAATCCATATCTGGGAGGATAAGGGGGTTCATACCTTTCCCAAGGGTATTTGCCCGAAAGTGAACGTAATAGCGCAACTGGAGTATGAACCCACTTACTACAATCCCACAGTCCATCACTTTAACCATTACACCACGAGGACACCCGCTTAAGAAATTAAAACAGATTAATATAAAATGATAAAGTTGTAAAACAAATTAAGTATTATATTAATGTTATATCATATGCCATTTCCAATCGCTGAGGCAAGAACTGTAAATGTTAATTGGAACATCACAATACTCATGTGGCCAATCAGACAACTACAGTATATTATTTATCTGTGCAATTTCATGATAGCACAATTGATGGGGTATTTACTTGAATGTCTAATGTGTAAGATTTGCATATTTTATTTATGGCTGATGTAATTGTAATTTCAGAGAAAAATTATGTACACATAGACTATGTTTTGAGCTAAAAATCTCGAAGTCATCTTTTATGCCAGATCGACCTTTGACAACAGCAATTTACAGTTGATGTCAATATGAAAATATACTCAAGCAGACTGTTACATATATCGTCCATAAACTCGTGTTTAGTAAACATATTTAACAAATTAAAATAGAGATTAATATAAAATACAAATTAATTGCTATATTAACGCTGTATCTGTTATGGTACCTACCTTAAGGACTATAATGAACTCTTCCTATTACTATGAAAACCGGGAGAATAATCATTTTGGTGTTAAGTGAAATCCAGTCTTGGCACCTCTGGTGGTGTAACGGTTAGCAAGCCGCACTAGCAAACCTACACGAGCGAGTTCGAGTCTCATTGGCGCCCCATTCATTCGGCCTTGTGCCACATCGAAGCAAAGAGTTTTGGAAATTACTAAGTTAACTCCAGCCTAACATTTTGGTAGTCAGACTGACGTTCAATACACTTTTACCTTTGCTGTATTTATACTTTCGTTCAATATACTTTGTTTCACGTAATCCCGAGTTCATGTCTTTCTTCCGGACCTTTTACTGGTCCACAACAATATCACATACCGTTTTCAACGTTGATGAATTAGTTATAACGTCATATTACCCTGGCAGCCTGTCAGACAACTACAGTATGTTGCTAATCTGCGCAATTTCATGATAGCACAGTTGTGAATTCATATGAATATAAGTTGTAATGTGTAAGAGTTGCATGTTTCAGATATATCTGATATAATTTTGATTTCAGAGAACAATTACAGATATCATTCACTCCTTAAGCAATAGTTTGGTTTGGTTTCTTTGTTTACTGACATATCAACCTTTGTAGGTTATTTAATGCCAAAGCTATTCTCCTTGACTAACAGTAAAGGTGCTATGTAACCCATAGCTGGGAGAATAAGGGGGTTCAAACATTTCCCAAGGGTATTTGTTCGAAAGTGAAGGAGTCAACTGTTTAGTTTGTTTTCTTTGTTTAATGGCATATCAACCTTTGTAGGTTATTTAATACCAAAGCTAATCTCCTTGAATAAAGGTAGTGGTGCTATTTAACCCATAACTGGGAGGATAAGGGGGTTCATACCTTTCCCAACGGTATTTGTTCGAAAGTGAAGGAGTCAACTGTTTGGTTTGTTTTCTTTGTTTAATGGCATATCAACCTTTGTAGGTTATTTAATGCCAAAGCTATTCTCCTTGAATAAAGGTAGTGGTGCTATTTAACCCATAGCAGGGAGGATAAGGGGGTTCATACCTTTCCCAAGGGTATTTGTCCAAAAGTGAAGGAGTCAACTGTTTAGTTTGTTTTCTTTGTTTAATGGCATATCAACCTTTGTAGGTTATTTAATGCCAAAGCTATTCTCCTTGGATAAAGGTAGTGGTGCTATTTAACCCATAGCTGGGAGGATAAGGGGGTTCATACCTTTCCCAAGGGTATTTGTCCAAAAGTGAAGGAGTCAACTGTTTAGTTTGTTTTCTTTGTTTAATGGCATATCAACCTTTGTAGGTTATTTAATGCCAAAGCTATTCTCCTTGGATAAAGGTAGTGGTGCTATCTGGGAGGATAAGGGGGTTCATACCTTTCCCATGGGTATTTGCCTGAAAGTGAACGTAATAGCGTGACTGGAGTACGAACTCGCTTACTACGATTCCGCAGTCCATCCCTTCAACTATTACACCACGAGGACACCCCTTCCTTAAGTAATGACAGCTAAAGTGACAATCGTTGTTTATTGAATACACTCATTGGATTTATTACAATGCTCATATGGCACATAAAATGAATAAAAATAAAATAGAAGTGACTTGAAGTTTATATTATTGACCCTTAAAACATTGACCAACCTATCATCATCAGGCCGTGTCTCTAGCACGGATTTCCCTGACTCTTTCCCATCTATCGTCTCCGTCGTACATAGCTTCTGTCAGGACTTCTAGACTACATCCTGTGTCAACACGGAGCTGCTGTTGATAAGTTCTAGCTGGTCGTCTTGTAATATAATGGTCGAGGGATTTCGTTTTATATATCTTGCCTTTGGGTTTAGTTAGGCCGAGAACCTTTCGGCTCAGTGCATAGGTTAGTTAGGTGCAAACATGAGAGCAGGTGTTCACGCACGCGCAGAGCGGACGTGTCATTCAGAGATGTCACAATAAAAATCCCAGATAGAGGATGTGACCTGGGATGTAAGTGATGTCACGCACCAGAAGCGTGGGCTGAGATTTGGAAAGTCAGTTAGTTGAGTTTTTGCAGCCGAACGGAAAAGTTGAGATTGAGGCCTGGGCGAGGCCAGACGAATTTGTGCGCTACGGGTGCCGCAAGTGTTAGGTGGGGGAAGATGGAAAAGTCAGTATAGAAAGATGGTATCTCTCTCCTTATGTCGAAAAATCTTTTAACTCAAAGGTAATAAAAAGTTTCCTACCTGAAGTAAGAAGTCGTAAGTGTTTTTTGTGTTTCGGGATTCCTATGTTATATATATGGACATTATGAACGTTTTGCGTACCGGTATGAATACGTCAATTTCACGTATTCAAATCATGGCTATGTCACAGTTTAACACTTGCTCGTCCGTGTGAAGGGATCCAGAAGAAAACGTCGCTTATGAGTTCGCCCTTATATTTCATTTGGTTTGGTTTAATTTTATGGTATATCAACCATTGTTGGTTATTTAATGCCAAATCCTGTTTACACACACACACACACACACATACACACACACATATATATATATATATATATATTGTGAGCACATTTTGTTGATAATATTCTGAAACGATTCTGAGCTCTTTCTTTCACACTTTTAAATGGTTTTAAATATTTCTTTATAAAAGTCAAAATTTAACATCAGTGGTTTGTTTGAACTCATAATTCGTTCTATTTGACCAATAGATAGGACCCTATCAGGTGCTACCACTCCAGGTCAGAGTGGATCTAGGAGCAATGACAATGAAGAGGTACT
This sequence comes from Sepioteuthis lessoniana, assembly GCA_963585895.1. Classification (NCBI taxonomy): domain Eukaryota; kingdom Metazoa; phylum Mollusca; class Cephalopoda; order Myopsida; family Loliginidae; genus Sepioteuthis; species Sepioteuthis lessoniana. Next base: position 67,361,407 of record OY757931.1, on the reverse strand, counting down.
CTGCATTCCCTAAAGTTCCAGCTTTACTGGACCCTCGCTATCAGATTATTTAATGTCATAATAGGACACTCATTGGAGGGTCTTACCCTTCTGCAGAGATGCAGTTGGTGTATTCTACAGCCAAAGCCGATTGGACAAAAACAACTTTTAGTAAATTTTTTAAACTCTTTATATTTTTAGTCGACAACATACACACACAAACAAAAATACACACACACATATATGGAAGTAAATAATGGAAATGAATCAACCCTTATAGATACAAAATTGATAAACAGGGTTCTCCAAGCAGGAGAGATTTACTGCGAAATAGAATCGACGCTTTAACGTTTCTTTTCTTATGAACCATCATCCCTCACAGTGCCCGTGGTGTAGTCGTTATCGTGTAGTCGTTATCGTCGTAGGAAATGGACACGGCGACACGAGTTCAAATCCTGGACGAGACTGATTGCATTTCACATAGCATTAATACCCTTGGGGAAGGTATGAATCCAATTACTCTCCCTCCAGCTATGGGTAAATAGTAGGACAGACTAGGTTCTTCAGCCTTGGTTAGGCAACTAGTTTAGGAGAAGGAAAACTCTGAATTCAAACCTGTTAAACTCCGCTTAAAAATTGACCTTGTGTCATATCCTGCCCGAGCGGAGGGGTTGGTAAATAGTATCATCTCTCACAGTCCTGATGATGGTTCATTAGAACCGAAACGTTATAGCGTCGACTTTATTTCTCAATACATCTCTCCTTCTGCTTGGATTACCTTGTTTTTCAATTTTTCTACACACACACACACACACACACACACACACACACACACACACACACATATATATATATATATATATATATATATATATACAAGAGGATCATTAAATAGGTTTCCAGACTTTTTTCGTATGGGCACTTTTATTGATAGTACACACATGAAACTCTAGTCCCCTTCCAAGTAATCTCCTCCGCCTGCAATGCACTTGTTGTGCCGTTCCAACAGCTTCTGGACGGCCCCATGGAAGTACTCTTGTGTGAGCGTGTCAATGACCTTCGTCAAAGCCTTTTTTATCTCCTCAATTGTCTTGTGCCGACAGCCTCTGAGCTTAGGGAATAACCAAAAGTCACAGGGAGCAAGGTCTGGACTATAGGGAGTCTGAGGAACTGTCTTGATGCCCATCTTGCTCAAATAGTCTGTGAAGAGGATGGAGATGTGGACTGGTGCATTGTCTCGCTGGAAATGCCACTGACCCGATTTGAAGAGTGCTGGCTTCTTTCAACAGAATCTCTTCCTGAACTCCCGTAAAACCTCAACATAGTAACCCTAACCCTAACCTTTTGGCCAATCAGCTCTGGTCTATTGACTTCCTTACTCCTCCCACACGTCTCATCATCCCTCACAGACTCCTTGCCCTCCTTGAATCTCTTATGCCACTCAAAAACTGATGCTCGATTCATGCAACATGATCGAAAAGCAGTCTGAAGTATTCCATACGTTTCTGTGGCTTTTTTTTCCAAGTTTAAAACAGAATTTTATTGCATATCGTTCTCCTAAAGTGTCCTCACGTCCAGATTGCATTTTTGAAATTCACCAGCTGTGACAATCAGGCTTTGGTAGGGTGTATTCCAATTGCTGCTGTAGCTGTTCATTTGAACCTGAAATCATAAAAATTGGTCAGTCATCTCATAAGATGTATAGCAATAACATAGTAAATTTTCAAGAGTCTCCGACAATTTTAAATGTCTGTACAAAAAAGTCTGGAAACTTATTGAATTCACCAGGTATATATATAGAGAGAAACAGACCGAAAAACATGCAGAAAGCAGTGAAGTTAATTGCTATCCGTATTGAACGCCTCGTGTCTTTCGATATTTTTTGCCTAACGTAAAATCAAAATTATTTTTAAAATCCTGTTTCTGTTGAATTCATCACTCTTTATCATAATTCTTTTATATTGACATGATATACACGACTTAATAATGAAAATTAAAAATACCATGATCCAAGGCGACCATATCACCTAGGGCTGTGGAATACTCTGACTGGATTGCTGTAGAGGGATACCAATTCACCCAGAGGGTGTCTTGGTTATAACACTAAACCCTCAGATAGTGAGCCTCATAGGTGAGAGGCAAGTATTTGGAATTGAATTTTTTTTTTAGTCTTTTTGATGAAGGCTGGCTAGTAATGGTCTGAAGTCTCCGATATTATAACTTGAGTGCATCTACTTTCGCCTTATTTCATCTTATCTTACCATTTTAAAATATTGTGATTGAATGGAACCTGATTCGAATGGATCATTTATTTTATGAAAGTTAGCGGTCGAAAGGGAGAATAGTCGACAAAATTCAATACCTCATCTGGTAGGATAGCTGTAACAAGATGTACAAGACCTAGCACCTAAATTAAAAGCATTACTTAACCGGGACTTACCGCGTTCACCAGACTTGATCGGCCATCTAATAATTGACGTGGGTTGACCAGACGATGCCTTCAATACAAGACAAACGTTGGGATTTGGTTTTCTAAGAACCCCTATAAAAAAACAGCAGGTTTTCTTGATTATCTCTTTTTGGAGGCCAGGAATACATTAGAATACATATAAAGACTAGCTATTGCATGGACAGAGAGCAATTCAACTATATAAAGATGCTAGTGGAGCTCGTTCTATCTATGTCTGTTATCTATTCTCACATATATCTGTAATATAATGGCCGAGGGATTCCGTTTTATGCCTTTGGGTTTAGTTAGGCTGAGAACCTTTCGGCTCAGTGCATGGGCTACTTAGGTGCAACATTAACGCAGGTGTTCACGCGCGAGGGTGGAGCGGACGTGTCACTCAGAGATGTTACTATAGCCCAGATGGGAAACGGGGCTAGAGAGTGCAGGTGACGTCACGCACCGGAAGCGCAGGGAGGATTTGGGGAATTTTGAAAAAGTCAGTTAATTAAGTTCTGCCTCGGGAGAAGACGGTTGGCTTTCGCTTGCTCGCCGAAGCCAGGCCAGTGGCCTTTGTAGTGGGTGCCACACGTGTTGGGGTGGGGAGCAGATGGAAGAGTCATCATAGAAAGATTGTGCATCTCTCTTCCTTATATCGAAACCTTTGACTCAAAGGTAATAAAAGGTTTAGTACTTGAACTAAGAAGTCGTTACGTGTTTTTCGTGTTTCGGGACTCTTATGTTCTACGTATATATGTTATGAACATTCTATGTACATTTCACATATCCGTATCTGGCTAAGGTACCTATCCACAGCCTCTGAAACTGAAAGAAGGATGGGAAAGAGAGGAAATATCACTTGAGTCGAGTTTTGTTTTTGCGTTTATCTTACCCAATCAGACGATTGGGCATCACCAACTGAGCAGTCGAATGTGACTGTGTTATAATTTTGAATATAATTCGTGGGAAGATAGTTCAATGAGGCTTTTAAAAGAAATCTTCAGGCAAAAATATATTAAATATTTAGTTCCCTGAAATAATATCAATAATTAAGTTATATATATTTATATCATCAATGATTATATGGTGATATATATATATATATATATATATATATATATATATATATATATATATATATATGAGCTCACAAAGTACTTGAAGTCATTTTTGATGGAATTAAAGATAATTAACTCTAATTAAAGATAATTAACAATAATCACAGATAATTGACAGTTATTAAACATTAGCTTAAAAGCCAAACATGACCTTCAAAATTTCAACTGACTTTTTTTCGAGTGTTTTCATTTGGAATTAACCTTTGAACGCAACTTTCAGAAAAAAATTAACAAATTCGAAAAAACTTATAGCATTGGATTATATCTTAGGTTATTTGATTTAATGGTATATCAACCCTTGATGGTTATTTAATGCTAAATTATATATATATATATATATATATATATATATAATTTAGCATCATATATATGTTATTTTATTATTTTTGGATTTATTTTGAAGGCTATCACAATGCAAAATAATTATTCAGGGTCTAATTAGTTTCACAATAGAAAACTTCGTCATCAGAGAATTTTAAGATATGATATGAACTCAGAATTGCATGTTCAAATTTTTGGACGTTCTAAACGTTGTGTCACGTAGGGTGTTAGGACACGGTGTTGGATGTTGTAATCATGGTGCCACGTGGTGTGTTTAAACGCTATGCGGAAAATATTCAACCAAATTCTTACTCGATCTATTAATATAAAACAAATGGAATTGATAGGGATATCAGACTTTCTTGGTTATTTAATGTCAAATCCAATCACACACACACACACACACACACACACACACACATTTATTATATATATTATTTGTAAATGAATAGTTTGTTGGTAACATTTTTATAGAAGTTACAGCTCATTTGTTTGCACATAGTTAAATGGTTACAAGCATTGCTATTTATTTTTTTTACTCAGTTAAATAGTCTCTAATATTGTAATTTAAATCTAATTCAATTTAATATCAATTAGATTTTTTGCACACATTTGAATGGTTTCATATATAGTAAATGAGTAAACAATTGTATTTTACCAGTTGATGGGACAGAATTCACAGATCCTTCAGTTTGAATCTACAGAATTCACAGATCCTTCAGTTTGAATCTACAGAATTCACAGATCCTTCAGTTTGAATCTACAGAATTCACAGATCCTTCAGTTTGAATCTACAGAATTCACAGATCCTTCAGTTTGAATCTACAGAATTCACAGATCCTCAACAATGACCAACGAAAGGCGAAAGTATATGAACTCAAGTTATAATATTGTAGACTTCAGACAATTACTAACCAGCCTTCATCCTAAGTTGCAATATCTCGCTCAAAAACATAAAAAGGCTAATAAAAAACATTCAATTTCAAATTCGTCTCTCATCTATGATAGAATATTCCAACAAAAAATATCTACTGCCTACGTATATATGTATGCATATTAGTAAAAAAATACCAACAAGAAAATCAGTTGTTTAAACACACACACACACACATGGGAACTGTACAAGAACCCTACGAGCTATATTAAACAAATCCCGGAAGCAACATCCCACGAAACAGCAGCTGTACGGCAACCTACACCCATATCAAAAACCATTCAAATAAGACGAACAAGAAATTCGGGACACTGTTAGAGAAGGAAGGACGAACTCATAAGTGACGTCCTTCACATGGACGCGCAAGTGTTGATCGACTAACAGGAACTTATTTGCAACAGTTCTGTATGGACACTGGATGCAGTCTAGAAGATCTGCTGGAAGCGACGGAGTTAGACCCCCCCCCAACGACTGTCCTGGATATGACACTAAACAATCTGATGGTGAAGCTTCAGCAATGCTGGAGCATTGGGGAATGCGGAGTACCTCTTCATTGCCATCGCTCCCAGGTCTACTCTGACCTGGAGTGATAGCACCTGATAGGGTCCTATGTATGGGTAAAATAGAACTAAACTGTGAAGTTTTGCTGAACCGAATAACTTGAAATAGGACTGTTTTGATATTTAAACTACGTACTTATGCTAGACTGAATTGTTTGAAATAGAACTTATTTTACATTGAAACTGTGTACTTATGCTAAACAGAACTGTCTGAAATAGTACTGTTTTCAAATAGAACCAAACTGTGTACTTATGCAAAACTGAATTGTTTGAAAAAGAACCGTTTTAACATTGAAACTGTGTACTTATGCTAAAATGAATTGTTTGGAATAGAATCGTTTTGAGATTTAACTTAACTGTTTGGATATTAAACTGTTTGGAAACAAAAACTATACTTATACTCAAGTGAATTGTTTGGAATTTAATTCGACGTTAAATAACCCGAAAAAGATTGATACACCGTAAAATAAAAAAACCAACCAACCAACCAATCAACCCGTCACTTTTCAGACAAACCTCGTGTTTTTCTAGATTTTCAGCCTTGGAGAGAGAGAGAGAGAGAGAGAGAGGTGCGTATTATATACGAGGACTATATAATCAATTCGACTCACCAATTTCGGGAAGGTATGAACGAAAGTAGGTTATATGCACAGACACTCATAGCGCAGCGGTTATTGTCTTGGGAAACAGACACGGTGATTTAGTTCAAAACCTGAACGAGGCTGTTTGGATTTCACATAGAACTGATACCTGTAGAAAAGATATGCATCTAACTGTCAATGAACTGTAGGGTAAACTTGGCTCTTTATGGCAACTAGTCTAGGAGAAGGAAAAAATCTGCAATCAAAGTTTCTTGAACTCAGCCTAAAATTGACCTTGTGGCAAATCCTGCTCGTGAGACGCGATTGGTAAATACATATATCTAGTTCAAACTAATGTTTGTATGAACGTGTCCGTAAAAAACACACTATGAGAATTCTCTGTTTTAAGACATAATGTAAGTAAACGTGGCGACCTTAGTCGAGGGTGACCCACTGGCTCCCTTTTAAATAGCTACTACACCGAGATGTAGGGGAGGGCGTTACTCCATTCCCAGGATTGCTCCACTTTACCCTTGATCCTCACCTTATAGTGCTGAGTGCTAAGCAAGGCAGTATCAAGTACCATTTTTAGAGTTTTTGGAATGACTCGACCTAGGATTGAACCCCAGTCTCCCAGATTACTTTCATCAGTGCAAATCGATAAAAAGTTGAAAAAAAGAATCCTGAATTCAGGATGAATTAAGCTGATGCATATTTTAAAAAAGGACAGCGCGTATTATACACGGGAATTTTTTTCAAAAATGTCTTAGACTTTGATATCTTAACAGACCACCCAATTTCGGCCAAAAAACCAAACCTCGTGTAAACTTGTCATCTAATGAATTGAGCCGTCCTAGTTGACCATCGAGTGAAAATAAGAGAAACGCCTTGGGTTGGCACTTGGCTTTACTTCTGATCTTGCCCTCTCTATATAAAAGAGATCGGGTGAATTTAAATTCAGAGGAAGTATTAAGACCATTCAGACTGCAGCAATGCAAGGCACAGCTAAAATATTCAGAAGCGAGACCCAAGGAAGCTTGCTCTCACCCAGATTTCAGAGAGAAAAGTACCCGTTAAAACTGGTGTGGAAAACACAAAAAATTATAATGAACTTGTAAAATGATAAAATTATAATAAAGAAGAAGAAGAAGAAGATATTTCCGACTAGACGTACATCCCCGCACACAGACTAAACTATAGAGTGCAAGATGAAAAGAAACATTAAGTGCCGAACAAAAGTACAACGAGAGAGAGAGAGAGAGAGAGAGAGAGAGAGAAAGGATTAATAAAAGGACTTTTCGAATACTAGCTCACCTGAGGATCGACAACATGGAACTCTGAGTCATGAGTTATCATTTTGTTTTTATTATTTCATACTTGAAAAGCATTGTAATATCGCTCTGCATTTTTTGTCCTTGTAGCACCTGGAAGACTTAATTCTTTAAAATTGCTGTTAGTGTAAAAATATTATCATAATTTTGATAATACCCCTTCCCCCATATATATATATATATATGTATATATATATATATATATGTATATATATATATATATAGTGTGGGTTGTTCAAAGTCATGGTGTTGCGTAGCCATATACACGAATATGGCCATGTGTGAAATAGACATGTAATGTTCATTACTATAGACATGTAATGTTCATTACTACAGAAAATATAAAGAACAGGAATCTCAAAAACACGTAACTACTTCTTGTTCAGGTACGAAACCTTTTTATTAACTTTGACGTAAGGAGGAGAGACACAATCTTCTATGCTGTCTTATTCATTTGGCCCCCAACTCGAGCGCCCCCCCCCATAGGGCGCACGTTCACCTCGCGCCTGCGAGCTCCAAAATCGATCCTTCTCGTTCGGCGTCCAAAATCCGACTCTTATTTTCTTCAAATTCTCACACAAACTTCCGCGTGCTTCCGGTGCGTGACGTCACCCGCTCCTTGTCACCCAGTATCGTCTCGGACTGTTATGACATCTGAGTGACACCTCCATCCGCTCGCGCGCACCCGCGTTAACACCTGCTTCAATGTTACACCCAACCAACCCATGTGTTGAGCCGAAAGGTTCTCAGCCTAACTAAACTCAAAGGCATAAACCGAAATCCCTCGGCTATTTCATAACAATGGGACTGAAAGTGTATTTACGAAGACAGAAATGAAAAACCAATGAAAAGTTATTTTTCTTCAAAATAGTCACCTTGACATTCCAGCCACATTTTTTATTGGTCGAAGCTCCTCTGAACTTTATTTTTTAATATGGGATAAGCTTTACGCTTGTATTATTCCTAATGTCTCTACCCCTCCTCAGATCTAACCCTTGACATAAACTTTCAGTTTGGGAAACAAGAAAAAATCAAAGAAAGAAAGGTCTTTCAAAATTTTGGGAAACAAAAAATAAAGGAAAAATGAATAATTTGTGGAAAAGCAATAGTAAAGAGGCCGCAAAGGAAGCTTAAAAGACCATTAACTTGGTCTCTCAACAGGTCTCAATCAAAATATTACTATGCGCCCCACGTTGAGAATTACTGGATTAGACCCGAACAGGTACAATCGATCCAGATCAGAGTGAACCTGGGAATCACAGCTATGAAGGGATACTTCCCACACCCCAGAGCTCCAGAGTCAGAAAACCATTTTCAGTTGGTGGGGGGCTAGTCTGGCCCCTCTGGAAGAGTATTTTAAGCCTCGAAGACAGGGCTGAGATAATGAACGAGAGATATTTAAAGAAAATGAAAGAGATAGAATAAAAGAGAACGAAAGAAATAGAATGAAGAAAGAGAGAGAGAGGGGGGGTGAAGGAAAAACTATGATGAAAGTGAGAGAGGGCAAGAGACAGAATGAAAGAGAGAATGAAAGGAAAAGAAAAGGAAAGGAAAGAGAGAGAAGGAAAGAGAGAGAGAGAGAGAGAAAGGGGGTGAATGAAAAACTATGATAAAAGTGAGAGAGGGCAAGAGACAGAATGAAAGAGAGAATGAAAGGAAAGGAAAGGAAAGAGAGAGAGAGAGAGAGAGAGATAGAACAAAAGAGAACGAAAGAGATAGAATGAAGAGAGAGAGAGAGAGAGAGAGAGAGAGAGAGAGAGAGAGAGGAGGTGAATAAAAAACTATGATGAAAGTGAGAGAGGGCAAGAGACAGAATGAAAACGAGAATGAAAGGAATGGAAAGGAAAGGAACGAGAGAGAAGGAAAGAGAGAATAAAAGAGGGTGGCATAAAGTAAACAGAAAAAGAGAGAATAAAAGGGAAATGATGAAAGAGACGGAGTGAAAGGGAAGGAAAGGGAAGAAAAGAAAGAGGAGAAAGATTGAATGGCAAAGGACCTCGATGCTAATCCACTCATAATTACACACAAAAATCAGCAGTCACATATATATATTTGCTCTTTTATAGCAGAAAGGGCATTCCCTTTGGAAATTAAGGGTTCAGGTATAAATGTTAGTTGTTTTTTTTTATATGTGGAGGTGATAAATCGATCAGTATTGTTAGTGCCTATTAGTACACCTAGAAATGGAAATTTATTATTGATGTTGATTTCTTGGGCAAAATTGAGAACAGAATTACTTTTGAAAAGTCCTCGGTGTACTAATAGACACAAATAATAATGAACGATTTATCACCTCTACATATAAAAAAAACCTACTAACATTAATCCCTGCACCCTTAATTTCCAAAGTGAATCCCCCTTCTGCTATAAAAGAACAATATATATATATATAAGTGGTGCCTTCACAACTCTATCCTTGTCATATACTATTTGACCAAGATGGGCATCAAGACAGTTCCTCAGACTCCCTATAGTCGAGACCTTGCTCCTTGTGACTTTTGGTTATTCCCTAAGCTCTGAGGCTGTCGTTATGAGACAATTGAGGACATGGAAGAAAATCGTTGACACGCTCACACAAGAGGACTTCCATGGGGCCTTCCAGAAGTTGTTGGAACGGTACAAGTGCATTGCAGGCGGAGGAGATTACTTCGAAGGAGACTAGAGTTTCATGTGTGTACTATCAGTAAAAGTGCCCATACGAAAAAAGTCTGGAAACTTATTTAATGATCCTCGTATATATATATATATATATATATATATATATATGTGTGTGTGTGTATGTGTGTGTGTGTGTGTGTGTGTGTGTCATATGAGTGAATATTTACATACGGAGAGAATAAAAGAAAGTGAAAGAGAGAGAATGAAAGAGGATGAAAGAAAGGGACTGAAAAGAACAGAAGGAAAACAATCGAATGAAGAAGAAAGAATGATTGTGAGAGAATGAAAGAGACAGAATGAAAAAGAGAGTGATAGAGAGGGAAAGAAAGTTAGAGAATGAAGGAAACAGAATGAAGTAAAGAGAGTCAGAGAGAGAGAGAGAGAGAGAGAGAGAGAATGGAAAGGAGAAAGAATGAACGAGAGAAAGAGAGAGAATGGAAGAGAGAAAGAAGGAATGAATGAGAGAGAGAGAGAATGGAAGAGAGAAAGAAGGAATGAGAGGGAGAGAGATAGAGGGAGAGAGAATAGAAGGAAGAAATAATGAATGAGAGAAAGAAAAAAAAGAATAAATAAATGAGAGGAAGACAGAAAGGGAGAGGGAATGGAAGGGAGAAAAATAATTCAGATAAGAAAGAATGAATGAGAGAGGGAGGAGAGAGAATAGAATGGAGAAAGAGTGAATGAGAGGGAGGAGGGAGAGAGAATGGAAGGGAGAAAGACTGAATGAAAGAAAAAGAAAGAAAGAGAGAAAGAAAGAGAGTGAGAGAATAGAATGGAGAAAGAGTGAATGAGAGGGAGGAGGGAGAGAGAATGGAAGGGAGAAAGAATGAATGAAAGCAAAAGAAAGAAAGAAAGAGAGAGAGAGAGAATAGAATTGAGAAAGAATGAATGGGAGGGGGAGGGAGAGAGAATGGAAAGGAGAAATAATGAAAGAGAGAGAGAGAGAGAGAGAGAGAGAGAGAGAGAGAGAGAGAGACCAACTATATTGATAGATATCGTAAAACCGTCCAAAGAATTATGAGAAGCGTACCTTTAAGGAAACCGATTGTAGAAATTCGCTGACTCAACATCAACAAAACAATAAAAAAAAAACTTTAATCGGAGAACATGTCTCAGGATTTTTATGCCAAAATTCACCCGCTTCTCAGCTTCGTACTAACTCTGTTTATACCAATATGACTTCTAGAACAAGCAACATTGCCCCAGAAGTTACTGCTCTCACTCCGGTAAAAATAGATTCGTATAAAGGTGAGATTTTGGTTACAACATAGTGTAAATATATGCATGTATTGATAACACGTTAAAAATGGTAAGGGACTTGATGCCAATGCACTCACTCATGAAGACACCCCAAATCAGCAGTATCATATATATATATATATATATATATATATATATATATATATATATATATATATGTCAGTAATATCCAGTCAGCGTCCTAAGACAATCAGAACTTTAGATATTAATTTAAAATTAGGGTGTTTAATTTCTGGAGTAGTTAATTCCCTTTGACCATTTTTGGGTTGATTAAAGGCACCTGGTGGCTGCCAAGGGGTTTTTTTAGGAGGAAAAAAATGACCCGATTAGCTGAGGGAATTAACATATATAAAAGAAGTAAACGAAGAAATATATGAAGATAATCGTTTAGTTTATAAGCTTACATCATTAATAAAATTTCACCGGCTACGAAAAATCTAGCAAATGTTCAAATTAGGATGGGTTAATTTACCGGAACATCCTTTCCCTGGTTTCATAATTTTCCAATATTTTATTATTTTAACCCCTTCAACTTTCTCCTGATAATTAAAATTTTTAGGTTTTTTTTTCTTCTTTTTTTTCATACACATATATATACAGTGATCCATATTTGCTGTTTTCCAACCTGAAATTAAGCGTATGGAGTCATCTAATGAGACGAAGAGTATAATAATATTCTTCGGTGAAATAAATTTAGAAAGACAATTAAACCAGGTTTGCTGGTTAGTTAATTGTTTGGGTTTTATGGCACATCAACCTTTGTAGGTTATTTAATGCCAAATCCATTCCCTACAAATAATCAGTTCTATTTCAAACAATTCAGTTTGGCATAAGTACGAAGTTTAATGAAAGTATACTGTTTAATCGTCAAAAACATCTCTATTTCAAGCTATTCAGTTTAATCAAACAGTTCTAATTCAAACAATTCAGGTTAGTATAAGTATAGTTTTTGTTTACACACAGTTAAGCCAGATTTGAGTTTTCTTCTAATTACATTAATATATATATATATATATATATATATATATATATATATATATATATATATATGTGTGTGTGTGTGTGTGTGTGTGTGTGTGTGTGTGTGTGCGTGTGTACTTGGGTGTATGAATATTTATATAAATAAAGAAAAGACAAACGATATGCTATGGAACGAACAAACCAAATACAAGGCATACCATTTTGGCGAGATGTTACGAATATAAACGAAGTTACCCGATTAACGTATGTAGTTGGGTATAAAGAAGAAAGATATTTGGTACACTGACTGCAATGATGGCAACTTTTTTCTTCCTTTTTTCTTTTTTTATTTGTTTTTGTTTTTTATATATTTTTTTAAGCTTCCTTGGAGGTAAAAATGGATGGACCTTTTGCGTTGTTCTAATTCTCAGGCAGTCATCACACTTCGCGGGACAAAAGTTTTTCTTTTTCTTTTTTTTTTTTGTAGTTTTTGAAAAAGTTCGTCAGATATTTTGCTTTTTGACACGTAGACGAACGGAGATCTTTTTTTTTCCGTTATTATTTTAGATAAAAGAATTGCGAAATCGAGTCTCTACGCATCCCAGTTGATACTAACACTCTAAAAGATTCCTTCGAGTTGTCGGTATCTAGGTGGTAAAGGAATTGTCCTATATCTTCTGCCCAAGCGATTTTTTTACTATACTTTTGGTCGTCATTAAAAGTAGTGTTGAGTTGACTGTTGAGTTTTGATTGTTTTAATAATTTGTAGCGTTTTGTTTTGAAGTTGTCGATTGTAACTTTTTCAGCATTTTGTTTTTAAACGTTCGGTTGGAAAAAGGCTTACTAATAGAGCTAGTGATTCCTTAATTAATTAATATTGTATATATATATATATATATATATATATATATATATATATATATATATATATATATATATTCTCCGCAGTGTACATAAATCAAACAAGTGATTACACTGATACACACATACATTCATACACACACACACACACACACACACATACACACACACACACACACACACACACACACACACACACACACACACACACACACACGTATATATATATATGCATGTTTGCTTAAATCATAAAGACAGATTTTGTCTACTTAATCTTATTAAGATCCTTTTAAGTTTCTTGATAGGTGGCTTTACTCATATAAACAACCCCTGATGATGGCCTATGAAAAGTCCGAAAGCGCTCGGGACAATTTTAGTAAATTCATCCACAAATTCGAACCTGAAACCAAGACACCTATCCGGAAACTTGAAAGGATCTTAATAAAATTATATAGACAAAATGTGTCTTTATTATTTAATCAAACCAGCTAAATGAAAGACTGCTGCTCAGCCACACACACACACACACACACACACACACATTGCATTAATAAGCTTGGGTAAGGAATGAATCAAACTATTGTCCCTCCAGCTATGGATAAATTTAGGGCCGACTGGTTTCTTTAACTTTTATATGTCAACCGATTTTTAAGGAAAACTCTGAATCGAAACCAATTAATCTCCGCTTGAAAATTGACATTTTGTCACATCCTGCTCAAGCAGAAGGGTTGGTAAATACGCATACACACTCACACACACACACACACATATATATATATATGTATGTATATATATATATATATATATATAAACATGTATGTGTGTGTGTTTCCTCTATGTATGAGAGCAAGTATATTTGTTCGTGTATGTATTTTGTAGCCCTTCCGCGCACACAGGATGTGACACAATATCATATATATATATATATATATATATATATATATATATATATATATATATATATATATATTATAACAGTGTTGGTTGTCACGAAATCACTTTGTGGGTTTGTGTCAAACCAAGTGCAATATAATATGGTGAGTGCTCAATATCTAGAAATATAGCTATTATATAATAATAATAATAATAATAATAATAATAATATATTAGATATATGTATATATAATTAATTCATGGAATTTAGACTGTGACCCCTGGGTTTCATGGAGTTTTTTGCAAAACAACAATAATCAGGCAGTTAAGAAAATTTTCTTAACTCCATGAAACCCCGGGGTTGCAGTCTAAATTCCATGAATTAAATATATATATCGAATATATATATATATATATATATATATATATCAATGGGTACTGGTTCGTATATATTTTTACGAAGCATTTAGAAAGATAATTACGATTTCATTTCTCTTTTTAATGCAACGTTTTCCGAATATATATATATATATATATATATATATATATATATATTCATGTGTGTACGTGTGTGTGTGTTTGTATACATATATATATATATTATAAAATGAATAGGTTCGCAAGTGAATTTGGCATTTTAGATTGTTGCTTTTTATAACTTTGCTCTGTAAGTGTTTCAGACTTTATAGTTGTCTTCAGGAGGCTAAGATTACAAGTAATTTAAAGACGTCTGTGAAGTCTGAAACACGTGTAAAATACCAAAATCACTTGCGAAATATATGCATTTTGCGATATTTACTGACTTTCGTGTGATTGAAAGAGATTAAAAAAAAACACATATATATATATGTGTTTGTGTGTGTGTGTGTGTTTGTTTGTTTGTGTGTGTGTGTGTGTTTGTGTGTGTGTGTGTGTGTGTGTGTGTGTGTGTGCTTTTCCTAAACATGACCGTTTTTCGGTCAAATTATCTTGAATTTTATAACATTTGTAAAGCCAAGTCAAAGTTCTGTGTGATGTTATATATATATATATATATATATATATATATATATGATTATACATACATATATATATATATATATATATATATATATTGAAGAGTGTATATTTAAACAGCAAGTTATCATTTAAGCAAGTTTTATTAAAGATGATGGAACACTGTTTATTATTTATTATTATTTTTAATTTCATTTTTTTAGGAATCCTTCTTATTTTTCTAGTGTTGGGATCTACATGCTAACGCAATAGTCCTATAACTTATGCCCACGAGCTTTTGACCATACATTTCATTAAGAATAACACCAACTCCGCTAAAATACACCTAAAATAAACCAATGTAGATTATAAATTTATATATCCATTTTGAGAGTGCCTTCCGAAAAACAAAATTAATTCATACATTGGTTAAACAACTACAACGTTATATCGGCGTCTTATTTATCACCATTCTGAAAATATCCCCATAAAACAACAGTTAATTATAAAACACAACAATAACACTAACTAACTTACACCTTCCGATGTAAGGAAGATTCTCGTTGATAATACAATGATTATATATAAAAACAATAATAAAAAACGATTACAAATCTTAGAAACGATGTGCATGAACCCCCCCCCCCAAAAAAAGCAAAAACAAACATAAGTAAATAGCATTTAACACAGGCACTAACATATTAAATATTTTTAATAACTAAAAATCACTAGCTCTATTAGTAAGCCTTTTTCCAACCGAACGTTTAAAAACAAAACGCTGAAAAAGTTACAACCGACAACTTCAAAACAAAACGCTAGAAATTATTAAAACTATCAAAACTCAACAGTCAACTCAACACTACTCTTAATGACGACCAAAAGTATGGTAAAAAATCGCTTGGGCAGAAGATACCGACACTCGATACCTAGATACCGACACTCGAAGGAGTCTTGAAAAAATAAAATTGAAATCAATAAAATGTTCCATCGTCTTTAAGAAAACTTGTTTGAATATATATATATATATATATATATATATATATATATATATATATATATATATATATATATATATATATATATATGTTATGCTGAAAAAATTTATTTTACTAAACCTTTCACATGAGCAAGATGCCACGCAATGTTAAGCCGAGTATAAATAGTTGGAATTCAGAGATTCCTTTCTCCTAGACTGGTTGCCGTGCCAAGGTCAATGAATTTACCCATAGCTGGAGAGTGAATAGTTGGATTCATATCTTTCCCAAGGGTCTTATTTCTGTGTAAAATGTAAACAGCATTGACTAAGGTTTGATCTCTATGGCAACGTACCATTTTCTACGACCTTAACCATTACATCACAAATGCCTCCTTCCTTTCTTTATATATATCTATATCTATCTATCTATATATAATTATAATATATATTTATATAATATTTACTATATATATAATTAGCAATATCAAGTCAGCGTTCGAAGACAGTGTGTGGATTATTCTTTTATAGAATATATGAGGAATATCATATAAATCTATGTGAAATGCTCGATGAATGGCTATTGTTACATCACTTATTTCCTTGCAGGTATATAACAAGTTTCACATTCAGAGCGCATATAGTGCAAGTAGAAGGAATTCAAACCTGGTTAATTTTCATTATAAAATTACAACTTAACCAGGTTTGAGTTTTTTTAATTGCACATGCCGGATACTGCTGGAGAATCAAGGACGAGATCGTAAGTGATGAACTCCTGTGGACCCCCGCATATGGCCAATCAAAAGCAGGACAGCCAGCTCGAACATACATACAGCAGCGATATGATGATACGAGATGTAACCCTGAAGACCTGCCAGAGGCGATGAATGATAAAGAGACGTGGAGAGAGAGGGTCAGGGATATCCGTGCTAGCCGCACAACATGATGATGATGATGATATATATATATATATATATTGGGAGAGAGAGAGAGAGAGAGAGAGAGAGAGAGATTTATATGTATGATTTCTATATATAAATATATATATATATATATATATATATATATAAAACTTTTAAAAACATTTGTTCATAGCTGTCTCTGTCTCTTTATATATATCTACTCACACACAAACATACACATGTGTATATATATTTTTGTGCTTACGTTTGAATATATGTACACATGTTTGAATATATATATATATATATATATATATATATATATATACTATTATGTAGATGAATGGCAAAATCACAACTCTATGCAATACATATTTCTCTCTGCGCTTGTGTGTCTGTTCACACACAGTTATATATATATATATATATATATATATATATATATATATATATATATATAGATAGATAGATATAGATGAACAGTGCATATATTGATTGATATACGTATGTATATGTCCACTTATATAAGAAAGAAGACAGCAACCACAGATGGACATGTTTCCCTAGTGGTCTAGTATTTAAAATTTTGAAATGACTGAATATATTCATATATTATCATTATGACGAGGTACAGCCTGCACGAATTTCCCCTAACTCTCTCCTGTCCTTCGTCTCTATTGTCTACCGCTTCTGGCTGGTCTTTCAGACTACATCTTAAATAAATGCAATTTTCCAAGCAACGGTCCTCTCCATTCTACTATATGGATTCACCATATGGACACTGACTAAGCGCGTAGAGAAAAAGCTTGACGGCAATTGCACGAGAATGCTAAGTGCTATATTGAACAAATCCTGGAAGTAACATCCACAAAAAAGTAGCAGCACGGCCACCTACCTCCCATCTCTCGAAGGGTGTCCTCGTGGTGTAATGGTTAAAGCGATGCACTGCGGAATCGTAGTACGCGAATTCGTAACTCCAGTCGCGCTATTACGTTCACTTTCGGGCAAATACCCTTGGGAAAGGTATGAACCCCCTTATTCTCCCTCCAGCTATGGGTAAATAGTAGGACGGACTAGGTTCTTCAGCCTTGGTGAGGCAACTAGTCTAGGAGAAAGAAAACTCTGAATCAAACCTGTTAAACTCCGCTTAAAAACTGACCTTGTGTCATATCCTGCCCGAGCGGAGGGGTTGGTAAATAGTACCTCCCATCTCTAAAACAATCCAAATTAGATGTACAAGATATGCGAGGACACTACTGGAGAAGTGTGGACAAACTCATAAGTGACGTTCTCTTGTGGACCCCTTCACACAGACGAGCAGGTGTTGGATGACCAGGTACAACTTATCTACAACAGCTCTGTACGGACACATTTATATATATATATATTATATATATATATATATATAAACGGGTACACACGGGCACACACACACACACACACGCACATATATCTATATGCATATTTTGTAGTTGATGTATCTATCTGTAGGTGTTATCAGTTTCGGATTTTCTACTGAGATTATGAGCACAAAGCTGTTGGTTATTTCTCTCTGCATCCTGTTCTAATGTTAATAAACAGTCTTG
This sequence comes from Sepioteuthis lessoniana, assembly GCA_963585895.1. Classification (NCBI taxonomy): domain Eukaryota; kingdom Metazoa; phylum Mollusca; class Cephalopoda; order Myopsida; family Loliginidae; genus Sepioteuthis; species Sepioteuthis lessoniana. The sequence goes on along the minus strand of OY757931.1, from coordinate 67,343,089 downwards.
TCAATAGCATGACACAATGGTAGACACAGGAAGGTTATAAATGAACCCGTGGGTAGACATGTTCATGTTCGTATTCCTATCTATCAATGTCCGTTCATGCATATCCATGAGTTTTACTCAAAACGAGATCAACGGGTTTATGTACTCCCATGGACCCCCACATATGGCCGGGCAAAAGCAGAGCGGCCCGCTCGAACATACATACCCAACTATGTGAGGATACGGGATGTAGGCCTGAAGACCTGCCAGAGGCGATGAACGATAGGGAGAAGTGGCGAGAGGGTCAGGGTTATCCGTGCTTGTGGCACGACAGGACGATGATAATGATGATTTATCTATCGATATATGTATCTTGGTCCATTTTGGGAATTATTTCCTTTTGTGAATACGTTGGATATATTCTCAAGAGTCAATCAAAGAGACGGTGGAAAAATGAAAATAATTGTTTTTCATGTTTGTGTGTGTTTTATGAGCTTAGTAATCCTATTTACCAACCCCTCCGCTCGGGCAGGATAAGACACAAGGTCAGTTTTTTAAGCGAAGTTTAACAGGTTTGAATTCAGAGTTTTCCTTCTCCTAGACTAGTTGCCTAACCAAGGCTGAAGAACCTAGTCTGTCCTACTATCTACCCATAGCTGGAGGGAGAATAATTGGATTCATACCTTTCCCAAGGGTATTAGTGCTATGTGAAATGCAATCAGTCTCGTCCCGGATTTGAACTCGTGTCGCCGTGTCCATTTCCTACGACGATAACCAGTACACCACGAGCACCTTCAAAATATGTTTGTGTAATAAAGCTATGTACTAATTTAAGCTGTGACATATTCCAGAAGCGCAGGGCACGCAATGAGAATTTAATTCAATAGTAATTAATCTAGAAGTCGAATTCGCTATTACACCAAACGAAGTATCATATACTGGGTACAAAAGATATTCTCCCATATTTTAACTTGTCAATAGAGTAGTGAAAGTGAATTTGAGCAAGTGGTTATGGTAGATCCATCAAGTTAATCATAATTTTTTCCCATACGGTCAGTTACAATCATATTTTGCACCAGTGAACACCACGTGTTTGCTGGTGAGATTTTTTTTTCAGACTAGTGAATCTGTGATTGCTACATAACGAGCTTTTCGTGCTCATTTGCCGTTACGTCGGAATGATGCTGGTCCGATAGAATTTTCAACAGAATGCAGTATCGAATTCCTAGACTTTAGCTAGATGAAGCTACCATTACTACTTGCCCAACTTCACTTGCACGACACAGGTGACAGTTTAAAATGTTGGAGATATTTATGCCACACCCTATATATATATAAGTAAGTAAAGTTGGCGACCGTAGTCGAGGGTTACCAGAAGGCTCCCTTTTCAATAGCTACTACACCGAGGTGTATGGGAGGGCGCTACTCCTTTCCCTGGATTGCTCCATTTTACCCTCGATACTTACCTTATATTGCTGAGTGTTAACCAAGGAGGTATCAAGTACCATTTTTAAAGCCTTTGGTATGACGCGACCTGGGATTGAACCCAGGTCTCCCGGATCATTTGTGAACACTCTATCCAAACAATTAAAAGCTCATGACTTAGCGTTTCATGTTGGGGCTCATCAATTGAGTTAATACTGAACCATTAATTAGCAGCTATCGACTGCGTGAAACTTTGAGTCATGAGTTTTTTGTACTGTTTTCGTGCATTGAACACTCTAAAGATTTTACGGAATAAAAATGTTTTTAGAGTTAAATTTTAAGCATAATTTTTTTCTGCGTAAGGTGAAGGCGCAATTGATCACTGTACAGTAGCCTGAAGACTGAAGAGGTTTTGCTTTGGTTGCAAGAACCTCGACGATCAAGAAGGTTTAAAATAATGGATTCTGAGGCAGGGCACCAAACCATAGAGACACATTCAGTGCATAGCTCTTAGTCGCAGATTATCAGGCGAGCTAGGCATCGTACAGTTCTGCGTAGTTCGTCACCTTCACAACCTCGGCAAAAGCATTCCGAACTGCCGAATTGTACACCATGTTACTAAAATTTGCAAAACTTTTGACTCACTGTAGTACGAGGGCGCTGATTTTAGTTTACGTCGAACAAAAGCCAAGATTACTGATGAAAAATAATTTACACAGCGTCTTCAAATGAATATTCTCCGGCCTTTTGTTGCCCAGTTAGCGGGAGCTATAGAATATACAGGCTGATTCTCTGCATATGGGTAAGACACCCCACCAACGAGCGTCCTGATATGACACTAAACCAACTGATGGTGAGAATTCAAGCTCGGGAGTTCTCGGAAATGTGTAATACTAATGCATCCAAATGATTCTTAGATTGAATTATTATTATTACATAGTAATACTCGAAACCATTAACTGTGTGCAAACAAATAAATGATGTCCAATAGAATTAATCGTGTTATATAGCAATAGCTGAAACCATTTAACTGTGTGCAAACAAATAAATGATGTCCAATAGAATTAATCGTGTTATATAGCAATAGCTGAAACCATTTAACTGTGTGCAAACAAATAAATGATGTCCAATAGAATTAATCGTGTTATATAGCAATAGCTGAAACCATTTAACTGTGTGCAAACAAATAAATGATGTCCAATAGAATTAATCGTGTTATATAGCAATAGCTGAAACCATTTAACTGTGTGCAAACAAATAAATGATGTCCAATAGAATTAATCGTGTTATATAGCAACAGCTGAAACCATTTAACTGTGTACAAACAAATGTTCTCTGGCTTGCTTAAAATGTTACCTAATAACAATTCGTTTACAAACCATTTAATGGCCCAGTCGCCTTGGACTGTAGAATACACCGACTTCACCTCTGCAAAAGGGTAGCCCCTGCCAAAGAGTGTCCAGGATATGACACTAAATAATCTGATGGTGCGGTTCCAGTAATGTTGGAGCTTTGGGGAATGCGGAGTACCCCTTCATTGTCATTGCTCTCAGGTCCACTCTGACCCGGAGTGGTAGCACCTGATTGGATCTTATCTATGGGTCAAATAGAACTAAATTGCGTACTCTTTTAAAACTGAATTCCTTGAAATAGAACTGTTTTGACATGTAAACTGTGCACTTATGCTAAACATAATTGTTTGAAATAGAACAGTTTTTGATATTTAAACTGTACTACGACAAAATGAATTGTGCGAAATTGAACTGTTTCGACATTTAACTGTGTGTAAAAAAAAACTATACTAATACTAAACTGAATTGTTTGAATTAGAACTGTTTGACTAAACAGAATTGCTTGAAATAGAAATGTTTTTGACAATTGAACTGTTTACTAATAATCAGTTTAGTGAATTGTTAGAAATAGAACTTTATTTGTATAAATGTATGTTCGTGCTGGTCGTCCTGCTTTTGCTCGACCTTGTGTGGGGATCTATAAGAGTACATCACTTATGAGTTCGTCCCTGCTTCTCCAGCAGTATCCTGCATGTCTGGTTCGCCTAACTTGAATAGTTTTCGTGATAGGAGGCGGGTGGCCGTACAGTTGGTGTCTTGTGGGGTGTTGCTGCCTGGACTTGTTCAAGATTGCTCGCAGCATTCTTGTGTAATTGCCGTCTAGCTTCTTCTCACGACCAGCACGAACATACATTCAGCAACTATGTGAGGATACGAGATGTTGTCCAGAAGACCTGCCAGAGGCAATGAACGATAGGGAAAATTGGCGAGAGAGGGTCAGGGATATCCGTGCTACCAGCACGACATGATGATGATGATGATGATGATGATTTGTATAAAAAATGGATTTGGCATTAAATAAGCTACAGAAGTTGATGCCGTAAAAACCAACCAACCAACCGAACCATTTAACTGCCCAAACAAATGACTTATGTTATATTGAATTGTTTTTGTTACATAGCAATACTTGAGAGAATTTAGCCATGTGCAAATCAATTATTAGTGTTAGATAGCTATTCTTGAAACTATTTAACTGTGTGCTAGCAAATCAGCTCTGGCTTTTTTAAAAATGTTACCATAAACTATACATTTACAAATCATATATATTTAATATATATAAATTAACATATATATATATATATATATATATATATATATATATATATATATATATATATATATATATAAAGAGGATTTGCTATTAAATATCCAACGAGAGTTGTTATGTCATAAAAGGCAACCAAATCATATCATATATATATATATATATATATATATACTAAGAGTTGATATACCGTATGATGAACCTAAGAACCAACCAACCAACCAACCAACCAGGCTTTTATAACAAACACACACACACACACACACACACACACACACAATGTGTTATTAAGAGTATTCGATCAGTGTAGTAAAATTCTCTCTATACATTGAACTTGTCTCACCCGGTCAACTGACGTAAACGGCTCCCCAAAACATGTATAAGTGCACATAGATAACTCGCAGGGTTATGGTTAACGAGTCAGTCTCAAGGAAATATCACTGGTGCACTGACTATGATCCTCACTCTGTGTGTGATCATTGTGCTTCCGTAGTAAAGTAAGCTAAATTTAGAAAAAAAAGTATCACTTTGCGGCGTGTGCAATTATTAAAAAGATACTCTCGTAAATAATTGATAGCGTGCGGTCAGTTTGATTCCTGTTGGAAAGACCACTTTTGAAACATTGTGCCTGACGGAAACAAGCATTTGGACAGTGTGTTACAGTGACTCACTATTAACAACATCGTTTCTCCTCTTTCTCTCTTTCTCTCCCCGTAGCTCAGTCGATTGAGACTGTAGAATACACTGACTGCTCTTCTGCAGGGTGGTAAGACTCCTCCAACGAGTGTCCTAGATATGACACTAAACAATCCGATGGTGCCGTTCCAATAATGCTGAAGCTTTGGGGAATGCGGAGTACCTCTTCATTACCATCGCTCCCTGGTTCTCTCTGGCTCAAAATGGTAGCACTCGATAGGGTCCTATCTATGGGTCAAATAGAACTAAACGGTGTAATTACGCTAAAGGGAACTGTTTGAAATTAACTGTTTTGACATTTAAACTGCGTACTTATACTAAATAGAATTGTTTGATATAGAGCTCTTTATTTTTTTAAAAACGGATTTGGTATTAGCTAACATACAATGGTTGATATGCCATAAAAAAATCCAACCAACCAACCAACCAACTAACCAAGCAAAGTTTCATGTCTTTTAGGAACCTCTGGTGGTGTAATGGTTAGCAAGCTAACCAGTCATGTTATTTGCACACAGTTAAATGGTTAAACAGTTCTATCTGACCCATAGTTTGGACCCTAACATGTTTTACCACTCCTAGTCAGAGAAGACTAGGGAGTAATGACAATGAAGTGACACTCCACGTTCTTCAAAGCTCCAAGACTGAAATTTCATCATCAAATGATTTCGTGTCATATTCAAGACATTCATTGGGGAGGGGTTTGGTTTCTTTGTTTAATGGCATATCAACCTTTGTTAGGTTATTTAATGCCAAAGCTATTCTCATAGAAGAACAGTAGTGGTACTATTTAACCCATAGCTGGGAGGATAAGGGGGTTCATACCTTTCCTAACGGTATTTGTCCAAAAGTGAAGGGGTCAACTGTTTGGTTTGGTTTCTTTGTTTAATGGCATATCAACCTTTGTAAGGTTATTTAATGCCGAAAGCCATTCTCCTAGAAGAACAGTAGTGGTACTATTTAACCTATAGCTGGGGGGATAAGGGGGTTCATACCTTTCCCAACGGTATTTTTTCGAAAGTGAACGTAATAGCGCGACTGGAGTACGAATTCGCTTACTACGATTCCGCAGTTCATCACTTTAACCATTACACCACGAGGACACCTTGGGGAGGGGTCTTATCCTCTGTAGAAATACAGTTGGTGTATTCTGCTAGAGAGAGAGAGAGAGAGAGAGAGAGAGAGAGAGAGAGAGAGTACTTAAGTATTATCAGAAAGCTTAAAAAACTGTTTAGTATGAAGTTGACGGTCATACCAATTGTATGTGGTACACTTAGGACATTCCCTAAAAG
>OY757931.1:67329584-67332084 GCA_963585895.1 Sepioteuthis lessoniana | reverse complement strand
CATAAAATTTATTAATATATTTTGAAATATTTACATGCATTTTTTTTCCCTCCCGATATATATATATATATATATATATATATATATATATATATATATATATATATATATATATATATATACGGAAGAAAATAATGGATAGTAATCCGACAATTTGTGAAGAAAAATTGACAACAAGCAATCCAAATAGAAAGTTGGGATTTACAGAGAAACAGAGTCAGTCGACACTATAGCGTTTCGGTTCTGCTGAACCATCATCAGGACTGTGAGGGGTTTTATTAGTGATGTTAAGTGTAGATGGATGTCTAAAAAGTGTAAAAATATATAAAGATTTGGAAAAGTTGTACTAGAAAAGTTGGCTGTTTATGACATATATATATATATATATATATATATATATATACATATATATAATAGAGAGTTGTGATATATCTCTCGTGTATTAAATATTCTTTTTTTACTGTACATAAAGATTATCACATTATTATTATCTGCTCTTAAACATGCATGTTTTCAGCCGTTTGCTTAGGAGAGGGACTCATAAACAAAAACAATTGAACACCTTAATACCGAGGCGGGTATATCCCTCCTACGCAAACATGCACACACACACACACACACACACACACACACACACACACACACACACACACACACACACACAAATTCCATACACCCATACGAGTATACATATGTACACTAACAGATACACTGGTACAGGCTCATACTATCGAACATTATAAGTACATATTGTAAAATAAAAGTTAATTGATTTTATATATATATATATATATATATATATATATATATATATATATATTATAACAGTGTTGGTTGTCACTAAATCACTTTGTGGGTTTGTGTCGAACCAAGTGCAATATAATATGGAGAGTGCTCAATATCGAAGATAGAGCTATTTTTAAATAATAATAATAAATAAATATATATTAGATATATATATTTATATTTAATTCATGGAATTTAGACTGCGACTCCTTAAACTCCATGAAACCCAGGGGTCACAGTCTAAATTCCATTAATTAAATATGTATATCTAATATATATTTATTTATTTATTATTAATTATATATATATATATATATATATGTGTGTGTGTGTGTGTGTGTGTGTGCATATATGTTTATATGTCTGTTTTCAGGTTTCTTTTTATATGTAATTGGGTGTGTTGATGTATATATATATATATATATCATCATCATCATCATCATCATGTCATGCTGCTAGCAGGGATATATATATATATATATATATATGTGTGTGTGTGTGTGTGTGTGTATGCACATATGTTTATATGTCTGTTTTCAGGTTTCTTTTTATATGTAATTGGGTGTGTTGATATATAGATATAGATATATATATATATATATATCATGATGAGGATTATGTTGTGCTGCCAGCATGGATATATATATATATATATATATATATATATATATATGTGTGTGTGTGTGAGTGTGTGTGTGCGCGCGCACGCGCATGTGTATACACATACATATATATATTCTTTTTTTTTTGCTTATATGGATATTTTCAAATTTTCATTATACTTTTAAAAATTGTCCATATACACCCACACACATTCATATTTACACTCACACGCGTGAACGCGCGCGTGCGCTCACACACACACACACACACACATGTCTCTGTTTATGAGCATGAGTACGCATCAACTACAAACAAAGCCACCCACATGTACAGAAAGCGGCACTGTTCATATTTCTGTCGTATTTGTACGATGTATATGTCATCCATATATCTTGTAATCTACGTGATTTTTACCGAGGTGTATTTTCAGATGTTCATATAGATAAATACAGATATACGCGTATTCACAGATATTCTTAGATGTGTGTGCGCGTATCTTTATCTATTTTTTTTTTCATCTATATATACCGGGAAATCGCTTGAGGCATTTTTAGTAACTTTTAATATACAAACCTATTCTACATATGCGTCTCATTTCTGATATCCATATACATACTAAAGAAATAAACACAGGTACACACACACACACACACGCACACACACACACACACACACACACGCATACACACACACACGCACGCATACGCACACACACACACGTATATACGTATATCTCCATCAATATATAGGAATCTCGGGACAAAAGAAAACCGGGTTACTTGAGACTTACCGTTGATAAAGCCTTTCGGGTCGTTCTATCGCTGGTGAGAAATGTAATTTTGGGGGATACCCTGTTCGGAACACCTAAAGTAAACCCTTCTTTTTGTTTTTTTTTCTCGCTTCAAACCCACCGATCGTTCGTTATCTCGTAGGTTCACGTTTTTTCACGCAAACTAGAATACAGTATCAAATAAATGGGCGCTTGGCTCCGCGCACAGACAGAATATCCTGTATACAGAAGCACACGGGCTCCCACATGTGTTTATATATATATATATATATATATATATATATATATATATATATATATAGTTTAGGTTTGTCTGGTACA
>OY757931.1:67314444-67326884 GCA_963585895.1 Sepioteuthis lessoniana | reverse complement strand
ATTGACTAAGGTTTGATCTCTATGGCAACGTACCATTTTCTACGACCTTAACCATTACATCACAAATGCCTCCTTCCTTTCTTTATATATATCTATATCTATCTATCTATATATAATTATAATATATATTTATATAATATTTACTATATATATAATTAGCAATATCAAGTCAGCGTTCGAAGACAGTGTGTGGATTATTCTTTTATAGAATATATGAGGAATATCATATAAATCTATGTGAAATGCTCGATGAATGGCTATTGTTACATCACTTATTTCCTTGCAGGTATATAACAAGTTTCACATTCAGAGCGCATATAGTGCAAGTAGAAGGAATTCAAACCTGGTTAATTTTCATTATAAAATTACAACTTAACCAGGTTTGAGTTTTTTTAATTGCACATGCCGGATACTGCTGGAGAATCAAGGACGAGATCGTAAGTGATGAACTCCTGTGGACCCCCGCATATGGCCAATCAAAAGCAGGACAGCCAGCTCGAACATACATACAGCAGCTATATGATGATACGAGATGTAACCCTGAAGACCTGCCAGAGGCGATGAATGATAAAGAGACGTGGAGAGAGAGAGGGTCAGGGATATCCGTGCTAGCCGCACGACATGATGATGATGATGATATATATATATATATATATATTGGGAGAGAGAGAGAGAGAGAGAGAGAGAGAGAGAGATTTATATGTATGATTTATATATATATATATATATATATATAAAACTTTTAAAAACATTTGTTCATGGCTGTCTCTGTCTCTTTATATATATATCTACTCACACACAAACATACATATGTGTATATATATTTTTGTGCTTACGTTTGAATATATGTACACATGTTTGAATATATATATATATATATATATATATATATACTATTATGTAGATGAATGGCAAAATCACAACTCTATGCAATACATATTTCTCTCTGCGCTTGTGTGTCTGTTCACACACAGTTATATATATATATATATATATATATATATATATATATAGATAGATAGATAGATAGATAGATAGATATAGATGAACAGTGCATATATTGATTGATATACGTATGTATATGTCCACTTATATAAGAAAGAAGACAGCAACCACAGATGGACATGTTTCCCTAGTGGTCTAGTATTTAAAATTTTGAAATGACTGAATATATTCATATATTATCATTATGACGAGGTACAGCCTGCACGAATTTCCCTAACTCTCTCCTGTCCTTCGTCTCTATTGTCTACCGCTTCTGGCTGGTCTTCCAGACTACATCCTAAATAAAATGCAATTTTTCCAAGCAACGGTCCTCTCCATTCTACTATATGGATTCACCATATGGACACTGACTAAGCGCGTAGAGAAAAAGCTTGACGCCAATTGCACGAGAATGCTAGGTGCTATATTGAACAAATCCTGGAAGTAACATCCCACAAAAAAAGTAGCAGCACGGCCACCTACCTCCCATCTCTAAAACAATCCAAATTAGATGTACAAGATATGCGAGACACTACTGGAGAAGTGTGGACAAACTCATAAGTGACGTTCTCTTGTGGACCCCTTCACACAGACGAGCAGGTGTTGGATGACCAGGTACAACTTATCTACAACAGCTCTGTACGGACACAATTTGTATATATATATATATATATATATATAAACGGGTACACACGGGCACACACACACACACACACACACGCACATATATATATGCATATTTTGTAGTTGATGTATCTATCTGTAGGTGTTATCAGTTTCGGATTTTCTACTGAGATTATGAGCACAAAGCTGTTGGTTATTTCTCTCTGCATCCTGTTCTAATGTTAATAAACAGTCTTGTCAATAGCATGACACAATGGTAGACACAGAAGGTTATAAATGAACCCGTGGGTAGACATGTTCATGTTCGTATTCCTATCTATCAATGTCCGTTCATGCATATCCATGAGTTTTACTCAAAACTAGATCAACGGGTTTATGTACTCCTATGGACCCCCACATATGGCCGGGCAAAAGCAGAGCGGCCAGCTCGAACATACATACCCCAACTATGTGAGGATACGGGATGTAGGCCTGAAGACCTGCCAGAGGCGATGAACGATAGGGAGAAGTGGCGAGAGGGTCAGGGTTATCCGTGCTTGTGGCACGACAGGACGATGATAATGATGATTTATCTATCGATATATGTATCTTGGTCCATTTTGGGAATTATTTCCTTTTGTGAATACGTTGGATATATTCTCAAGAGTCAATCAAAGAGACGGTGGAAAAATGAAAATAATTGTTTTTCATGTTTGTGTGTGTTTTATGAGCCTTAGTAATCCTATTTACCAACCCCTCCGCTCGGGCAGGATAAGACACAAGGTCAGTTTTTTTAAGCGAAGTTTAACAGGTTTGAATTCAGAGTTTTCCTTCTCCTAGACTAGTTGCCTAACCAAGGCTGAAGAACCTAGTCTGTCCTACTATTTACCCATAGCTGGAGGGAGAATAATTGGATTCATACCTTTCCCAAGGGTATTAGTGCTATGTGAAATGCAATCAGTCTCGTCCCGGATTTGAACTCGTGTCGCCGTGTCCATTTCCTACGACGATAACCAGTACACCACGAGCACCTTCAAAATATGTTTGTGTAATAAAGCTATGTACTAATTTAAGCTGTGACATATTCCCAGAAGCGCAGGGCACGCAATGAGAATTTAATTCAATAGTAATAATCTAGAAGTCGAATTCGCTATTACACCAAACGAAGTATCATATACTGGGTACAAAAGATATTCCTCCCATATTTTAACTTGTCAATAGAGTAGTGCAAGTGAATTTGAGCAAGTGGTAATGGTAGATCCATCAAGTTAATCATAATTTTTTCCCATACGGTCAGTTACAATCATATTTTGCACCAGTGAACACCACGTGTTTGCTGGTGAGATTTTTTTTCAGACTAGTGAATCTGGGATTGCTACATAACGAGCTTTTCGTGCTCATTTGCCGTTACGTCGGAATGATGCTGGTCCGGATAGAATTTTCAACAGAATGCAGTATCGAATTCCTAGACTTTAGCTAGATAAAGCTACCATTACTACTTGCCCAACTTCACTTGCACGACACAGGTGACAGTTTAAAATGTTGGAGATATTTATGCCACACCCTATATATATATATAAGTAAGTAAAGTTGGCGACCGTAGTCGAGGGCGACCAGAAGGCTCCCTTTTCAATAGCTACTACACCGAGGTGTAGGGGAGGGCGCTACTCCTTTCCCTGGATTGCTCCATTTTACCCTCGATACTTACCTTATATTGCTGAGTGTTAACCAAGGAGGTATCAAGTACCATTTTTAAAGCCTTTGGTATGACGCGACCTGGGATTGAACCCAGGTCTCCCGGATCATTTGTGAACACTCTACCCAAACAATTAAAAGCTCATTACTTAGCGTTTCATGTTGGGGCTCATCAATTGAGTTAATACTGAACCATTAATTAGCAGCTATCGACTGCGTGAAACTTTGAGTCATGAGTTTTTTGTACTGTTTTCGTGCATTGAACACTCTAAAGATTTTACGGAATAAAAATGTTTTTAGAGTTAAATTTTAAGCATAATTTTTTTCTGCGTAAGGTGAAGGCGCAATTGATCACTGTACAGTAGCCTGAAGACTGAAGAGGTTTTGCTTTGGTTGCAAGAACCTCGACGATCAAGAAGGTTTAAAATAATGGATTCTGAGGCAGGGCACCAAACCATAGAGACACATTCAGTGCATAGCTCTTAGTCGCAGATTATCAGGCGAGCTAGGCATCGTACAGTTCTGCGTAGTTCGTCACCTTCACAACCTCGGCAAAAGCATTCCGAACTGCCGAATTGTACACCATGTTACTAAAATTTGCAAAACTTTTGACTCACTGTAGTACGAGGGCGCTGATTTTAGTTTACGTCGAACAAAAGCCAAGATTACTGATGAAAAATAATTTACACAGCGTCTTCAAATGAATATTCTCCGGCCTTTTGTTGCCCAGTTAGCGGGAGCTATAGAATATACAGGCTGATTCTCTGCATATGGGTAAGACACCCCACCAACGAGCGTCCTGATATGACACTAAACCAACTGATGGTGAGAATTCAAGCTCGGGAGTTCTCGGAAATGTGTAATACTAATGCATCCAAATGATTCTTAGATTGAATTATTATTATTACATAGTAATACTCGAAACCATTTAACTGTGTGCAAACAAATAAATGATGTCCAATAGAATTAATCGTGTTATATAGCAATAGCTGAAACCATTTAACTGTGTGCAAACAAATAAATGATGTCCAATAGAATTAATCGTGTTATATAGCAATAGCTGAAACCATTTAACTGTGTGCAAACAAATAAATGATGTCCAATAGAATTAATCGTGTTATATAGCAACAGCTGAAACCATTTAACTGTGTGCAAACAAATAAATGATGTCCAATAGAATTAATCGTGTTATATAGCAATAGCTGAAACCATTTAACTGTGTGCAAACAAATAAATGATGTCCAATAGAATTAATCGTGTTATATAGCAACAGCTGAAACCATTTAACTGTGTACAAACAAATGTTCTCTGGCTTGCTTAAAATGTTACCTAATAACAATTCGTTTACAAACCATTTAATGGCCCAGTCGCCTTGGACTGTAGAATACACCGACTTCACCTCTGCAAAAGGGTAGCCCCCTGCCAAAGAGTGTCCAGGATATGACACTAAATAATCTGATGGTGCGGTTCCAGTAATGTTGGAGCTTTGGGGAATGCGGAGTACCCCTTCATTGTCATTGCTCTCAGGTCCACTCTGACCCGGAGTGGTAGCACCTGATTGGATCTTATCTATGGGTCAAATAGAACTAAATTGCGTACTCTTTTAAAACGGAATTCCTTGAAATAGAACTGTTTTGACATGTAAACTGTGCACTTATGCTAAACATAATTGTTTGAAATAGAACAGTTTTTGATATTTAAACTGTACTACGACAAAATGAATTGTGCGAAATTGATCTGTTTCGACATTTAACTGTGTGTAAAAAAAAACTATACTAATACTAAACTGAATTGTTTGAATTAGAACTGTTTGACTAAACAGAATTGCTTGAAATAGAAATGTTTTTGACAATTGAACTGTTTACTAATAATCAGTTTAGTGAATTGTTAGAAATAGAACTTTATTTGTATAAATGTATGTTCGTGCTGGTCGTCCTGCTTTTGCTCGACCTTGTGTGGGGATCTATAAGAGTACATCACTTATGAGTTCGTCCCTGCTTCTCCAGCAGTATCCTGCATGTCTGGTTCGCCTAACTTGAATAGTTTTCGTGATAGGAGGCGGGTGGCCGTACAGTTGGTGTCTTGTGGGGTGTTGCTGCCTGGACTTGTTCAAGATTGCTCGCAGCATTCTTGTGTAATTGCCGTCTAGCTTCTTCTCACGACCAGCACGAACATACATTCAGCAACTATGTGAGGATACGAGATGTTGTCCAGAAGACCTGCCAGAGGCAATGAACGATAGGGAAAATTGGCGAGAGAGGGTCAGGGATATCCGTGCTACCAGCACGACATGATGATGATGATGATGATGATGATGATTTGTATAAAAAATGGATTTGGCATTAAATAAGCTACAGAAGTTGATGCCGTAAAAACCAACCAACCAACCGAACCATTTAACTGCCCAAACAAATGACTTATGTTATATTGAATTGTTTTTGTTACATAGCAATACTCGAGAGAATTTAGCCATGTGCAAATCAATTATTAGTGTTAGATAGCTATTCTTGAAACTATTTAACTGTGTGCTAGCAAATCAGCTCTGGCTTTTTTAAAAATGTTACCATAAACTATACATTTACAAATCATATATATTTAATATATATAAATTAACATATATATATATATATATATATATATATATATATATATATATATATATAAAGAGGATTTGCTATTAAATATCCAACGAGAGTTGTTATGTCATAAAAGGCAACCAAATCATATCATATATATATATATATATATATATATATATATATATATATACTAAGAGTTGATATACCGTATGATGAACCTAAGAACCAACCAACCAACCAACCAACCAACCAGGCTTTTATAACAAACACATATACACACACACACACACAATGTGTTATTAAGAGTATTCGATCAGTATAGTAAAATTCTCTCTATACATTGAACTTATCTCACCCGGTCAACTGACGTAAACGGCTCCCCAAAACATGTATAAGTGCACATAGATAACTCGCAGGGTTATGGTTAACGAGTCAGTCTCAAGGAAATATCACTGGTGCACTGACTATGATCCTCACTCTGTGTGTGATCATTGTGCTTCCGTAGTAAAGTAAGCTAAATTTAGAAAAAAAAGTATCACTTTGCGGCGTGTGCAATTATTAAAAAGATACTCTCGTAAATAATTGATAGCGTGCGGTCAGTTTGATTCCTGTTGGAAAGACCACTTTTGAAACATTGTGCCTGACGGAAACAAGCATTTGGACAGTGTGTTACAGTGACTCACTATTAACAACATCGTTTCTCCTCTTTCTCTCTTTCTCTCCCCGTAGCTCAGTCGATTGAGACTGTAGAATACACTGACTGCTCTTCTGCAGGGTGGTAAGACTCCTCCAACGAGTGTCCTAGATATGACACTAAACAATCCGATGGTGCCGTTCCAATAATGCTGAAGCTTTGGGGAATGCGGAGTACCTCTTCATTACCATCGCTCCCTGGTTCTCTCTGGCTCAAAATGGTAGCACTCGATAGGGTCCTATCTATGGGTCAAATAGAACTAAACGGTGTAATTACGCTAAAGGGAACTGTTTGAAATTAACTGTTTTGACATTTAAACTGCGTACTTATACTAAATAGAATTGTTTGATATAGAGCTCTTTATTTTTTTAAAAACGGATTTGGTATTAGCTAACATACAATGGTTGATATGCCATAAAAAAATCCAACCAACCAACTAACCAAGCAAAGTTTCATGTCTTTTAGGAACCTCTGGTGGTGTAATGGTTAGCAAGCTAACCAGTCATGTTATTTGCACACAGTTAAATGGTTAAACAGTTCTATCTGACCCATAGTTTGGACCCTAACATGTTTTACCACTCCTAGTCAGAGAAGACTAGGGAGTAATGACAATGAAGTGACACTCCACGTTCTTCAAAGCTCCAAGACTGAAATTTCATCATCAAATGATTTCGTGTCATGTTCAAGACATTCATTGGGGAGGGGTTTGGTTTCTTTGTTTAATGGCATATCAACCTTTGTTAGGTTATTTAATGCCAAAGCTATTCTCATAGAAGAACAGTAGTGGTACTATTTAACCCATAGCTGGGAGGATAAGGGGGTTCATACCTTTCCTAACGGTATTTGTCCAAAAGTGAAGGGGTCAACTGTTTGGTTTGGTTTCTTTGTTTAATGGCATATCAACCTTTGTAAGGTTATTTAATGCCGAAAGCCATTCTCCTAGAAGAACAGTAGTGGTACTATTTAACCTATAGCTGGGGGGATAAGGGGGTTCATACCTTTCCCAACGGTATTTTTTCGAAAGTGAACGTAATAGCGCGACTGGAGTACGAATTCGCTTACTACGATTCCGCAGTTCATCACTTTAACCATTACACCACGAGGACACCTTGGGGAGGGGTCTTATCCTCTGTAGAAATACAGTTGGTGTATTCTGCTAGAGAGAGAGAGAGAGAGAGAGAGAGAGAGAGAGAGAGAGAGAGAGAGAGAGTACTTAAGTATTATCAGAAAGCTTAAAAAACTGTTTAGTATGAAGTTGACGGTCATACCAATTGTATGTGGTACACTTAGGACATTCCCTAAAAGCTTGGAAAAGAAATTAGAGGAACAAAGGATCAGAGCAAGGATCGAAACCATGCAGACCACAGCATTATTAAGATCGGCCAGAATACTACGAAAAGTCCTGGAGACCTGAGGAGACATGCTGTCATTCAGACTTCAGTGAAAGACCATTTACTAAAGCTGGTGTAAAAACATGAAAGACACAGAGGAATAGAAAGGCTGCCGCAAAGAAACTAGAGAGACATGAGAGCTACTATATACTGATCCTCAAGGAGACAAAAACGAGACGGAAAAATTTAGCTATGGCATGGATTGACTATGAAAAGACTTACGATAAGGTCCCACAAAGCTGGATAATAGACTGTTTCAAAATGTGCAAGATATCTGACAAAGTCATTAAGTTTATCGAGAAAACTATGGAAAACTGGTGAGTAGAATGACAGCAGGAGGAAAAAGGTCAGCTGAGGTAAAAATCTCGAGAGGTGTGTTCCAAGTAGATGCGTTATAACCATTATTATTTGTCATTGCGATTATACCTCTCTATCACATACTCAGGAAACGCACCAGCGGATACAAACTTGGTAAATCGCAAAAGATGAATCATCTAACATCAAACTGTTTGCTAAAAAGGGAAAAAATGAAAACTCTAATACAGGCAGTGAGAATATACATTTAGAACATAGAGATGGAATTTGGCATAGAAAAATGTGACATGCTAATAATGAAAAGCGGAAATGACACATGACAGACGGAATGGAACTAATAAATAAAGAAAAATATGAACACTCAGAATATAGAAGACTTACAAATATTTGGGAATATTGGAAGCAGACCCCATCAAAAAAGTGGAGATAAAAGAAAAATTAAAAAAAAGGTATCTCAGGAGAACAAGAAAACCATCCGAAACCAAACTATATAGCAGAAATCTCGTCAAAGGGATAAATAACTGGGCTATCCTTCTTGTAAGATACTCGGGACCATTCTTAAAGAGGACGAAAGAAGAACTTCAACAAATTAACCAGAGAACAAGAAAACCCATGACGAAGCATAAGGCCTTACATCCCAGAGATGACGTTGAAAGATTATATGTGCCAAGAAAAGAAGGAAGAAGAGGTCTTGCTAGCACTGAAGATATCATTGATGCATCGATACAACGACTCGAAGACCACATAAAAAAGCGCCGGCGAAGACCGGTTACAGCGACTAGAAACAAGGCTGACAACACAAGGACCCACTGAACAAAAATTAGTAAAAAAAAAAAAAATGGGAAGAAAAACAACTTTATGGGCATTTCAAACGAGCGAAATCTCACACGAGAAAACATGGACATTGCTAAGAAAGGGAAACCTTATGAGAGAAATTGTATCTTTTCTGATAGTAGCCCAAAACAACGCCATAAGGACTAATTATATCAATGCAAGAATAGATAAAACGCAATATAATAGCAAATGTGGGTTAATCACAGAAGCGGATAGAACAAACAAGCGCAAAATGAGTACAATACTGCACATGACTAGGTGGGCAAGGGGATCCAATAGGAATTGTGCAAGTAACTGAAATTTAACCATACTTCCAAATAGTATATGCACAACCCAGAATCTGTCCTGGAGAATGAAGCACAAAATTCTCTGGGCTTTTGTAATCCAAACAGATCACATCCTGGCCAGACGACCAGACCAGATGAGGATTAACAAGTAAAAGAGAACTTGCTGACTTGGCTGAGCCGGTGGATCACAGAGTAAAAATCAAAGAAAACAAAAAAATGAGAGACAAATTCTTAGACCTTGACAGAGAACTGAGAAACCTCTGGATCACAGAGTAAAAATCAAAGAAAACAAAAAAAAAAAAAGAGACACAAAATCTTTGGCCTTGACAGAGAACTGAGAAACCTCTGGATCACAGAGTAAAAATCAAAGAAAACAAAAAAAAAAAAAGAGACACAAAATCTTTGGGCTTGACAGAGAACTGAGAAACCTCTGGATCACAGAGTAAAAATCAAAGAAAGCAAAAAAAAAAAAAAAAGAAAAAAAAAAAAAGAGAGAGACAAAATCTAAGACCTTGACAGAGAACTGAATAAGCTCTGGAACATGAATAAGACGTTGATACCAATTATAGCTTGTGTACATTGAACGGTCCCTTACGTCTTGATTAGGGGGTCAAGAAGAGATAGAAATCAGAGGACGAGCCGAGGTCATCCAAACTATAGCATTATTAAGATCGTCCAGAATACTTAGAAGAGTTCTGTGGAATTGAGGAGACTTGCTATGATTCAGACTCCAGTGAAAGACCATCAGCTAACACTAGTGTGAAAAACTCGCAAGGACTACTTCTACTAATTGTAATAATGATTTAGTTAATGTGCTATGGTTAGCAAGCTAGGCTAGCATATCCTTTATAGTGAGTTCGATTTCCCCTGGAAGCCCGAGATTCAACATTGAGACACAACTAAGCTAAAATAATCAATCAGACTCCTCTCTCTCTCTCTCTCTCTCTCTCTATATATATATATATATATATATATATATATATATATTCCAGATGAGATTCCTGGTTATTATTGACCGGAAAATTATTGAGTTTAGCTTTAAAAGGTTTCTCTCATCATGCTGTACCTCCCCTATTACAATAAAAAAGGAAAAGTCTGAGATGATCCTTTATGTTTGAGCTGAACAGATTTTTTGGCATCGCTCACCCATACATAGATGATTCTATCTATCTATCTATCTATCTATCTATGTGCTTTGGTACTGATGTTTTATTTCCGAAACGAGAAAAGGACGATACTACAGCTTTTCAGAATACGGTCTCGGACGAATGGTGCTACAGGTTCTATGAAACATTTCTCTCCCTCCCATTTCTATTCGTTTACAACGATTCGAACTATCGTAAATAATCAACTCCAAAATACACACAAACATACATATTGTGTAAATGGAAGCATTTACCTTCAAATACACGTGTGTGTATATATATATATATATATATATATATATATATATATATATATATATATATATACACGCATAATAATCCAACCACTATGACTGCATACACACGACACACACAGTCATACCTATAATCATATATTTATATATATAAACACATATAGAATAATTTATATTTGCATATAATTACATATATCTGTGTGTGTGTGTGTGTGTGTTTATATATATCTAAATGCACAAACTTATCCTCTAAATATATTTTCATACACACACACACACACACAAATATATATATATATATATATATATATATATATATATATATATATATGTATGGGTATTTATGTAATCATATATACATTATCGTATATATTTGTGTATATATATTTGCACACACACTCACACCCTCTCACAGCTATATATTATATTATGTATATGTCTTTTAGTGTATATATATATATATATATATATGTTTTTGTGTGTGTCTACGTGTGTGTGTGTGCTTTTTAGAGTGTGTAGGCAAATATATTATATATATATATATATATATATATATATATATATATATATATGCAAAACTCATTCCCTGAATAACTTTTTTCATTTATATATATATATATATATATATATATATATATATATGAATATATTTAAATTCAGTGATTAAAAATTCATCGACATTTTCCCACTTAACAGTAGCCAAAAAAAAAAAAAAAGAAAAAACCTCAGTAAAATTACGTCTAAAAACAGTTCAAATCATTTTCAAATTCAAAATATTTTTCAAAAACAACCAATCGAATAAAATTCCGTCAACCAAACGTTCGATTTTTATACATACATAGACGCTAATTCCCTAGCGTTTGTGCGACAATTATTCAGTTGGTTGGTTGGATTTTATGGCATATAAACCTTTGTAGGTTATTTAACGCCAAATCATTTTTTTAAAACAAATAATCTGTTCTATTTCAAACAATACAATTTAGCATCAGTACATAGTTTAATTATCAAAGACATTTCTATTTCAAGCTATTCAGCTTAGTCACAGTTCTAATTCAAACAATTCTGTTTAGTATACGTATATTTTTGTCCACACACATTTTAATGTCAAAACAGTTTTACTTCAAATAATTCAGTTTAGTGTAAGTACATTTTCAATGTCAAAACAGTTCTATTTCAAACAATTAAATTTGGCACAAGTAAGCAGTTTAAATATCAAAACAATTCTGTTTCAAGTAATTCAGTTTAGCATAAGTATGCATTTTAGTTCTATTTGACCCAATGATAGGACCCTATCAGGTGCTACCACTCCATGCCAGAGTGGACCTGGGAGTGATGGCAATGAACAATTCATTTGCATTCCCCAAAGTTCCAGCAATACTGGAACCTTATCCATCACGTTGGTTGGGTTTTATGGCATATCAACCTTTGCAGGTTAAATCTATTTTTATGCAAATAGTTCTATTTCAAACAACTCAGTTTAGTCTGAGTACACAGTTTAATTGTGAAAAACATTTCTATTTCAAGCTATTCAGTTTATTCAAACAGTTTTAATTCAGCTAATTCAGTTTAGTATTAGTACAGATTTTGTTTACACCATTAAATGTCAAAACAGTTCTATTTTAAACAATTCAGTTCAATAGAAATACGCAGTTTAAATGC
>OY757931.1:67299444-67309444 GCA_963585895.1 Sepioteuthis lessoniana | reverse complement strand
TACACACTTCTCAAATACCGTATACTTGAGTTCACCATCGGATGAAATTTAGTATAATACCCAGGGCTTTGTTTGTTTGTTTTTTTTGGGGGGGGGGCTTACCCCTCTGCAGGGAGGTACAGGAAGAGTATTCGAAACTGCACCGACAGTATTGATACAATTAATAAATATTGTTCCTTACATAGACACATGTGGGTTCGGTTTCTTGGTTTAATGGTATATCAAAGTTTGTGGGTTATTTAATGCCAAGGCCATCCTTAAAAAATAACAGCAGTGATACTATTCAACCCTGTCAGTAAAGATAAGGAGGTTCATGCTTTTCCCCACGGACATTAGTCCAAAACTGAACTTAATAACGCCACTGGAGTTCGAACTCGCTAACTTTGGGTCTGCAGTCCAGCACGTTAGCCTTTACATTACGTGTACCCCCTCCATATATGTATACCTATGTGTCTCTGTGTGTAAACAAAACTTAAATGAAATTTTAAAAGATTCAAAATCAAAGTATTAGATATTAAAAATATAAAATCTCCAAACCCATTCCCTAAAGATGAATTTAAAGAAAATGTATCCCTTAAAGAAACAGGTAAGTCCAAAACATTTCTGTTAATTTCAATATGTTCCCACAGAGATCAATATTTATGTATAGGTCATGCAATCTGATGTAGTGTCGTCTCGTTGTTTGTAATGCAGCTAAAATTAAAGAAATGCTACTATTACGATTTGCTACTATTATAATTCACGCAAATCAACATAGTAATATATATATATATATATATATATATATGTGTGTGTGTGTGTGTGTGTGTGTGTGTGTGTGTGATTTTTATTTTTATTTTTATTCTATGATACAATTTGTAAATAAAATAAGATATTGCACAAACTAATATCTGGGGAAAAAATCAATAAATAAATAAATAGAACGCTAAAACATTTAATCTGCTCGAAAATAATCAAGCAGAACCACAATGTATAGTCAAAAGTAAAAAAAAAAAAAAAACCGACAAAAGTACCCAAGGAAAGCGAAATTAGAATACTCAGAGAGCCAGAAGTAATCTACCAAGGTTTCATTAACTGGATCATTAGGATAATTCTTGACTTCAGAATTTTCCCGATAGGTAAAATCGAGGTAGATTAGGCATTCTCTTTCTCTTTCTCTCTCTCTCTCTCTCTCTCTCTCTCTATATATATATATATATATATATATATATATATAGTTAAAATACTAATGGAAATAGAAAAACAATATGATTTAAAACAAAGCTATCAAAACAAACGTTGGAAGAATATTTTTCTAGTAAATAATAAAATCACATTGAAAAACTGCATCAGTGAACAAATTCTTTCATAAAAACAGTTTTAAAAACAGTTCTTAAAAGCAATTTTTTAAAATTATTTTTTTAACACGGGCAATATTTGAAAAAAGGAATAAAATTCTTTAAAAATATGACAGCCAGAATGCAGCTGCAGTGATAAAGAAAAATGCCCTTTGAACTGTAATTGCTTGATTAATAATGTTTTTTAGAAAGCTATTACTAGGAAAGAAGATATTAATCATGATAATGATGATTATGTTGAAAGGATATAATTCGGTGCTATTGAATTGACTTGGAAAAAAAAGTAAAGTACAATTATAAACTTAAACAGAAATTATGCCAAATGGCTGTATGAATGCACTACATGGACGCTAACAAAACGGCTGGAGAAGAAGCTAGACGGCAATTACACAAGAATGTTACGAGCAATATGAACAAGTCCTGGCGGCAACACCCCACAAGACACCAACTATATGGCCACCTGCTTCCCATCACGAAAACTATCCAAGTTAGACGAACCAGACACGCAGGACACTGCCGGAGAAGCAGGGACGAGCTCATAAGTGATGTACTCCTATGGTCCCCCACATATGGCCGAGCAAAAGCAGGACGAATAGCTCGAACATACATAGAGCAGCTCTGTGAGGATACGGGATGTAGCCCTGAAGAGCTGCCAGAGGCGATGAACGATAGGGAAAAGTGGCGAGAGAGGGTCAGGGATATCCGTGCTAGTGGCACGACATGATGATGATGATGATGGTGATGTAGCTGAATATCTAAACATATATGGCAGATAAAAGGTGAAACAAGCTATTTTAGCATCGCACACTTTTTATAGACTCTTCTTATTTGCATTTTCTCTTTTTTAGATGATATCAACAGACACTGAGCCCAGTCGGGTGGGGCTGTTGAATAAACCGACTGCATCTCAACTGAGGGGTAGGGTAAGACTCCCCCAACGAGTGTCATGTGGCCCAGTTGACTGAGGCTGCAGAAAACACCGACTGCATATTTGCCGAGAGGTAATATTCCTCTAACAAGTGTCCTGGATATGACACTAAACAATCCGATGGTGAGGTTCCAGTATTGTGGGAGCTTTGGGGAATGCGGATTACTCCTTCATTGCCATTGCTCTCAGGTCCACTAGGGACCGGGGTGGTTGCACCTGATAGGGATCTATCTATGGGCCAAATAGGACTAAACTGTAATTACGCTAAACTGAATTGTTTAAAATCAACTGTTTTTCCATTTAACTGTATATAAAGAAAAAAACTGTGTAATAATGCTAAACTGAATTGTTTGAAAAAGAACTGTTTTGACATTTCATCGTATGTAAATAAAACTGTACTTATACTAAGCTGAATTATTTGAAACTTTTATGAAAATGGCTTATTTCGACTTTAAAAGATCCGAAAATTGTTGATACGCTGTAAAAAAAAAACAACCAACCAATACACAATCACCCAGAAAAATACAGATACACAGAACACACATACAAATATAACTATTGAAATATATATATATATATATATATATATATATATATATATATATTGCATTTCGGAAAATAATGCCCATTTTATACAAAAGTGAAAATAAAACTGCTGTTATTTTTCAAATAAAGTTTAATATGTATTCATATATGAATATATGAAGTTTAATATGTATTCATATATGAATATATGAAGTTTAATGTGTATTCCTATATGTTGTATATATACAGTCATACATTTGAATATATTCTTATACTTACATTCACCCACATACACACAAATACACGTACACACTAATGTATGTATTGATTCATTGGGAGATGCTTCATTACAGAGTGAATTAAAATTGCAATTACCTTTCAAAGTGCTTCGTCAACGTACATACGCGCCAACACACGGTATTATATATATATATATATATATATATACAGAATCAGAAAAAATCTACTAATGTTTCACCTAACTGGATCATCAGGACGATTTTGACTAAAGAAAAGTCGTACAAAAACTTTATTTTATCGATTAAAAATCGCCAAAATAATAGAATAGTAATAAAAAATTATATATTTATATACACACATATATATATATATATATATATATATGTGTGTGTGTGCGTGTGCGCGCGCGCGTGTGTGTATGTGTGTGTGTGCAGTTTATTTCCTGACAATTAACCGGACGAAGTCATTATATCCGGTTTTTCTGCCCCATATCTTTTTGTCCCCCCGATTTATTTATTCATGCATTTCTTTTGGTTTTTTTTTAAACGAGGAAGAACCCATTGAAAGAATATTTTCATAATTTTCAATAAAAATCTTTTTCTCTCCATGAGTGTGATAATTATTTGAAGAAGTTGGTTTCTTTTATGGACTAGCTGCAGAAGTAAGTTTATAATCGCCAAATGACCGTTTTTTAGTTATATATATATAATTGATGGAATTTAGACTGCGACCCCTGGTGAGTAGGAGCTTATATGCCGAATGAGTTGGTATCGGTATATTCTTTAGAGAGGTTGATGAAATGAAAAAAGTCAAATTAAGTTCGCTCACGTCTGAAGTCTATTAAAGAATAATTAGGACGTATCGATATAAGCTCGCTTGAAGATCGTGAGCGTGGAACTTAGAGTCATGATTGAACTTAAATTTCCTTTTTTTTTTCGTTGATATCGTAATATTGCTGTGCATTTTCGTACATAGAGCACAAGTTTTAGATTGTTCGACCGTTTTAGGCGGTAAATCTTATTTATCTATCAATGACAACTGCAACATCGTCACAGATAATATCCGTTTTAGCCATTTAGTTGTGAAAAATATACAAAATGTGTAAGATGATAAGATAGGAAGATATCTACATTAGGTAATAGTGGCATACGCTTGTATGGCTCATATGCAACTCTCTGGGTCTATATTGCGACAGCCCAGTAACAAGTATAGCATAATAATGGTGAGAAGACAAACTGAAAGTTTTATTTCAGCGTACTTTCTCTAAGATTTTTCTTTTCAAAGGATACCAACAAGTCAGCTGAGGTCTTATGCTGGAGCTTCCTTCTCCAGTTTTGATTTTGGAGTTAACTTCTTTGGAAGTGTTGCCTTTCCCATATATTTGTCATTGGCCAGGAGTCTACCATAAACAATATATATATATATATATATATATATTGTCATCCACAGACAGACTGTTTCGTTCATTCAGAACTCTTCAGTGTGGCTAGACACGCAGGACGCTCGAAGCCGGGATCGAAACCCGTCCAAATTTACGTTATACTAAATCTCAGACCTCTCGGCCATCAAGCGGACCACGTTGGCTAAGTGAATTTTTTATTTAACAACAGCAGCAGCAGCAGCAGCCGTTTGTTTACATTTTTTTATACCCTTCACCATATATTTGTCATTAGCCTAGAGTTCCTTCTACCATAAACAATATATATATATATGTATATATATATATATAAATGTGCGTGTGTGTGTCTCTCTCTCTGTGTTAAGCATACCTTTGTCTAGTAGCTGGATAATTTCTGAAGATCACACAGTGAAACACCTGTTGCAAGAAAATATCTTCTTTAAAAAAATTTCCATATGATTAAATGGGAGATGTGTATTTACGTACACTCAGTAAACAAGAAGACAAAACAAGTCAGCAACAAAGAATAAATTTAAAAATATGTTTACACAGTCAAGTCTACGAACGCTTATACATGTTGAAGATCACTAAGCAAAACACAAAATGTGTAATCAAATACAAAGTAAAAGTTTAGAAAGTTCTAAGATGCATAAAAAGCAATTACGCTTAGGATCACCGTATATATATATATATATATATATATATATATATATATAAAAGAGTCATCGGACGAGACGAAGAATATACCAACAATATTCTCCGCCGAAATAAATTTATTATGACGGCTTAACCGAGTTTGAGTCTCCACTTAATTGCACTATATACGCTCTGAATGTGAATTTTGTTATACCCTAGTGAATAAATAGGGAACTAACAATAGCCATACATTGAGCACTCTCATAGATTTATATGATTACCCTAATATATTCTATGTAAAGAATAATTCACACCTACTGTCCTTGGACACTGACTGGATAATTTATATATATATATATATATATATATAACAGCACGAGAATTCTCCCAAGTTTTAGCCATGTGCGTACTACTGTATCGATCTACCATTTGAACTCAAACGAAACCTGGGGTGTCCTCGTGGTGTAATGGTTAAAGCGACGAACTGCAAAATCGTAGTGAGTTCGTATTCCAGTCGCGCTATGACATTCACTTTCGGGCAAATACCCTTGGGAAAGGTATGAAACCCCTTTTCCTCCCAGCTATAGGTTAAATGGTACCACTACCGATCTTCAAGGAGAATGGCTTTGGCATTAAATAACCTACAAATCGTTGATATGCCATTAAACAAAGTAACCAAACCAAACCAATCTAACGAAACGCCCTGAGAAAAAGTTAAATGGAAACTACTCGAGAATGCTGCATGCTGTTTTGAAGAAATCCAGGAAGCAGCTCTACGGCCACTTACCACCCATCTCACAAACCATCGGAGGAAGTCGAGCAAAACATGCAGGGTACTGTTGGTAAAGTAAGGACGAACTTCTGCTAATGGACACACTTGAGTTGGTCGACCAATGAATGCTGTCTGGAGGACTTCCCAAGAGTGATGACATATAGGGATGAATGACAAGAGTCAGATAAAGAAAACCGTGCTGTCGGCAAGCCCTGATGATGACAATGATGATGATTAAAAGAAATATTTAAAAAATATGATAAATATAAAATGATAATAACCTACGTAGGTTGATAAGTCATTAAACAACTAAACAAAACTATTACTGTATGGCAATTATCTACATTTGAGATACTTACTTAAGCAATTACACAATAATGCTACGTGCAATCTTGAACAAGTCCTGGCGGCAACACCCCACAAGACACCAACTGTACGGCCACCTACCCCCTATCACGAAAACTATTCAAGTTAGACGAACCAGACATGCAGGACACTGCTGGAGAAGCAGGGACGAACTCATAAGTGATGCACTCTTATGGACCCCTACACATGGCCGTGCAAAAGCAGGACGACCAGCTCGAACATACATTCAGCAACTATGTGAGGATACAGGATGTTGTCCAGAAGACCTACCTAGGGCGATGAACGATAGGGAGGAGTGGCGAGAGAGGGTCAGGGATATCCGTGCTACCAGCACGACATGATGATAATGATGATGACTTAAGCTATAATTATTTAGAAAGGATAATTATTATTGGCCTTATGAGTAGAGTGTTCGCCAATGATCTGGGAGACCAGAGTTCAATCTCAGGTCGACTCATACCAAAGACTCAAAAAATGGTACTTTGTGCCGCCTTGCTTAACACTCGGCATTATAAGGTACGGATCAAGGGTAGAGTGGAGTAATCCAGAGAATGGAGTAGCGCCCTCCCCTTCACCTTGGTATGGTAGCTATTGAAAAAGGAGCCATCGGGTCATCCTAGACTAAGGTCGCTAACTTTACTTATTATAATAATTATTATTACTAATACTTGTGAATTTTTCACATCAGCGTTAGTGGATGGTCTTTCACTGGAGTCTGATTGACAGCAAGAGTATTCAAGTCTCCAGGACTCTTCTCAGTATTCTGGCCGATCTTGATAATGCTGTAATCTGGATGGACTTTTCTCCCCCTCCAATTTCCAACTCTACCAGTCCCCTTACCAAGTATTTAAGGATTGTTCCGAGTTTCCCAATTACAATTGGTATCACCGTCATCTTCATGTTTCATAGCTTTTTTGGTCTCCAGTAAGGCTAAGTACTCGTCTCTCTTCCCGCTTTATTTGATCTTTATTATGTGGTCTGACTGGACGGCAGAATCCACTAATCAGTGGTTCTTTTCTTTTTTTTTCTTTTTTTTTTTTGACCATGAAAAAATTTAAAGATCTGGTCTTTAGGCCAGGATTCAGTGATCTGTTTTTATCTCAAAATCCTCTAGAATTTTGTGCATCTCATTATCAGAGACGGTTTCTGGTTTGTAGATATACCATTTGCTAATATGGTCAAATTTCACTATTATTATTGTTATTGAATCGAAAACACAATTTTGTATAAGTTAGTTATACATGAAAGTAATTGATATCGCACACCTGTGCAAGCAAATTGATTTATTCTAATAAAAATTCTGCTTGAAAAAATTGCAATGGATCATAGAAAATATAGTGATGATTATAATCCTAAGCTTTAGATAATCCATATGAGGTTGATATGCCATTAAACAAATAGACCAAACCTGAATTGATTTCGGTATTAACTGATTGTTGAACATTGAGAGAAGACGAAGCGAAATATGTAAAACATTCTCAATAAAAATCAAATTATCCCATTTCCGTCGATATATATATATATATATATATGTGTGTGTCAAGACGCTCGTAATGCTATGGTAACGTCGTAGAAAATGGACATGACGACCCTAGTTCAAATCCTGGATTGATTTTTTGGCATTTCACATAGCGCTTGTACCCTCGAGAACGATATTAAGAAGACTATTCTTCCTTAAGCTATAGGTAGATTGTAGGGCAGAGTAGACTCTTTTAGTATAACAACCAACGGAGGAGAAGGTAAACTGTGAATTCAAGACTGCTAAACTCTGGTGAAAAACTATCTATGTGTCACACTCTACTCGTATGGTGGGTTTGGGTGAATTCATATACTTTTTTTTTCTTTTTATTTCTGGAAAGAATAGGGATTACTTCTTTATTGCAACCAATTCTCTCGGATACGACAGATTGCACTAGATTACTGGGTATCATAAAAAAAGGAATTCCTTTTGTCCTAGCCTATTATGACAAGTGGACTCATGTATATTCTATAAAAATTCATATATATATATATATATATATATATATATATATATATATATATATATATTTATCACTCACTCAGCATTATGCGGCTGGCCCAGTCGGCTAGGGCTGTAAAATACACCATCTGCACCTCTGCAGAGGAGTTAAACCCCATCAATGAGTGTCCTGCATATGACACTAAACAATCTGACGGTGAGGTTCCAGTGAGGTTGGGGCTTTGAGGAATGCAGAGCACCCCTTCATTGCCATTATTCCAATGTCCACTCTGGCTCAGCGTGGTGGCACCTGATAGGGCCCTATGTATGGCTTAAATAGAATTAACGGCATACTTATGCAAAACTGAATAGTTTGACTAAACTAAATAACTTGAAATAGAAATGTTTTGACAATTAAACCGTACTTACAATTTAAACTGCGTTCATATGCTAAACTGAATTGTTTGAAATGAAACTGTTTTTGACATTGAAACTGTGCTTGCACTAAAGTGAATTGTTATATATAGAACTGTTTTGACATTTTACTGTGTAAACAGAATCCGTACTCACTTTAAACTGAGTTAGCAGAATTAGAATGGCTTGACTAAACTGAATTGGTTGAAATAGAAATGTTTTTCACAATTAAACTGTTTACTAAAGGTAAACTGAATTGTTTGAAATAGAACTATTTGTATAAAAATGAATTTGGCATTAAATAGCCTACAAAGGTTGATATGCCATAAAACCCAAACAACCAACCAACCTTGATGCGGCCCAGCCAGCTGGGGCTATGAAGTACACAGACTGCATAACTACTTACGGAATAGACCCCCCAACCAACAACGTGTGTCCTGGATATGCCATTAAACCATCTGCTGGTTTTGAGAGGTGGCGAGAGTGGAGTACCCCTTCATTGCCATCGCTCCCATGTCCACACTGGCCCGGAGTGGTAGCACCTGATAGGGTCCTATCTCTGGTTCAAATCGAACAAACCGTACACAAACAAATGACTGATGTTAAATTGTGACTGTTATATAGCAATACCTGAAACCACTGAACTGTGTGCAGAGAAGAACTCCAGCTCGTTTAAGAATGAAAACAAAATGTGTTTTCAAATAATATATTTATTTAATATATATGTATTAAGAGGTTTACCCTGTCACCTAAGGCAGTAGAATACACCGACTGCTTCTCTGCAGAGCGATAAGACTCTCGAACAAGTGTCCTGGATATGAAACTAAACAATCTGATGAGGCAGTAGAATACACCGACTGCTTCTCTGCAGAGCGATAAGACTCTCGAACAAGTGTCCTGGATATGAAACTAAACAATCTGATGGTGAGGTTCCAGTATTGTTGGAGTTTTGGGGAATGCGGAGTACCCCTTCATTGCCATCGCTCCCAGGTCCACTCTGGTCTGGAGTGGTAGAACCTATTAGGGTCCTATCTATGGGTCAAATAGAACTAAACTGTGCTCTTATGCTAAACTGAATTGTTTAATACAGAACCGTTTTGACATTTAACTGTGTCAAAACAAAAATCTATATTTATACTAAACTGAATTGTTTGAATTAGAACTGTTTGATTTAGCTGAACAGATTAAAATTGAAACGTTTTTGACTATTAAACTGTCTACTCATGCTAAAGTGAATTATTTTGAAATAGAACTGCTTATTTGTATAAAAATGGATTTGGCATTAAATAACATACGAAGGTTGATATGCTATAAAACTCAAAGAAATAAAAAAAAACTATAAAGAGGATTCGACACTAAATAACCTACAAGTGTTGACATGCCATGAAACTAAACCAAACCAAATCATAAATATTTAATATGT
>OY757931.1:67246944-67284444 GCA_963585895.1 Sepioteuthis lessoniana | reverse complement strand
GTGTGTGTGTGTGTGTGTGTGTGTGCTTGAAAGAGAGAGAGACAGTCAGACAGACAGACTGAGAGGCAGACAGACAGAGTGTGTGTTTCCTTGTGTGTGTGAGTGCTTGAGAGAGAGAGAGAGAGAGAGAGAGAGAGAGAGAGAAAGTATGTGTGTGTGTGTGCTGGAGAGAGAGTCTGAGAGTGATTGTTCGTGTATTTAAGAGAGAGAGAGAGAGAGAGAGAGAGAGAGAGAGAGAGAGAGAGAGAGAGAGAGAGAGATCTAATAGAGAACATAAGCATGAGAGGTTTACGCTTCGAATGATGATACGAAAGAGGCAGGATATGAAAAAAATGTACAAGCCGAATGAACTAGAAAAGAAAGAAAGATAGAAAGAATGGAAGAAAGAAAGAAAGAAAGAAAAAAGTTTTAAAAGAAGAGGATGAAGAAAAGAAAAAGAATGTATTATATATACTAAGCAGACCTCCGTTTGGCAAAAGGCCTGGTGTATGGAGCTTCTAGTAAGAAGCGAACATGCTTGCCTTTTTATCTAATAATTACACCAAGCGTAGTACCTCCCACTTCCACCGAATAAACACCCGCAAAAAGAAACAGACATTCCGGGTTGGTGCAACGATTAGCGAGCTACTCTAACTGACCTTGGGGATAGTGAGTTCGATCCGCAATGGGTCTCCAAAGTTAGACTTGTTTTTTTTTAAATTATTTTTTTTAACTTTTTAGTTAAAGTCTCGTATTCATCTTTATTTAGTATTTTTCTTTATTTTTTCCCACTTTTTAAAAAAGTTTTTGAAATTTTAAAAATGTCATTCTTTATTATTATCTACGATTTTTATGTATAAAAACTATTATGATTGATATTACAAATACTGTCCCCGGGGAATAGAAGTCTTATACTTAGGGCACCTCTGGTGGTGTTATGGTTAGCGAGCTAGTATTGCAAATCTTCATGAGTGAGTTCGATTTTCATTGGGTGTCCCATTTATACGGCCTTGTGCTAAATCTAAGCAAAAGAGATTATTAAATTACTACGGCTTGGTGCCACATCTAAGCAAAAAAGCTTAGTAAATTATTACTTACAGTACCTTTAGGTACCTGTATAGATTGTTATCAATGAGTTTCTCGTTCGATCTCGACGTGTGGCCTACAGCTAAAAAGAAAACTTAGTTGACTAAATAATAATAATAATAATGGGGTGATAGAGACGATTTATCACATAATAAGCGTATGCATTAAATTAGCTCAAAGAGGGTATAAGAATAGACTTGATTGGGTGGGAAAAGGGATCCACTGGGAACTGTGCGAAAAGATGATATATGCGGAACCGGGAATCCGTCATGGAAAAGGAAACGCACAAAATTCTCTGGAATTTCTGTATACGAATGGATCACCTAATCTCGACCAGACAACCCGACAAAAAAAAAAAATAAATAAATAAAAAAGAGAGCCTCCCGAATACTTGAGTTTGCCGACACGGATGACGCACAGGCTAAAACTGGAGGAAAACCAAAAGAGAGAAAAGTACCTAGACTTTGCTAGAATACTGAAAAAAAAAACAAACTACGGAACATGAAAGTGACGGTGATACCACTTGTCATTAGTGCACTCAGTATAGTCACCAAAGTTTTAGTACAGGGACTGGAGGACTTGGAAATAAGAGAACGAATGGAGACCATCCAAACAACAGCATTGTTGAGATCAGCCAGAATACTGATAAGAGTGCTGGAGCTTTGAGGAGACTTGTTGTCACTCAGTCTCCAGTGGAAGACCATCAGCTATCGCTGAGTTTTTTTTTACACCCCAGGTGAGTAGCGGTTTTTTTAAAATGAAATCCAAGTGACAGCAAGTTTCCTCTTCTTGTCGATCTCACCAGTGCTGTGGTCTAGACAGTCTCAGTTCATCGTCGATTTTCTTGTTATTATTATTTCACATCTTTAACAAGAGGCTTTTAACTAGAATCTGAGTGACAGCAAGTCTCATCAGCGCTCCAGGACCCTTCACAGAGTATTTTGGCTGGTCTTAACACTAATGTGATGGTCTCGATTTTTCCCCTTATTTCCAATTCAACAAATCTTTTGAAACCTTTGAGACCCTTCCAAGTACACCAAATAAAATTGGTATCACCGTCACCCTTGTGCTTTACAACTATTATTATTATAATTATGAAGGTAAGTTTTTCAATATTCTAGCTGATCTTGACAATGTTGTAGTCTGGATATTCACAATCGTCCCTCTTATCTTCAGTTTTCATAGTCTTTTTTCCTGGACTTTCTGGACCGTTCCAAGTTCACCAGCCATAATTGGTATCACCGTCACCCTCAAGAGTGATCTAGAGAATTTTATGTTTTCTTTCCAAAGAGATATTCCAGCTCTTGCATACACCATTTAGTATATTCATGGCCAAACTTTATTCTCTTGCACAGTTCCTTGTGGTTCACTTTTCCTACTCAGTCATGTCTAGTCTTGTATTCTTTTTGTACTAGTCTACTGTTTCATCTCTGTCATCACACAGTCTACACTTGCTATTTTTCAGCTAATTCTTATTATTATACGATGGCTGGGGGTGTAGAATGCACCGATTGCATCTCTGCTGAGGGGACAGACTCTCCCAACGAGTATCCTGTATATGTTACTAAACAAACTGATGGTAAGGCTCCAGTAATTCTGGAGCTTTGGAGAATGTGGAGTACCTCTTCATTGCCATTGCTCCCAGGCCCACTCTGGCCCGGGGTGGTAGCATCTGATAGGGTCCTATCTATGGGTCAAATAGAACTCTTAGATATTTAAACTGTGTTCTATTGTTAAACTGAATTGTTTGAAATACTTGAAATAGAACTGTTTTTACCTTTAACTGTGTGTAAAAACTGTACTTATGCTAAACTGAATTGTTTGAAATTAAGTGAAACCATTTAACTGTATGAAAAAAATTGAGCTTACCTTTGTTTAAAAATGTTATCAATAAAATGTGTTTAGAAATCATATATTTACTATATATGTATAATAAGGATTTGGCATTAAAAAAACCTACAATGGTTGATATGCCATAAAACCAAACCAAACCAAACCAATCAAGTGTTATTCGAGTTTTTCTCACTAGCAGTAGCTGATAGTCTTTCATCGGAGTTTGAGTTACAGCAAGTCTCCTCAAGTCTCCAGGACTCTTCTCAGTATTTCGGCTGATCTTTACAAGCAATTGTTTGGATGGTTTCAATTAATCCTCTGATTTCCAACTCTTTCAGCCCTCTTGCCAAGCCTCTGGGGACCCCTGCGAGTTTTTCTCACTGGTTTTTAACTGGGGATCTTTCACTGGAGTCTAAGTGGCAGCAGGTCATCACACACAGGTCTCCAGGACTGTTCTGAGTATTCTAGTTGATTTAAATGATTCTGTGGCTTGAATGGTTCTGTTTCTTCCTCTGATTTTCATTTCTTCCAGTTTATTTTTCTCTAAACCCTTGGGGATCGTTCCAAGTGCATCAACTGCTATTGGTATCGCCGTTGTCATCGTGTTCCAGTTTTTTTCCAGTTCTCTAGTAAGATGAAAGTAATTAGTCATTATTTCGAATTTTCATTTTCATTCCAAACGGTAAAATCCACTAAATGAAAAGTTTTTTTTTTTGTTAATTAAACTCAATATCTGGTCTTCTTGAAGGGATAAGGTGATCTGTTTATATTTCAAAGTTCCAGAGAGTTTTCTGTGTCTCATTCTCTACGTAGCCCAGTTGGCTTGGGATGTAGACTACACAGACTGCATCTCTGCAAAGGATAAGATCCCACCCCACCCAACGAGTGTCCTACATATGTCATCAAACCATCAGAGAGCGCCTCTCCAACATAGCTCCAAGGTCCACTCTGTCCTAGAGAAGTGGCTCCTTATAGGGTCTGACCTATTGGTCAAATAGAACGAACTGTGTGCAAAAGAGATGACTGTTATATAGCAATATTTGAAACCATTTAACTGGATCTCAGTTTCGCTTAAGAATGTTATTTACAAAATGTGTTAAAAAAATCATAAATATATATAATATTTAAATGGAGGAATTATCTATTAGAATTACCATAACTAGAAAATCCGGCAAATATCTACATGCGACATACTGAACACTGAACAGCTGTTTCAACCTTATTGTGTCCATCAGCAGTGCACACCGTAATCTCCTCCACAAGAGGGTAAACCAACAACCACAGTAGGCAGAAGCCGAAACTCTACGACTTGGCCACCAGTTCATGTCACATATAAGCGATGTAGGCGCCTCTGGTGGTGTAATGGTTAGCAAGCTCGACTAGCAAACCTACACGAGTGAGTTCGAGTCTCATTGGGTGCCCCTTTCATATGGCCTTGTGCCACATCTAAGCAAACATCTTCGTAAATTACCACATATAAGCGATACCGAATTAACAAGTCATAGTGACGATGCGCGACCACTTGCCTTAATATGTCTTGAAGGTACGTGTTCCCTACAGAGGACACGGCCACCTCCGGGGCTACGTCTTCCCAAGTCGGTGTTATGAATCCACATAACGTTAACCTCATGGACAGGAAATAGAATTATATTATATTTGAATGGAGGAATTAGTGTTATATTAGAAGTTAATTCCTTTATATATGAATGGAGTTAATTCCTTTATATATTTGAATGGAGGAATTAGTGTTATATTAGAAGTTAATTCCTTTATATATGACATGAACCGGTGGCCCAGAGGTAGAGTTTCGGCTTCTGCTTCCTGTGGTTGTTGCTTCGATCTCCAGTGGTGGAAATGACGGTGTGCACTACTGATGAGACCCAGTAAGGTCGAAACAGCTGTTCAATATGTAGATGTTTACCGGATTTTCTAGTCATAATAATTCTAGTATATATATATATATATATACAAAGAGGATTTGGCGCATAACCTACAATGGTTGATATGCCACCAAACCAAATCGTTCTCTCGGTCGGATTCTAGTGTGTGCATATTCCATTTGGTAGAATTGGCAAGTTTTAATCTCTTGCACTAAACCGCCTGATTGGCTTAGTGGGTAGAGTGTTCGCTAATGGTCCGGGAGACCTGGATTCAATCCCTGGTCGCGTCATACCAAAGATTTTTAAAATGGTACTTGATACCTCCTTGCTTAACACTCAGCAATATAAGGTACGTATCAAGGGTAAAGTGGAGCAATCATGGGAAAGGAGTAGCGCCCTCCCCAACAACTATTGAAAAGGGAGCCTTTGGGTCGCCTTCGACTAAAGGGAGACAACTTCACTTTTTACTTATTCCCATTGGATTACTTTTCCCACCCAGTCAGGCCTACTCTTGTACTCATTTTATGCTAGTCTACTGTATTCACTTATATGTAATTAAGTGTTTTCATCTGTGCCCAGACATAATCTACGCTTGCTGTTCTATTACGTATGACAAATTTTTACCTTTAACATAATTAGTCCTTATGGCATCGTTTAGTATTAAAAGAGAATCTGTTTCTCTTTTGAATTTTCCCTTTCGTAGCCATTTCCATGTCATCTTGTGACGCTTTTTTTACAGGTGTTTGAGCGATAGCAAGACTTCTCAAATCTCCCGAACTGTCCTCAGTAATCTGGCCGATCTTAATAATGCAGTTGTCTGGATGATCAACACTTGTCCTCTTATTTCCATGTCATCCAGTCTCTTTTCTACATTTTTGGGGATTGTTCCGAGTGCACCAATTACTATTGGTATTACCATTACCTTCATGCTCCATAGGTTTTTTTAGTTCTCCGGCAAGGTCTAGGTATTTATCTCCCTTTTCGCTTTTTTAATTTTACTCAGTGGTCAAACGAGACGGCAAATCCAGTGTTTTTTTTCTTTTTTTTTTTTTTGTTGACTCTCACTAAGTCTGGTCGTCTGACCGAGATTACGTGATTTGTTTACATCTCAAAATCCCAGTGAAGTTTGAGTGTCTCATTCTCCCGGACTGATTTTGGGTTGTTCAAATACCACTTGTTCGTATGGTCGAATTTCAGTTTCTTGCACTGTTCCCTGTGGATCACCTTGCCCACCCAGTCATGTCTAGTCTTCAATCCTTAATATTATTATTATTATTTACTCATTAGAGTTTTTCACATAAGTTTTAGCTGATGGTTTTCACTGATGTCCTCAAGTCCCTTTAATAAACCTTTTGTTATTGTACCGAAAGCACTAATCATAATTGGTATAATTGTCACCTTCACGTCCAATAGTTTTTTCAATTCTCAAGCAAGGTCGAGGTACATTTTTCTTTTAACATTCTTTCAGTTTTATTCTGTGGTCAGCCGAGACAGCAAAGTCAACAATTTTGAAATTTTTCTTTTTTTTTTTTTTTTGATTATCATTAGGTCTGGTCTTCTAGTCGAGATTAGGTGATCCCTCTGTTGTATGCGGTGACGTCCATGAATTTTCACTCAGAAATATTTGATAGTTTTCACAAGAGATCAAGTGACAGTAAGTTTCTTTTCAAAACCAGAACCCTCCAGGGTATTCATTTTTTAAAGAATTAATGCTGTTATCTGGGTGGTTTTTATTCTTTCTTGAGTCTGTAATTCATCCAAATTCTCTAGAAGACTCTCGGGCAATGTTTCAAGATCTCCGATAATCATTGGCACTACTGTCAATTACATCATTTTCATGTTTATTTTTGTCTTAAATCTTTTTACTACTTTTGTTATCTCTTCGGTATTCGGTATTCCAGCTGATTCTTGCAATGCCGTCATCTGCCGAATTTAAATTATTCCTTTTACATCCAGTCCGTTCACAATCTTAACAAGAATTTCGGGGATCTTTCGAAGGGCCCAAATAATGAAGAACATTTTCAAAAAGTATCGAGGTGATTTTCCATGACATAGTAGCAAAGATGCTCGATTATGAACACGTAGTAAGCGAGTTCGAACTCCAGTCGCGCTATTACGTTAACTTTCGAACCAATACCATGAGGAACAGATTGAATCCCCTTTTTCTTCTGGCTGTGGTTTCAATAGTATCACTACTGTTCTTCTGAAAGGGTGACTTTGGCATTGAATAACCCAAGAAGGTTGATATGACATTAAACAAAGAAACTATTAAGTATACTACTGAATTTATTAAGACAGACACCAACAATGATTAAAACATATTCCAGCGAGTTTTTCATAGGTCGAGGCAACTCTAAAATACTTCTTTTCTTATGGTGTAAAGCAGAGCTCTTGTGCTTTTCAAAAGACCTCCACGTCCTCAAACCTCAGCCTTCAGATGAAATTTATCCATATTTACCTATCCCTCCACTCATACTGGATATGACACAAGGTCAATTTTTAAGCAGGATTTAACAGGTTTGATTACAGAGTTTTCATTCTCCTTGAATAGTTGCCTCACCGAGGATGAAGAGCCCAGTCTGCCCTATTTACTCATACCTGGAAGGAGAATAATCGGATTTATACCTTTCCCAAGGGTATTAGTGCTTATGTGAAATGCAATCAGTCTCGTCCAGAATTTGAACTCGTGTCGCCGTGTCCATTTCCTACGATGATAACCATTACACCACGGACATCTGTAAATTCAGATCTTTTATCAGGACATTAGCATGGAGTAAAACGCCAACTATACTGTCCAGGATTTGATGAAATTTATCTATTGAAAATAAAAAAAAGTCCGATGGGAATGGTGGGTGATGTTCTTTCCAAACATTTTTTTTCAAAACGCCTTGTCACCCGACCTAGAATACACAGACAGTATCCCTTGTAGAAGAGAAAGACCTCTTCCAGAAAAAGGGAGTGTCTTGCATAAAACACAAAACGGTATCTGATAGTGAGTTGATTTGGTTGGTTGGGTTTTATGGCATATCAATCTTTGTGGGTTATTTAACGCCAAATCCATTTTTATATAAATAATCAGTTCTATTTAAAACAATTCAGTTTAGCATAAGTACACAGTTTAATTGTCAAAAATATTTCCATTTCAAACTATTCCAGCAGTTATATGTAACAATTCAGTTAAGTGAAAATACAGTTTTAATGTCGAAAAACAGTTCTATTTGAAATAATTCAGTTAAGCATAAGCACGCAGTTTAAATGTAAGTATGGTTTAATTGTCAAAAACATTTCAATTTCAAGCTATTCAGTTTACTCAAACAAATCATTTTAGCATAAGTATGCCGTTAGTTCTATTTAACCCATAGATAGGGCCCTATCAGGTGCTACCACTCCAGGCCAGAGTGGACCTGGGAGCGATGGCAATGAAGGGGTACTCCACATTCCCTAAAGCTCCAGCACTGCTAGAACCTCAGCATCAGATTGTTTAGTGTCATATCCAGGACACTCATTAGGGGAGGGTCATACCCCTCAGCAGAGGTGCAGTTAGTGTATTCTACAGCCCCAATACACAGAGTTAAATGTCAAACAGTTTTATTTCAGATAATTCAGTTCAGCATAAGTACACAGTTTAGACGTCAAAAAACAGTTCTATTACGACCAATTCAGTTCGGCACTAGTACGCAGTTCCAATGTCAAAGCAGTTCTATTTTAAACAATTTAGTTTAGCATAAATGCGCAGTTTAAATGCAAAAATCAGTATAGTGAAAGAGGCGCGGTTTAGTTCTATTTAAACCATTGATAGGACCCTTACCAGGTGCTACCACTCCAGGCCAGAGTGGACCTGGGAGCGATGGCAATGAAGGGGTACTCCACATTCCCAAAGCTCCAGCATTGCTGGAACCTCACCATCAGATTGTTTAGTGTCATATCCATGACACTCGTTGTGGGGGGGGGTCTTACCCCTCTGCAGAGAAGCAGTCGGTGTATTCTACAGCCCCGGCCGACTGGGCAATCTGATCGTGAGGCTCCAGTTCTGAGATGAGGAGAGTGTAGAGTACCCTTAGATTATCATTAATCTTTCATCCACTCTTGCCTGGAGTGATAGTACTTATTAGAGTCCCACCTATGAGTCAAATAGTTCTATTTGAATATGATTAGTGTTCACTTGAACAGCATGCTAAAAAATCCTGAAGAAAGTTATTCCCTTGTCATAAGATAATACCCTTGGAGAAGATTGCAATTTACTAAGATTTTTGCTTCGATGTGGCATAAGGCCGAATGAATGGGGCACCCAATGAAACTCGAACTCACTCGTGAGGGTTTGCTCGTTGAGCTAGATAATCATTACATCACCCCAGTTCTTCCTCTTGCTATGGGTAAATTTTAGGGTAGATCGGGCTCTTCAAACGTATTATGGCAACTGGTCTAGAAAAAGGATAAGTCAGAATTGAAAACTATTAAACTTCGCTACAGGTGGGCTTGTGCATTGGAGTAAGGAAATACACACACACACACGCACACACACACGCACATATATATATATATTTAAGAAAATTAAAATATAC
This sequence comes from Sepioteuthis lessoniana, assembly GCA_963585895.1. Taxonomy (NCBI): domain Eukaryota; kingdom Metazoa; phylum Mollusca; class Cephalopoda; order Myopsida; family Loliginidae; genus Sepioteuthis; species Sepioteuthis lessoniana. Next base: position 67,275,104 of record OY757931.1, on the reverse strand, counting down.
TAAATTAAAATTTGCCATATAAAGGAAAATAAAAGGGTAAAATTTGATATAAAAAGAGTGACACTAAAGCCAAGTTTAGTATTTAACTGGGTTATGTTTTGAGGGCGCTTTAGTGTGCAATATTAAACGGTAATTTCAAACAGTGAGTTCCGCAGCTTTTTTGTTCGGATACTGATTCGAAAAGATAACACTGACAATAAAGTTTTTAAAAAGCAATTTTATGAAAAGGAAACAAGGAAGAAAGGGATAGAAAAGATTGTAGGTGGATTGACGTGTATTTAGTATTTTCTAGGGGAAACCTTTTAAACTCCAATTAAAAATTGTCGTATTCTACAACGCTCCAAACAGAAATGGCGAGCATCTAACAGAATTTTCTCTTGAGAACCAGCTTGTATGCATAAACATTAAATTTCAGAAAAGGAAAGAAAACTATGGACTTATATCTACCTCAAAAGCATAAGTCAATTATATATTTATAAATAAGACGTGGATAAACAGCGTGATGAATCGTTTCAGCAAAAATTCGTTTGAGTCTACACAAAAGAAGCAAACAGGTTAAACTTTACGATATAACTTGTCCTCACTTGCAACTACCGATATATGCAATCATTATTTGGTAACAGTAAGAAACAAGTTTGATAGTCTTCAGGAAAAATCTGAAAGACATACTCCAAATGATAAATATGAAATCGTTGTTATTACCCATATAGAAACAGCAGTTGAATGCATAACAATCTAACCAAGAGCCAAATGTAGAATTGCCTGTGAGTCAAAAAAAGAAAAACGAGATGACATGAAAAAAAAGCATCTAAAATTAACAAAAGAAACCCAAATAAACACCAACATGCAGAAGCTTGAGAAAGCTTAGAACAACCTTTCTAAAACATACCTAAAAGAACAACTCCAAAGTCAAAGAATACATCCAAGGTGAAATCAATAAAAGTAGAAATTCCAAAGATAAATAATCTCAATTAGACAGTAAATGACGTTACAGAAATTTTGAAAGGATAAAATTTGATATGAAGAGAGGGACACTAAAGCCAAGTTTAGTATTTAACTGGGTAAAGATTTTAGGCGGCTTTCGTATTCAACATTAAACGGTAAATTCAAACGGTAAGTTTTAACAGTAAGTTCATACAGTAAGTGGGGTTACCTGGTGTAATGGTTAAAGCGATGGACTGCGGAATCGTAGTAAGCGAGTTCGAATTCCAGTTACGCTATTATGTTCACTTTCGGACAAATACCCTTGGGAAAGGTATGAACCCCCTTATCCTCCCAGCTATTGGTTAAATAGTACCACTACTGTTCTTCCAGAAGGATGTCTTTGGCATTAAATAACCTACAAAGGTTGATATGCCATTAAACAAAGAAACCAAACCAAACCAATCTAACAGTAAGTTCCGCAGCTCGGATACTGATTCGAAAAGATAATACAGACAATAAAGTTTTTAAAAAGGAATTTTATACAAAAGAAACAAGAAAGAAAGGGACAGAAAAGATAAAGTATTGCGAATTTTAGTGCAATTTGCTGGAACTTATCTGAGAGAGTGTACGGGAAAAAAATTCTTAGAATTTGAATATTCTTCTTTTCTTTTTAGTTTTGTCGAAAAGTTAATATAATTCTGAATCTTCTTTAAGGTTCTTTTCCGCAGAATTCAGTTGTTTAACTTGGTAGAATTTCAGTAGTTAGTTTTCATCTAATTTTCCCTTTATTTCTTAGGAAGCTTCTTGCCTGTTTAAAATAATTTCGACTATTCAAGAAGCAAGTGACAAAATACATCTGGTGGCTTAAGTTTTCGTGCCCTCAGCCTGGTGCCCGAATTCGCTCTGAAGGTTTCAATAGTAATTCTTGACAAAAAGGAGGAGGTAGCTTTTTGGTGCCGTATTGTTTGGAATTCCTTCCCTCTTTTCCAATCTGGCCGCACGTGGTCAGCTTGATTTTTTCTTAGAAATGAATTTTTAATACATATATATATATATATAACGTCTTCTCGAGTTGAATTGGATAAAAAATATCCAAATTTAATTCCATCAAATCATTTGGTCCTTCAAAATGTCTTGTATATGTGAAGATACATTAGATTTGGGTCGTCAGTCACCTTTTTGCGCATAAAATCTCTGGGCCGGTTATACGTTGTTTTAAACTGACAAAGTGATAACCATCTTCATCAATAAGCCCGCATTTCAGTTTTTTTTTCAAATGGACGTCCTTTCTTTACTGCTACAAAGTGAGATGGTCTATAAATTTTAATGTCAGTGTGATGTTGACGGTATTGGCAGGGTTATTCAAAGGCTGGAAGTCAGAATTATGCAAAGCGTCCTACGGGAATAAGACGACCTCAAAACGCTATATCCGGGTCTTTTCAGTTTCGAGGGTGGGCCATTGGCCATCATCTGGCTGATTACTATATATGCAGGACTAACTATTTTGACGACTGTTTCTCTGTCTTGTACAGGGCAAGGTCTAAACAACATCTTGAATCTTTTGAGGCGATAGCCATTTCCCTATATTGCCCTACCTCGTGCCCGCAGAGAAGACAATTTGACATCTTTTGTCTGTTTGTCGAATTGAAAGGGAATCGTGGGAGTAGAGTTGTCTTAATTGTGCTCACCTCAATTTGATTTAATATTTTTAACTTTTAAACGATTCCGGTGTATTTTGTTGAAAATGCGCCAGACGAAAAGGTCCCCCCACCAATTTGTGTAGGTCTTCAGGGTTACATCCTGGGTCTTCACATAGCTGCTGAATGTAAGTTCGAGCTGGTCGTCCTGCTTTTGCATGGCCATATGTAGGAGTACATCACTTACGAGCTCATCCTTGCTTCTCCGGTGTATTTTGTTGAAAATGCGCCAGACGAAAAGGTCCCCCCACCAATTTGCTTTTTAGTATTCAAATTTATCAATAAATAAGATTCCCGTATTTCACGTCACACATACACACACACACACGCATACACACACACGCATACACACACTCATATATATATGGAGAGTACTGATCAAAAATTACCTCAAGTTTAAAGGCATATCAACTCTTAATGGTTATTTAATGCCAAATCCTGTTCATACTTAAATAAGTTCACTGCTTGGCGCCTGAGGTGATTTTAAGAGAAATGCCGATGGGATCAAGCAGTTTTGTCATGACAACGCACGAGTCTTGCTTCGACCGTGGTCCCACACATTACAATGACCTTGAATCCTGGTGGGATAAAGCTCGAATAACTTGTACCCTTTTGCGGTTAATCTATCTCAGCTACACTTTAATAGAAACATCGTTAATAAAGAAGATGCTGATGAGGATTAAATAATTGTTGTTTTATAATCATTGAGAGTATAACGTAAATAACAAAGGGAATTGTGACGTCGGTGGTGATGTAGTTTCGGTAACGCATAAATAGACACATCATCATCATCATGTCGTGCCGCTAGCACGGATATCCCTGACCATCTCTCGCCACTTCTCCCTATTATTCATCGCGTCCGGTAGGTCTTCAGGGTTACATCCTGTGTCCTCACTTAGCTGTTTTATGTAAGTTCGGGCTGGTCGTCCTGCTTTTGCTTGGCCATATGAGGGGGTCCATAGGAGTACATCACTTATGAGCTCGTCCTTGCTTCTCCAGCAGTGTCCTGCGTGTCTGGTTCGTCTAGCTTGTATAGTTTTTTCGTGATGGGAGGCAAGTGGTCGTATAGTTGGTGTGTCGTAGGGTGTTGTCGCCAGGACTTGTTCAATATTGCTCTCAACATTCTTGTGTAGTTGCCGTCTAACTTCTTCTCCAGCCGTTTAGTTAGCGTCCATGTAGTGCCTCCATATAGCAGTATCGATACAACCGCTGCATGGAAGAAATTGCGTTTCATTTTATCGGTCAGGTCTGATTTCCATATGATCGATAGCCTATCGATAGCTGTCCATGCTTTCGTCAGTCTTAATCTCTATTAAAGTAAGTATATTTGCACTCATCGAATTTTCTTATGACGAATAACTGTTGGCTTACAACAGACTGGATAAATACAATTCTCCCAAAAATTTACGTCACTATACTTGATTTTATATAGAGAAATAAACAGCAATCAAGTGAGGTTGTTTATCACTGGGCGACTCTCAAATAATGCCCGGTTAATCTTAAATGTGTATCTCACCGTGGAGTCAAGAGTTAACAAGCAAGTATTGTAGACTATTTTTGTGCGATGTTGGTTCGATCCTCATAGGAGCTTCTCTATTTCGTATGCATATGCCAGTGAATTACGAACGTTAAAGAACCCAGTCTGTCCAACAATTGACCCATAGTTGGCTGGATTTTAGCAGATGAATTAATGTCAAGTTTTGTAAATTTTACAAGTATATATTACAAAGAAAAAGGCGCTCTCGTGGCTAATATCGACCAATAAGCACTTTCGGGAAGCGGAGTATTAAAAAATGAGGCGGGGGGTGTCCTCGTGGTGTAATTGTTAAAGCGATGGACTGTGGAATCGTAGTACGCGAGTTCGTACTCCAGTCACGCTATTACGTTCACTTTCGGGCAAATACCGTTGGGAAAGGTATGAACTCCCTTATCCTCCCAGCTATGGGTTAAATAGTACCACTACTATTCTTCTAGGAGAATGGTTTCAGCATTAAATAACCTAAAAAGAGTTGATATGCCATTATACAAGGAAAGATGAAAGATAAAAAAGAGGCACTTTCGGGGAGAGGGGAAGCTTATAGCAAACAAGCGGAACTTTCGAGTGGGCGTATTTCAAATAAGAGACAGTTTCGGGAGATATATCAAACAAGAGGTACATTCGTGGTAGTGGTGGGGTGTATTTCAAGCAAGAGGCACTTTCAGGGCGCATATCAAACAAGTGGCACTTTCGGGAGACGTATATAAAACAAGTGGCACTTTGTTGGGGGTTATATCAAACAAGATGCACTTTCGGGGGAGAGTATTTTAAACAAGAGGAACTTTTGTAGGGCATGTCAAACAATAGGCACTTTCGTGAGTTTTATCGAAGAAGTAGCACTTTCAGGGATTGGTGTATCAAACCAGAGGCACTTTTAGGATTATATCGAACAAGGGGCACTTTTAGAAGACGTATATCAAACAAGAGGCACTTTCGTGGGTTATATCGGACAAGAGGCACTTTCAAGGGGTATATAGCTGAAGTAAATTAATCAAGTTACATCTCCCTCGCGCATTACGTATATTTGGGCCACTCCTGTTGCTCTCCGCACTAAAAGAGTTAAGAAAAAAAGACACCTTTGTAAAACAAAAACAAAAACAAAAATAAAACCCTTTATTATTACTACCCTTCTTATTTACGAAGCGCCTTTTGCTGGGCTTAAATCAATACAAGACCCGCCCGTTCATTTATTTTCAATATTAACAACAGCGAAGCAGCAAAGAAACATATTGCTACTACAAAGCATTACAGTTTTTTGTTTTTTTTTATTCCCTCAACATTTTTCTGTTTTCTGTCGTCTTTTCCTTCAGACAAAATGCAACTCTATTCACTGTACATTGTTCATCTCTTTGTTATTTGATACTGATATTGTTTCAAAGTATCCACTGTTGCTTCTGTCACGACTACCAGTCACGACTATTATCACTGCTATTGACATCACAACTGCTGCAATGATGACATTAGGGTGTATCAAAAGTAGTTTCGTTTTTTTAATCGAATGAAAAGCTCAGACCAAACCTTTTTGTTTGGTTACTTTTACACGACATTTCTTGATTTAGTTTCTTTGTTTAATGGCATATCAACCTTCATTGGTTATATAATGTCTAAGCAATCCTTCAAGAAATACAGTAGTGGTGCTATTTAACCCATAGGAGGATATGGGGGTTAATACCTTTCCCAAGGGTATTTGTCCAAAAGTGAACGTAATAGCTCGAACTTGCTTATTACGAGTCTGCAGTCTAGCTCTTCAACCATTACACCACGAAGACACCCCCAACGTCAATTCTTATGGATTTATTTAAAGCCATTGTCTGTTTTTGTTGCTTGGTTGGTTTTAACGACATATCACTCAACACGGGTGGTAGGAGACACTCAATCTTTTAACGGGTTTGATTTCACAGTTTTCCTTCTCCTTCACTGGTTGCCATAATAAGGTTTGCCCAACTATCTACTCTTTATTAAATTTATACCTTTTCCAATGGTATCAGTGCTATGTGAAACGCAAAGAGCCTCGTCGAAGGTTTGAACTCATGTCGTCATCACCATTTCCCACGACGTAACCATTGTACCACGGGCACTCTCTATCTCTCAACCGATAAAATGAAACGCAGTTTCTTCCAGGCAGCGGTCGTATCGATACTGCTATATGGATGCACTACATGGACTCTAACAAAACGGCTGGAGAATAAGCTAGACGGCAATTACACAAGAATGCTGCGAGCAATCTTGAACAAGTCCTGGCGGCAACACCCCACAAGACACCAACTGTACGGCTACCTGCATCCTATCACAAAAACGATTCAAGTTAGGCGAACCAGACATGCAGGACACTGCTGGAGAAGCAGGGACAAACTCATAAGTGATGTACTCTTATGGACCCCCACACAAGGCCGAGCAAAAGCTGGATGAGCAGTACGAACATACATTCAACAACTATGTATATACGGGATGTAGTCCAGAAGACCTGCCAGAGGCGATGAACGATAGGGAAAAGTGGCGAGAGAGGATCAGGGATATCCGTGCTACCAGCACGACATGATGATCATGATGATATATATATATATATCATCATGTCGTGCCGCTTGCACGGATATCCTTGACCTTCTCTCGCCACTTCTCCCTATCGTTTATCGCCTCCGGCTGGTCTTCAGGACTACATCCCGTATCCTCACATAGCTGCTGTATGTATGCTCGACCTGGTCGTCCTGCTTTTGCTCGGCCATATGTGGGGGTCCATAGGAGTACATCACTTATGAGCTTGTCTCTGCTTCTCCAGCAGCGTCCTGCGTGTCTGGTTCGTCTTACTTGTATAGTTTTCGCAATGGGAGGCTGGTGGCCGTATTGTTGGTGTCTTGTGAGTGTTGCCGCCAGGACTTGTTCAAGATTGCTCGCAACATTCTTGTGTAATTGCCGTCTAGCTTCTTCTCTAGCCGTTTAGTTAGCGTCCAAGTGGTGCATCCATACAGCAGTATCGACACGACCGCTGCCTGGAAGAAACTGCGTTTCATTTTATCGGTCAGGTCTGATTTCCATATGATCGATAGCTTATCGATAGCTGTCCATGTACATACATATATATATATATATATATAATATATATATATTAATATATATATATATATATATATAATATATATATATATATATATATATTATAATATATTTATATATAATATAGTCATCCACAGACAGACTGTTTCGTTCTATCAGAACTCTTCAGTGTGGCTAGACACGCAGGACCCTCGAAGCCGGGATCGAAACCCGTCCAACTTTATGTTAGACTGTGTTTCAGACTCGGCCACCAAGCGGACCACGTTGGTTAAGAGAATTTTAAGGTATCTTTATTTTTAGAAACAGCAGCAGCAGTCTATGTTTACATTTTATTATACCCTATCGGCTACCAGAGTGCTCAATTCTTTCAAAGAGCTTTGCATTCACAGTTATATGGTTTCAAGTGCAGTAAATGATTTTAAAGTTATATTTGAGACATAGATGGGACCCTAACAGATATTACAACTTCCGGTGTAAGAGGACTTTGGAGCAATGGCAATGAAGGGGTACTCCATAATCTCTGGACTGGAACCTCACTATTAAATTGTGTAGTGTTACATCCATGACACTCGTTGAGAGGTCATCATCTTACCACAAAAGTCTGGTAAATAGACTGGTGGAAATGGAAATCAGAGGAGGACTCGAGACGATCCTAACAATGGCTAGAATATTGCAAAGAGTCCGAGAGAGCTAAGGAGGGTTTTTGGTTTTATGGCATATCAACCTTTATAGGTTATTTAATGACAAGCCAAAACTTCTTCATCTCTTTAGCAAGGTCCAGATAGTTACCTCTCTTTTCACCTTCTTTTAATTTTCTGTTTGGTCTGTCGGGACAGCAAAGTCTACTTTTTGGAAGGTTCTCTTTTTTGATGACTATCAGTAGGTCTGGTCGTCTAACCGAGATTAAGTGTTCCCTTTGTATCTCAAAATCCCAGAGAAGTTTATGCGTTATTATTTATACCTATTCGAGTTTTCACATCAGCGTTAACTGATGGTTTCTCACTGGAGTTTGAGTGACAGCAAATCTTCTCTAGTCTCCAGGACTCTACCCAGTATTCTGTGTGATCTTAACTATAGTTTGGATGGTCTCAACTCGTCCTCTTATTTCCAAGTCCTCCTTTCCTTGAATCAATCATTTGGTTACTGTACCAAGAGCACCATTTACAATTGGTATAAACGTCACTTTCATGTTCTACAGTTTTTTCAATTCCCTAGCAAGAACGAGGTACTTATCCTTCTTTTCGCTTTTTTTCTATTTTATTCTGTGGGCAACAAAATCCACAATTCAGCAAATTGTCTTTTTTTAAAAAATATTTTAAGGTCTGGTCGTCTGGCCGAGATTAGGTGATCTATTTGTATTACAAAATCCCAGGATAGTTTGTGCATCTCATTCTCCAGGACGGATTCTGGGTTGTGCATATACCATTTGTTCGTATGGCCAAATTTAAATTTCTTGCATAATTCCCAGTGAATCACCTTACCAGGGCGTGTCTTGTCTTATATTCTTTCTGCACAAATTTCCTGCACTCACTTTAATTTTCAGTTTTATCTTCACTTTTTTTCCATTCTTCACCAGGTCTTTACCCAAGACCTAGCTTGAGGGAAGGTTGTGAGCATATACATTATATATATGTTGCATTTTCTCTTCGGTGATATTTTTTAGTCACATTGATAGTATTCTCCCAAGGAGATGAGCAGTTCCGCAAAGAGCAATTACCATTATTATACTCTTCGTGAGTTTTTCACACCAGTTTTAACAGGTGCTCTTTCAATGCAGACTGAGTGACAGCAAGTTTCCTCAGGTTTCGAACTCTTCTGAGTATATTTAACAATGCTGTAGTCTGGATTGTCTCGATTCATCCCCTGATTTCCCATTCTTTACAGTTTTTTCCAAGCCCGAGGGGACCGTTCCAAGTACGTCTATTACAATTGGTATCAACGTCAACCTCATGTTCATCATTTTTTTTATTTCTCTGGCAAGGTCTTAGTAGTTATCTTTCTTTTTTTCTCTCTTTGATTTTTGCTCTGTGATCAGCCGGAACGGGAAAATCCGCTAGCAGCAACAAATGACATTGTATAAGTAGTAATTGTAGTAGGAACAAGTGACGTTGTACTAGTAGTAGTAGTACAAGTGTCGTTGTACTAGTAGTAGTAGTAGTACAAGTGTCGTTGTACTAGTAGTAGTAGTAGTACAAGTGTCGTTGTACTACTAGTAGTTGTAGTAATAATAAGTGACGTTGTACTAGTAGTAATAATAGTAGCAACAAGTGACGTTGTACAAGTAGTAGTAGTAGTAACAACAAGTGTCGTTGTAGTAGTAGTAGTAGCTGTAGGTTGCTGTTAATTATCACTTGGTTTGGTCTTTTAATCCGAATTTATGTAATTATTATTTACTCCTTGAGAGTTTTTCACATGAGTGTTAGCTGATAGTTTTTCACTGGAGTTTGAGTGACAGCAAGTCTCCTCAAGTCTCCAGGACTTGTCTCAGGATTCTGGCCGTTCTTAGCAATGCTGTCGTTTGGATAGTCTCTACCCGTCCGCCAACTTCTAAGTCCTCCAGGCCTTTTAATAATCCTTTTGTTATTGTGCCTAACGCACCAATCACAATTGGCATAATCGTTACTTTCATGTTTCACAGCTTTTTCAATTCTCTAGCAAGGTCGAGGTATTATTATTACTATTATTATCATATACGCTTTTAGATTTTTATACGTCGGCGTAAACTAATGGTTTTTCACTGGAGTTCGAGTGACAGCGAGTCTCTTCAAGTCTCCAGGATTCTTCTTAGTATTCTGGCCGCTTTCAATAATGCTGTGGTTTGGATGGTCTCCACTCGTCCGCCACCTTCCAAGTCCTCCAGTCCCTTTAATAATCCTTTAGTTACTGTGCCAAAAGCACCAATCACAATTCGTACAATCGTCACCTTCATGATCCATTTTTTTTTTCAATTCTCTGGCAAGGTCGAGGTACTTATCCTTCTTTTCACATTCTTTCAGTTTTATTCTGTGGTTAGCCTGGAGACCAAAGTCGAAATTTTTGCAAATTCTCTTTTTTTTTTTTTTGTTAATTATTATAAGGTCTGGTCTTCTGGTCTTCTGGCCGAGATTAGGTGATCCGTGTGTATGTCAAAGTCCCATAGAAGTTTGTGTGTGTCATTTTCTTGGACAGGTTCGAGGTTGTGCATATATTACTACAACTACTACTACTATTATTTTTGTAGTTGTCGTTATTGTTTTCCTCCTTGAAAGTTTTACAACAAATCTTTTTTCATTGAAGTCTAAGTGACATCAAATCTCCTCAAATCTCCTGGACACTTCGAAGTATTCTAACCGATTTTTTGCGTTGCTGTGGTCTAAACGGTCTCAAATCTTCCTTTGATCTCCAATTTCCGTTCATTATTATCAACATTCTTATTCCTGGTGAGTTTTTCACACCAGCGTTAGCTGATGGTTTTTCTTTGGAGTCTGAGGGGTAGCAAGTCTTCTCAAGTTTCCAGGACTCTTTTCACTATTAATGATGCGTTAGTCTCGATTCCCTTTCCCAAGCCTTTGAGGATTGTTCCGAGTGCACTGACTACAATTGGTATCACCGTCATCTTCATGTCCCATAGATTTTTTGTTCTCGCGCAAGGTCTAAGTACTTATCCCTCTTTTCGCTTTCTTTTAAGTCTGTGCTCGACAAGGTCCACAATTCGGCAGGCTCCCTTTTTTGTTGATTATAGGTGATCTCTTTGAATGTTAAAATCCCAGAAAAGGACGGATTCTGGGCTGTCTTTATACCACTTATTTGTATGGGCAAATTTCATTTTGCACTATCCCCAGTGGATAATCTTCTCTACCCTGTCGTGTCTTGTCTTATACTCTTTTTTTGCGATAATTTGCTGCATTTATTATTATTATTATTATTATTATTATTATAAAGAAGAGTGGGATGAGAGGCAAAAGAGTTAGAGGAGAAGGGAAAAGGTGAGGAGAAAGAGGAAAGTGAGAGAAGGAGAAGCGGAAGAATTGGAAGGAGGACTGAATGGAAATTTCTTAACATTTAACGACTACTTAATGTCTGAATATCATTAATATATCCCGATACTGAAAACCAGTCCCATTAGATCCTTTCATCCTTCTTCCTCCATCATCACCTCCATCATCACCATCGATCCAATCACAACTACTTTTACTACTAGAACTACTACTACTGCTACAACGACTTTTGCAGTCATTTCTTCTGTTACTAATGCAACTACTTTGACAACGAATCTTAGTACTACTAATTCTGTTCCTACAGCTACAACTACTAATACAACGTCACTTGTTGCTACCACTACAACTACAACTACTACTACTAGTACAACAACATTTATTGCTATAACTACTACTAATACAACGATACTTCTTGCTACTACTACTACTACTAATAATAATAATACAATGACACTTGTTGCTACTACTACTACTACTAATATACCTCACTTGTTTTTACTACTACTAATACTAAAACAACGTCACTTGTCGCTACTACTACTACTAGTACAAAGACACTTGTTGCTACAACTACTACTACTACAAAATCACTTGTTGCTACTACTACTACTACGTCACTTGTTAATACTACTACTAGTACAAAGTCACTTGTTGCTGCTACTACTACTACTACAAAGTCACTTGTTACTACTACTACTACTACGTCACTTGTTGCTACTACTACTACTAGTACAAAGTCACTTGTTGCTGCTACTACTACTACTACTACTACAAAGTCACTTGTTCCTACTACTACTACGACTAATACAATGACACTTGTTGCTACAACTAGTGCTACTAATACAACGACACTTGTTACTACTACAACTACTACTACAACTTCTAGTACAACGTTACTTGTTGCTACGACTACTACTACTCCTTGTACTACGACACTTGTTTCCACTACTACTACTACTATTACTACAACTAGCACGACGACGCGAATTGTTACTACTACTACTACTGCAAGTAAGAGTCACAGGCGTCATTTTCCTTCGTTGTCAATTCTTTTGTCCACTTTTAGTTCGCTTTTCATGATTCACATTTGCTAATTTCGATTGGGATAAGTTGATGCAGTTCAATTCTTTTTAAACGTTCCACTGAAGAAGAAGAAGAAGAAGAAGAAGAAGAAGAAGAAGAAGAAGAAGAAGAAGAGCAGGAGGAGTGAGATTGAAGAAAGAAGGATAAAGACAAAAAAGACGAATAACAAGATGACATGAAGAGTGAAAGAAAAAAGAGATAATTATTATTATCATTGTTTGGTTTTTAGGGTTTTATGGCATATCAACCATTGTAGGTTATTTAATACTATTTTATACATATAAACAGTTCTATTTCAAACAATTCAGTTTGGCTTAAGTAGACAGTTTAATTGTCAAAAACATTTCTATTTCAAGTTATTTAGTTTAGTCAAACAGTTCTAATTTAAACAATTCAGTTTAGTATAAGTATAGTTTTTTTACACACAATTAAATGTCAAAAACTGTTTTATTTCAAACAATTCAGTTTAGCATAAGTACGCAGTTTAAATGTCAAAAACAGTTCTATTTCAAGCAATTCAGTTTAGCATATGTACACAGTTTAGTTCTATTTGACTCATAGATTGAACCCTATCAGGATCTCCCAGTCCGGGCCTGAGTGGGCATGGGAGCAATGACAATGAAGGGGTACTCCACATTCCCCAAAGTGCAAGCCGAATCAACAACAACAACAATAAAAATAATAATAATATTAATAATAATAATTATGCCAGAAACGAAACTGAGAACACGATGAACAACAGAATGACAATAACTAGGAAACAAAGATGGGAAGGAAAACAACTCAATGGGCGGTTTAAACGACTAATAAATAATATCTCACATGAAAAAACCTGGACATGACTAAGAAAAGGAAACTTTAAGAGAGAAACAGAATCTCTCCTGATAGCAGCACAAGACAGTGCCATAAGAACCAATCATATCAAGGCGAGAATAGATATGACTCAACAAAATAGTAAATGCAGGCTATGTGGTGACAGAGATGAAACAGAGAGTATAAGGCGAGACACGACTGGGTCGGTAAGGTGATTCACTGGGAAATGTGTAAGAAATTTAAATTCGACCATACTAACAAATGGTATATGCACAACCCAGCACCTGTCCTAGAAAATGACACGCATAAACTTCTATGGGGCTTGAACATACAAACGGATCCCCTAATCCCGGCCAGAAGACCAGACATAATAATAATCAACAAAAAAAAAAAAAAAAAAAGGAGAACTTACAAAATAGTCGACTTTGCTGTCCCGGCTGACCACAGAATAAAACTGAAAGAATGTGAAAAGAAGGATCAGTGCCTCCACCTTGCTAGGGAATTGAAAAAAACTGTGGAACATGCAGGTGACAATTATACCAATAGTAATTGGTGTGTTTGGAACAGTGACTAAATGATTACTAAGGGGACTGGAGGACTTGGAAGTTGGCAGACGAGTGGAGACCATCCAAACGACAGCATTATTGAGAACGGCCAGAATACTAAGAGAAGTCCTGGAGACTTGAGGAGACTTGCTGTCACTCAGACTCCAGTGAAAAACCATCGGCTAACGCTGATGTGAAATGCTCTAATGAGTGAATAATAATAAGCAAATGTTAGTTATGTGATGATAGAACTGAAACAATTAATCACATAATAAGCGAATGCAGTAAATTAGCACTGAAGAAATATAAGACTAGACACGACTGGGCGTGGAAAGTGATCCACAGGTAACTGTGCAAGAAATTCAAATTTGATCATGTGAACAAGTGTTATATGCACAACCCAGAATCCGTCCTGTAAAACGAGACACATAAAATTCTCTGTGATTTTGATGTACAAATGGATTACCTAATCACGGCAAGACGACCAGACCTAGTGATAGTCAACAACAACAAGAACTAAAAATATATGGAACATGAAAGTGATACCAATTGTAATAGGTGCACTTGGAACAATATCCAAATGACTGACGCTGTCACTGAAAGATTCGGGAATAAGAAGACAAGTGGTGACTATTCAAATTACAGCATTATTAGGATCGGCCTGAATACTGAGAAGAGTCCTGATAATTTGAGGAGACTTATTATCGCTCAAAATTCAGTGAAGAACTATAGCAAATGCTGGTTTGAAAAATTCTCAAAGGAACCACTGAATAAATCGGAAGGAATATGAAAAGAAGGATAAGTACCTTGACCTTGCTAGAGAATTGAAAAAGCTGTGGAACATGAAAGTGACGATTGTACCAATTGTGATTGGTACTTTTGGCACAATAACAAAAGGATTATTCAAAGGCCCGGAGGACTTGGAAGTCGGCGGACGGGTAGAGACTATCCAAACGACAGCATTGCTGAGAACGGCCAGAATTCTGAGACGAGACCTGGAGACTTGAGGAGACTCGCTGTCACTTAAACTCCAGTGAAAATCCATTAGCTAACGCGGATGTGAAAAACTCCAAAGGAGTAAAATAATAATAAGAAAGATGAGTACTTAGACCTTGCCAAAGTGCTAAGAAAGTTGGGGAACAAAGGTTTGGTGGTGATACTAGTTGTAATTGATGCATTTGGAACCGCCCCCAAAGGCTTAGAAATGAAACTGGAAGAGTTAAAAATTTGTGGACGAATCGAGACCATCCAGACTTCATCATTATTGAGAACGGCCAGAATACTGAGAAGAGTCCTGGAGACCCGAAGAGACTTGCTGTCGCTCAAACTCCTGGTAAACCAGCAGCTAACGTTGGTGTGAAAATCTGGCAAGTAGGAGTATTAAAAACTTCCGCCTCAGTCATAGCAATGACAATTGGCTTTCAATGGAGACAAAGAGACAACAAGACTCCTTTATACAATGCTCTCTTGAACATGTTTTGCTTCAGCCTGCCCTCCCGGCATCAGGTTGTTTACAGGACTTTTTACGATAATCAAATCCCACTGGTTGGTTTTATGGCATATCAACCTTTGTAGGTTATTGAACACCAAATCCATTTTTATGCAAATAGTCAGCGGTATTTCAAACAATTCAGTTTAGCATGAGTACACAGTTTAATCGTCAAAACAGTTCTAATTCAACTAATTCAGTTTAGTATAAATACAGATTTTGTTAACACACAGTTAAATGTCAAGACAGTTCTATATTGAAAAATTCAATTTAGTATAAGTACAGTTTCAATCTCAAGAAACAGTTCCATTTCAAAGAATTCAGTTTAGCATAAGCATGCAGTTTTAATGTACGTACAGTTTAATTGTGAAAAACATTTCTATTACAAGCTATTCAATTTAGTCAAACAGTTCTAATTCAAACAATTGGAGCAATGGCAATGACGAGGTTCTCCGTATTCCCCAAAGTCCCAGCATCTTTTGAACCTCGCCATCAGATTGTTTAGTATCATATCCAGGACACTTGTTGGTGGGGTCTTCTACAGCCCCAGCCGACTGGGCAAATTAAATCCGGTTTTCTGGTCTGGATAATTCCGTTTGAATCTCAAAATCCTAAAGGATTTCATGGTTTTCTTTCTCTCAGAGAAATTTTAGTTTGTCTGAAGGCTATTGTTAACAAAAAATTAGAGTGTTTTGCATGGTACGAGATGCCTTCAATAAGTTTCCAGACTTTTTTTCGTATGGGCACTTTTATTGATAGTACACACATGAAACTCTAGTCCCCTTCGAAGTAATCTCCTCCGGCTGCAATGCACTGGTACCGTTCCAACAACTTCTATAAAGCCCCATAGAAGTCCTATTGTGTGTGCGTGTCATTGACCTTCGTCACACCCTTTTTTTTATCTCCTCAATTGTTTCATAATGACAGCCTCTAAGTTTTTCCTTGCGCTAAGGAATAACGAAAAGTCGCAGGGAGCAAGGTCTGGACTATGGGGAGGCTGACGAACTGTCTTGATGCCCATCTTGGTCAAATAGTCTGTGACAAGGATGAAGTTGTGGACTGGTGCATTGTCCTGGTGAAAATGCCACTGACCCGATTTGAAGAGTGCTGGCCTCTTCCGACGGAATCTCTTCCTGAACTCCCTTAAAACCTCAACATAGTAACCTTAACCCTTTGGCCAATAAACTCTGGTCTGTTGACTTCCTTACTCCTCCCACACCTCTCATCATCCCTCACATATCGTTCTTCTTAAGTGTCCTTACGTCCAGATTGTATTTTTGAAATTCACCAGCGGTGACAATCAGGTTTAGTAGGGTGTAGTCCAATTCCTGCTGTAGCTGTTCATTTGAACGTGAAATCATAAAAATTGGTCAGTGATAGTGAAGTTGATCATCACTGAGTGCTCTTCATTAGTGGCAATGTGAGAGATAGAGGGTGAGTGAGAGAAAGATAGAGAGACAGATAGAGAGAGAAAGAAGGAGCGGGAGACTGAGAGAAAGAGAAAAGGAGGGGGAGAAAGAGAAAGCTGGGGGAGAGAGAGAGAAATGAGGAGAGAAAGAGAGAGAGGGAAAGAAAGTGGGAGAGAAGGAAAGACGGACCGGGAGAGAAAGAGGAAGAGAGGAAGAGGAAGAGAATGTGCATGAGAGAGAGAGAGAGAGAGAGATTAAGAAGCAGAGAGAAAGAAAGAAGGAGAAAGATAAAAAAGGAAAGAAAAAAAGCAGAAAAAGAGAGGGGGAGACAGAAAGAAGGAAAAGGAGAGAAAAAGAAGGGAGAGGAAGAGAAAGAGAGAGAAAGAAAGAAAGAAAGACAGAGAAAGAAAGTGGGGGGAAGGAGAGGGACAGGAGATAAAGAGGGAAAGATATAAAGAGAGAAAGAGAGAGAAAGAGAGAGAGAGAGAAAGATGAAGAAAAGAAGAGGGAGGGAATATGTGAGAAGGAATGTAAGATAAAGAAGTAGAGAGAAAGAATGGAGAAAAAAAGGAGAGAAAAAAGAGAGAGAGAGAGAGAGAGAGAGAAAGTAGGAAGGAGAAAACAGGAAGAAAAAGACAGAGAAAAAGAAAGTGGGTGAGAAGAAAAGAGGGACTGTGAGAGAAAGAAGGAGAGAGAGAGAAAGACGCCGAGAGGAAGTTGGAGAGAAAGTGTATAAAAGAGTGAAATAAAAAAAAGCTTTAAGAAAGAAAAAAGAGAGAAAGAGAGAAAAAAGAAGAGAAAAGGCAGAGGGAGAGGAAGAACAACAGTGACATAGATAGATAGATAGATAAAGAGAGAGAGAGAGTGAGAGAGAGAGAGATGAAGAAAAGAAGAGGGAGAGAATATGTGAGAAGGAGCGTAAGATAAAGAAGTAGAGAGAAAGAATGAAGGAGAAAAAAATGGAGAGAAAAAGGACATAGAGAAAGAGAGAGAGAGAGAGAGAGAGAGAGAGAGGAGAGAGAAAACAGAAAAAAAAACAGAGAAAAAGAAAGTTGGACAGAAGAAAAGAGTGACCGTGAAAGAAAGAGGGAGAGAGAAAGAGAGAGAGAGAGAGAGAGAGAGAGAGAAAGACGAAGAGAGGACGAGGGAGAGAACGTGCATTAGAGAGTGACATAAAGAAGCTTTGAGAAAGAAAGAAGTAGAAAGAGAGAAAAAAAAAAGGAGAGAAAAAGACAGAGGGAGAGGGGAACGACAGTGAGATAGATTGATAGATAGATAGATAGATAGAGAGAGAGAGAGAGAGAGAGAGAGAGAAAGAGAGGGGGGCAAAAGAAGAGAAATTAAGAATAAAAGAATGAACAAAGCAAGTTTGTTATTGTCAGAGAAGATTAAAAGCCTTTTTTGGCTTTTTTTTTCTTTATTTCCATTATTATTTACGAGGGCGACCACTAGATGGCGCTACGCGTTTGAAAATGATAAAAAGGATGTTCGTAGCGGAATCGAGACACAGGTTTCTTGCATCCCTTTCATCTTTAAGTGTCTAAAAATCCCCTTAACATAATCCCCTTTTTTTTCTGCGTTTATTTTTCCCCCGTTTTATGTAATCCCCAAAGAGATTTATTATATGACACATCTTTTTCTTTATTCATTTCCCTGTCACTCAAGCTCGACACATCTGTCAATGTCAATTAATATATATATATATATATATATAGTCTTCGTGTTTGTGAGTGTCGGTGTTTGCGTAAGAGAGAGAGAGAGAGCGAGAGATAGAGAGAGAGAGATGACGTAACAGCTATCGGCACGGAAACTTAAATGGCCGAAGTTGTTTGCGCTCATTTTGCACCAATGCCCTTGAAAATTGCATGGCTTCAGATCGTAAAATTAAAGGTTAGAAGGGACTTTCTTGCCTCGTTAAAGAGACAAGGTTAAGAAAAGTAAAACTATTAATTCAGATACCTTGCGAACACGTCTTGGTCATCCTTGCTGGTTAAGATTATGATTCACCATGTTTTAAACATCATGGAGGAAGTCTGCAATGAATGGAGAAAAAGGAAATATGATGATAATGATGATTATTCGATCTATCTATATATATCATTGATATTGAACACTTTATTAATACCTCAAAATTTGTTCCCTCATTGACTCACCTAATGAGCAAGGGATAACCTTATAATATTGCAATATATATATATATATATATAGTGTAATCAGATGGAAACTCAAACCTGGTTAAGTTGTCATTATAAGTTTATTTATTATATTATTATACTCTCCGCCTCGTCAGATGACTTTTAACAGGTTTCGGTTTCTTTGTTTAATGGCATATCAACCTTTAGAGGTTATTTAATGCCAAAACCATTCTCCTAGAAGAACAGTAGGGGTACTATTTAACCCATAGCTGGGAGGATAAGGGGGGTTCGTACCTTTCCCAAGGGTATTTGCCCGAAAATGAAACTAATAGCGCGACTGGAGTACGAACTCGCGTACTACGATTCCACCGTCCATCGCTTTAACCATTACACCACGAGGACACCCCCTAACTTTTTACATGTTTTTCTCGAAGATGCAGGATAGCAAATGTGGGGTTACAATTCGTATTAAAAAAGCAAAAAGAAAAAAAAGAATAATTTAGATTCATAGGCGAGTCAGAATATTAGGTGTTAGAAGCATCAAGAAACAGGAGTGGGGTTTCTCTAATATTGGAAACAAGATTGTATAACAGACATTCTTTCTTGAATCAACGTCTTAGGAACCAAACCACCCTATATAAATATTTTTGCAAAATTAAGGATCAGAAGCTAACCCCTCAAATAAAGAGGAAAATTGTCAAGCAATCTTCAACAGCAAATATCTTCAATAGCAGATATAACTCGTGTATAGAATAAAAAATTAGTGTAATTGATTTTAAGGACACCAGACGACTACTTAATA
The DNA here is from genome assembly GCA_963585895.1 of Sepioteuthis lessoniana. Classification (NCBI taxonomy): domain Eukaryota; kingdom Metazoa; phylum Mollusca; class Cephalopoda; order Myopsida; family Loliginidae; genus Sepioteuthis; species Sepioteuthis lessoniana. Next base: position 67,255,642 of record OY757931.1, on the reverse strand, counting down.
TACGTAACGAGCTGGTATTCAAATGTAGACGTAAAGATAAATTTAAAATATCTTGAATAAGGACGATCGAGGGTCCTACTGAAGATAAAAATCGTGATATTGATTTTGGGTAAAATTTTTAGAAAAAAATAACATTTATTTCAGTTATCAATATATAATATTATGCGGGGATTTTTGTAGGGAAGGGGATTTTTGGAATCTTGGAAAGCTCGTAATTGGGATTTTTGAAATTTTAGAATTGTTAGTTCCCTTAGACCATTTTTAGTTAATGCTAGCGTGGATAGCTCTAATTCCCACCACGTAAACAAAACAGACAGAGCAGTAAGACATAGATTAAAAACACCTTTTGGATGCCGAAAGTTTGTTTTTTTTTAATTTGGGGATTTAACACATGAAAAAGTAGTAAACAAAAAAATAAAAAGATATAATTTAGTTTGCAGCTTACAGTTTTCAAAAATTCCACCTGCTACGAAAAATCAAATTAGGATGGGTCCATTTACCCCCCACCACTTTTTTCTAGGATCTTAATTCTTTTAAAACTTTTATTGTTTTAACTATCATATGAAATGAAACGCAGTTTCTTCCAGGCAGCGGTCGTATCGATACTGCTGTATGGATGCACTACTTGGACGCTAACTAAACGGCTGGAGAAGAAGCTAGACGGCAACTACACAGTTGCTGTGAGCAATATTGAACAAGTCCTGGCAGCAACACCCCACAAGGCACCAACTATACGGCCACCTGCCTCCCATCACGAAAACTATCCAAGCTAGACGAACCAGACATGCAGGACACTGCTGGAGAAGCAGGGACGAGCTCATTAGTGATGTACTCCTATGGACCCCCACATATGGCCGGGCAAAAGCAGGATGATCAGCTCGAACATAGTTACAGTAGCTTTGTGAGGATACGGAATGTAGCCCTGAAGACCTGCCAGAGGCGATGAACGATGGGGAGAAGTGGCGAGAGAGGGTATGGAATATCCGTGCTGGCGGCACGACATGATGATGATGATGATTGTTTTAACTCCCTTCCCTTTTCGCCTGAAATCTTTCTTATATATATATATATATTGTAATTCCATATTTGCTGTTTTCACCCTCAATTTTAAGCGTGTAAATTCATTTAAGGAGTCTTTGTCCTCGTGGTGTAATGGTTAAAGCGATGGACTGCGGAATCGTAGTAAGCAAGTTCGTACTCCAGTCACGCTTTTTACGTTTACTTTCGGACAAAAACTCTTGGGGAAAGTATGAACCCCCTTCTTCTCCCAGCTATTAGTTAAATAGTACCCCAACTGTTCATCTAGAAGGATGGCGTTGGTATTAAATAACCTACAAAGGTTGATAAGCCATTAAACAAAGAGACCAAACCATCATCTGAAGAATATGATATTTTTCGCCGAAATAAATTTATAATGACAATTTAACCAGGTGTAATATAATGGCCGAGGGATTTCGTTTTGCATTTGGGTTTAGTTTGGCTGAGAACCTTTCGGTTCAGTGCATGGGTTTTCGAGGTGCAAACATGAGCGCAGGTGTTCACGCGCACGCGTAGCGGACGTGTCATTCAGAGGGATCACAATAAAAATCCCAGATAGAGGATAAAACCAGGGATGTGAGTGACGTAACGCACCGGAAGCGTGGGCTGAGATTTGAGAAAAGTCAGTTGAGTTTTGCCTCAGAAGAAGACGGTTAACTTTCGCTTGCTCGCCGAGGCCTGGCGGCAGGTGTCACACGTGGTTTGGGGCAGATGGAAAAGTCAGCATAGAAAGATGGTATCTCTCTCCTCATATCTAAAAACCTTTTAACTCAAAGGTGATAAAAAGTTTCGTACCTGAACTAAGAAGTCGTATGTGTTTGAGGGTTTCCGGATTCCTATGTTATCTATTTATGAGTTATGAACATTCTATGTACGTTTCACATATTCATGTGTGGCTATGTTACACAGGTTTGAGTTTTCTTCCAGTTACATAATATATATATATATATATATATATATCATTGAGAAACAAAAAAATCAATGAGTATATTTCATTATAAATTCATTTCGTCCGTTATTGATGGACTCTTCAAATGTATTTGAAAAAAAAATTCTCTTCTTTTTATCATTAACTCTGGGGAAAACTTTTATCTTACGTAAAGATTCACGTGTCCCAATTTAAATATTAATAAAATAAAAAAAGAACATTCCTTATATATCTCTGTCAAGAAAATCTTCCAATGCACAAAAATATGACACATGAATCTTTGCGTAAGATAAAAATATTCCTCGGAGTTAACGGTAAAAAGAAGAGAATTTTTTAAATTCATCTGAAGAGTCCATCAATAACATGGGAAATAAATTTATAATGGAAAATACTTGTTGATTTACTTGTTTCTCAACGCAATTTTGCCATTGCTCGAATGCGTAGAGTGTTTGCCAATGGTCCAAGAGACCGGGGTTCAATCCCAGGTCGAGGTATACAAAAGACTGAAAAAATGGTACTTGATGCCGCCTTGCTTAACACTCAGTATTATAAGGTAAGGATCAAAGCTAAAGAGGAGCAATCCAGCGAATGAAGGAGCGCTCTCACCTTCACATCGGTTTAGTAGCTCTGGCGTAACGCTTATAGGCGTTGGTTCTCTAAACTCCTAAGGAGACAATAATCTGGAGATTGCAGGTTCAATCCTGACTACAAGCGAGTGACAATATAGGAATACTTAACACTTGTACCCGGTTATGGCTAACGGAATCAGAACAGGCGACCCCCGTGGATTCAATAAAGGACGTATTTTGAAGTTTCGTGAAGGTTCCCGAGTTAGAAAATAACCTGATGAAGACCAGAGGACATATCGGCCGAAACATAGAGGAAATAACAATAAAGATGAAGACAAGCTTCGTCTCAGAAATTTAGACAAAAAACACCTGATGAAGACGGGAGAACATATCGGCCGAAACATTGTGGAAATAACAATAAAGATGAAGACAACAGTCTGAAAACCCTTAATGACAAAAATTCTTGCAATTTATCTAGTTGCTTGTTTATTCCTAGCAAGTAAAATTAAGTTGGTTCAATATATTTTCCGCCAAAATTTCTTTCCTGAGCTTCCCGAGAAAATTTTTTGCCATTCAGAAGATTTTGTCGAGAACAGAAAAGATATAAATAACTTGATGAAAGGTCTAATGAATATGGTTGACAAGCTAGAAAAGACCAACCAAAATCCAATGTTTTTTCCTGTGTGATTCTTGCTAAATGTGGCCATGTGTTATCGTGGAGAACCTCAACGTTTCTCCTGTTGACGGGTGAGAGGTGTTTTAGAAAAATTTCCTGGCGCATATTGCAATTGTTGAGAGTTTAAATCTCATGTAAATACCTGAGTATGGTTTAAAAACTCAAAATAAATAACATATAGTAATCCCACTATACGCACAGCATAAGTTTTTATCCATGAAACTCAGCCATTGGAGTCAGTTGCGTGGATTCATTCTTTTCAATCCACTGCAGTTTACGTTGAACATTGTCATAAAAGACACATTTTTCTTCATCTTGGTTGGTTGGTTATTTAGGTTTATGGCATATCAACCTTTGTGGGTTATTTAACGCCAAATCCATTGTTATATATTGACCCTCGACTGAGCCGTCAATCAAGAGATGAACCTGTGTAAATAAGTGGAAGAACCGCGGAAGCAGGTGAACGTTAGAAAATAATATAACCAGATGCCGGGGCGGTTTGAGTCAGTTGGAGACAGGATGCCAGCGTGAGAACCAGCTTGCAGACTGAGGGCGTTGCGGCCCTCGGTGACCCACGTTAGAGCAACCCAGCCAAGATGAGGAAGAAGTGCTGCTATGAGGAGAGAAGAACTTGGGTCAATATAGCAGTCCGTCCTTGTCTCCACTCATTTCTCACACACAACAAACATCAACCTTTCAAAAAAAAAAGTGTCAGAGATTTATATTTTTATGAAGAAGTGTATTCGCTTGTTTGTTGAAGTCGTCATTACTGGTTAATGATGTTTCCGCGTGTAAGTGTATATTTGTATATGTACACGTGCAGTTGTATGTGGCTATACAACATCATTCTTATGAAAATTCAGTTTAGGATAAGTACACAGTTTAAATGTAAGTACAGTTTAAGCGTGAAAAACAATTCTATTTCAAGCTATTCAGTTTAGTCAAGCAGTTCTTATTCTGCTATTTCAGTTTAGTATAAGTTCAGATTTTATTTACACACAGTTAAATGTCAAAACGGTTCTATATTAAACAAATAAGTTAAGTGTAAGTACAGTTTCAATGTCAAAAACAGTTCCATTTCAAACAATTCAGTTTAGCATAAGCACGCAGTTTGAATGTTTGTACGGTTTAATTGTCAAAAACATTTAAGCCATTCGGTTTAGTCAAACAATTTAGTTTAGCATAAGTATGCCGTTAGTTCTATTTAACCCTTAGATAGGACCCTATCAGGTGCTACCATGCCGGGCCATAGTGGACCTGGGAGCAATGGCAATGAAGGGGTATTCCGCATTCCCCAAAGCCCCAGCATCACTGGGACCTCACCATCAGATTGTTTAGTGTCATATCCAGGACACTCATTAGGGGTGGTCTTACTCCTCTGCAGTGGTGCAGTTGGTGTATTTTACAGCCCCAGCCAACTGAGCAATAATATTCTTGAGAAATGGCTTATTTGTTGTACCTTGAAAGAAGATTTATAAAAATGGAATTGCAATCTTTTTTATTCATCTCGCTATGGTTATAGCGAACACAAAAGTCCTACTTGCTGACTTTCCTTATGTTTTTCAAGTGGCTCTTCTTCATTGGTTGAGTCACCGGATAGCATTTTCGAAATTGCATATTTGCCCACGTTGTGTTTTCGATCCAGAAAGCAGATCAAGCGCTAATCAGAGTTGCAACTCGATGATTGGATGGATGAGACCGTACAATTAATTAAGAAAGTAAAAAAAGTCTTATGCCAACAAAGAACAGGACACGGATTCGCAAGAAACAGTAATACTTAGTTTAGGAAAAATGTCCCTAAAATGCTATATATATTCACCCTTTCCGATGGAGAGTAGTCATATGACACGGAGACGTAGTTATCGATTTAGCTGTCAGTTAATTTTTCGCCATTCAGAGTCAGCCACAAGGCCTCCGAAATTATCGTATTAGGTTTAGGATTTTTCTGCTTTTGCTTTCTTTAGACTGAGACAAGACAATCTCAATGTAAATTTTTTTGAGTCTCTCTGCGTTAGGAACCTTTCTACCACTCTCTCTTTTGATAGCCTGGTACAAGGTAATCTCAAGTAGAGTATATTCGTTCTGCGCGGTTTCTCTGTATTAGGGAGTCGGATATAAATTCAGGACTCAGAGTGACATGAGAAATCTTAACTGTTTCACTCTGGTTGCTGGCAATAAGAAAATCCCTGCTTAGATGCATCTTTCTCCATTTTAGGGTGGTGATTTTGGGAACTATTGATATCAGATCTGTCTGAATTTAGATTGCAATAATTAATTCCAACTTTCTATTCCACTAAAGGTATAGTGGTCGATTTCCTCTAACTTTTACTCAAAGGAGCTCGTATTTCCTTATTTGGATTCTACTAATTAATTCTAACCCTTTCATTCTGCCTTCTACGTTCGGTGTTTAGTTTACTTCCACCTTTACTCAAAAAAGGGAGGCTTTTTCTCCCACTCTTTCAAAATTTTACATTAACCCATTCCTCATAGTAGGCATTTAATCTTGCTGTGAGATAATGACGTCAACGATCGTCTAAACTCATAATGGTCAAAATAAAAATAAAAAACAAACCTCACGGCATCGAGTTTAGAAAAAAAAGTTATATTAAAATCCTATCATTCCCCAAACAAGAACTGTAACTAACTCCCCTGCCAGTCATCATTTTCAAGCTTTGACCCCTGGATGAACCCACTTGTCATATTTCTCTAAACATATTTCGCCTTGACAATTTCTCCAGATTTAGTCAAAATAAATCGCTTATCTCCCTGCTTTTACCTCAGCCAAGATAAAACAAAACGAAACAAGACCTCCTAAGCAATATACTTTCAACTGATTCTAACTCACTTTTGGTAATGCACTGAGTCATTCTTCTAAAATCCATTTCATTTAATCTTCACTTTTCTGGTTGATAAATTTATTCGTGCTTGGCTCTCCCCTATGTCTTAAAGGATCTTGATCAAGGTTTGACGAGTGTCCTGCTCTGGATATGTCACACAATTATGAATTGTCAGAATTAAACAGAAAATAATTTTCGGGCTTCGCAGACAATAATGACACCTAGGTCATAAACAGTAAAAATTTTCTTCTCTTTCTGTAAAGTTTTATATTGTTAAATTCCAACAACATTACAAATCCAATATATGTAATATAATGGCCGAGGGATTTCGTTTTATATATCTTGCCTTTGGGTTTAGTTAGGCTGAGAACCTTTCGCTTAGCGCATGGGTTAGTTAGGTGTAACATGAGCCCAGGTGTTCACGCGGGTGCGGCGAGGGGGATGTGTCATTCAGAGATGTCAAAATAAAAATCCCAGATAGAAAATGTGATCAGGGGGATGTGAATGACGTCATGCACCGGAAGCTTGCACGGAGGATTTTTGGGGATTTGAGAAAAGTCATTGAGTTGAGTTTTAGCGTCCGAAGAAGACGGTTGACTTTCGGAGCTCGCCGAGGCCTTGCGGCAGGTGCCGCACGTGGTGGTGGTGGTGGTGGGGGGGGCAGATGGAAAAGTCAGCATAGAAAGATTGAGTATCTCTCTTCTTATGTCGAAAAACCTTTTAACTCAAAGGTGATAAAAAGTTTCGTACCTGAACTGAGAAGTCGTAAGTGTTTTTTGTGTTTCGGGATTCCTATGTTAGCTATATATGTGAGTAATGAACATTCTATGTACATTTCACGTATTCATGTATCGGTATGTTACATATAAACTTTCAGTTTGTCCATATCAGGAACGTAAGATATCAAGATTTAATTATGAGACACACATTTCCACTAAATACAATCATTGTTGTTCTTCTACAACGAAAGCTTTAACACAGAATAACACTCATCACTGAGGAGCTCCTACCAGCACTTGACATGAATTATTAGACCGATATCCTATTGAAACAAAAGCAAGCTTTATCAACCGAGCTATGAGTTGAATAGTATCATCGCTGTTCTTCTACAAGGATGGTTTTGTTATTAAATAAACCTTAAAGGTTGATATGCTATTAAACAAAGAAATCAAACTTTTTACTACTGATATAAAAATGACTGATGAAGGCACTCTTTAATCAGGTAATATTTGGTTACGTTTAAAACACAGGAAGTTTGAAAGACGTACTTATAACCTCTTATTAAAAAAAGGACACTTTTTTTACCTTATCCTATTTATGATACTATTTATCAACCCCTCCGCTCGGGCAGGATATGACACAAGGTCAATTTTTAAGCGGAGTTTAACAGGTTTGAATTCAGAGTTTTCCTTCTCCTAGACTAGTTGCTGAAGAATCCAGTCTGTCCTACTATTTACCCATAACTGGAGGGAGAATAATTGGATTCATACCTTCCCCAAGGCTATTAGTGCTATGTGAAATGCAATCAGTCTCGTCCAGGATTTGAACTCGTGTCGCCGTGTCCATTTCCTACGATGATAACGTCTACACCACGGGCACCTCCATAGAAGTTATACTATTTATGATGGACGGCATCCTCTTGACCGATAATAACTGTCTTTGCCACCAAAATTCCAACTTAACTAATTCATCCAGTGAAAAATATACAAGATGTATAAGATGATAAGGTAATAAGACAGCTGTACGTCGTTGGATTATAGTGACAGGCCCTTGTACGACACTGATGCCACTTTCGGGGTCGACATAGCTAGAGCCCAGTGACAAGCGTAGTAAGATAATTGGTAAGTATGCAAACTGCTGGTTTTATTTCAGAGTGCCTTCTCTTAGACTTTTTTCGTCAAAGGATTCATATAACTCAGTTGAGGTCTGATGCTGGAGCTTCCTTGTCCACTTTTGATAATAGGGTTAACTTCTTTTATAATAAATATACTAGCTAAGCTGGCGAAGATAAACTTAGCAGATTCAATGTGCTTGCAAGATAACAGCAACAAAGTGGTTTCACAGGAAAGAGAAAAATAAAAGATGATGGCGAGAATATAATTTATTGCCTATGGATAGTGTGTCAGATATTTTCGTTCGCAGTTAAAATCAACAAATTAACAGAAAAAAAAACCCGGAAGTATGTAAGTTCTGATAACCAGACGTAAACAAAAAAACAAAAACAAAAAAAAACACATGAAGCAAAGAGGATGTTCATATTTCTACATGGGACTTGAGAGATAATATAAGGTTTGTAATTTTAGACTGAAGGCAGAGATCCGCTAGTCGCTCAAGCGAAGGGAGAGACCCCTGGTCACTCCTACAGACCTGTCAGCTCCTCGTGTGTGTTCTCCGGTCGCCGTACCACTTCACAAAATACCTACCAGTCCTTCGTTTGCCCAGCAGTGCAGTATGCTACACTTGTGGAAGAGTTAACTTCAGCACGGCTTCCTCATTAGCCTGGAGTCTCCTCTACCACACACACATACATACATATTGAGTTTTGTAAGGCAATAATTCAACACACCAGGACATTTCTCTAGCTCAGTCAGCTGGGGCTGTAGAATACACTGACTGCATCTCTGCAGAGGGGTGATATCCTCCTCAACGA
>OY757931.1:67206944-67244444 GCA_963585895.1 Sepioteuthis lessoniana | reverse complement strand
AAGAACCTGGGCAGAGTTTTCTTCGGCTCTTATGAAGAGGAATGTCAAGAGGACAACATATTTTTTTGGGGATGACCTTACATGAGATCCCGATTCGTGCGTGGTCTCCACCTCACTATAAAATGGCTTCATGTAAATTCTGACTTGATACAAAAACAGAAAAATAACATCACTTGATCGAATGGAAGAAAATTGTTTCACATTAAAGAGACAATAAGAAAACAATATTCAATAGAAACTATCATGGATTCAGATTACGCAGATGATCTAGTGCTTCTCGCATATGCACGTGTAAATAGAAATCCATGCTGCATGGCCTGGGGAACGTAGCAAGAGGCATTGGTATTCTTAAAAAAACAAACAAACAAACGAGCAAAAAAAAAAAAAAACCCTAAAAAATAGAAATAAAAATAAAAATAGAAAAAAAAATCAACGTACTTATTTCACTTCATAAGGGTCTTTTCAGTTTTTTTCTTTTTCCTCTTCGGCTAACTGTTTTTCTTTTTCCTTTCTGACTCACTGTTTTTCTTTTTCCTCCTCTGCATTTTTTGTTTTTTGCTCTCTTTCCCAATACCCATTCATTGTCATTACTCTCAGGTCCACTCTGACCTAGAGAGATTGTACCTGTTTGAGTCCCATGTATGATTCAAGTAGAACTATTTAACTATTCAACTATACAAACAAATGACTGATGTTAAATTGAATGGTTAGTGTGACATACCTATGCTTAAAACCATTTAACTTTCTACTAATAAAACTATTAGCGTTAGATAGCAATAGTTAAAACCATTCAACTGTATGTAAACAAATTATTAATACTAAATAGAATTATTTGTGTTTGATAGAAATACTTGAAACTGTAACTTTGTGGTAGCGAATTAGTAATAATAAATAGAATTATTAATGTCAGCAATACCTAAAACCATTTAACTGTGTGCAAACAAATAATTAAAACAAAATAGAATTATTAATGTTAGATTGTAATACTTGAAACCAATCAACTGTGAGCAGAGAAATGAGCTCTGACTTTTTTAGAATGATACCTCCAAACTATTCCTTTACGAATCTAATATTTAATACATGTATATATATATATATATATATATAAACAAGATTTGGCATTAAATAACCTGCATGGGTTGATATGCCATAAGAACAAACCCACCTACCAACCAAACTCCTACTCCCGCATCCTCCTCCTCCTCCTCCTCCTCCTCTCACATTCTACTAAACGTTCCGCCTTACCGTGATACAGCTACTGCTACTGCTGATGGCAATTCTGACTACTGTTCCTGTTTTTTCCGATTTTTGTTGCTGAGGGGGCCCATTAAAATGCAACCAACACACCTCGCCCTCTGTCACTCCATAAACCTCGCCAACGCCCTTTTCATTCAACGATGGCTTCATTTCACAAACGGATCTTTGCCGTCGTGTATCTGGCAGTGTCCATAGGCCCGACCTAAAAACTATACCACAGACCCAGGGTGCCGGTCGTCACAGAAATGTTCCTTATTTGTCTTATATGGGTTTAACATTTAAAACGAACACTTTAAAATATTTACGATTCGAAACAATTGATACTATTCCAAACAATAAGCTACAAATGTAGACAATTAATATGATTATAAACAATAATTATAATATTAAACAATTTTCAACAATAAATACGATTTTTAACAATAAATTCGGAAAAATGAATACAAATTTAAATAATATATTCAATAATGATCAATACAATTTTGAACAGTGAGTACGATTATTAACAATAAATACGATACGATTATAAACAATGAACACAATTTTGAATAATAAATACAATTATCTGTACTAAATGAGATTAAAAACAATAAATAAAATTATCAAAATAAAATTCAGCAATAAAAAATAATTACAATTTTAAACAAAAATCATAAAAAATGAATAAATCTAAAAAGATAAATACACTTTTAAACAAAAAATGATATTAATCAATAAATACATTTATATTGAATAAATACGATTATATGCAATAAAGAGAATCGTAAACAATAAAAAATGATTTAAACGATAAATTCAGTTATGAACAACAAATACGATTATTAGCAATAAAATTATAATTAATGACTACCATTTTAATCAATAAATAAAACCAGAAACAATAAATACAATTTTAAATAATTGATACAATAATAAATGATTTTGAACAATAAATACACTACAAACAAAAAATACAATTATCAACAGAAAATAATGAATCCAATTTTAACCTATAAATACATTTTTAAACATTTAAACGATTACAAGCAATACCAGCGATTTAAAATAGCTAAAACAATATTAACCACTAAACACAAATCATAAACATTGAATACAATTTTAAACAATAAGACAGTTATCATTTACAAATACGATTATAACTATAATAATGACTGTAAAGAAAAAAACAATTTAAAAATTAAGATAATCATACACAACAAATAGAATTTTAAGTAATAAATACAATTATTAACAACAGATTCAATTTTCAACAATAAATTCAGCTATAAAGTATAAATATAATCCTAAATAATCAATAGAATATAAGCAACAAATACCATTTTTACCGGGTCATTGGCTTAATGAGTAGAGTGTTGGCCAATGGACCGGTAAACCGAGGTTCAATCCCAGATCGAGTCATACCAAAGACTCAAAAAATGATACTTAGTGCCGCCTTGCTAAGCACTATAAGGTGAGTATCAAGGGTAAAGTGGAGCAATCCTGAAAATGGAGTAGCACCCTCCCCAACACTACAGTGTAGTAGCTATTGAAAAGGGAGCCTTCGGGTCACCCTCGACTTACGTCGACAGTTTTACTTACAACTACCCAACCAAGCCGAAACACTACTGCATAGTTTGGAACGAGCCGCTGCAGGCATTGGACTCCATTTTAATGCACACAAAACTGAATTCATGTGCTTTAATCAGAAAGGCGATATCTCCACACTAGATGGAACCTCTCTGAGACTGGTTGACAAATTCACCTACCTAGGAAGCAGCGTCTCATCAACCGAAAAAGACATCGACACACGGCTAACGAAGGCATGGAAAGCTATCAATAGGCTTTCAATCATATGGAAATCAAACCTGACCGATAAAATGAAACCCAGTTTCTTCCAGGCTGCGGTCGTGTCGATACTGCTATATGGATGACCTACTTTGATGCTAACTAAACGGTTGGAGAAGAAGCTAGACGGCAATTATACAAGAATGTTGCGAACAATATAGAACAAGTCCTGGCGGCAACACCCCACACGGCACCAACTATACGGTCACCTACCACCTATCACGAAAACTATCCAAGCTAGACGAACCAGACATGCCGGACACTGCTGGAGAAACAAGGACGAGCTCGTAAGTGATGTACTCCTGTGGACCCCCGCATATGGCCAATCAAAAGCAGGACGGCCAGCACGAACATACACACAGCAGCTATGTGATGATCCGGTATGTAACCCTGAAGACCTGTCAGAGGCGATGAATGATAGAGAGACGTGGAGAGAGAGCGTCAGGGATATCCGTGCTAGCGGCACGACATGATGATGATGATGATAAAAGATCAATACAATTACAAATGATAAATACAATTTTTAAACAATTGATGCAATTATAAACAACAACTGCTGTTCAAATCATTTTAAATACAAGTGTAACATCGCCAGTTGTGGTGATGTAAAATATACAGATATCCAGATACGTTAATGCATAGGAATCCCGGAATACGCGAAACACTGACGACTCTCGGTAGTTCATGTACGAAACTTTTATTACCTTCTTGACTTTTAGGATTTCAACACGAGAAGAGAGAGAGAGACACAATTTTTACTATGCTGACTGTTCCATCTGACCCCACCACGGGCGGCGCATCTCGTAGACCCAACTGGCCTGGGGTGGCCTCGTCCAAAAAATCAACTCGCTTCGTCTTGGTTCAAATCTCAACTAACTGCTTTTTTTTCAAAAATCACCCCAAATCCTAAGCTCGTCGCTTCCGGGCATGATGTCATTCACATCCCCAGTCCTATTTCCTATCCGGGTTTTTTATTATGACATCTGTGATTGTCAATTCCTCTTCGCGCGATCGTGAACACCTGCGCTCAATGTGTACCCCTACCCGTACACTAAACCGAATAGTTCGTAGTTTAACCAAACTGAATGATAAGGTATAACCAACGAAAAATTATAATATAAAAAAATCCTTCCGCAATTATATAACATAAGTTTTAGAAACAGTTCTTTTTATGAATTTTCCTAACGAAGGTTTTGATTTGATTTAAGAGGTGTGTTATGAATGACTGGCTCTTAAGCATGTTGTATACTCACATTCATATACATCTACATATATACATATGTATGCTGAATACATACTGATGCAATAATAACAGACGAGCGAAGGCTTCTTTAACAAAAATATCTCTCTCACTTTATTTGTAACGTTTGCGTGTGAGAGGGAGTTGGAAACCGAACAGAACTGCAATATATTGACCCCCACTCTTATGGCCATCAGCGTTGTGTATTTCTTGTTCTCCATTGCAACTCAACCGGAGGCCCGGGGGCCCACTCTGCTGGCTTTCTCTACTGCATCTTATCACCAACTGGTCTGGTCCCCAAACTCCATCGGGGGTCCCGAAGGCCCCTTCGGTCGGGTGTGGCTTTCCCTACCACATCTCGTCTCTAACTCGTCTTTCTCCAACTCACTGATTTCCTGTTCTCACCGAGTTATATAATAGTTCAATCGCCCACTCAATCTTTGAAATGGCATATTTGGTCGTCATCAAGCGGAAATAACTGTCATGAAGTTCAGAGGTCACTCTCTTCCGGTGCATCAGTCTATCAGTGTATCATGGGCTTTTACCTTGTCCCATTTCGTCAGCCAAATCCGCCTACGCGATTTCTTTCGATTACTGGCCATTGGAATGTGTCACTTCCTTCCGGTGCATCACTTTGGAATGGCATGTTTGGCTGGGTCGAAGGTCAATATATAACAAGCACACATAGAAAATATTTGATGGGTTGTGTTTTACAACATATCAACCCATAAGGATTATTTTATGCGAAATCGTGTAATAAAAATGATTTATAAACGAATATTTTCATTAAAATATCTCCATTGATTTAAGAATTATGGGATTAATAAAAAAAAGAAATCAAAAATATAATAAATCGATTAAAAAAATGTTGCAGTGTAACAAACCCATACATGAATATGCGAAATGTACATAGGATGTTCATAACATATATACAGCGAACATAGGAATCCCGAAAGACGAAAAACATGTAACGACTTCTTAGTTCAGGTCCGAAACCTTTTATTACCTTTGAGTTTAAAGGTTTCGACATAAGGAAGAGAGATACACAATCTTTCTATGATGACTTTTCCATCTGCCCCCATCACGTACGGCGCCCGTAGCGCACAAATTCGTCAGGCCTCATCGAGCTCAAAAGTCGACCCTTCCCGTTCGGAGTCTAGTTCTCAACTAACAGACTTTTTCAAATCTCCCCAAATCCGCTGCGCACGCTTCCGGTGCATGACGTGTTTCCCATCCCTGGTCACATCCTCTCTCTGAGATGTTTATTTTGACATCTGTGAACGACACATCCTCCCTGCGCGCGCGTCAACACGTGTGCACAAGTTTGCACCTTACTAACCCATGTGCTGAGCCAAAAGGTTCTCTGCCTAACTAAACCCAAAGGCAAGATATATAAAACGAAATACCTCGGCCATTATATTACAGCAGTTTCTCAAGGGGCCTCTAAACAGGAGCAAGAACGTTGCATACCTAGAGAAAGGGCCTCCAGGCGTCAAAGAGAAATTCTATCTCAGTAAGCAGTGATCACTTCAACTGGAAGGACCTCTTTTTTTGGATACTAGTAAGGTAGCACGAGTTCTCGCCAGGTCCCAGGCTTGGTGCCAGCCGTGTCTCCCGCTAATAGACACCTTTGCAAAAGATACCTCACAGAACTCAACGATTGGACACATGGACTTAAAGCTTTTATCACCAAAAGTGACTGTAATACATTTCAACACCTTATCTTGGAAACACGACTGTTTCTCCTGGTACAGGAAAACGTTCCTACCACAGAATTGTCGTTGAATCCTAAAATAAAGTTTGAATTAAAAGGCAGCCTTGCCTCTTTCCTTCCGTCCTTAATTCTCTAAAAGTTTTCCAAAGGCAAAGCAAGGAAAACAAGGGAATAGGGTAAAAAGAAGAAAAAGGAGTCAGATACGAAACTCAGAATCATCTCAATAGAACCCAGCAATTTACCGACAACGATGACCTACACCACAAACAACAATAAAAAACAAAACTTTCTTGAACCCCACAGAGGTGTAGTATTTACAATGGCTCTTAAACGCACATAGAAATTATATGTTTAGTTCGTTGTGTTTTATGACATATCGACCCAGGTAAAAGCTATTTCATGCGAAATCCTGTTATATATATATGATTTATAAACAGATAATTTGTCGGTAACATTTTTTAACGAGCCTGGGCACGTTTTAAGTGTTTTCAAGCATTGCCGTTTATTGTTTGCACACAGTTAAGTAGTTTCAAATATTACAATCACAGATGGTTTCAATTATTGTTATTTAATATTGATAATTCTATTAAATATTAATTCCTAATATACACTCAGCTTAATGACTTCAAGCATTGCTATCAAATATTGATAATTCTATTAAATGCAAATGATTTAACCGTTCGATTTCGCCAATACATGCGATCCTAACAAGTACTACAATTCCGGTTTGGTTTCTTTGTTTTTAATGGCATATCAACTCTTTTTAGGTTATTTAATGCCAAAGCCATTCTCCTAGAAGAACAGTAGTGGTACTATTTAACCCATAGCTGGGAGGATAAGGGGGTTCATACCTTTCCCAAGGGTATTTGCCCGAAAGTGAACGTAATAGCGCGACTGGAGTACGAACTCGCGTACTACGATTCCGCAGTTCATCGCTTTAACCATTACACCACGAGGACACCCCCCTACAATTCCGGGTGAGAGTGGATCTAGGAATAATGGTAATGAGGTGGTACTGCTTCGGGTACGTGATATAGGCACCTCAAACTTGCATGTAGTAAAAGATTGCAAAATTTTTGACTCGTCCTCGTACTAATAACATTTTTCGTGTAAAATACCATTATTTTTAGTAATGAAAAAAATTTGAGTAAAATATTAATACAAAAACGAACCAAGACAGTGGCAGTCCAATCAGGTAAGGCTGTAGAATATACCAGTTGCATCTCTGCGGAGGAGTAAGAATATCTGATGATGAGGCTCCAGTCCTTGAGCTTTAGGGAATGTGGAGTACCCTTTCGTCGCTATTAAATCCCGGTCTACTCGACCAGGAGAGGTAGCACTTGGTTGGGTCTCATCAACAAGAAATTAAAATTCTTTGACATTTACATTCTACTCAAACAAATGATTTCTTTTAAATTGAATTGTTTGAAATAGAATAGAACTCGCGAAATATTTACCTGTGTATAAACAAATGACAGAGGTTTAATTGTATTGTTAGTGATACATAGCAATACTTAGAAGCATTTAGCTGTGTGAAAATGAATAATAATTAGTGTTTGATAGCAATAATTGAAAGCATTTACTCTCTAGAACGGTGGTGGACTGCGGAATCGTAGTACGCGAGTCCGTACTCCAGTCGCGCTATTACGTTCACTTTCGGGCAAATACCCTAGGGAAAGGTATGAACCCCCTTATCCTCCCAGCTATGGGTTAAATAGTACCACTACTGTTCTTCTAGGAGAATGGCTTTGGCATTAAATAACCTAAAAAGAGTTGATATGCCATTAAAAAAAGAAACTAAACCAAACTAACTCTAGAACGGAATATGTGTGCTTTAACCAAACAGTCAATATCTGCACACTAAATGGTAACAGTCTAAAACTAGTTGACGAGTTCCCCTACCTAGGGAGCAGTGTCTCATCAACAAAGGTAGACGTCAACATGCAACTAGCAAAGGCATGGACAGCGATCAAAGTTAGAAGTAGTCATGTGCGACAA
This sequence comes from Sepioteuthis lessoniana, assembly GCA_963585895.1. Lineage (NCBI taxonomy): Eukaryota > Metazoa > Mollusca > Cephalopoda > Myopsida > Loliginidae > Sepioteuthis > Sepioteuthis lessoniana. The sequence continues at coordinate 67,236,411 of OY757931.1, read as the reverse complement.
AGTAATTCACGTAACAATGCCTTTAAATAATACGGATTCGTCATAAAAATGGTTGCTATAACATGTTCTGGCAAATGCACCCACCCAATCCGAAACACTACTGCATAGTCTGGAACGAGCCGCTGCAAACATAGGCTTCCTTGTCAATGCATACAAAACGGAATACATGTGCTTTAATCAAACAGGCGACATCTCCACACTAAACGGTAGCACTCTGAAACTAGTTGACAAGTTCACCTACCTCGGGAGCAGTGTCTCATCAACTGAGACAGACATCAACACGCGTCTAGCAAAGGCATGGACAGCTAACGATAGACTTTCGCTCCTATTGTTAGTCAGACCTGACCGATGAAATGAGACGTAGTTTCTTCCAAGCAGCGATCGTGTCGATACTGCTATATGGATGAACCACACAGATGCTGACTAAACGGATGGAGAAAAAGCTTGACGGCAACTACACAAGAATGCTGCGAGCAATAATGAACAAGTCCAGGAGACAGCACCCCACAAAGCAGCAGCTATAAGGCCACTAACCACCCATCCAGAAAACTATCAAAATTAGACGAACCAGACATGCGGGACACTGCTGGAGAAGTAGGGACGAGCTCGTGAGTGATGTACTCCAGTAGACCCCTTCACATGGACGAGCAAAGGCAGTTCGATCCTACATACAGCAGCTCTGTGCCGATACGTGATGTAGCCCTGAGGATCTGCTGAAAGCAATAGACGATAGGGAGGTGTGGCGAGAGAGGGTCAAGAATATACGTGCTGCTGCTGCTGATGATGATGATAATGATGATGATGATCTCTCTGGAAACAATAGCAATACTTTTGTGCTAAAAAAGTTAGTTCTAACTCGTGTGAAATAAAATCATATCTAAATGTTTTCAAACAAATGACATGTTAAATTAAAATTGTAACTGTTACATAGCAATATTTGAAACCGTTTAACTGTATGCAAAACAACAAAAAAAAAAAAACGACTTCAGACTCGTTTTAAAGATATCGGCAAAATGTGTTTACAAATCCTAAATATCTAATATACATCTACTATCAGGGTTTGGCACTAAATAACCAATAAACCCAACTAACCAAGCGACCAATTAGTGGATTATTGGATTAAAGTTGGAAATCAATTCCTGAATTAATCTTACAAATATCCCGGAATCTTTTTGATTTTTTGATTTTGGTTTCTTATTGTAACTTTAGGGCTTAAATTACTTAAAATAACCTAAGTTAGTTCTTTAAATAATATCCAAGCCTTTCACTCTGGACTGTTCAGCACCCGATCACATTGTATATCAGGAATTGTAAATTGAACATCATACTAACCTTCACAGGAAGGCTGTGACTAGCGTCCAGTCACCAGACAAAAAAACAAAAAACAAAAACAAAAACAAAAAAAAACCCAGCGTGTAACCAAATACACTCTAGAGTAACTACTTTTATTTTCCAAAATGATATTCAAAAACAAATACAATTTTGGAGAGCACAAGGCTCTAAGATTTTTGTATGGGAGGGGAAGAGAAGCGGTCTTGCATTAACTATGAATCGAAGGGGTCCGTATCAAGCCACATTCGCCGACCAATTTATACAATACAATAAGCCACTGATTCTTCACCAGGCACGCTGCAGTCACCAAAATACTGCGTTTGCTCAATGAAAAAAGCCTTACTTTAAAACCCGAATGAACATGCATGAATTTCATTTACAGAGGGTGATATATTCACAATTGATGAATATGATGGGGATGGAAGAAAAACCCCAAAAGAAAATAGAACAAAAGAAAAACCCGTTTGGTTACTCTCCCATCTCCACGTCTATAAAATGGAAGCAGACTGTTTTCCGGTACCCACGAGGACCGAAAACAAGCCAGACATATCCTAGTCGGGGAGGGAAACTAAGCTCATGGGCCAAAAAAACGCAGGGTACGGCATGGCATGGAAAGCTAGTGTGGGTTACAAAGGTGAGAATAAATTAATGAAATTCCAAGATCTTCAGAAAAGTGAGGCTGGAGGAGAGGTTGGAAAACGAAAAAGAATGGGGGCGGGGAAGATCTTGGAGGCTACCAACTAGATGACGTGACAATGCCTAACAACATACTGCTAACTTGGGAAGAAAAGTATAAGTAATTCCCACTTACCGAGTGTGGGGTCTCGAAGGACCCAGTCCGTAGTCGCCATGTACAGGAAGAGGAGGGAAGGATTAATCCAACATTGCTCCCTTTCGTACGACAAGGCTCGCATGCCCCCACCTACGGTCGAATGTTATGGGATCCAAGCATTTTCTATCACATCTAATTTTGACTCTAAGCTTATGCCTAAAGAGGTTTGCACCGTCATACAGTCTCTTCTCATATCGTTCAAATCACCATTCTAGCTACAGCCAGGATCACGACAAACACCACACGCTTCTCACCTTGAAATTGGGGCAAAACGTTGTCTACAATGTAACCAACTGTCCACTGTACGACGAGATTCTAAAACGGACGAACTCGCTCACAGTAGTAGAAATCGTGCTCAGCCGTTTCTTCTAAGCCACTGCAATCAAGCATGTCTACCAGGCTTGCTTTGTAATTCAAGCCGGAAAGGGACAACGCGTTCCGTGCAAGCCGCGAGGTGAGCGAGAACTCGGAGTTGTTTAAGAAGCCCAAACCTGGCGCCCAATTCCTCCATCGAACTTCTTTCATCGACCAGACAAGCCGATCCACAAGAGGACCCAAAGCGGAGCCCACCACTAGATCCTAATACAGTTCTTTTCGAGACCGAGACAAGCCACTGGACCCGGAAGGTTGCGAAGGGCTTCACGGCGTTTGTAGATAAACGGCGTTTCACCCCTTAGCTTACGTCGACTTTCAACCTTGGGTTCTGACTTGAGGCGAGTTAAGGTATAGTTTGCCTTTCGTCTCAACACCGTGTCCTTTGCCAAGGATCATCCCAAGTAAGCCAGTCTTTCAGCGAACCACTGGTTCTCCAGATCAGGCGTACCTAGATCCCCATTATGCGGACGTTGATAACAAACCTGTGTACGGACCATCGGCTTTCGGCGTCCCCAAATTAATTTGGAGAGGAACTGTTGTAGCGCCAGCCGATGATTTTAAGGCAGTGGAAATACAGGCAAACGGTAAAGAATCAAGAGGAAGATGAACACGGCGCACACATCCACCTTTCCCTTGAAGTTCAACCGCCTTTGAAACCAGGTACTCACCTGGGCATCCATCTTGGCCTGTACCTCCGACCAATTTCGCTTCAGTTGGAGGTTGGGCCCGAACCATATCCGGAGGATGCGAATGGGTCCGTCACTCCAGCGGAAAGGTCTGGGTAGGGAAAGCCACCCCTCCAGGCACCTAGCCGCAAACCTTCGCTCTTACCATAGTTGATCTTGGCTCTTGCTATCTGCTCGTACCTTGCAACCGCTTTCTTCACAGCCTTTATGTCCAGACAGCGAGATACAAAGACAGTGATATCATCGGCGTGGGCTGATACCATTGCCGAAAGAGGGCCAGCAAAAAGAATGCCACGCAGGGCCGGGCTTGCCTCCTCATCCCTAAGCCTATGGAGCAGCACTCCAAAGCGAGGACATAGAGAAGAGGAGACAGGGGGCAACCCTGCTCGACTGCAAAAGCCCTCGATCACTTCTCGTTCACCTTCACCACTACCTGGGGGTTGTGGTATATCATGCTAATCCATTTGCGGAACTACGGTTTGAATCCGGCCTTTTCCAAAACAGTCGCCAAGATCCGATGGTCAACCCTATTGAAGGTATTGAACTGATGTAAATTGATCAGCACGGCTTGGGTGCTGTCTTCTATCCCTTCTAGGACCTCGCGCAACAAATGCAAGTTGTCTTGGATTGATATTCCCTTTACAGCGTAGTTCTGCTCAGGTCCGATCAAATCGCTAATGACAAACTGGAAACGGTTCGCTAAGACCCGAACCAAAATCTTTAACTCTGCATTAAGCAAAGATATGGGTCTATAGTCATCTAGGTCCTTCCAAATATGTCTGCCAACTTTCTTCAGTAATGTGATCACGCCCTCGGTAACGCAATCAGAGATGGCTTCCTTGGCGAAACCCTGGTTGGACATATCCGTCAGAACAGGCACGAATATGTGCGGCAACCGTAAGTACACTTCATAGTCCTGGTGATTTGTTGAGGCCGACCTGCTTCATCGCATCGCAGACTTCGCATTCAGTAACCAAACCCTCACAGCAATCCGCTTCAGCCTCCCAAAGGTGGGGAAAATCAGCTAAATAGCTACGAAACTCCTGAACAAGGATGTCAGAACAGTGAGCAAAGCGATCACGGAAGTGCGCATGAAAAGTCTCACGCTTCTCACGATTTAACCCGAGCACACGCCCATCCGAGGACTTGACCGATTCCATATACCGAAAGGGAAACCTTCGCACTTCTTCCTTATGCGCGAATGCGTTGCGTTTCATAGCTTCGTTAGGAACTCTTCTTAACCTAGACCTAACTACGAATACCTTGTAGCGCTCGCTCGCCTCACGCACAAGGTCCCGTGTAGCTAATTCTACGGCGAAGGAATCCCCTCTCCACCGCCTGGGGGAGAGTATCTTTTAAGAATTTTGCCACCTTGGTCCTATCTAAGTTGAGCTGGTGACTATATTTGATATCGAAATCTCTCATTGTATGTTTAAGAGGTCCCCACCACTTATTCCACGTAACCACAGCCATTAACGCCCGCTGAACTAAGGGTTTCAGCCTGTCTCGGAAGCTCCTCAACTTCTGCAGAGCACAAAGCCTCCCCTAAATGTTATTTATTGTCATTATCGGATTGGGAATGTGATTGTTCTGGACTATTTACCGAGAGTCTGTTTAGAGATCTGGATCGGGAGAATAGTCTGGGAGGTGAAAGAGAGGGGAGAGTTGAGGAGAAGGGGATCTCAAGCTGTGGGAATTATTGCGATGGGGCTTGTTGAAGGGGAATCGTTTTGGTGGAGGTTGTTTACAAAGTTTATTTTCCTGAATTTCTCCACTGTCTGCGTCTTTTGACTTTTCTCTGTCTCCATCTCCCCAGGCTGTTCTCCCTCTGTGTTTTTCTTTTTTCCTTTTTTCTAATTCTTCTTTACTGATGAAGGGACTGGATGAGTTGCATTAGATTCTGTTGTTGTTGTTGTTGTTTCTCCTGTTGTTGCTTCGGTTAGGGCTTTTCTATTGTTTTGGCTGTTATTAATTCTGCTGCTGGAATTTGTAGTGCTGATCTTTCTGGTGCTGGTAATGATTCTTTGGTTGTTGTTGTCGTTTTCGATGGTGATTTCATCTTTCAGGTGACCAAGGTTCATCCTTCTCCCGTATTGTTTGGATGGTCCCCAGGTACCAGGCAAGGTTTAGTAATGATGCTTTTATTCTTTCTGTTATTGTTGTTGTTGCTGTCGTTGCTGTCATCTCTGTTATCTGTTGATGTCTTTTGTGGGCAGAATCTGGCCAGGGGGCCTAACTGCTTGCAGGACCAGCAGAGTGGCCGCCTGCCCTCCACGACTACCATCATCCACTAGTCCTTGAAGGTCAGGATGTGCTGGACTGCCTGGAAGCTCTCCCTATCCATACAAATGTTGAAGACGTAGTTTCTGTGTGCCGTGCCGTGCCGTGCCGTCCGCCGATCTTATTTGCGTCACTTCTTCCACGCTGCCCTGGGCGCTCAAGTTGGCTGCGAGGACGTCTCCATTTAGTTGTAATGGAACGTTTCACACAGTTTCTTTAATTTATCGCTTTCATCTATATTCCGGTTTAAGCCGGAAGTATTTTGTGGAGACGTTACTGTCAGCCAGCTTCACCGCCAGTTCTTCCGAGTGCAGCACGACATTCCATGTGGCGAAACTACGCCGGCAAAAATGATGGCATTGAATGCCAGCGGATTTCAAGAGCTCTTCAAATGTTTCCTTCCTTAATTCTGCCAATCTCCTGGCTCTTAGGTCTGTAATAATAAAAGACAGAGTGTTCGGACTTACGGCCGCTACTAGCTCGGGTATGGGTAGTATTTGATTTCCCTAAAAGAACGGAGTGTACTTTCCGATTCTGTACTTTTCTGCAGATTTTTTTATTGACTGACGTTGCTGGACTTATTGGCGGTTTTTGTTCTGGTGGTTGGTTGGTTGGGTTTTATGGCATAAGAACCTTTGTAGGTTATTTAACGCCAAATCTATTTTCATGCAAATTGTCAGTCCAATTTCAAACGATTCTGTTTTGCATGAGTACACAGTTTAATTGTCAAAAACATTTCTATTTCAAGCTATTCAGTTTAGTCAAACAGTTGTAATTCAGCTAATTCAGCTTAGTATAAATACAGTTAAATGTCAAAATAGTTCTATATTAAACAATTCACTTTAGTGTAAGTACAGTTTCAATGTCAATAACAGTACCATTTTAAACGATTCAGTTTAGCATAAGCACGCAGGTTTAATGTAAGTACACAGTTTAATTGTCTAAAACATTTCTATTTCAAGCTATTCAGTTTAGTCAAACAGTTCTAATTCAAATAATTCATTTTAGCATAAGTATGCAGTTAGTTCTATTCAACCCATTGATAGGGCCTTATCAGGTGCTACCATTCCGGGCGAGAGTGGACCTTGTATCAATGACTATAAAGGTGTGCTCCGTATTCCCCAAAGCTCCAGCATCACTTGAATCTCACCATCAGATTGTTTTATGTCATATCCTGGACACTTATTGAGGGGACTTACCCTTTGCAGAAGTGCAGTCGGTGTATTCTACAGCCCCAGCCGACTGGGCAATGTCCTGGTGGAATAGAGCTGGCCGGGAGTGAGGTATCCTTTGTCACTTATGAAGCCGGTAGCAATGGCCACTCCGATGAGGATGTAGAAGGTTCAGCTACTGGCTCTTCCAGCTTCTTGGAAGGGCTTCCATATCCTTGAAGACGTCTGTCTGCAAATGTTGATTTTTTTCCTTTTTGGCTGGTCTTCACAGGAAAGCTGTGACTAGCGTTCAGTCACCAGACAAAAATAGACAGAGTGTAACCAAACACAATCTGGAGCAACTAGTTTTATTTCCATTTACATTCAAATGGTAGGCACAAGGCCTCAATTCTGGGGGGGAGGGGAAGGGAGCGTTCATGCTTTTCTATATGTTCTACGGGACCTAGCTAGCCACATTCGCCGACCCATTCAACAATACAATATATATAACCATTCATCCGTCACCATATGCGCAGCAATCACCAAAATACCACATGTACTCTATGAGAAAAGCCTACTTAAAACCCGAAAGTGATGAATGATTTTTATTCATGATTTATATACAATGATTGTGATGGGAATGGGAGAAAAACGCCGAAATAAACGAAAAAACAAGGAAAATATCCCCGTTTGGTTGCCCTCCCATCCCCACGTCTCTAAAATCGGAGGCCGACTGTTTTCCGGGGCGAAAAGAACCGAAAACAAGCCGGACCTACCCTAGGTGGGACAGGGATCCTAATGTACAGGGGTAACAAAAATAAAGGGTCGGGCGCGGTATGGGTTGATACAAGCGGGTGATATGATTTTATATGTACATATGAGTGTTCAAGATCTTCAGTAATCGTGGACTGGGACACAGGTTGAGGTAGAAAAATAATGGGGATGGGGAAGATCTTGAGAACTAACAACTGGATGACGGGGACAATGACTCACAACATACTGCTAACTAGGTACCTAGGTACCAAAGAAAAGGGAAACAGTTCTACTCACCAGGGGTGGGGTCCCTAAGGACCCGTACCGTAGACGCCATGAGACGGCAGAAGAGGGAAGGATGACTCCAACATTGCCCCCTTTCGCACGACCAGGCTCGCTGCATTCACCCACCTTTTGCTGAATGTTATGCGATCCAAGCGTTTTCTATCGCATCTGATTTTGACCCTCAGCTGATGCCGAAAATACAAAACCAGATCACGATGAAAAGTTTGCATCGTCATACAATCCCTTGTTTCGCGTCGTCCACACCACCATTCCAGCTACAGCTAGGATCGCGAGAAACACCACACGCTTCTCACCCTGAAACGGAGGAAGAACGTTGTCCACAACGTAACCAACGTCGAGCAGCACGAGCTGTTTGGGCTCGATGCGAGCCGTCCACTTGCCGACGTGATCCCAGAACGGACGAACTCGCTCGCAGTAGTAGAAGGCGTGCTCAGCCGTTTCTTCCAAGCCACTGCCGCAGCGAGGGCAATCAGGCACGTCTGCCAGGCCCGCTCTGTAGTTCAAGCCGACAAGGGGTAACGCATTTCGCACAAGTAGCCAGGTGAGCGAGAACTCGGAGTTGTTCAAGAAGCTCGATCCTGGAGCCCAATTCCAATGAGAGCGGATCTCCTCCGTCGTCCAGCCGTGCCGCTCGCTGTGAGGATCAGAAGCGGAACCCACCACTAGCTCCCGATATAGTTCTTTTCGAGACCGTGAAAGGTCACTGAACCCAAGAAGGTTACGAAGGGCCGTTCGGCACTCGAGGGACAAACAGTGTTTCGCCCAAAGGCTTACGTCGACCTTCAGCCTTTGGGTCTGACTGGAGGCGAGGAAAAGTCCGACTCGCCTTCAGCCTCCACACTGCAGTCCCCGTCAAGACTCTGCCCAGGTATGCAAGTCTTCCAGCAAGCCAGTGGCTCTCCAGATCAGGCATACCCAGACCCCCGTTGCGCGTGCGTTGGATACAGACCTGCCTACGGACCATCGGCCTTGCACCCCCCAGAGCAATCTGGAAAGGGATCGTTGCAGTGCCAACTGACGTGCCTTAGGGAGAGGAAGTACAGCCAATCGGTAGAGGATCAGGGGGAAGACGCACACGGCGCACGCCTCGGCCCTGCCCTTTAAGGACAACCTCCTTGAAAGCCAGATTCCCACCTGAGCATTCACCTTAGCTTGTACTTCCGACCAATTTCGCTCCAGTTGGAGGTCGGGCCCGAACCACACCCCGAGGATGCGGACGGGTTCGTTACTCCAGCGGAAGGGCTCCGGAAGAGTATCGCTACCCCTCCAAGCACCGAGCCGCAAACCTTCGCTTTTGTCAAAGTTAACCTTGTCCCCTGCAATCCGCTCGTACTCGCTAACCGCCTTCTTCACAGCCTTTATATCCAGACGGCGGGATACAAACACTGTGATATCATCGGCGAACGCGGAAACCCTTGCCGAAAGAAGGCCAGCAAAAGGGACACCGCGCAGGGCCAAAGTCGTCGTCCCATCCCTAAGCCTACGGAGCAGGGGCTCCAAAGCTAGGACATAGAGAAGAGGAGACAAGGGGCAGCCCTGCCGGACCGAACGCTCGATCGCGAACACCTCTGAACGCCTTCCGTTCACCTGCACCACTCCCTGAGGGTTGTGGTACATCATGCTAATCCATCTGCGGAACTCCGGTTGGGATCCGGCAGTCTCCAAAACAGTCGCCAAAAACCGATGGTCAACCCTATCGAAGGCCTTGGACTGATCTAAACTGATCAGCGCGGCCTCGGTGCCGTCTTCTATCCCCTCTAGGACCTCGCGAATCAAGTGCAGGTTGTCCTGGATCGATCTTCCCTTCACAGCAAAGGTCTGCTCGGGGCTGATCAGATCACTGATGACAAGCTGTAAACGATTCGCTAAGACCCGGGCCAAAATCTTTAACTCTGTGTTAAGCAGAGTTATGGGCCTGTAACCATCTAAGCCCTCCCAAACATGCCTGCCACCTTTCTTCAGCAATGTGATCACGCCCTTGGTAACGCTACCAGGGATGGCTCCCTGGGCGAACCAATGGTTGAACATATCCGTCAGAATAGGCACAAACATGTGCGGCATCCTCAAGTACACTTCGTAGGGCAAACCATCTAGTCCCAGCGACTTGTTCAGGCCGACCTGCTTCAACGCGTCACGGACTTCGCATTCAGTAACCACACCCTCGCAGCTAGCCGCTTCAGCCGCCCCAAGGAATCTGGAACAACTAGTCGACATGGCCAAAGTGTTCATTATATATAGATAAAATTATACACACCAGAATCACCAGCCAATCAAAAGCCAAGGAATAAGATCTTCCTTTGTGCAGTAATGGGACGTTCTTGATGCTATAAGTACAACTGCTTTTCAAGGATCACTCTGTTTTTTCTCTGAACCAAACATTGCTGTTAAACAAGTTTTCTTTTCACCGAAAACTCGACAGAAATGAGTTTTTTTAATATCACCTTCAGTAAAGACACTTTCTTCCAAGTTAGCTTCAGGCAAAATGAAAAGACCTTTGACAAAAAAGTGCCCTTGAGTATGTCCCTCTCTGATTTTTCTTTAGGTCCTCACAATTCTTTTTTCGTGGTATTTATCCATTCAGCCTTTCGGCTATGTTCTTTCTGTCCCCATAATTTGCTCCCGAAAGTTTGAGTTTCTTTTTTTGCATCTGATTGTCCTTAAGCTTTGGCCATAGACTTGCTTTTAGAATTTTCTCTGTTATTTTGAAAGGTCATGTTTTGCTTGTATTGTTGAGTTCTGTCCTGATATCTTTTGAGTCCCTTTTTTTTTCACCAAAATAATGTTTTATTTATTCTGGTCGTATTCTCAGTTTTTTCTGCTGTTGTCTTTTCGGTCTTTTCATATCCTTGTGTATTTTTCTTTCTTTGGCAATTTAGCTTGTTCTCGTAGTGTCGCAATACACTATTCTCACCCGAACTCTGGGGTGACACTGTTTTTAATCAACTGAACGTTCCGCTTGGCTAGTTATGTCATCGGATGGCAAAATCGATCCGTTTATATGCCCACGTTGTGTTTTTTTTTTTTTTTTTTTTTAATCTCTGACAGCAGATCAATAGCTAATTCTTGTTTTCTAGTCGATGAATTCATTTTGCTAGGTTCTCCTACCCATAGGATTACAGTAGTTTCTTTATTTATCCTTCTATTATAATTTCCCGCCAAACTTTCGAAATTCTTTTGGGTTACTTAGTGAGATACCGATTTTATCACAGACTAATCTTGTTCCTGCGTACACTAGGGCGTTTACGAGGATCATTAAATAAGTTTCCAGACTTTTTTCGTATAGACACTTTTATTGATAATAGACACATGAAACTCTAGTTCCCTTCGAAGCAAGCTCCTCCGGCTGAAATGCACTTGTTGTATCGTTCCAACAATATCTGGAAGGCCCCTTGAAAGTCCTCTTGTGTGAGCGTGTCAATGACTTTCGTCACAGCCTCTTTCATCTCCTCAATTGTCTCATAACGACAGCCTGTGAGATTAGGGAATAACCACAAGTCACACAGAGCAAGGTCTGGACTATAGGGAGGCTGAGGAACTGTCTTGATGTCTATCTTGGTCAAAAAGTTTGTGACAATGATGGAGTTGTGTACTGGTCTATTCCCCTGGTGGAAATGCCACTGAGCCGATTTGAAGAGTGCTGGCCTCTTCCGACGGAATCTCTTCCTGAACTCCCATAAAACCTCAACAGAGTAACCCTTACCCTTTGGCCAATCATCTCTGGTGTATTGAGTTCCTTACTCATCTCACACCTCTCATCATCCCTCATAGACTCCCTTGAATCTCTTATGCCACTCAAAAACTGATGCCCGATTCATGCAAGATGCTCCAGAAGCAGTCTGAAGCATTCCATATGTTTCTGTGGCATTTTTTCCAAGTTTAAAACAGAATTTTATTGCATATCATTCTTCTAACGTGTCCTCACGTCCAGATTGCATTTTTGAAATTCACCAGCTGTGACAATCAGGCTTTAGTAGGGTGTATTGCAATTCCTGCTGTAGCTGTTCATTTGAACCTGAAATCATTGGTCAGTCATCTCATAAGATGCGTAGGAATAACATATTGAATTTTCAAGAGTCTACGACAATTTTAAATGCCTGTATAAAAAAGTCTGACAACTTATTGAATGCGCCACATAGTTCAGTGATGTTGTTCGTTGGGATACTTTTTAGTAACTTGTCAACATTTCCAGTTTCTTACTTTTTTTCAGTCTTGGTTCCTAAAGATCTTATTGACTCCTGTTCTCTCACGATTAAAAACTGTCCAGTAGGACACATATCGTAACGGTTATAGGTGGTGGTTCCCTTAGCATTTGAGGAGACAATCATCTAGTGGTTACAGGTTCAATCTTGACTGCAGGCGAGTAACAATACAGGAATACTTAACACTAATACTCTGTTATGGCTTTCAGAATCAGAACAGGCGACCATCGTGGATTCAATAAAGGATGAAGTGTAAATCTTTGCATGTCATATAAGCTGGGACTGACAAATATCTTAATGTAGTCATAAAACGGCTGGAGAAGAAGCTAGACGGCAATTACACAAGAATGTTGCGAGCAATATTGAACAAGTCCTGGCGGTAACACCCCACAAGGCACCAACTATACGGCCACCTACCCCCATCACGGAAACTATCCAAGTTAGACGAACAAGACATGCAGGACACTGCTGAAGAAGAAAGGACGAGCTCATAAGTGATTTACTCCTATGGACCCCCGCATATGGCCAAGCAAAAGCAGGACGACCAGCTCGAACATACATACAGCAGCTATGTGGGGATACGGAATGTTGCCCTGAAGAGCTGCCAGAGGCGATGAATGATAGGGAGAAGTGGCTAGAGAGGGTCAGAGATATCCGTGCTAGCGGCATGACATGATGATGATGATGATGATTCATCTGTCCCTTTCTTGATCATACCAAATGCTCCTACGATTACTGGCACTACGGTAGTTTTAAGATTTCACATTTTTTCAATTTCTATTTCCAGGCCATTGTATTTACATATTTTATTGTATTCTTTGATTGTTATGTAATTATCCGTTGGCGCAGCAATAACGATTAGAACCACTGGATTTGTTCTATTCTTCTTTATTTTTCTATGAGTTTGGATTGCAAAGTCCCAGAGAATAGTCTTCGAGTCGTTGCACTGATGCGTCAACGCTTTCTTCAATGTTGGTAAGTCCTCTTCCTCCATTTTTCTTGATAGATATAGTCTGTCAACGTCGTCTCTGGTATGTAATGCCTTATGCATGGTAATTAGTTTTCTTGATCTTTGGTCCATTTATTTAAGTTCATCTCTGGTCCACATCAGAAAGGGTCCCGAATATCTAACGAGGGGTACAATCCAGGTATTTATTCTTTTGATAAGGTTTCTGCAAGAGAGTTTTGCCTCAAGTAGTTTTCTAGTTCTTTTACGGTATTCTTTTTGAATCTTGTCTTGCATTTCCGTTTGTTTGATGGTGTCAGCTTCCAAGATGCCCAAGTATTTGTAGGTTTCGTTTTTTCCGATTGTTCTAATCTTGTCTTGATTTGGTAGTTCCATTCCGTCAGTTAGATGTCGATTGTCACTTTTCATTTCAGGCATTGCACATTTTCCTATGCCAACTTCCATTCCTATGTCCTGACTGTATGTTCTAACTGCATGTGTGAGAGTTTCCAGTTCTTTTTCATTTTTTTCATTTTTTGCAAATAATTTGATGTCGTCCATGTACATTAGATGATTGATCTTTTCCTGCGATCTACTAAGTTTGTATCCGGCTATGCATGTTCTGAGTATGTGGTTAAGTGACATTAGGGTAATTATGAATAGTAATGATGACAGTGCATCTCCTTGAAAAATACCTCTTTGGATCTTTGTTTCGGCTAAGCTTCTTCCTCTTGCTATCAATTCCACTCTCTTGATAAAGTTTTATTATTATTATTATTATTATTATTATTATTATTATTATTATCATACCCATTTGATAGTTTTTGACACCAGCGTTAGCTTATGGTTTTCCACTGGAGTCTGAGTGACAGCAAGTCTCCTCAAGTCTCCAGGACTTTTCTCAGTAGTCTGGCCGATCTCAACAATTATTATTATAACTGTACGACGCGCGCCAATTACAATTGGTATTACCGCCATAGAGATTTTTCAATTCTCTTGAAAGATCTGGGTATTTATCTCTCTTTTAACCTTTTTTCAGTTCTACTCAGTGATCAGCTGTAACGGAAAAGTCCACTATTCAGTCGGTTCTCTTTTTTTGTAGATTATCACACGGGGGTAGTGGTTGGGCCGAGATTAGATGATCCGTCTGCATCTCAAAATCACAGAGAATTTTGTGCGTCAATTCCAGAATAGATTCTGGGTTGTGCATACACCATTCGTTTGTATGGTCAGATTTAAACTTCTTGCACAATTTTCAGCGGATCACTTTTCCCACTCAGTCGTATGACGTCTTATACTCTCTCTGTGCTATATTATTATTATTTTCTCATTTAGAGTTTTTCACATCAGTTTTAGCTGATGGTCTTTTACTGGAGAATGAGCGACAGCAAGTCTCCTCAAGTCTCCAGGACTCTTCTCGGTATTCTGGCCGTTTTCAGCAATGCTGTCACTTGGATAGTGTCGACCCGTTCTCCTACTTCCAAGTCCTCCAGGCTTTTTAATAATCCTTAAGTTATTGGGCCAAAAGCACCAATCACAATTGGTAAAATAGTCACTTTCATGTTCCACAGCTTTTTCAATTCTCTAATAAGGTCGAGGTACTTATCCTTCTTTTCACATTCTTTCAGTTCTATTCTGTGGTCAGCCGGGACAGCAAAGTCCACGATTTTGCAAGTTCTCTTTTTTTGTTGATTATTATTAAATCTGGTCTTCTGGCTGAGATTAGGTAATCCGTTTGTACGTCAAAGTCCCTTAGGGGTTTATGTGTGTCATTTTCTTGGACAGGTGCTGAGTTGTGCATATACCATTTGTTCATATGGTCAAATTGAAATTTCTTGCACATTTCCCAGTAGATTACCTTGCCCACCCAGTCGTGTCTAGTCTTATACTCCTCTGCTAATTTGCTGCATTTGCTTATTATGTGATTGATGGTTTCGTCTCCATCATCACGTAGCCTACATTTGCTATTTTGTTGCGTCTTATCTATTATTGTTATTATCATTGCTGCTTTTTACTGTCCACAACCAGATCTTTTTCTTGAGATATGTAAGGTAAATATTGGTTTTTCTGAAGAAGTTACTGAGCGTATTAGATCGAGATTGTTTTTTTAGCATCTGAGCATTGCCAATTAGCTCTATCTTTTGCATTTTACATAACAATGGATTTCCTGAGATTTTCTTAATATGCCTATCAGTATTCTTGTCAGTTATTCCACGTCCTCTCACTGCCAGAAGGAAAGAAATTGAGCTTAACTATCAAATTTTTGTAATGTCTATTTCTAGGTCCTTATATTTTGCAACTTAATCAAACTCTTTCGCTGAGAGCTTTTTATCAAACGGCATAATCATGTTATGGGATAGAATTTATCTTCTCAAGAATCATTTATAAATCAGTTGGTTGGTTGGTTGGTGTTTAATGGTATATAGACTCTTGTGGATTATTTAATACTAAATCAACACGCGACTAGCAAAGTGATGGACAGCTAACGATAGACTTTCGGTCATATGGAAGTCAGACTTGACCGATAAAACAAAGCGCAGTTTCTTCCAAGCAGCGATCGTGTTGATACTGCTTCATGGATGCACCACATGGACTCAGACTAAAAGGATGGAGAAAAAGCTTGACGGCAATTACACAAGAATGCCGCGCGCAATATTGAACAAGACCTGGAGATAGCACCCCTCAAAACAGCAGCTATACGGGCACCTACCACTCATCACAAAAACTATCAAAATTAGACGAACCAGACATGCGAGACACTGCTGGAGAAGTAGGGACGAGCTCATGAGTAATGTATTCCAGTGAACCCCTTCACATGGACGAGCAAAGGCAAGACGTCCTGTTCGAATTTACATACTGCAGCTCTGTGCCGCTTCGGGATGTACCCCTGAGGATCTGCCGAAAGCAATGGACGATAGGGAGGTGTGGCGAGAGAGGGTCAGGAATATCCGTACTGATAGCGTAACATGATGATGATGATGATGTTATGAAAGTAAATATGGATCTGAATTCGACAGTATTAAGAAAGTAGAAAAACAGATTAATGCAAATTAGATGAACTTATTGTGATGTAAAGCCAACGTTAAACGTTTCGGTTTCAATAACCTTCTTCAGGACTTTGATATCATGAGAATTGTTCACAGAGCGATGGATGCTTGTAAAGATAACAGGAGCAAATAAAATGTATACAACGAAAAAGATACAAACGTACATATAGCGTTCTTAATCTAAAAGTATAAAGTACGTGTTTGGCATGTGGAATGATATCTAAAAATGTTGGATTTTTCTTAAGAGACAAGAAAAATCTTCCCATCTTTCAAAGAAATACGTAGAGATTGGTAAGTTTTCATATATGCAGCACACACACACACACACACACACACACAAACATATATATATATATATATATAACAACCCCTAAGCACCAGCAGGATGCGACAAAAGGTCTGTTTTTATACGGACTTTAACTGGTTTTAATTTAGAGTTTTCCTTCTCGTAGACTGGTTGCTATACCAAGGCTAAAGAGCCTAGTCTGCCCAACTACTTTACTCGCAGATGAGGGAGGAGAGGATAGTTGGATTTATACCTTTTCCAAGGGTATAATTGTGAAACCAAATGTCTAATATTTGAACTTGTGTCACCGGGTCGATTTTCTACGACGATATACGAGGTGCATACAATAAGTTTCCAGACTTTTTTCGTATGGGCACTTTTATTGATAGTACACACATGAAACTCTAGTCCCTTTCGAAGCAATCTCTTCCGGCTGCAATGCACTTCTCGAAGGCTCCATGGAAGTCCTCTTGTGTGAGCGTGTTAATGACCTTCGTCACAGCCTCTTTCATCTCCTCAATTGTTTCATAACGACAGCCTCTGAGCTTAGAGAATAACCAAAAGTCACAGCGAACAAGGTCAGGACTATAGGGACGGTGAGGAACTGCCTTGATGCCCATCTTGATCAAATAGTCAGTGACAAGGATGGAGTTGTGGACTGGTGCATTGTCGTGGTGAAATGCCACTGACCCGATTTGAAGATTGCTGGCCTCTTCCGACGGAATCTCTTCCTGAACTCCCTTAAAGCCTCAACATAGTAACCCTAAGCCTAACCCTAAGCCTTTGACCAATCATCTCTGGTGTATTGACTTCCTTACCCCTCCCACACCTCTCATCATCTCTCACAGACTCCCTGCTTTCCTTGAATCTCTTATGCCACTCAAAAACTGATGCTCGATTCATGCAAGATGGTCGAAAAGCAGTCTGAAGCATTCCATACGTTTCTGTGGATTTTTTCCAAGTTTAAAACAGGATTTTATTGCATATCGTTCTTCTAAAGTGTCCTCACGTCCAGATTGGATTTTTGAAATTCACCTGTTGTGACAATCAGGCTTTATTAGTAGGGTGTATTCCAATTGCTGCTGTAGTTGTTAATAAAAATTGGTCGGTTATTTCATAAGATGTATAGCAATAACATAGTGAATTTTCAAGAGTCTATGACAATTTTAAATTCCTGTGCAAAAAAGTCTGGAAACTTATCGTATGCACATCGTACATTTCAGCACACACACACACACACACACACACACACACATATGTAGATTTGGATATTGGTATCATTATTTTTACTCTCCCTCAAGTTTTTCATACAAGTTTTAACTGGTAGTTTTTTTTTCACTTAAGTCCGAATGACATACTAGTCTCCTCAAGTCTCTTACTGATTTTAAAACTGCCGGGGTCTGGATGGTCACGATTCTTCGTCCGATATCCAATTCCCCAGCCTTCTTTTTTAGATCTTGAAGGTATTGCTACCACCGTCACCAATATGTTCAATATGTTCTCATTCGGCTCTTGCCAAGTCGGCTAGGGCTGTAAAATACACCGGCTGCACCTCTTCAGAGGGTTAACCCTATAATGAGTGTCCTGATATGACACTAAACAATCTGATAGTGAGATTCCAGTAATATTGGAACTTTGGGGAATATGGAGTACCCCATCATTGCCATCGCTCCCAGATCAACTCTGACCTGGAGTGGTAGCACCTGAT
This sequence comes from Sepioteuthis lessoniana, assembly GCA_963585895.1. Lineage (NCBI taxonomy): Eukaryota > Metazoa > Mollusca > Cephalopoda > Myopsida > Loliginidae > Sepioteuthis > Sepioteuthis lessoniana. The sequence goes on along the minus strand of OY757931.1, from coordinate 67,218,510 downwards.
AGGGTCCTATCTTTGAGTCAAATAGAACTAAACGGCGTATTTATGCAAAAATGAATGGCTTGAAATAGAACTGTTTTCACATGCAAACTGCATACTTATGCAAAACTGAATCGCTCGAAATAGAACTGTTTTATCATCTAGACTGCGCACTTATGCTAAGCTGAATTATCTGAAATAAAACTGTTTTTACATTTATCTGTGTGTGGATAAAAACTAGACTTATACTAAACTGAATTGTTTGAATTAGAACTGGTTGACTTAAGTGAATAGCTTGAAATAGAAATGTTTTTGAAAATTAAACTGTGTATTTACATTTCAACTGCGTACTTATGCAAAACTGAATTGTTTGAAATGGAACTGTTTTTGACATTGAAAGTGTACTTAGGTTAAAATGAATTTTTTAAAAATAGAACTGTTTTGACATTTACCTGTGTTGGGATAAAATCAATACTTATACTTAACTGAATTGGTTGAATTAGAACTGTTTGACAAAACTGAAATGCTTGAAATAGAAATGTTTTTGACAATTAAACTGTGTACTTATGCTAAACGGAATTGTTTGAAATAGAACTGATTATTTGTATAAAAATGGATTTGGCTCACTGATAAGGCAAGATTTTCTAATTAAAAAATAAGTTTCTTTTTGTTACTTAATACTAAGTTTTGCTTTTTTTTTGTTTTGAATTATTTGTTTATATCTCAAAATACTATGTCCCTGTCGGCTGGGACTGTAGAATACACCAATTGCTTCTCTGCAGAGGAGTAAGACACACAAAGACTGCCCGAGATATAACACTAAAAAATCTGATGGTGAAGCTCCAGTAAAACAGGAGCTTTGGGGAATGCGGAGTACCCTTTCATTGCCATCGCTCCCAAGTCTACTCTGACCAGGAGCGGTTGCACCTTATAGGGGCCTCTCTATGGATTGAATAGAACTGTTTGACATTTTGACTATATACTTATGCCAAATTGAAATAAACATTTTACATTTATCTGTGTAAACTAAAAAAAACGTGTACTTATGCGAAACTGAATTGTTTGAAAAAGAACTGCTTGATCATTTAACTCTGTGTAAACAAATGATTGGTGTTTAATTGAACTTTTTGTGATACATAGTAATACTTGAAAACATAAAACGTGTTCAAACAAATGATTAATTGTATATAAAATTATTCGTATTAGATAGAAATAAATGATAACGTTTAACTGTGTGACCCCCCCCCCAGCTCAAACTCGTTGGAAAATGTTATCACCAAAATTTGTTTAGAAATCATATATTTAGTCTATATGTATAAGAAGGATTTGGCATTAAATAACATACAATGGTTGATATACCATAAAACCTAACTAAACCAAATCATATATATTCAATATATATGTATAAAGATGATTTGGCATTAAATAACCTTCAATAGTTGATATCCCATAAAGCCAAACTAAACCAAATCATATATATTGAATATATATATATAAGAAGGATTAGGCATTAAATAACCTACAATGGTTGATATGCCATAAATCCAAACTAAACCAAATCATATATATTTAATATATATATAAGAAGGATTTGGCATTAAATAACCTACAATGGTTGATATGCCATAAAACCAAATTAAACCAAATCATATATATTTAATATATATTTATAAAGATCATTTGGCATTAAATAACCTACAATAGTTGATATGCCATAAAAACCAAACTAAAACAAACCAAACCAAACAAAATTCAAGAGAACTTAATGCGTCTCATTTTCTTAGATGGAGTCTGTTTTATACAAATACCATCTTTCTATGTTGTCAAATTTTTATCTCTTGCGCTATTTCCTGTGGTTTACTTTTCCAACCCAGTCATGGTTACTTTTGTATTCCTTGTCTTTTAGTTTGCTGCATGAGGTTAACCGTTTCATCTCTATCGTCACATAACCTATGCTTTCTAATTTCCCGCGTATTTTCAATTATTGCGTTGACATAATTTGTTCTTATTGCTGTATTTCGCTGGAGTCTGGGTGACAATAAGTCTCCACAAATCTTCTGGACTCTCCCAAGTATTCTGGATGGTCTTAATACTGTAATTTGGATAGTCTTGGCTCGTTTAACGATTTCCAACTCATCTGGCGCCCATAAAAAAAAGGTTTTCAATGAATCGTTCCAAGCGCACAATTTACACTTGGTATCGCTGTCACCTTCATGTTCCATAGCCTTTTTTCAGTTCTCTAGCAAGGTCTAAGAACATTATTATCATTATCACTTACTCCTTGAGAGTTTTTCACATCGGTTTTAGCTGATGATCTTTCACTGGAGTGTGAGTGACAGCAAGTCTCCTCAAGTCTCATGGACTCTTCTCAGTATTCTGGCTGTTCTCAGTTATGTAGTATTTTGGATGGTCTCCACTCGTCCTCTTATTTCCAAGTCCTCCAGTCCCTTTAATAATCCTTTGTTGACTGTACCAAAGTACCAATCACAATTGGTATAATTGAAACCTTCATGTTCCATTGTTTTTTTTATATCCCCTAGCAAGGTCCTGGTAATTATCCTTATATTCAAATTCTTTCAGTTTTATTTTGTGGTCAACTGGGACAGAAAATTCTGCAAATTTGCAAGTGCTCTTTTTTTGTTGATTATTATCACGTCTGGTCTTCTGGCCGAGATTAGGTGATCTGTTTGTACGTCCAAGTCCCATAGGAGTTTATGTGTGTCATTCTGTAGGACAGATGCTGGGTTGGGTATAAACCATTTGATCGTATGGTCAGATTTAAATTTCTTGTACATCTCCCAGTGAATCACCTTGCACTCCCAGTCGCGTCTACTCTTTCTGAGCTAATTTACAGCATTCGCTTATTATGTGATTGATGGTTTCATCTCTGTCACCGCATAGCCTACATTTATTATTTTGTTGCGTCTTATCTATTCTCGCTTTGATATGATAGGTTCTTACGGCATTGTTTTGTGCTACTATTAGCAGAAATTTAGTTTCCTCTTAAGGTTTCCTTTTCTTAGCCATGTCCAGGTTTTCTGGTGTGAGATGTTGTTTATTAGTTATTTAAAACGCCCATAGAGTTGTTTTTCTTCTCATTTTTGGTAAGTAGTTATTCTCATCTTGTTGCGTCTTATCTATTCTCGCTTTGATATGATAGGTTCTTACGGCATTGTCTTGTGCTGCTATTAGCAGAGATTCTGTTTCTCTCTTAAGGTTTCCTTTTCTTAGCCATGTCCCGGTTTTCTGGTGTGAGATGTTGTTTATTACTCGTTTTTTTAGGGTTGTTTTTCTTCTTATTTTTGTTTCCTTGTTATTGTCACACTGTTGGTATTTCCCCAGATTTTCGTTTTGTTTCTTTGTTTAATAGCATGCCTGTTTTCGTGGGTTATTAAATGTGAAAAAAATATCTTTGTAGAAGAACTGAGGGAGTCCCAGTGACGTAACGGCTTAAGTGGATAGCTACGGCCCTGAAGTAAGCGAGTTCGAACTCCAGTCAAATTATCACGTTCTCTTTCGGACTAATATCCTTGAGAAAGGCACCGAACCCTCTTATTCCCCGCCCCGCTAGAGGTTAAATAGTATCAATGCTATTCTTCAAGTAGGGATTAGGCATTAAATAACTCACGATGATTTTATGGCATATCAACCATTGCAGGTTATTTAATGCCAAATCCTTTTTTTTCCTATATATTAAGTATATAGTTTCTAAACACTTTTTGTAGATAACATTTTTCAACAAACCAGAGCTCATTTTTTTTCTTCACACAATTAAATTGTTTCAATTATTTCTATCTAATACAAATAATTCTATTCATTATTAACCATTTGTTTGCACACTGTTAAATGTTTTCAAGTATTGCTATTTAACATGAGCATTTCAATTAAACATCAGTCATTTCTTTACATACAGTTGGATGATCAAACAGTTCTATTTCAAACAATTCAGTTTAGCATGTCAACAAAGATAAATGGTTCCAAATATTGCTATATATAACTAACAAGTCAATTAAACATCAGTGATTTGATTAAACACATTTAAATGATAAACTGTTCTATTTCAAGCAATTCAGTTTCACATAAGTCATTTGTTTGCACGCTGTTTAAATGTCAAAGTATACAGTTTAAATGTCAAACAGTTCTATAGATAGGACCCTATCTGGTGCTACCACTCCGAGCTAGAGTGGACCTGGGGGTGATGGTAATGAAAGGGTACCCCATATTTCCCAAAGCTCTATCATTATTAGAGCCTCACCATCAGATTGTTTAGTGTTATATATTGGAAACTCGTTAGGAGAGTCTTACTCCTCTGCAGAAAAGGAGTTAGTGTATTCTACAGCCCCCCCCCATCAGACTGGGCTCATTAAAACAAAGAAAAGTAGTGGTATTATGTTACTCATAGCTGGGGAAAAGTTGTAACTTAAAAAATTCGTTACTGAATGAGAAACAACCAAAATGGAGGTTGGAAATGAAATGGAAATCTTTATAACATTAAGAAAATGCAATACTTGTCAGCGGCGTGAAGAAGGTAACCCACTGCAAGTGGTGAACTACTCAGTCATCATATTACGCTATTTTTCGTGTGTCCAATCAAAAGGGTGAGTACAGCACATGGTCTTTTTAAAGGTGGATCCAGGCGCAGGACCGCAGTCCAGCGGTGTGAAGAAAATAACTACTGGTAGTGGTGACTACTAAGTATATTTTCGCTGTTTTTCCATTAAATGCGAAAGTACGGCACGAAGCCTTTTTTAAGGTTGGTCTAAGCACATGTCCCCTGAGGCTCGACGAAGATCGGCCGCGTAACGTGAATGCTGGGCTTCCGCGGTACTTACGCCAGGTAACCACCACCGAGTGAAACACCATTCTCAAAGGCAGTTGGGATATTTTTTCGTACGTCCCACCTACTCGACCAGTTTGAAATAAGGCTTTTTTAAGGTGGGTCCGGTCACAGGGCCATAGCCAAGAAGCGTCTGGCGGCTTCAAAAATGCTTCGGGACAGGCGATAAACCTAGCCCCTCGGAAGAGGGTTAGAGCCTGAAGGGACGAACTCCTAAGGCTCAAGGAGGGTCAGCAGGGGTATGTCAATGCTGGGCTTACCCGGCACCCACATAAGGCAGTTGGGTTATGTTCACCCCCTCATCATAGTTTCCAACGTATTTATGAGGAATGGGACCGACCCATTAATTTTTATAGGTAGGGTTTATAACAGGATATAAGGGGGTTCCTATTTTTCAAAAGTTATTATTTCGAAAGGGAACGTAATAGCATGACTTGATATCGAACACGCTTACGACGATATCACAGTTTAGTACGTTAGCAACTACGCCACGGGCACTCATTTCTTCGGTACCTCGGGAAAAAGTATTAAAATAACAGTGTTAATGTTTTAGACATATTTGGGGATATAAGAAAGAAAAGTTGGCGACTGTAGTTGAGGGCGACCCGAAGGCTCCCTTTTCAGTAGCTATTACACCGAGGTGTAGGGAAGGGCGCTACTCCCTTCCCTGGATTGCTCCACTTTACCCTTGATACGTACCTTTTAATACTGAGTGTTAAGCAAGGAGGTATCAAGTACCATTTTTTAAGTCTTTGGTATGACTCGACCTGGGATTGAATCCAAGTTTTCCGGTCCATTGGCGAACAATTTAGAGTAAATTTTGTAGAAAATGTTCAGTGATCGATGGTTGTGCAGCGGGGTTGGGCAAATACAAATATATCTCATATGTCACATATATCAAATATCTCACATGTTACATGTAACATGATATTTATGATATATTTTGATATGTAAAAAAGTAAAGTAAGGTTGGCAACTGTAGTTAAGGGAAGCCAAAAGGCTTCCTTTTCAATAGCTGCTACACCGTCTTTGGTATGACTCGACCTGATATAAAACCCCGGTCTCCCGGACCATTGGCAAACACTCTACCCACTATGCTGATGCGCCGGATGATTTGGGGATATAAGTGGGATATAAGCGGGGTCGTACCTTTCCATATTTACCAACCCCTCTGCTCGGGTAGGATATGACACAAGGTCAATTTTTAAGCGGAGTTTAACAGGTTTGATTTCAGAGTTTTCCTTCTACTAGACTAGTTGCATCACCAAGGCTGAAGAACCTAGTCTACTCTACTATTTACCCATAGCTGGAGGGAGAATAATTGGATTTATGCCTTTCCCAAGGGTGTTAGTGCCATGTGAAATGCAATCAGCCTCGTCCAGGATTTGAACTCGTATCGCCGTGTCCATTTCCTAAGATGATAACCATTACACCACGGGCACCTCCATTGAGGGTTTGTACCTTTCCCAAAGGTTTTCCTTTGAAAGTGAGTTTATTCCTTATGAGTTTCTTAAATCGACAGGTGATCTCCTCAGATTTCTTGGGTTCTTTCAAGTATCATATCAGATCTCGGCAATGTGTAGCATAGGACCAAAATAATTATTAAAACGTTGTGTCTAAAAGAAATTAATTAGCAGAAAAGAACCACTCAAAACTTGCATCTTAAGGAAGAAAATAGTAGCCGCTTTTATTCTTGGGGATTACAGTGGACTGTTGTTAAAAAGTTCGTTTAATAGCGTTCTTCCTCGCCTTTTCTTTTTTTTTTTGTCGCTATCAAACGTCTTCTTTCTGTATCACTCTTTCCCACCGCACACTTCAGCTACGTAGAAAAGGTTCACCTTCCTCTTCTTGGTGATGACGGTGGTGTTGTTATCGTCGGCCTGTTGATACTTATCACATCAGTCGGCTTGCTATGACAGGCTTGGGTATGACATGGGTCGGGGCGTCGTGCACCTCTGTTGAAACCTGTTTGGAAACCTGTCTTGAACTGCCAAAATCTCGCTACTTGATTTCGTTATATAGCGATTTGATGGATCAATTCGAAGGTTCCCGAAGGTCCGATGAACACCAGTGGAACAGTAGTGCAACAGGTGAAAGTTCACGCGTGATTATATTAAAATCACGCTTGAACTCTACCGGTCATCCTGCCTGCACGAGTGAGGTTCGTGACATTTTTGATCGTCAGGCCTTTGTACTTAATGACTGATGACAGCTGATGTGCTCGAACTTTCTCCAACCTTGAGACCGCCGCAATTCAATGACGACGCTCGTCCGTAATATTACAAATGCTGTGGTCTCGTTAGTCTCAATACTTTTTCTTATTTCAATTTCTCCCAGTTTTTTTTCCAGATTCTTGCAGATGGTTCCTAGTGTTCCAACGATCATTAGTAGCACTGTCAATTTCATGTTCCATTACCTTTTCCAAAAGCATTAATACTATGTAACGCTGAGTGAAATTCCAGTCTGTATTGTCCAATTTCTGCACAATTTGGAGGGCAGTATAAAATTTTGATACGTGAGTAGGCACACGATTGAGTTTGAAGAATAAGTGCTCGTTTGTACATGAATAAATGAAATCACACATAAAAATATTTACTGCTGACCGAATTGGCACTCAGACATACATAGTGACCGAATCTATAAGTAATATATGAATAATTACCATCACACACACTTACACATAAACACATACACACACACACACACACACACACACATATGTATATATATACAGCGTTTCACAATTCTTGAAATAAAGCATCAGATCTTCCCTTTTGACTTTATTCACTTTTTCTGTTCAGATTATTAATGGGAAATACTTAACATTCTGGTTTATTTCATCAGATATCGCAAAAATATGCTTTGTACGATACTTCGATTGTACTGCAAGGAGACACATTAGCCCTATACCTCTTAATCATCTGTCACGACTACCTGCTTAGAACGTCTATAGATAAAATGAAAGACAGTGGTTTCAAGCTGATAAAGGAAAGAAGCAGAAGATGCCCCGCACAAACAATTAAGGATGCGGACAACGCTGAAAACATAGCGCTTCTACACCAGCTCAAGCCGAATCCCTGCTACACAGAGTAGAACGAGCAGCTGCCGGCATAGGCCTCCTTGTCAACGCACAGGAGACGGAATACATGTACTTTAATAAAAGAGGTGACATCTTCACACTAAATGGTAGTTCTCTGAAAATAGTTCACCCACCTAGGAAGCAGTGTTTCATCAACCGAGACCTACATCAACACGTGACCAGAAAAGGCTATCAATAGGCAATCGGTCATATGGAAGTCAGACCTGACCGATAAAATATAACGCAGTTTTTTCCAAGCAGCGGTCGTATCGATGTTGCTATATGGATGCACTACATATACGCTAACGAAACATATTGAGAAAAAGCTTGACAGCAATTATACGAATACTTCGAGCAATATTGAACAAGTCCCGGAGGCAGCACCCTACAAAGCAGCTGCTGTAAAACCACCTACCACCCATCACAAAAACTATCCGAGTTAGATGAACCAGATATGTGGAACACTGCTGGAGAAGTAGAGACGAACACATAAATGATGTACTCGTGTGGACCCCTCACACGGATGAGCAAAGGCAAGATGACCAACAAGGACCTACATACAATAGCTCTTTGCCAATGCAGGATGTAGCTTTGAAGACCTACCGGAAGTGATGGACGATAGCGAAGGGTGGCGGGAGAAGGTCAGGGATATATGCGCTGATGTTGCGATATGATCATGATGAATTTTGTTGACTAATGCTAAAGTGAATTGTTAGAAATCGAATTGTTTTATCATTTAACTGTGTGTAAACAAATGAATGATGAGTCATTGAATTGTTAGTTATGCATGGCAATACTTGGAACCATTTAAATTTGTTGACTAATGCTTGACAGCAATTACACAAGAATGATTCGGGCAATATTTAACAAGTCCCGAAGGTAGCACCCCACAAAGCAGCAGCTGTACGGTCACTTACCACCCATCACGAAAACTATCCAAGTTAGACAAACCAGACATGCGGGACACTGTTGGAGAAGTAGGGACGAACTCATAAGTGATGTACTTCCGTGGACCCCTTCACATGGATGAGCAAATGTATGACGACTAGCTAGAACCTATATACAACAGCTCTGTGCCGAAACAGGATGTAGCCTTGAAGTTGATAGAGACGGGTGGCGGGAGTGGGTCAGGGAGATCTATGCTGGTGGTGCTACATGATGATGATGATGATGATGACGGAGCGAGAGAAGTTTTATGTGAAGAAATATTACGAAACTAAGTCTTTTAAGATTGTTTAAGCAAGATACAAAAATGTGTTCAAAGCATTTCCAAACGAGGGTCAGATTTTCAATTTCGTCAAGAACTTTGAAGCAAATGGTACTTGAAGATCATTGGTCAATGGGTTCCTCACCTTCCAAGAAGGAATGTGCACCTATTATCAACCACTTTATACACCGCATTCGACACTGCCTTCAACTGAACGGCGGGAATCTAGAGCCTCTATTCTACTTTTGATATTTGTCGTTTACGTTTGAAATCAAAAAGCTGCAGATCTCAAAAGCTATTTTTTTTAACCTTTCAGTAAATATTATCTTGATTACTCAATCATTTGTAGTCCTTGATTCGTGCCGGATCATTTTGTGACACACCCTGTAAACACACACACACACACACACACATATATATATATATGATACTATAGTATCACATTTTCGGATAGTTCGTTTGTCAATATATATATATATATATATATATATTCTGCCAGTAAGCATATATTTATATCTGTATACTTAATATTACCAATTTTAATAAATGCAACGAGATTTACATATCTTGGCCTTGATAAGCGCGTAAATATTATCTATATAAATCAATTTATCCATCAATCTGTCTATCTCAGTCTGTTCACATTGATCAGTCGATATGAATGTCTCCATATCAACCTATATATCAATTCCAGATTCATATCTATCTATCTATCTATCTCAGTCAGCTTCTTTCTTTCTTTATTTTATTCTTTCTCTATCTATCTATCTCTACCGGTTACCTTCTCTCTTTCTCTCTCCCTCCCAATCTCTCTCTCTCTCTCTATATATATATATATATATATATATAAAAGAAAGATAAAGAAAGAAAGATAAAGAAAGAAAGAAAGAAAGAAGCTGACTGATATATATATATATATATATATATAAATATATATATATATATATATATATATATATATATATATATATATATATATATATATCAGACTGTATATATCTATTTCATTCTGTCCATATCTATCTATCTATCTATCTATATATCTATCTATCCATGTATCTCAGTCAGCTTCTTTCTTTCTTTCTTTCTTTCTTTCTTTCTTTCTTTCTCTTTCCATCTATCTCTACCAGTTATCTTTTCTCTTTCTCTCTCCCTCCCAATCTCTCTCTCTCTCTCTCTCTCTCTCTCTCTCTCTCTCTCTCTCCCTATATATATATATATATATATATAAGAAAGATAAAGAAAGAAAGAAGCCGACTGATATATATATATATATATATATATATATATATATATATATATATATATATATATATCAAACTGTATATATCTATTTCATTCTGTCCATATCTATCTATCCATCTATCTATCTATCTCAGTCAGCTTCTTTCTTTCTTTATTTCATTCTTTCTCTATCTATCTCTACCAGTTATCTTTTCTCTTTCTCTCTCCCTCCCAATCTCTCTCTCTCTCTACACACACACACACATATATATATATATATATATATATATATATATATATATATATATAAAAGAAAGATAAAGAAAGAAAGAAAAAAAGAAAGAAGCTGACTGATATACATATATATATATATATATATATATATATCAGACTGTATATATCTATTTAATTCTGTCCATATCTATCTATCTATCTATCTATCTATTTATCTATCTATCTATCTATCTATCTCAGTCAGCTTCTTTCTTTCTTTCTCTTTCCATCTATCTCTACCGGTTATCTTTTTTCTTTCTCTCTCCCTCCCAATCTCTCTCTCTCTCGATATATATATATATGTATAAAAGAAAGATAAAGAAAGAAAGAAAGAAAGAAGCTGACTGATATACATATATATATATCAGACTGTATATATCTATTTCATTCTGTCCATATCTATCTATCTATCTATCTATCTATCAAAATAACATATGATAATGTCTCCTCCCATTGAAAGAATCTCCAAACAGCACTCTCACTTTCTCTCCTTTCCTGTCTCTCACTCTGTGTCTTCTCTCTCTCTCTCTCTTCTCTCTCTTTCTCTCTCACCCTATCTCTTACTACCACCCCTACTTCTGCCGTTTTGTCTATGTTTACTGTAGATTTCCCAACCTTCGAATATGAACGTGGCTCTGCGCCAGAAATGCGGACTTTTCACTCCACACATCAATCCTTCTTACCCCGACCAGAATTCCGATATTCTGTTTGGCTTTGAACAAATTTATTCCACGGACTACTTTCCCTCGAGCAACAGGTTGAGAGTGTAGGGCTGGGTGAGTGAAAAGGCAAAGGACGATTATTAGAAATGGTCATACTCGATGCTCTGACCGATATCAACTACTGCTGTTGTTGGCCAACTGACGGCTTTGTGTTCGTGTGTCTGAGTCACTGCCTCTCCGATAGACGGAATGATTGAAAGGCCTGCCAACCAGATGATGGTGTAATGGGTTGCTGATAATATTTACTC